>JBBMOI010000012.1:13710000-14310000 GCA_038088405.1 Porites divaricata | reverse complement strand
TATTAAACATGTCTCTTGAATTTTCAAGCATATATAGTGTACTATTATCCAGATATTTATTTTGATATTTCCTGTGAGGGAAGAGGGGGGGTATTCATTTTTTGGCTGATTGCTTGGGGGGGATTATGAAAATTTGTATGGACCTTGGGGGAGGGGGGATATAAAAAAACGAGCCGCTGAAAAAAAAATCCTCTTCCCTCCCCTCCCCCCCCCCCCCCTGTAGCGTACATAATGAATTCAGCCTTAGCCTGTCCCTCAAAAGTCACACGAATGTGCCCTTAATTTAACTGATTTGTGGATTACAAGTTTATTGTTTGTTTTAAATTATAAATTAATTCTATTAATGGAGCTTCGCTTTTAGCCCTGGCTAAATCTATATATTATCTTTGAAAGAAATTGCGTGATCGCGTGATGCTGCGCTAAAGTAACAGGGGAATGGGGCGAGTCGTCTAGGTGCGACCACTTTTTTGAACATTCTGAGGTGGTCGCTTACGATAGCGTTGACTCTATGTAGATTTCAGACCAATTAATGGCGCTCGCTAGCTGTTCAACTTTTGCCAAGACCTTCTGTATAATTTCAATCGATTAATTTCAGTATTTTCATGGCTTAATCGGGTTTACTTTAATTGTTCGCTTCATTCTAACGCGTGACATGACGGCTTAGCTCAATAGCCTCATTGTTGGTGGCATTATTTAATGGGGCCTTGTCATGCTATTTTTACTACCGTTAATTCTCTATTAAGCCCCATCTCCCTCTCAAATAATCCCCCTCCCTATGCTCCCCGCTTTTCAGGGGAAGAAAGTTAATAAGCCTTCCTTAGAGTGTATTGATCAATCACGACTGTAAAACTTCATGTGGACTGATCCGGGACGGTTGATTTACCAGCTGGAAGTTCGGTTTTGATTCTGTTCCTCGTCTGCATGACCTCCAACCTTCTTGTTCATGAGCTTCTCCACTTTCATGCACTTTGTATTCTAGTTCTTTATGGAGAGCTTATACCACCATCTTTTATAAATTAAATAAGCCCCCCCCCCCCCTCTCTCAATTAAGCTCAAATGGGCTTCAAAAAAACAAGACCCCCGGGGGGCTTCATCAAAGATTTACGGTATATTTTAACAAAACTAGAAAATGTCTTTGAGTCAATTGAATAAAAGATAATGGCCTATTTTGTTATTTAAGATCACATTTAGCCGCACGAACCGTTTCCTTTTGTCTTTTGCTAAGGACGAATTGGCAAGATGGATATGAATTGATGCTTGAAACAATTAGGCCAGTTTCTTCAAGTTTTAAAACTTACCTGCAAATATCACCAAAAATGATATTGTAGTTAATGATGCTCCATGATAAAATTTGTTTGATATCTTCTTCATAACTCTAGACTAATGGAGACTTTTTGCAATTGTACGCGTTGGGGTTTAGGCAGTTTAGCACAGAATTGACCCAAACCTGCAATATATCCTCGTGATTGCCCCTGAAAGGTAGACACTTCAAGATTAAATTCATCAACTTGCCTTCTTAAGAGCACCGTTTTCTTTTTTCAGCTGATTAGTTGTCATCGCTATCAAATGTGCGAGTTTCTCGTTTACAGTCTTGTATAAAATTTGAAACGTCCGATCAGTTCTAGAAAATAAACCCCAGTGAGCAGTAGCGGAAGTTGATTGAGTACACAACAATTAATTAGTACTTGTTTTGAAAAAACTCCGAGAAACGTGACTTGTAAATCAGCTCAATGTTTTCTTTTGCCTTCATGTGGCCTGTTCTAGGCGTACAGAAGGTACGATTAGGACAAAACGAGGAAACTATGGCGGAATAGAAAAGGATAGAGTTTTCACTGGATCTGTCTTTAGCCCTACCGCTCTCTATCTGAACGCCTTAGGTAGCTAACGTTCATTTTGTTCAGATTAAGCTCAAAACGGAGAATCATATATATATAGGCTATGCACATCCTGTCTGAGCACAGCCTGCGGGAAATCCATTAGGGGAGACGTGACCACGCATTGGTTATTAAATGATCACTGAATTTTCCATAGGGTCTGATCAAAACCCCGTCACATCACAAGAGAGCACACAATAGAGGTAAATAAACTTTATTTCTCTGGTCCGGCTTACGATGTATCCAAAAACTTTGAGATCAACAGATTTCAAATTTAGTATTTATAGTGACGTCGATTCGATACAGAGTCGTTTCAATTCGCCCCCGAAGCACTGAAATTACACATAGATTTTGATCTCTTCAAGTATACTGAGTTTGCGCGTGGACAAGAAAGCATTTGAGGTGAGTAGTATTCTTCGTTCTTTAGGTCAAACACGTGAAACTATTTACACCCCGACCAAGTAAACTTGTATCGAAACGACCTGTAACTACTTGTGAAATGATTGTTCTCAAGACAACAAAATATGCCAGGTAGAAAAACACTGTTTACTACAAATTTACTTCCCGCTAATGCCAAGTTGAGGAGTCACAACATTTGCTTCTAGATATTAAAAGTTTTTAAATAATTCTATCTACAAAATGGCCTTCCGCCAATGTTAAATTCAATAGGCGATCAGAGATAACAGGTATAAAATGCAGTCAGATAGCATGCAGCTATTGATATTTCTTGTCATCTAAAACGTAAACGGTAGATTATACAAAAACAAAAAGGAAAGACGTAAAAAAATCTTGAGTGTCGTGTCCTGATGTATGTTATCTAAGCGTTTCTAGTTTCCACCTCCTTTCTTAAAGTTGTGTAATCCAAATCGCCCTGATCGTTTGCTTGGAATTCCAGTGATAAACCAGTGAAGGTCTTTTTGATGGTGTCTTTTGAAGATGCGTATATCATTTTGTCTCCAATCTTTACATTTTCGTCACACCTGAATCAAAAAAGGGTGATTAGATGAGCCATCGCGGTCAACTGGGCTGGCTCGGCCCCGCTTATCGAGATCTTGGTTCCTCGAAGTAAGAACTCAGCAAGCGGGGCCAGCCGGTCTAACTTCTCATACAAACAAAAACAACGATTTTGTAACAAAACAAGGCACGAACCGAACCAGCGCCAGGTTGCATAAAGCCTTCTTAAGATAAGAGGGCTCTTGACTTTTGTTCTGAAGCAATAACCTATTGTTTTGAAATGATAGTTACGAGTTCCCTTACTCTGTACTAATCTTGAGGTGTTTTATGCAACCCGACCCAGCCCGATGAAGAAGGCCAGTCTTGCTAACCGGGTTGGCTCACAACATATGAAGCACCTTGTAGAAATGAGAACCGTCCAGGCAATGAGGGTGTACTTTATCATACAAGCTAAACCTAAAGATCTTATTTACTAGCCCGTTCCAGGCTCCGAGTTAGTCGGGTCGGAGAAATGGAGAAAATAAACTGACGGGAGGAGACTGGGGAGAGGAAGGGCGGCGCCACCAATTTTTCCCAGATCGCGCGCTTATATTTTTGCGTGCCTTACACTTACGCGTTATCCCAACTATCTGAGAGCCTGGAACTGCCTACTTTTTATTTAACCCTTTGAGCCCCAGTATCCACATACAAATTCTCCAAACTGATCTCCATACATTTCCTTAAAGAATTAGTTGAGAGAATTTGTTCAAAGATTAAAGTAATTTCTATTGGGTGATCATTTTATTGATTCTCAAAAGTTATCTCTTTACAGTGTATGGATAATTGTAAGGAGAAAATTGATCTTGGACACTATTGGGACTTAAAGGGTTAATAATCTCCTGATGAGTGTACTTTGACTAATAATACATCAATTTAGGGAGCAAGGCTGGCGCAGTGGAGACAGCGCTCACCTTCCACCAAAGTGGCCCGGGTTCGACGCCGTTTGTAGCTACACTGAAGGAGGAAATCTGCAACGACGCGTGCCGAGTTTATGAAACGAGTTTAAGGATCTGTAAGAAGGCTGCGATAAAAGTAAAGTTTCAAGCGGTTTTATCACCAGTAAGAAGTTCCAAATAGCGTGATGTTGACTTCAACCAATCGAAATAAGGTATCATTAATTAAGCTACTAAATCATTACTTTTACATCTCTCTGGTAGATTTAAAAAACGAGAAAGATTATACACTCCACTAGCGCGCCTTTCGCGCTTCTAGAACGCCGGGAATTCCCTTCCCATTTCCTTTCATCGACTGACTCGCAGGCTACTGATTTTGTTACACTTATGTTCTCCACTTACGACTCAAATCAAGTCTTGATTTTCACCAGGTTAATGAAATAAAATCTTCTTACCACTTTGACTCTGTCGAGCTACATGCATTATAATCCAGCCTAAAACTAAACTAGACAATTTTATGCCCGGTCACCAATAAGTAAAAATACAAAGACAGCCTCACTCACCAAAAGATGAATGCCAACTTATTAACTCGCCTGCCATCCTTCTTCACAAATCCAAAATCATATAAAATATATCGTGGCTCATTGGTGAGTTGCTCCTTCATTCTATTAAACTGTGCTTCATCTTCTTCTACTGTTTCTGTTTTGCATGGATCACCACACACGTCAGCAACAATTTTCTTCTTCCCTTCAATTTTAAAGAATGCAAACTTGTGTTTGCTTCTCATCTTGATGTCATTAAACAAATCGTTGATTTTAGCATCGACTTGGACTCCTGACATAGACTGTATCAAGAGAAGATAAAAATGAAATAAATAAGCTAAAAAAAAACCTGATTAAGATCTCAGAACTGCTATAAGGGAGAACACAAATTCCAAAAATGAAGCATTTTGGTTCAATAGAAGTGGAGAAAATGAAGGCCAAAGTTACTATCTGGGAGAGCTCTTTTTGAAATATTGATTATTACATTATGAGTTTCAAGTAAGCAAGGGGCGATTGCAATAAAATTTGCTTACATTCTGCTTCCTGAAATAAAGAACAGTTGCTTTGATCATTCCTAATCACCTCCATGCCGCTGAAAAAAGCCTGGCCGAGGGTGTGTTTAGTGTACAACGACCTCAAATTTTGCACTAAAATACTGATACTACTGTTCTCTCGGGCATTTTTAAAATTAAGAGTTAACAACGGGCACCTACAATTTTATCAAAATACCGTAACTACATACCATTGTGATAGTTGATCGTGAGTTAAGTTTTCAAAAGACCTTGAAAGCAAAATAGGGAAAAATTAGTTGGGGTCAACCAAATTAATCTGCATATAGATGTTTAAAATAAACTTTGTGGAGAAAAGGTGTACATCGATAGCACTACATAGTGAAAAATCTTTAAATACTTAATCGATTGTAAGTAGCAACTTGATCAAGAACTTGAACTTTCGTTCGTGATAAATGTATGGACTCCAAAAGCTAACTTAAAGCAATTCTTAGTTCGCGCCTTACCGGTAACTTTCTTCTTGACAGCTAGCTCTTCCAACTCTATGGCTTGATAACAACTTTGCTGCAGTTGCTTATATATATGTTCCCAGTGTGATGTAACATTCTATATTTATAATTATCCAGTTGCTTTAGACTGTGGTTTTCTTCGACATCATTTACTTCAAAGTACTTCAGTGCATCCTTTTAAGGAAAAGACAGTTTGAAAAAATAATGGTAATTAAAATTACGCAATGATATGAATTTGCATAAAACTAAATTATCAACGATTGATTTCCGTTTGTTTTATAGGATTGATATGGAACTAAACATGCTCTAAACTGCTATCTAGCAGAAATAATAATCGATATTAATTTTTTTCACTGTAGACAACCCGAAAAACTAATGAAAGAAGATGTTGAAATTTACAGGCTTATACTGACTAGCAACTTCATATAATAAACGTTTGAAGTACACGAGTAGATTGCGCGCATAAGGTGTATAATGTCCTTATATGGCCGCGTATTTGACAAATTAGATTTTTTAAACTAATAATGATATTAGATAACGTTTTTCTTGGTAACGTCATAGTCTATAAAATCGGCATGCACTTTTTGATCTGAGAAACGTAATACCCATATGTACTGGTTATAATTCACGAAATTGCTTTGTTATGTTAGCAGTCGGTTTACCTGATTAAATGTGTCAGTAGTTGCTAACTATAGGATTCGGGATTAAAGTACGAAAAAGGTCTCTAGATCCAGCAACAGTGAAAGAATCGATGTAAGTGAACTGTCCAAACATTTTTGCACAGCCTTGCACAGTTTTATTCCCGTAATTATTTTATTCGACTACAAACATTCTGAAAAATGTTATGGTCGCTGATAGTTTTAGTAAACTGAGGTTTATAGAGCTTTGCCTAATTTTCTTCCGAAGTGTTTATCCTATGGCTTGTAAAAATGATGTCATAGTTCTTACGCATTTAGATCCAATCTTCGAGACAAAACATCGACTGACATTGCGTGGTTTATTGTATGCTCCCCACTGTATACATTACCAAAGAGGAAACGAACGATCAGTTGGCACCCGTATGTCACGTCATGCAAAAGGAAAGCTTGTTGCTTGGCACTTGTTTGCTCACAAAATAAAAAAATTTACGTAAATAAAAAAACATACAAAGATAAAGAAACCTTTGTCTTCGGTTAGATTCTTACGTGGAATCCAATTTTTGCGTTGTGTCATCATCGTACTGTAGTCTGTGAAGAACAAAACGCTTATGCACTTCATAAAGGACAATGTCTTTTTTCTGAAGCTTTGATTTCTACTAATTTCATGGATTTTCCGAAGAACACTTTAAAAAGATGTATTGAATGTAGGTGAAGCTCGACTCTTTAGCTATAGCGTGATATCTTTGAAAGAAATTGCGTGATCGCGTGATGCAGCGCCGAAGTAACAGGAGAATGGGGCCAGTCGTCTAGCTACGATCACTTTTTCGAATGTTCTGAGATGGTCGCTGACGAGAGCGTCGACTGTATGTAGATTTCAGACCTATTAATGGCGCTCGCTAGCTGTTCAACTTTTGCCAAGACCTTCTGTATAATTTCAATCGATTAATTTCAGTATTTTCATGGCTTAATCGGGCTTACTTCAATTGTTCGCTACCTTCTGCCGCGTGACATGACGGCTTTGCTCGATTGCCTCATTGTTGCTGGCATTTTTTAAAGGGGCCTTTTCATGCTATTTTTACTACCGTAAATTCTCTATTAAGCCCCATCTCCCTCTCAAATAATCCCCCTCCCTACGCTCCCCGCTTTTCAGGGGAAAAAAGTTAATAAGCCTTCCTTAGAGTGTATTGATCAATCACGACTGTAAAACGTTGACCTAGTACTGATCCGGGACGGTTGATTTACCACCTGGAGGTTCGGTTTTGATTCTGTTCCTCGTCTGCATGACCTCCAACTTTCTTGTTCATGAGCTTCTCCACTTTCATACACTTTGTATTCTAGTTCTTTATAGAGAGCTGATACCACGGTGTTTTATAAATTAAATAAACACCCCCTCCAGATCTGAATTAAGCTTCCCCGCGCTCAAATGGGCTTCAAAAAAACAAGACCCCGGGGGGCTTAATAAAAGATTTACGGTATATTTAAAAAAAAAAAAGAAAACGTGTCTTTGCGTCAATTGAATAAAAAATAATGGCCCATTTTTTTTTATTTAAGATCATATTTAGCCGCACGAATCGTTTCCTTTTGTCTTTCGCTACGGACGAATTGGCACGGATGGATATGAATTGATGCTTGAAACAATTGGGCCAATTTGTTCAACTTTTAAAGCTATGCCTGCAAAAATCCCCAAAAATGTTATTGGGTTAATGATGCTCCCTGATAAAATTTGTTTGATATCTTTTTCATAACTCTATTGGAGATTTTTTGTACGTGTTGGGGTTTAGGCAGTTTAGCACAGAATTGACCCAAAACTGCAATATATCCTCGTGACTGCCCTTGAAAGGTAGACACTTAATAAAGATTAAATTCATCAACTTGCGTTCTTAAGAGCACTGTTTTTTTTTTTCAGCTGATTAGTTGTCATCGCTATCAAATGTGTGAGTTTCTCGTTTACAAACTCGTATAAAATTTGAAACGTCCGAACAGTTCTGGAAAATAAACCCCAGTGAGCAGTAGCGGAAGTTGATTGAGTACACAACAATTAATACTTGTTTTGAAAAAACTCCGAGAAACGTGACTTGTAAATCAGCTCAATGTTTTCTTTTGCCTTCATGTGGCCTGTTCTAGGCGTACAGAAGGTACGATTAGGACAAAACGAGGAAACTATGGCGGAATAGAAAAGGATAGAGTTTTCACTCGACTTGTCTTTAGCCCTACCGCTCTCTATCTGAACGCCTTAGGTAGCTAACGTTGATTTTGTTCAGATTAAGCTCAAAACGGAGAATCATATATATATATAGGCTATGCACATCCTGTCTGTGCACAGCCTGCGGGAAATACATTACGGGAGACGTGACCACGCATTGGTTATGAAATGATCACTGAATTTTCCATATAGAGTCTGATCAAAACCCCGTCACATCACAAGAGAGCACACAATAGAGGTAAATAAACTTTATTTCTCTGGTTACGATGTATCCAAAAAGTTTGGGATCAACAGACGTAAAATTTAGTATTTATAGCGACGTCGATTCGATACAGAGTCGTTTCAATTCGCCCTGGAAGCGCTGAAATTACACATAGATTTTGATCTCTTCAAGTATACTGAGCTTGCGCGTAGACAAGAAAGCATTTGAGGTGAGTAGTATTCTTCGTTCTTTAGGTCAAGCACGTAAAACTATTTACACCCCGACCAAGTAAACTTGTATCGAAACGACCTGTAACTACTTGTGAAATGATTGTTCTCAAGACAACAAAATATGCCAGGTAGAAAAAAACTGTTTACTACAAATTTACTTCCCGCTAATGCCAAGTTGAGGAGTCACAACATTTGCTTCTAGGTTGAGAAGTTTTTAAATAATTCTATCTACAAAATGGCCTTCCGCCATTGTTAAATTCAATAGGCGATCAGAGATAACAGGTATAAAATGCAGTCAGATATATAGCAGGCAGCTATTGATATTTCTTGTCATCTAAACGTAAACGATAGATTATACAAAAACAAAAAGGAAAGACGTAAAAAAATCTTGAGTGTCGTGTCCTGATGTATGTTATCTAAGCGTTTCTAGTTTCCACCTCCTTTCTTAAAGTTGTGTAATCCAAATCGCCCTGATCGTTTGCTTGGAATTCCAGTGATAAACCAGTGAAGGTCTTTTTGATGGTGTCTTTTGAAGATGCGTATATCATTTTGTCTCCAATCGTGGCATTTTCGTCACACCTGAATCAAAAAAGGGAGATGAGATGAACCATCGCGGTCAACTGGGCTGGCTCGGCCCCGCTTATCGAGATCTTGGTTCCTCGAAGGAAGATCTCAGCAAGCGGGGCCAGCCGGTCTAACTTCTCATACAAACAAAACAACGATTTTGTAACAAAACAAGGCACGAACCGAAACAGGGCCAGGTTGCATAAAGCCTTCTTAAGATAAGAGGGCTCTTGAGTTTTGTTGTGAAACAATAACCTATTGTTTTGAAATAATAGTTACGAGTTCCCTTAATCTGTACTAATCTTGAGGTGTTTTATGCAACCCGACCCAGCCCGGTGAAGAAGGCCAGTCTTGCTAACCGGGTTGGCTCACCACATATGAAGCGCTTGGTAGAAATGAGAACCATCCAGGCAATAAGGGTGTACTTGATCATACAAGCTAAACCTAAAGATCTTATTTACCAGCCCGTTCCAGGCTCCGAGATAGTCGGGTCGGAGAAATGGAGAAAATACACTGACGGGAGGAGACTTGGGAGAGGAAGGGCGGCGCCCCCCATTTTTCCCAGATCGTGCGCTTATATTTTTGCGTGCCTTACACTTACGCGTTATCCCAACTATCTGAGAGCCTGGAACTGCCTACTTTTTATTTAACCCTTTGAGCCCCAGTTTCCACATACAAATTCTCCAAACTGATCTCCATACATTTCCTTAAAGAATTAGTTGAGAGAATTTGTTCAAATATCAAAGTATTTTCTCTTGGGTGATCAATTTATTGATTCTCAAGACTTATCTCTTTACAGTGTATGAATAATTGTAAGGAGAAAATTGATTTTGGACACTATTGGGACTTAAAGGGTTAATAATCTCCGGATGAGTGCACTTTGACGAATAATACATCAATTTAGGGAGGAAGGCTGGCGCAGTGGAGACAGCGCTCACCTTCCACCAAAGTGGCCCGGGTTCGACGCCGTTTGTAGCTACACTGAAGGAGAAAATTTGCAACGACGCGTGCCGGGTTTATGAAGCGAGTTTAAAGATCCGTAAGAAGGCCGCGATAAAAGTAAGTTTCAAGCGGTTTTATCACCAGTAAGAAAGTCCCAAATAGCGTGATGTTGACTTCAACCAATCGAAATAAGGTATCATTAATTAAGCTACTAAATCATTACTTTTACATCTCTCTAGTAGATGTGAAAACCAAGCAAGATTATACACTCCACTCGCGCGCCTTTCGCACTTCTAGAACGCCGGGGATTCCCTTCCCATTTCCTTTCATCGAATGACACGCAGGCTACCGATTCTGTTGCACTTATATTCTCCACTTACGAATCAAATCCAGTCTTTGATTTTCAGCAGGTTAATGAAATAAAATGTTCTTACAACTTTGACTCTGTCGAGCTACATGCAATATAATCCAGCCTAAAACTAAACTGGACAATTTTATGCCCGGTCACCAATAAGTAAAAATACAAAGACAGCCTCACTCACCAAAAGATGAATGCCAACTTATTAACTCGCCTGCCA
This sequence comes from Porites divaricata, assembly GCA_038088405.1. Taxonomy (NCBI): domain Eukaryota; kingdom Metazoa; phylum Cnidaria; class Anthozoa; order Scleractinia; family Poritidae; genus Porites; species Porites divaricata. Next base: position 14,299,323 of record JBBMOI010000012.1, on the reverse strand, counting down.
TCCTTCTTCACAAATCCAAAATCATACAAAATATATCGTGGCTCATTGCTGAGTTGCTCCTTCATTCTATTAAACTGTGCTTCATCTTCTTCTACTGTTTCTGTTTTGCATGGATCACCGCACACGTCTGCAACAATTTTCTTCTTCCCTTCAATTTTAAAGAATGCAAACTTGTGTTTGCTTCTCATCTTGATGTCATTAAACACATTGTTGATTTTAGCATCGACTTGGACCCCTGACATAGACTGTATCAAGAGAACATAAAAATAAAATAAATGATCTAAAAAAAAAAATCTTTTTAAGATCTCAGAACTGCTATAAGGGAGAACACAAATTCCAAAAATGAAGCATTTTTTGTTCAATAGAAGTGGAGAAAATAAAGGCCAAAGTTGATATCCCGGAGAGCTATTTTTGAAATATTGATTATTACATTATGAGTTTCAAGTAAGCAAGAGGCGATTATAATAAAAGTTACTTACATTCTGCTTCCATAAATAAAGAACAGTTGCTTTGATCATTCCTAATCACCTCCATGCCGCTGAAAATAGCCTGGCCGAGGGTGTGTTTAGTGTGACAACGACCTCAAATTTTGGACTAAAATACTGACACTGCTGTTCTCTCGGGCATTTTTAAAATTAAGAGTTAACAACGGCCACCTACAATTTTATCAAAATACCGTAACTACATACCATTGTGATTGTTGATCGTGAGTTAAGTTTTTAAAAGACCTTGAAAGCAAAATAGTCAAAAATTAGTTGGGGTCAACCAAATTAATCTGCATATAGATGTTTAAAGTAAACATTGTGGAGAAAAGGTGTACATCGATAGCACTGCATAGTGAAAAACCTTTGAATACTTAATCATAAATTGTTGGTAGCAACTTGATCAAGAACTTGAGCTTTCGTTCGTGATAAATGTATAGACTCCAAAAACTAACTTAAAGCAAGTCTTAGTTCGTGCCTTACCGGTAACTTTCTTCTTGACAGCTAGCTCTTCCAACTCTATGGCTTGATAACAACTTTGCTGCAGTTGCTTATATACATGTATATTTTCCCAGTGTGATGTAACATTCTATATTTATAATTATCCAGGTTCTTTAGACTGTGGTTTTCTTCGACATCATTTACTTCAAAGTACTTCAGTGCATCCTTTTAAGGAAAAGACAGTTTGAAAAATAATGGTAATTAAAATTACGCAATGATATGAATTTGCATAAAACTGAATTATCAACGGTTGCTTTCCGTTTGTTTTACAGGATTGATATGGACCTAAACATGCCCTAAACTCCTATCTAGCAGAAATAATAATCAATATTAATTTTTTTTAACTGAAGACAACCCGAAAAACTAATGAAAGAAGATGTTGAAATTTACAGGCTTATACTGACTAGCAACTTCATATATAATTATAAACGTTTGAAGTACACGAGTAGATTGCGCGCATAAGGTGTATAATGTCCTTATATGGCCGCGTATTTGACAAATTAGATTTTTTCAAATAATAATGACATTAGATAACGTTTTCTTAGTAACGTCATAGTCTCTAAAATCGACATGTACGTTTTGTTAAATCTGAGAAACTTAATACCTATATGTACTGGATATAATTCACGAAATTGCTTTGTTATGTTAGCAGTCGGTTTACCTGATTAAATGTGTCAGTAGTTGCTAACTAGGATTCGGGATTAAAGAACGAAAAAGGTCTCTAGATCCAGCAACATTGAAAGAATCGATGTAAGTGAACTGTCCAAGCATTTTTGCACAGCCTTGCACAGTTTTATTCCCGTAATTATTTTATTGGACTACAAACATTCTGAAAAATGTTATGATCGCTGATAGTTTTAGTAAACTGAGGTTTATAGAGCTTTGCCTAATTTTCTTCCGAAGTGTTTATCGTATGGCTTGTAAAAATGATGTCATAGTTCTTACGCATGTAGATCCAATCTTCGAGGCAAAACATCGACTGACCTTGCGTGGGTTATTGTATGCTCCCCACTTTATACATTACCAAAGAAGGAAACGAACGACATTGGAACCCGTATGTCACGTCATGCAAAAGGAAAGCTTGTTGCTTGCCACTTGTATGCTTACAAAATAAAAAAGTAATATAAATATAAAAATATACAAAGATAAAGAAACCCTGTCTTCCGTTAAGAGGGATTCTAAGAAAAAATGTGCGATTTTCACTTGCGTGGAATCCAATTTTGCGTTGTGTCATCATCGTACTGTAGTCTGTGAAGAACAAAACGCTTATACACTTCATAAAGAACAATCTCTTCTTCTGAAGCTTTGATTTTTACTAATTTCATTGATTTTCCGAAGAACGCTTTAAAAAGATGTATTGTATTGAATGCAGCTGAAGCTCCACTCTGTAGCTATAGCGTGATATCTTTGAAAGAAATTGCGTGATCGCGTGATGCTGCGCTGAAGTAACAGGAGAATGGGGCGAGTCGTCTAGCTGCGACCACTTTTTCGAACATTCTGAGGTGGTCGCTTACGATAGCTTCGACTCTATGTAGATTTCAGACCAATTGATGGCGCTCGCTAGCTGTTCAACTTTTGCCAAGACCTTCTGTATAATTTCAATCGATTAATTTCAGTATTTCCATGGCTTAATCGGGCTTACTTCAATTGTTCGCTTCATTCTGCCGCGTGACATGACGACTTTGCTCGATTGCCTCATTGTTGCTGGCATTATTTAAAGGGGCCTTGTCATGCGATTTTTACTACCGTAAATTCTCTATTAAGCCCCATCTCCCTCTCAAATAACCCCGCTCCCTACGCTCCCCGCTTTTCAGGGGAAGAAAGTTAATAAGCCTTCCTTAGAGTGTATTGATCAATCACGACTGTAAAACTTCATGTGGACTGATCCGGGACGGTTGATTTACCAGCTGGAAGTTCGGTTTTGATTCTGTTCCTCGTCTGCATGACCTCCAACTTTCTTGTTCATGAGCTTCTCCACTTTCATGCACTTTGTATTCTAGTTCTTTATAGAGAGCTTATACCACTGCCCTTTATAAATTAAATAAGCCCCCCCTCTGCTCAAATGGGCTTCAAAAAAACAAGACCCCGGGGGGCTTAATAAAAGATTTCTGGTATATTTTTAAAAAACTAGAACGTGTCTTTGCGTCAATTGAATAAAAAATAATGGCTTGTTTTGTTATTTAAGATCATATTTAGCCGCACGACCCGTTTTCTTTTGTCTTTTGCTACGGACGAATTGGCAAGATGGATATAGTACAAACATAAACCACAAGGGACTGCAATGGACCGCAAACGAATATGCCGAGAACGTAGGATCTGTAAAGATGGATATGAATTGATGCTTGAAACAATTAGGCCAGTTTCTTCAAGTTTTAAATCTATAATGCCTGCAAAAATCACCAAAAATGTTTTTATGGTTAATGGTGCTCCCTGATAAAATTTTTTGATATCTTCTTCACAACTCTAATGGAGATTTTTTGTACGTGTTGGGGTTTAGGCAGCTTAGCACAGAATTGACTCAAAACTGCAATATATCCTCGTGACTGCCCTTAAAGGTAGACACTTCAAGATTAAATTTATCAACTTGCCTTCTTAAGAGCACCGTTTTCTTTTTTCATCTGATTAGTTGTCATCGCTATCAAATGTGTGAGTTTCTCGTTTACAAACTCGTATAAAGTTTTAAACGTCCGAACAGTTTTGGAAAATAAACCCCAGTGAACCATAGCGGAAGTTGATTAAGTACACAACAATTAATACTTGTTTTGAAAAAACTCCGAGAAACGTGACTTGTAAATCAGCTCAATGTTTTCTTTTGCCTTCATGTGGCCTGTTCTAGGCGTTCAGAAGGTACGATTAAGGCAAAACGAGGAAACTATGTTGCCTAGTCCCTAGGCCTCATTATTCCGCGCGGCCAAAGTGTTTTGGGTCACGTGGTCCGACCGTTCACCTCGGATACGTCACCGAAATGAATTGACCGAGAGGGACTGGGAAAACGCCGTACAGGGACTGGGCAAGAAACTATGGCGGTATAGAAAAGGATAGAGTTTTCACTCGTTGTAGATCTGTCTTTAGCCCTATACCGCTCTTTATCTGAACGCCTTAGGTAGTACCTAACGTTGATTTTGTTCAGATTAAGCTCAAAACTCAGAAACATATATATATAGGCTATGCACATCCTGTCTGTGCACAGCCTGCGGGAAATCCATTAGGGTAAACGTGACCACGCATTGGTTATTAAATGATCATTGAATTTTCCATAGAGTCTGATCAAAACCCCATCACATCAAAAGAGAGCACACAATAGAGGTAAATAAACTTTATTTCTCTGGTCCGGCTTACGATGTATCCAAAAACTTTGAGATCAACAGATGTAAAATTTAGTATTTATAGTAACGTCGAGTGTAAAAACCTAAAATAACCGGGCGGTAGAGGAAGTTGATTGAGTAAAGAACAATGAATGGTTATTTTTGAAAATACTCCCAGAAACGTACGAAGGTACGATTAAGGCAAAACGAGGAAACTATGGCGGTATAGAAAAGAATAGAGTTTTCACTCGATCTGTCTTTAGCCCTACCGCTCTCTATCTAAATGCCTTAGGTAGCTAATGTTGATTTTGTTCAGATTAAGCTCAAGACACAGAATCATATATATATAGGCTATGCACATCCTGCCTGTGCACAGTCTGCGGGAAATCCATTAGGGGAGACGTGACCACGCATTGATTATTAAATGATCATTGAATTTTCCATAGAGTCTGATCAAAACCCCATCACATCACAAGAGAGCACACAATAGAGGTAAATAAACTTTATTTCTCTGGTCCGGCTTACGATGTATCCAAAAACTTTGGGATCAACAGATGTCAAATTTAGCATTTATAGTAACGTCGAGAGTAAAAACCTAAAATAATCGGGCGGTAGAGGAAGTTGATTGAGTAAAGAACAATGAATGGTTATTTTTTAAAATACTCCCAGAAACGTGACTTGTAAATCAGCTCATTGCTTTCTTTTGTGTCAATGTGGCTTGTTACAGGCGCTCAGAAGTAGATATGGATGGTAAAAATAAGGAAAAAAGTGGAAATATGGAAGGAAAATGGAGAGCTGCTGCTCTCTATCTGAAGGCCTTAGTTAGCTGACATTCATTCTACGATTAAGCTGAAAGCTTAGAATCGTATTTGTCAAGTTGACGATAATGTGCTTAGCCTGCGGGCAACCTATTTGATGAGAGGGGGCGTGACATAGCATTGATTATTAAATGATCGCTAATTTAAACTGTTTCCAGAATCCGCGAGGGCACAATTGAACTGAGGTATAAGATTGGGCTAACCAAAGAACAAGGGGAGTCAAAACGTTCTCCGCGATGTCTGGGACTATAGCTACTAACTGTACTTTTGAAGTGGAAAAACTTTACATCGGCTCTAGTAAGAAGACAAAGGAGAGACAATCAGGTAGGAATGTCATGTTTTTGATCTTATTCTTTTCATAGGCTTTGTTTGCGAGTGTGAGAAACGTTATATGACTACCTTATACAGCTTGCCTCGATAGGATTTGATAGACAGAGTCATAAGTAGTTATAATCACCTTATAGGGAATAGTAAACAGAACAAGAAAAAAATACTGCAGATTGGTTATATTTCATCAGAATGGTTACACTTTTCACGGAACTTTATCCGCAAACTAAGACTCAAAATCGATTTTGTAAGTAGCGAAGCAACGGCGTGATTTTTGTCACCTTTACTCCAGACCATCCACTGACCGCTCGCCCGCCTGTTCTTAATTAACGTAGGTAAATATACGGGCTGTTTTGCAGTCTACTGCATTGTAGGCTCGGTAAACAATACCACAGGAACATACTGACCTAGGGACTCAAAAATCAGAATCGTATATTTTTCTAGCTCAAGTATTTTAAGGCATGGAGCTTCCTTTGATCCTACATCCTATATTTTTTCTGATAAATGAGATGAATTTTAAGTTTTGACGACCTCCAACGACATCATACGTTGCGGCTTTACTTTGATCACGTGTCTGATGGTGCCTTAATTAATGCGAAATGTAAATTAAAGTGTACCCAAGGATGATTTATGTTGATGTTGATATCATACCTATCATTTGGTCATCCCGGCGGCTCACTTAAGAAAGATCATGATCAGGTCACGCGTTCGAACATATTTGCAAATTTTGTGCAAATTTTGCTCTGTGTCATGTTTTTAACATGCTTGAGAGCATGCGATGCAGTTGCCCGGTTGTTGCCGCAAAGCGCGAAAACAGACGAAGTCGAGCGTGAAGCTCGAGAAACGAGCCTGGAGCGCGAGATAACGGAAAGGGTCACGTTTTCGGCAAACGGCAAACGCGATTTTGTACCACGTGACCAATTTCCCTAAACTTGTGCTTTACTACTCGTATTACTTCTACCCTAAAATTAGTAGCTTCACGTTAGTTGTGTCTGTAACAATTGTTTTGGACGTTCTTTAGCTGCACATTTTCTGTTTTGAGAAATTCTCAACTTGAATCTTACGTTTGCCATTTGCCGTTTGCCGCAAAAAAAGGCGTTACTCTAAATCTCCCTTACCCTCACCAATAAATGACGTATGTTATCTATGCTACAATTTTTCATAATAAGACTTTAACGGTGTTTTGGCAATGTCGTCGCACTTTCTGGAAAGAGATTTGGTAGTAAACATCTGCTCGTAGATTTCCGCCAAAAAACCTGGAAGTTCTTTCATCCACGTTGGACTGTATCCACACGAACTCAGCAATTCTCTCTTGGTTAATTACAATCCGTTAATGGTTCAGGCTTTTTTTAAATGTGACAGCGTTCTTTCTTTGCTATATTATTTTTTTTACAATCGAATGTATACAAATATAGTCGTAAATCAAACGTCGCTCCCAGAGAACCCTGGTAACGAGGCTGACGTTTCTCTGTTCCCATTGTGACGTCAAATTGAGTCATATTTGTAAGGGTTTGGGCGCCTGGGTTTGTTAAGACTGCTACCAACGTTAAACATCTTAATCTTTCGCTGTGCTTTACTTGATGAGTAGAAAAGGGAAACCAATCGCAATGAAGGTATTTGAAAAAGGTGCTTTGCAAAGAGTAGGTTGCCTTGGACATCGATCTCACCAAGGACACTTAGAATGAAAAACGTTGATGATAAGATTTATACTTCTGGGTTAATTCTTTATCTTTTCTCTTTAGTCAAGATGCCTATCCTAATGGCAGGAGAAAACCAAGAATTTCCTTTATCCGACGTATATATGGCCAAAATGAGAATAAAAAACGATTTTAAGGCTACACCTTGTACGGCAAGTATTGTTACTTTTTACCACTATTCTTTCTTGTTTTTACTTAGCTTTGTACAACCATGTCCTGTGGGCATATCAATGGGCGTTGTCAAGCCCCCCCTCCCCTGGTTGCCATAAAAATTCCCTCATTTGAGGTCGAATATCTGTATAAGGACCTTCTCTGTAGTTACTTCGCCATAAAAACTGCAACTGTCTGCTTTCTTCTTTTTTCCAACAGAAAACCTCCTTTGGTAATGATTTTGGAATTGAAGTTGCCCTAAAAGAGGAAAACCTCTCACCAACTGGCAGGTATTTTGCTCGGTTCAAGTTCAGTTCATGCTGTAACTAGTCTACACCGAGGCATCGTCTCGCAGATTATCACATCTTCTCTCTCTTTCTATTCTCAGTTACTACGACAGGGCAGTGCTAAATTCTCTTTTGGTTTTACCAGAGGTAGGATGCCTATATCCCTTCTCATACTATAAATTTACGATTTTTGGAGTTCATTCAGCTGGACAGGTATATTTTGCTTTGTTGACTTTTCCTTTCGTGGATAGCGCAACACGTTTTAAAGAGAGTGGGCTTCAATCCACTCCTCCCCTCCCCTCTTCTCTCAAAAACGTTAACTTTGTTTGGTAGAAAGAAAACTAAAAGTAAAACACAAACAGCGGTGATAAACATATCAAACTTACGCATTTTAATAACTTGACGTTTCGTATGCTACGCAACATACATTTTCAAAAGTGGAATAAAGACCGTTACAATTTTATGAAAACTATATATGAAATGTAAATAAGGGGTCTGGAAACGAGATTAAAAAACATCTGTTTCTTAACAGTAAAACAATAAAAGCTTAAGCTAATTAGTAAAGCATCAGCTTCTCACTGCTGACGTTTGCATTAAGGACCGGCTTAAGTTCTTGGATAAGCAAAGTTTCTTTTATTTTACAATGATAATCTGTTTTACCGGAAGCTAAAATATCAAAATGATCCCACTTGTTGTTGTGACCTGTGTCTCTTATATGGTCAGCAATGGCTGATTTGGGGTCATTCTTAGTGAGAGCCCTGAAATGTTCCGTTTAATTTTCCTATCATGAAGCCGTCGTTTCGTTTTGCCAATGTAAAAGTCACTGCAGTCCCAGCAACCAGCTTTATAAATGACCTTAGATTTCTGTGAACGATTTAGACGGTCCTTGTATGGAAAGAATTATTTGATTCGGCGAGAACTTTGAAAAATTATCTTGAGATTGACAGCTGAACACAAATTGTATACACATGATTTAAAAAGCTTAGAGATTTGGTCACTTTGTACACCTAAGTAAGGTAATAAGATGACAATATCCTTCTTCGGAACCGTAGAGACAGGGCTCTTTGGCTTGTTTCTGTTTCTGTTTAGGACGTCGTTAATGTTGTAAGTGATAATGCCATGTGGATAGCCATTTCGAAGCAGGAGTTCCGAAGGTCATCAAGGGCAGATTTAAGCAGGAAAGCGGAGGAGCAAATTCGGTAACAGCGATAAGTAAGTGTACGAATAAGATTTATTTTGTACTTGCGTGGAGTGAAGGAATCCCATTTAGTATAAAGGCCAGTAAACGTCTTTTTTCGGTAGATGGATGTGGCAAAAGTGTTGTTTGGGCAGCGTTTGATGAGGATGTCTAAAAAAGGAATTTCATTGTCTTGTTCAAAATCAATGGTAAATTTGATACTGTCGTGACGACTGTTTAAATACCGCAGGAACTCATTAGCAGTGTCTTTGCCCTCAAACATGGTGAAAGTGGACGAATTTGACCCTTCGTCACCCATCTTTCTTCAAAATGACACATGAAAATGTTCGCTAAGACTGGGCCTAACGGTGAACCCATGGCTACTCCATCTATCTGGTCGTAGCATTGGTCATCGAAAAGAAAATGGCTTTTCTTAGTGGCAAATTCTAATAATTTATGCAGAGCAGCACGAGGTAATGTCGGAGGATCGGGTAGATAATACAGTTTTTCAAGACAAATCTGTATTGTTTTATCGAGTGGTACATTTGTAAATAGTGAGCAGACGTCAAAGAAGCACATTATTCCATTGTCATTCTCACTAAGAATGACCCCACATCAGCCATTGCTGACCATAAAAGTCATATAAGAGCCACAGGTCACAACATCAACTGGAACCATTTTGATATTCTAGCTTCCGGTAAAACAGATTATCATTGTAAAATAAAAGAAACTTTGCTTATCCAAGAACTTAAGCCGGCCCTTAATTTAAACGTCAGCAGTGAGAAGCTGATACTTTACTAATTAGCTTAAGCCTTTATTGTTTTACTGTTAAGAAACAGATGTTTTTTAATCTCGTTTCCAGACCCCTTATTTACATTTCATATATAGTTTTCATAACATTGTAACGGTCTTTATTCCACTTTTGAAAATGTATGTTGCGTAGCATACGAAACGTCAAGTTATTAAAATGCGTAAGTTTGATATGTTTATCACCGCTGTTTGTGTTTTATTCCTCGTTAAACTACGATGGCCCAAGAACAAAAGCCTTTATGAAACTAAAAGTAATTATTGTAGAAAGTAGAGCTGCTAAATCCCCCCACCCTTCCCCCCAAGTTTCGGTCTCATCATCCCTGCGCATAATTTGTAATTTAGACTGCGAGCAGTTCCGGGTTTTTTCTTAAAATTTAGTAATGCGAGAAACGAAGGCGCCCTTTTATCACTCGCATGGTCATTTTTATGTCTCGTCCGTTTCCCTCAACGTACTAAGAAGAAAGAGAGATTGCTGGTAGAAAAAAGTTAAATGTTTTTACTAGTAATTTGAAACTATGAGGAATTACTTTTTGTGACATTAAACTATATATAAAGAATACCGATTGTAATGGAAGGTACATTTTCTGCTAATAGGATCAACAACGACGTGGTGTTATTACAGCTACAGAATGCAGACCCTTTATCCGAGCCCTATTCCATTATGGACCAAAGCTTGGGGTACCTGTGACAATTGTGGTTCCAAACGGAAGTAAAATTCAAACTCAAATGTTCAGTCAGCCAGGAAGAGTTATCGTGAGCTGTGGCGCTGATATAAATGAGGTGAATAAATGTTTTCACTTGCCAATAAACTCAAAAGAATAGTGTTTTCACTCACTTGGTCAGCATCTATGCAAATTTATTGGAACAAAAGAAAGCGTTTACATAAGAAAAGTGTACAACTCCCACAGGATTAGTTTGGGACACCAACATGGCCGCTGTTTCATTGTTTTGGGACACCAATATGGCCACCGTGACGTCATGTGAAAACACTCTATAATCAGCGATCTTTCTCTCTGTCCTTGATTCAGAGAGGTCGCTAAGTATTGAAGGAGTTTTATTGTTTTGTTATGTCAACTCTTCTGGCACGAAAGAGACTCATCGGACTTATGCGACTGATGCGTAGGCTTTGCTAGATTATGCTCGCAAAAGTAGCACAATTATGCTAGAGTAGTGCTCGTATATCACCTAAAATTTTTTCTGAAAATAGGTGAAAATTATGCTAATGATGAGGAGTTATGCCAAAAATTATGCTAGCGTAATCTATGCAAGGTGCTTCCCTACTCGATACCGAATCCATGGAAGACACCAGCGGCAGTCACTACCAGAGATTGTTACGTCCCTAATGGTTTTTTAATCCTTAAAAGGAGACTTTACTCCAATATTTCTCTAGCCTTCATTTCTATGTTTTGTTTTTCCTCTGTGACTCAGATATAGTGGTTGCGAATAAAAGGAATGTATTGAAAATGTAAACATGTTCAGTGTGACATGAGTTTTGCTCTTAGTTCTGTTCTTATGCATGCCATTACGGTTTCCAAAATAGTGACAGCTTTCAACCAGTATAGGTGAATGCGCAGTGATTTTTTAATCTGACAATCATCTTCTGTGGTCACCTCTCTTTAGTTTTCTGTCTTTTTTTTTCATCTCAGGCGAGAAAGAACGCTAAAGAACTTGCCAAGGGAGTAAGACTCGAATATATAGACAGGTAATGATTAGCTTACAATTTAATGAAATTAATTTTCCGTGATAGTGTCTTCTGAACAAAACTTTCAGTGTTGTTAAAATGCTCTCATTACTTCCTTTTTGAAAGAAAGAGGAATCTAACTTCAGAAAGCTCGCAAAAACGGGAAAAAACGGGGCTCAATGTGAGAATCGAAACTGACTTTGTTTTGTCAATATCGAGAACTTATTTTCCTGCCGAAACCTTTAAAATCACACCATCGCTGGGATTGAGAAAGTTCTTCCATCCTACATTAATACAATCACTTTCACTTTCATTCTATTTGCAATGACACGTTGTAAATGCTTATCAGCAGAAGCCAAAATTGAGCGATGGCTCTCGTTACCCTGTAAACTTCTAACCCTACCCAAACCGGGCCTTTCATTGTTTCTTGCGGACCAGGGGGGCTCTGGAGCCCCTCCTTATAACTTCAAAGCCGCTAGCTCTCTCGCATCTCCTTCCGCGTACAGCTCCAGTGGTCTCGCGTGACTTCATGATATCTCCTAATGGAAAGCTTATTTGCAGGCTGCTTTCTGAGCACAAGACACCCAGTATTAATAAACTCTTCATGAAAGAAAAGATCTAAGGGCACTTAGCTAGCCAGGCCTTACCCCCGGGGTGGAGGGAAAACTAAAAAAATGTTTTATACTGGGACAACTCCTTACCCTTTTGGATACCATTTTTGACAGAAAAGGATACCTTCTGTTGACAAATGGTACCCCTTTCACATACCTAGTTTAGAACGTTGCACCTCTTTTAACTCCTGTTAATGCAATTTCTTTAAAATATGAATAAATCACAAAACCAGAACTTTTTGTAGAACTTTTCATCTGTTAGCCCTTTGGGCCTTTTTACGGACCAAAATAACAGATTTCCTTACCATCGTCATATACAGTTACTTTAACTACTGATGAAATCTCTACCCTTTCATATAACTGAAGCCTAAAAAAGATACCCCTCTCGGGCGGAATCTCCCAGTATAAGCAATTATAGGGAGTACCCCAGGGGTTTTGGGACGTTGATATCACGGGTCAATCTGACATCACTGGCGTGCTTTACACTGCACATCATCCAAATTTTTAAACTCGTTTCTTGCTACCCTTCTTTTACAGAGACCACAGCTTCTCAATGTTAGCAGGCCTATGTACCATGGGTCTTGAGATTCTAGAACAATATGGATCCAACGTCCAAGCTATCCTTGTCCCTGGCCGTGAGAAAAACCTTCTGACAGCTTTAAAATGTTCTATAAAAAGCATATTTCCCCATGTTCAAATCATAGTAAGTCTGACTGAATCTGCATCTCTTTTTGTTTGTTTTCCTTGGGAGATTCCCAGATAAAAATGACGGGGATGCACGCCGTCTTCCTTTGGGGTGTTAATCGCAGTTTTGGTCTTATTCAGGGTATTCAGGATCGCGTATGTAATAACCTGAACAAGAACAATGGCTGAGCTTAGCAGAACACTTCAAATGAATCAAACAGATCAAAATAAATAAAGCAAGCAGAAAGACAGTTTACAGCAAATTAAGGAGCCCAATAGTGTGACTGCTTTTGATTTGTTCACATTCTTTCGTGCAGATTTAATCCAATCAGAAGCCAGCGGGAAATTGTCCTCGACTTCTGATGGGTTAATGTCTGCATGAAAGAATGTGAGTTAATTAAAGGAGGTCACACTTTTTTGGGCTCCTTGCTGTAATATTTACAGATAAGAGAGTAAAGCATTTCTGGTTTCCGTTTTACCTTTTATTGCTAGGCTTTCCGTAGTGTTCTGGAGTGTTTAAATCTTCCGATTTTGATACATGTGCGTCAAGTCATATCCATAAAAATAATGATAATGATAATTCCCCAATTTAGAAAAGAGAGCCGGAAACTGGGCCGAGTTAACTTTCGCAAAGGCTTCTGGAACTGTTACTATTTCGGCACCAGTTCCCTTCTCGTTTCTAAAGTGGCGAATGCTCAGCCTCGTTCCCAGTCGTCCTCGGCGATTTCGGTAGTGACGTCACCTGTCAAGCTTGTCGGGAAAATTCGCGGAGGAAAATTCGCGCTGGGTTCCAAGCTTCCTCTGGTAACTCGGACAACGTGAACTGACCGGCCTGAGTACGAGGCTGGTGAATGATAACAAGAGCGAACGCCGTCATACTGTGTTGAAGTATGTTTGTGGCAGGAGCCCATGATAGGCTCCTGTTCGTGGTCAAGTAAAACCTGAACCACGCCTAGATTGGCCTCCTTTAAAACTAAGGACTCGAATTTATATGGTAGCCCCCGGCCCCCCGTTGTTATAGTTAAAAACGTTCCCGCTCAACATCATCTCCCTCGTACATTCAGAGATATTTTGTATGACCAGGGAGTCCACATGCAGGACAAAGAGCATACACAGGGTACGGGTAAGATATGTATTGGCAGGAGCCCATCATAGGCTCCTGGTATTTGTTCTTTTTATTCTTAGTGACCATGCATATTAAACCTTAAGCACATAAACACCTCAACTGTCCATAAAGGAGCTAAGCCAAGATATTTAGCAAAATTAAAACAGTAGAAACTGCCACCAAGTTCATTAAAACATAAAAATAAACGCTCAAAACATTAGAAGAAGGAATAAATAACAAGGCGAGTTCAAAAGAAGGTTCAGATGGACAAATTAGAAGAAGATTAAAACGGATTGCAATTGAAAACTTTGGTAACAGTTTTTCAACGTTCACTTTCGTTGTTTTCTAACGTTTAAGACATATTTTTTGCAGAAGAAGCTGTGATTTTGTCATTTACAAGTAATTTTCGTTGCTAGCATGAAGTTCCATAGCCCATAAAGGACATGTATTGGCAAAATTAAATGAACAAGACAGCCGTGACACGGTCGCTTTAATCACCCGTGCGTTTTCGCAAGACCCTAGCAAATTCTCATGTTTGTAGTTTTGCAAATTTCGTTGTTGTGCTCAATCCTGTACACATCTCGCTCTTCCGTATATTTGCTTCTGTTCTAAAAAAACTTTATTTTATGGTCTTAGATTCCAATTTCCTGAACATGATAAACGAATCAGATAGTGTGCTACAGGTTAGGTAAGTCTTAAAAGCATTTAGGACATGAAATTGCTTCTTGTTGGGCTAAAAACAAGGGTTGTTTGACTTCTTTTTATTCCAGCCTTGACAGCAGTAACACACGTTATTTCCTTAGGGCTTTGTTTGAGTTTTCTGAATTTCGGCTGGTCGACTCAAGGCGGATATTATATTTCCACTGTGACGAAATCATGATTACGCGCGTAAGCGCGTAAATGAAATGTATGAAAAATTGCGCGTAAACGTGAACCTCGCTTAACTTTGCCTCTTTTTCCTTGTCTCCGGCTCTCGCGCTTAACTCGCTTTCAGTCTGTCTTGTAAAAGCCTGTAGAAGAGGCAGTAAACGACCACCTCTAGAAAGCAACCACTACGTCTTCGCATTTTAGGTTGTCGTTTACGGGAGGTTAATTCGACTGTAGCTTGAATTGTTATTCATGATCCCTATTACCAGTGGGGTAAATCGTCGAAAAATGTATTTTTGCGATGACCCGATAGACCTTTTCGGCTTGTATGTTTTGCTTTCCCAATTCAGACCATGTGATGCTCTCAAGATAATTTACTGTTTGACTTTTCATAACCTGCGTTGCAGTTATCGAAAGGGGAGAGGGAGGGTAGGGTGGGGAGGGAGAGGGAGGGTGGGGAGGGAGAGGAGAACATCGATTCCTTTCTCGCTTTTCTCCCCTTTTTCCCTTCCCTGTCACGCAGGTCAGAGTTTCCATAAATTGCTTACATATTTACGGAGAGGTGAAACAGTTCTCTGGGGGTAACGTCACATGGTCTGAAATAAAAATATAATAATTCAAAGTAGACAGACTGCAAATTATAATAGTTGCAAAAACAATATCTACGTGTCCCAACTGTTCATCAGTAGGATGCCTAAAATGCGTGCAATTCCACAATTGGTTTCGGCCCCATTAATAAATCCTATACCAATTGCAGAACATTTTAGGAGGAGCCACCCACCGTGTGAGCACAGTCGCGGACAACACATATAAGTGAGGAAAATAACGCAAAGCAAAACTAAGACGTTATTAAACTGACTAAATGTGCAAGCAACTGAAATAAATAAATAAATAATGCACGGGTCCAAAATTGCGCGCGTGCACACGTACCAATATACAACTGAAATAAAATCCAAGTAAAGCAATGCAAGGATAGTGCAATATACTAGCCAAAAAATGTCTATTTAAGCTTTTCTCGTTTTCTCTCTAGCAATGAGAATGTTTCAAAAGCCGTTGCACGAGTCGTGGAAGAGAAAGGTTTTCTCACACTGTTGAGTGAAGAAGGAGTGATGGCATTAGCCGCATTACTGTCTTCACCTCTCACTCAGTTACAAAGGTACGTACAAAGCCACAGTCACCGTAATAATTACGTCTAATTTTAGTATGTATATCCCAGGTGTCCAGATTGTAGAGACGGCTGAAACTGGCTAACCGTTTTTTTGTAACACGATAGCCTCGTCACCAAGACCAATCTCGATATCTGAGCGATGACGCCACGCCCTAACTCACCGAGGACGACTGTTCGTCTTATCTCCCTAACCCCACCACTCACTGCTTTTTCCTGTCCACTTTTCTTTGTGCTGTTCCCATTATCTGATCAGCACTGAAGCCCCTTCCAGGCGTATCCGTTGTTGTTTGAAAAAGCTAGGGTATTTTTTTCTCTCGCGTCCGCGCGCTGCTTTTTTGAATCGTTTTTTCCAGAGGGCCAAATTGGAGGAAAAATGGATACGTGTAGACGAGACCCGAATTTCGTTACTCAGCCAAGCAGGATGCAGAATGGTGGTAAAACTGTTTGTTCATGGGTGCCTCAAAGATTTTAAAGATCCTTGAAGCTGTTGTCCAATTTCAGCCTAACAAGGGATGAGCTGTCTGTGTGCTCAAAATAAATACGTGTGAATTTTTTCTTTGAGAAAGTTTTTTTTAATTTTCCATAGGGTGGTGGTGGTTTGTTCAGAGTGCCTTTTACCCAGTCTACTTCAAATAGAACATGTCTTGAAGGCAGGCCTGGTTGCTTAACTGTTATCCAGATGACAGCTGACAGCTGACAATGATGACCAATAATAATACACTGCAGGAAACTGGAGGATGGGGTGGGTGGGGGGCAGGGGGCTATCAGTGATACATGTACTAAAGTGTAAGGCCTGTTTTTGAGAGCCTTAAAACTTAAAATTTGCACTTCATTTTGTCTTGAACATTTTTTGACAAATTTTGAGGGGTACAGTGTACATCTACAAGATCTTGGCATACAGCAGAAGCACACTGGACACCCAACTAGAAATTATGTGGGAAATAGCAAAAATTAAAATTTCTTATGTTTAGCTGGTTTAATCGTAGGTGATTTTCATGAAATCAAATTTGTATAAAATATACAGTCACATATTTTGCACATGTACAATTTTGCACGCAGTGTGAGCAGACATATAAACTTTGTTAAGTTATCAAGAAAAGTTGATATTTATTGAGGATAAAAGAAGTGACAAGTTGGAGTAACTCAGATTTAGACTGGTTAACAAACTCACTCATGAAGTGAAGAGGCATTAAGGAAAAGAGGTTTTTGAAGGTTACATCAGTAATTTTCTAATTGGATACATCCAAAAATGGACATTTTCTTGTGTAAAAATATATTTTTAATGTAAAAATACCATTAATTATTCTTAACTATGTCCAAGACAAATTTCAATAATTTGTAACTTGTAAAAAAATATTAATCTTAGTTCAATGTCTGTTACCGGTAGTTAAAAAAGTGTACAAATACCTATTACATGTATATTTGTGTCATTAATTATTTTTGCTTCCACATGTTCATAATAAAGCTTATATCAAACAAAAGTATTTTGATTTTTCATTTGTAAATTCTACACGATTTTTTCATACAAAATGTATTTTGAATTGTATATTAACCTTGGTTGTGATTATAAAATCTTTAGTTTTCTCATTAAGGTATGTTTTTAAGCTCAAACATTTGTTCAAAGTTCCCTGGCATACCAGAACTTTTTGGACTGTTCTCTACTTGTTATGAATAGAGACCTTTAGATTTGTGGACAGGGACAACTACGTACAATGAAGAGATTAATAATAACTTTTAGTAAAACCCAACTAGTGGTCTATTATCAATGCTGCATTCTGATTGGTTGAACTACTACTAGGCTATATGTTATAGCCCACTAGTATTATAAAAAAATAATAATATTTAATATTTATATTGCGCATTTTCTATAAAATAATCAAATGCGCATTACAATATGAACCTATTTACAATTTCTATGAAGTTAAAAACAAAACTTACACTATTTACAATCAACTATAAGAAAGTATTGAAAAGCACCGGCTTTGAAAACCAAAACAATGGCGGCTGAATCGCGTTTTGCTAGCTTAAGTTGTTTTGTCTCGATATTTTTGACCAGCTAGTTGGATTTTACTAAAACAATTATTCCTCTCGCCGCCATGGCCTCTGAGTCAATAGCCCTTTTGGCCTTCGGCCTCATGGGCTATTGACTCAGAGCCCATTCGGGCTCGAGGAATAATTGTTAAAAAGTCTTTTTGCATATAATTCTAAAAAAAAATAGACACCTAGGAAAGCTTCACATTTTTTTATAACAAAAGAAAACACGGTTACTTTTATTGCAGAAGATCTAACTTGTTTCCGTCACTGTGACATTCTTTGTAAAACTTGTATTAGAACGATGATGGCTACCACGTTTTCCTACCAAAGTGATGCTGTTTCAAGCATGCACACTTTAAAAGTATTGAGAAAATCCAATTCTCATAGCCATACTTGTCTTAGAATTTAAAGGTCTCTAATAAGCAAAAACCCAGAAAGTCCTCATTAAAGGTCCTTATAAATGCTGTAGACCTCATAATTATCAGCAACGGCCATGTTGATATGATTCTTAATAAATTCATAAAGGCTCATTGGAGATATTCGCTGGTTCCAAAACTGAATTACCCGTCCAGCTCTGCTAACAAGATACTTGCCAAAGTTCCACTGAGGTGCTACTCTTGCACTGCTATAAAGATACCTGTACAAAGGATGGGCATCTTCACCAGTTACTTTAATCTTTGCAAAGACAGGAAAATTCACATTGTACTGGTTCTTCACAAATCGTGCAATGCCACTGTTTCTCAAAGGCTCCTGATTTCCAAACTGGTTACAAGGAAATGCCACAACATTGAAGTCCTGATCATAAAGTTTTGATTGGAGTTCCACAAGCTCCTTGTAATGCTGGTCTGTGTAGCCACACTCACTTGCAACATTCACAATCAACAGGACCTGATAGTATGAAATAACAATAATGTAAACTTTGAGGATGACAGGCAACAGTTTTTGGGACAATATTTTTTTTCAAATCTGGCGGAGGGGACAACCTTCTTGTTATTTATTAGAGTGGAAAACGCTCTCATGGATTTTTTCAAATCTTGCCAATATAGAGACAACGGTCTAAACTAATAGCACACAACAGGATTTTAACAGATTACTGCTAGAAAATTATTCAAGAACATTCGCAATTTGTAGATTTATGTCATTGTTATTCTGTTGCTATGGAAATGGCAATGTCAACGAAACATACTCTAAAATTAAGTTCAATATTAGATATGTTGTTTCACTTTGTGGCTTTTCCGTACATGCACTGCAGCCAAAGTTATGGAGAATCAAACACGAAGAAGTGACCTTGAAGAATGGGTTGAAAATTTAAATGTTGCTTCTTATCATGGGCTGATCATATTCATTTCATCTTTTATCACCTTGGAGATATAACCAAATGCATGGTGCGTGGTTCAAATTGACCTGCTACTCCCCCCCCCCCCCACCCCCACCCTGCCTCGGCCAACCCTTGGACAAGTCCAGCCTCCTTTGGCCTAGCGGGTGGGTATAGTTTGAGGTGGTCCGATGAGGACCCTGGGGGTAGAGAATAGACCGCTAAGTAAGAAAAAAACTGCAAATCTTGGGGGGTTACCCGGGGGGAATTAAGCCATGCATTATTGATAACGAACACAATCAACCTTTGTTTACCGGATTGTTTTCATACTTTACCAACATATAGCCATTATAAAAGTTTATTGTTTCAAACTGAAAACCTAGCAGCGCGACGCCATCAGGATTTTATCAAACTTAGCGGCTAGGATGAAAAAGCGAATACACAGTTTTGATTACAACGTGGCAGCACTGAGATGTGAGCTGAGGAATTGGCGCCTGAGTGCAGACTCGCGGGCGGCTCGTCGTACATGTTTTAATGTCCTTATGATATGCGATCCCATCTCTGTTCACAGTTCGATTATATGGTACATGTCAAGGTAGGATAACTACCTTTGGTTTGATTTTTTGCTACATTATCTTTTGTTTAAAAATATTTGTTGAAATGCACAATGAGCGTATTCATCTGTCACGCAACGTAATGAATGAAGTCACGAACAAGAGAGAAGAAGCAAACCTTTCCTTTGAAGACACTCATTGGAACGACATTTCCTTCTAGATCCTTGACAGTTATAGAGTGGAAATCGGTGCATTCAATTACACTTCCTCCCAAACAAAATAACAAAATCATTCCCAAATGCCACAGCGCCATTTTCTAGGGAAATCTGAATGATTTGTGTGAGAGGAGACTGGTAGCCAGTAAGTCGTTGTCATGACAATTATGTCTGAGCGATAAGCTGTTTGTGAATGTCAAGGTGATAGCCAATCACAGCTCGTGTTTTTGCAGTTGACCAATCAAAGGCAAGTACAGGGAAAACAGCGCGTCCTTTCAATCTGCACGATTTGCACGCGTCTGAGAAAAAGCGAGAATCGCACGAGATAGCTCAATAATTTATGAGGCAATTTTAATTCATGTTTTTGAGAGAAAATGTCACATTTCAGCTTTGAAACTGAAGTGAATAATCTCCTGGGACTCGACGCCCCTGTGAGTCGGGGACCACCACCCCGGTGGCAGAGAAAATCAACTGAGCGTCGGCGTTCTAGTTCTGCTCCATCCACGCCGCTTCGCAACTCCTTCAAGCTAAATTCAAGCAAGACTCCGTCGAAGACGCCAAAATCATTGAAGAAGACGCCAGGAAAAGCCAAGACCCCATCTGAAGACAGATTCATTCCTAACCGAAGTGCAATGAACTTTGAAGCGAACTATTATAAAATGGTTTCAGCTGATCGCGAGAACGTAGAAAACGAGTGCGAAAGTCCTTCGAAAGTCGAATTCAAGAAGAACATGGCTGAAAACCTGGGTGGAAACGAAGCCAGTGCCAGGATTCTTGCTTTCAAGAACAAAGCTCCAACACCAAGAGAAGGTACCTTAAACGAGAATATTAAAATTCAGTTTATTGTAAGGGATGGAGTGTTGAATAAGCTTGAGCATATGCAAGCTCGTGAAACCTATTGTAAACTAACAAGACTTGCTTATTGTTCGTTTTAACAAGAATTTCACAAATATATCAACGATCCCATGAAGTTTTAAATTTTAAAAAGTGTTCTAATTTATTAAGTGATTTTCGATTAGTCTGTCACTATCATTAAACGGGTCGATTTGTATTTTAGGCCATTTGAATGATCTTCGAGTCCTGTACAGCCAAAACAAGACTCCCGCAACATCGACAAAGAAAAACGCCAGACATATTCCACAGATCCCTGAAAGGATCCTAGATGCACCTGATCTCATTGACGATTATTGTAAGTTGAGTTCTGTTATCTATTTCCTATCATAGTTGTTTGCTCGCCGCAGAATGCGCGCGATGTCACAATTTTTTAAGTACACCCAACTTTATACTGCTCAAGAGAATTGCGATTGATTTGCCTACAGAGACAACTCGCTTACATCATACATTATTTTGTATCATGGCTTATTTTTATTTTTGTTCCTCTCTTTCTAAAATTGGTCAAAATAAAAATTTGGAGATGTTCACTTTTTACTGATTGCTCACATGTTCTTTTAGTCAGGTTTATACATCAGTCAATTCCAGCTGCGCCCAGCCCCCACCCCCTGGGGCTGACCCCCGGGCATTAGCATTTTTTTAGCCTTGGATGGCAAATTCTCTGGGATGGGGACAGCGCACAGCTGGAATTAACTGATGCATTATTGTGATTGAATATTCCTGAAATATTTCACACTTTACGGTTTTTTGAGTTTGACTGCTGTCAGTTAAATAGCAGCCTGTAATTAAAAAGGATCCAGCTAGTACAAGTGAATAAATAATATATAATTCCCTTTCAATTATAATAAACTGGTTCGAGACTTCAGAGGTAGTGCATTGTTTTATTACTTCAGCTCTGTTTTGTGTGGCCAAAAGATGACCACACTCATCAGGTAATACCAACGACTAACTGTCAGATTACAACAACTGGCAAAAAAATTGGAAATACAGTTGCTATATATGAGATAGGTGATTGCTATTTATAATTTGGGGGATTGTGTTACTTTATCATAAATTTCTTGAGGAGGTAACTAACTCATTTCGCTCATTTCAATACTTTCAGATTTAAACTTACTGGACTGGAGCTGTAACAATCACCTTGCAGTAGCACTGGGTGGCTTTGTATACCTATGGAATGCTGTGTCAGGTGACATAGTCGAGCTTTGTCAAACTGTGACACCTGAATGTTATATTGGCTCTGTAGCTTGGATCAAAGAAGGGAACTACATTGCCTTAGGAGACAGTGATGGAGTGGTTCAGGTTGGTGTCTTTATAATAATAATAATTTCTTAACATTTAAATCAATTTGTATCAAGTTTGCCATGGTCAGGGAATAATCAAGGAAAAAGAATACCAGACCATTTGGAAAAGCAGTAAATTTTTAAGGTTAGAGAATATTTTTGATAAAAAGTGTCAAAGTCAGTGAAAAGGCAGGGAATTCCATTTTTATTGTACACAAAATCCAGTGAACGGCGTAAAGGAGTCTAAAATGAAGACATAAATATTGGTGGCCTGCAAAAAACCTAAAGCAAATATATAAAAAAGTATTTTTGTCTAGTAATTATATTAGTCACCTATTATAAATGTAAGGCCTGTGAAAATTTGCAAAGAGGTTTGGAAAAGGTTAGAGAGTTTTTTTATGAACAGCAACCCTGTTTATGTGCCAAATAATAATGAAATCCAGAAATTCCAAATTTTTATGCACAAAAATACTGGAAAGTACTGCTAAGCAAAGGACATGCTCATGAGCTTTATAAGTTTAAAATGAAATGAAGAATGATCCCCGAAGTTGTGAACGCGGTTAATGCAATTGCATATTAAGGAGCCTGAAAAAATTCAGGACTTTAAACAGGATTCGAACCCATGACCTCGCGATACCGGTGCAATGCTCTAACCTACTAAGCTATGAAGCCACTGATGTTGGGAGCTGGTCAATTATGTGTTCATGTTCCCATGAAAGAGAAGAATATGAAATAAAATCATATTTGAGAACTGCAGAATTGAAATCAAATGAAGAATCCCACCAGCTACGTTATACGCAGGCTACCTGAATACTAAATCCTTGTTGAAATTGACAGTTGTGGGATGTGGAGGCGCAGAAAAAATTAAGAAGCATGGCTGGTCATTCTGCCCGTGTTGGATGCCTCTCTTGGAATTCTTTCATACTCTCAAGGTATGATTCCTGGAATTTGTTAAGTTTATTATTTCAGAGGTTTGAGAGGAATGTTGAATGTTGGAATGTTCTATTGCAGTTTGACAAAAAAAATTATGGTTTTGTACAAGTTGACATTATTTAGACACTTAGGAAAGAGAAATACCATTAAAAATAATAGTGTTTTCATTTGATGTCAGACAGATTGATTATTCCATGCATGGTCACTCTCAGAGGTAGTGCAGTAAAATCACATCACAGGTTTTGGGACTAATTATTTTCTTGAATCTCCCAATAATTCTAAAACAACTGAGGAAAAATAATATTCAAATTGAATTGTCAGTTCCGTGTGAATATGGCATAAAATATGGTTCCAATTGTGAACAAAATGTCTGCAGCCATTGCAGATATAATCTTAGCTGTGAGTGAGCAATCTGGTAACAATAATATTGCAAAGCAGCTGTGCTTAGATCTCTGTTCTGGACCCTAACAGACTTATGAAACAAATTACTGTAAGTACATTTCAAATTCCCCTCTAAAATTATCTGACTGGCAATCAGCAATGGTTTTTTCAGCAAGCCACTTCTTGGCCTGTATACTAGGCTGATTTAGCAACAGAACGGGAAAGTCAGTTGACGACGGCGCGCGCAAATCAAACAACTGCTTGACCAATGGCAAAGCGGCAAATTAAGCACCGGAAGTCGTGTTTAGTCCTTTCTGCCCGCTTTCCTGTCGTCAACTGGTATTCCCGTCCTGTTGCTAAATCAGCCTATACTATTACACAGGTGGGGACCCAGAACATGGGATTTCAGCATTGTATTGCAGATGGGCTTAACCAGAGGTTTTAAATTTCATCTGCAGTAGGGACTTTAAGATCCAACGACACGACGGCCACGAGAACGTGGCTTAAAAAAGTGTATTTGCATTCTTTCAGTCTTTATAGGGATTATTCGTACCCAATTACTTTGTCAAATGTAGGCGAACCCTCCTGAAGCTGAATTTCAAGGCACCATATCCAAGCTCAGAAAGAGAAATGAAATTTCGTTGTTGCTTGTTTACGTCCTCCATAAAACACGAAAGTAAGCATTTTCACGTCGTAGTCGTGCAAAAACGGGAAAGAAATGTACAAAAAAAGTGTGATGCACATGCAAAGCTGTTGTTTTGCTTATAAAACCTATTGTTTTTTTGACGTTCTCGTCGCCGTCCGCGTCATTGGATCTTAAAGTCCCTAGTGTGGGCTGAACTGCTCAGCCTGTTGAAAATGTGTCCAGTGCCTTATTCATGTAACCTATTAAATCATTAGCAATTAAAGAATTAACAAAATTTTCCTATCAATTTGTTTTTAGTGGCAGTAGAAGTGGAGCTATTCATCATCATGATGTCCGTGTAGCAGACCATCATGTCGCTACTCTTACCAGACATTCCCAAGAAGTGTGTGGACTGAAGTGGTCTCCTGACGGGAAGTACCTTGCTAGTGGTGGTAACGACAACCTGCTGCTGATCTGGGATGCCAGTGTGAACACGATCAGCAACAGTAATACACCTTTGTATACGTTTAACCAACACCAGGCTGCTGTCAAGGTGGGTAACCAGTGCAAATCTTTTCACTTACAGTAAAGTTATTTAACATATTTATTCGATTAACTGCGCGCCCTGGCCGCTTATTAAATTTTTGGACCTATAGAGTCGAGTGGGCACTTATTTGAGGCTGGGCGCTTATTAAATTTTTGCCATTTTCAGCAAGTGTAGTTTGTTTATTTTGCAACAAAACAATAAATGGTAATAAAAAAATGCAAAGATAAACAAAGCAAGGTTTCCGTATAATACTCTGAAGAAAACTGTGTCTTCGGGGAAGTCTCTTATTAGCACTTATTCAAGTTTTTTCTGGGTGAGATGGGGAAGCGGGGTGGGGGGGGGGGGGGGGGTGTGCTTATTAACTTTTTCTGCCTTTAGGATAGGTGCTTATTCGAGGTGGGGGTGGGTATTTAAGACAGGCCATCTGATAGGGTATGATAAAAAATCAGAAATTGTGCGATATTTTCCGGGTAGATTGTGCGATAAGACAGGACTATTATGCGATAAATTATGTGATTTTTTCAGGGCTAATTTACATTGTTTTACTAGGTTTCATAGGAAAAAAACCACTTTAATGTTGTTTCACAGGCAATTTGAATGTAAAGGAATAATAAAACATATATTTTAAAACAAAATAGCTAAATTTGTCCGATTAATTTGAACCTCAAAAGAAAAAAGGCACTTGCTTAATATTACATGACGCCCTTATACCGCTGACCACACTGCTTATCCCTGAAATCAAAATGGCTGCCCAGATACCGCGGTCATCAGAGAGAGTCAGAGAGTCTGACTACTCCTCTTGCCTACGTCGAGACGTCTCCAGCAGCACAAGGAAAAAGCTCAAGCTATCCCTGAATCCTAAAGTGTCGTCCTCCAATGGATCAATTCCGAGAGCAACAGAGGAACATGAAGCAGCTAAAGAATGCTCCTCCCCTTCTCCTGCTGAAGACTTTTCAGTTAATACTGCTCAGGTCTCCAGTGGTTCCTCTTCAATTCCCAACTCTCCAATGTCTTCGGAAGAAACATTCTCGCCTCCACCAAAGACGCCTTCCTTGCCTAACGATTCATGTGCGGATCCCTCGTGTAAAAAACGGTCCCAGTCATCATCTGGGAAACCTCGAAAGGTCCCAAGGTCCTCAGCTGACCTCTTATTGAGTGCAAAAAAACCTCAGCCTTTTACGCGCCCAGATCCAACTAGTCCTGCACAGAACAATAATCCACAAACTTGTCCACAAGCTAACCCTTCTGAGAAGAGCATCTCTAATTCAAAGCCATCTCCCAGTACCGGGGCTCCGACTCCAGCATCAACGCAACCAACTTCTCAAGGGACAATTGCGTCTGATTCCTCTAACGCTGATTCAGCTGATTCAGTACCTCCTCCCAACTGTGAAGGTATGACCAGATTCCAGTGCAAACATTGCGGAATGAACAAGTGGTAGAAACTGCTTATATAAACATAAAAAAAGAAAACACAAGCCGACCAACAGAGTTGAGGAAGATGGAGGAAAAGGTGCAGGAAATAAACATGTCATTTGTCCAGAGTGCAAAGAAAAACAAAAAAGGTGAGATGAACTGGCTCATTCCATCTTTCGGGACTAATATTAAAAAAGTCATGATAAAACGACAAAGTAGCATTATCACCTTCAGGGAGACTTGAAATGCAAGGCTGAGTTATAATGAAGCACGGTGAATAGGTTATGACCAACGTAACAGTCCGAAAAAACTTGTCAAAGTAAGCACTGCTTTTCACCACTTTTTATAACTTTAGTAATGAGAGTAAAAGCCTTTAAAGTCGTCCTTCATAACTCAAGCTGAATAGTTCTTGAAACGATGGCACTACCAACAACTTTTGTTTTATTTTTTCTTTTACGTTCAAAAGTTTGTCTATTCAGGCTTTGGCGCTTTTCTCTACTCTATTATCCATTGCAACAAAGACAAAATTTAATGCTTGCCACGGCAGACGAAGTTACAAACAAAGCTTATAGTGATGACGCTGACAGTGTTCTCTACTGGGTACAAGAGATGCAATGCGAGGAATTCAATCCAGTTTTGTTCTTCAAACCACAAGGCCAGAAGTCCGATTTCAATGGTGTGGAAAAAAAAGATTTCCTACTGGCATTGCAAACGCAGTTCCAAAAAGAAATGTTTGAAAAACATGCTCAGAAATTAATATGCGTTGACGCCACCCATGGTACGACGGCATATGACTTCCAGCTAGTCACGGTTCTTGTTATAGATGACTACAATGAAAGTATACCCGTAGCGTGGCTCATTAGTAACAAAGAAACGACGGATGCTTTGAAGATCTTTTTTTCAAGTTTAAGAGAACGCCGTGGTGAAGTACAGACAGAAACGTTTATGAGTGATGACGCAGACACTTACTACAATACCTGGGTTTCTACATTTTCGTGGCCGGACCAGAAACTGTTATCTAAGCTGGCACGTCGACCGCAGCTGGTGACGAAAACTGAACGAACATTTGAAAGACAAGGAACAAATGGCCGAGGTATATGCCGCACTGAAGTCTTTACAGAATGAGTTATCCGAAAGAAGCTTCAGGCATTCCGTGCAGCACTTCATGGCATGGATCAAGGGCAAATCAGAGCCATTGGCTAAGTATTTCGAGAAAGAATACGTAGGAAGAACCAGGGAATGGGCAGCTTGTTTTCAGGTAGGATCACGGGCAAACACCAACATGTTCGTTGAGCGCTTCCATAGAACGCTCAAGGAAGTTTACCTAGAAAAGAAACAAAACCATTGTGTTGATCACCTGATATTTAAGCTACGGAAAATATCTCGAGATAAGGCCTTTGAGCAGCTCATTAAAGCTGAGAAGGGCAAAAATACCGTTAGACAACGTGAGAGTATCAAGCGGCACAAACAAGGGGAATCAGTGAAGAAGGAAGCGGTTCACAAGCAGGATGAGAACTTCTAGAATGTTCAGTCGGCCTCTAATAAACAAACTGTGCATCATGTGAGAAGAATAAGTTCAGGTTGCTCATGCCTGTTGAATTGCTCTTCCTGTGATGCTTGCATACATGCCTTTGAATGTTCTTGTGCTGATTATTTTATAAGGGGTGTGTTGTGCTCCCATATCCACTCTGTAAACATCCTCTACCCAAAAACCACAGCTGCTGATTTAGAATTTCCTGGTACAGAGCTGGCCGGCCAGAGACCAGTGACAGTGACATAGAGAAGAAATGTGAGGAATTGTCTAATATTATTCAACAGGACAAACAACTCCAGGAAAGCAAACAGCTGGCTGACCTCAAAACATAATTTTTTATGCACTTAATCAGATTGCTGAATTGAGGCAACTGATTCAGAGTGCCCCAACAAAAGACACCATAAAATTTAATACAACATTGAAGCACATTCGATCTGCAATATCAGTGGCTAAGGGATTGTCTGTCATTGGATCTGACCATCAATACCTGAAAACACAGTTGTTTCCACCTAATAAACTGTATGAGAAGCAAAAGCGCTCCTTTTCTACAAAGGAAAAAAGGAAAGTTCATCGTGAGAGGGCTAATTTGTCAGATGCCACTGCTGGAGGACATGGAAGCTAGTCCAAGTGTGTGCATTTTTGTTTCAAGGAAAACCCTCCTGGTGAAGACAAGGACACATTTCAGTGGATAGAGTGTGAAAAGTGTCAACGCTGGGTGCATGAGGTCTGTGATTACATTGATGACAAAGCAAACTACATTTGTTGTATGTGTGCCGCTCTTGAACATTTCCGAAGAAATAGTTTTGTCGGAGTATTGTATAAATACTTCATTTCAGACCTCATTCAGAATCTCTAACCAGGACTCCTACTTAAATATGGATGATCCGAAACAGAAGTCCATCTTCAGTGCCGGATCCAGACCTTGAGATAAATGGGGGGTGGGGGGGGGGAGGCCAGTTACCCAGACCCTTAGACAAGAGGGGAGCACAACAGGGGAGCCTGGTCCCCCCCCCAAATTTTTTGGGCCCTTCAGGTCTCAGTTTGGTCTAAAAATAAGGGGGGCCCATCCTGGGCCCCTCCCCTGGATTTGCCACTGATCTTAAATGCGCAGAACAGGAACTTAACAGAGCATTTATTGTAAATATTGGTCAAATGTCTCATGGCATTTTAGCGAGTTCATATTGACATTTGATCAGATAGACATATTTTCAAGCAAACATTCCAGAACTTTTTTCTTGCCCTTTATTGACTTTGTCACTGATCACAGAACTTGATCTGCAAAGCAAGGGGAGATGGAGTTAAAAGAACTCGGCAGTATAAATTACTAATGAATGCAACGATTAACTACTGAGTTCCCGTTGTAATATTTTTGTTATAAAACGATCTATGTTACATGAAGACTTCAAGATGATTTCAGTCTGAGGTTATTTGACTGTTGAGGTGTCGTTGTTGGGAAATGAGTATAATTAAGCTCAACAAGAACAAATGTGTTATTGCTGAGATAAAATGAATACCTTTGATTAATTCTTTAATTACGTGCTTTACTTTGTTATAAAATCGTAACTGTCTCGCCAACTATTACCTTTCTTGCACACCCTTCGCTGCAAATACTTTCCATTATACACAGGAAAACAACAAGATTACGCTCGAAACAAATAGGCCAGTCACGTACCTTATGTGATGAGTGTCTTTTAACCGTGGGAGACGCATGCATCGATTAGAAAATGCGGACATTTCAAACTTTGTTTGATGTTGTTGAAATCCTTTTGCGAATCAGACGACCAAGCATTTTTCGTCAGAATATTTACTTCGGAGAAGTATAAACACTAATCATAAGTAGGTGTTAAAAGTACTTGGTACCAACCCCTTTCGAGTGTTTTGATTAGTTTCCAGTTCATTTTTGGCTTGGGTGACGCGCTGTCGCTAGTGGCTAGTAAGGCTTTCTTTAGTGGTAAATCACCTTAAATAACATTAAGATTGGGAAAATGTCTAATTAATAAAGTTAGAATTCATTGTTTACGTTACTTGAATTTAGCATTTTTTTTATGAATTATGCGATTTTCGGTCAATTGTGCGAAATTGCACTATCGCGTAATATCAGATGGCCTGGTAAGACAGGGTGTGCAGAGATGACCTTGACCTTCTGGAACTGCCACTCTAAGTAAGCACCTCTTTACTCTTTAGGCTCCAAGAGTGACCAACATCAAGAGAAGAAGGTTATGAGAACTAAATAAATGAAATGATCACCAATAAAAGGGAAAATGATTTGATTTTTCATCAAATTCTCTCAACTAATGTCCTCAAGGAAATGTACAAAGATCAGTCTGGAGAATTTTGTTGTGAATGTTGGTTATCTGGTGACTTGTTAGCTCGATTTGGTCTGGTGCCAAACTTTAGAGCTGGGGGCCGGCTGGGTTCCATTCTTGGCCAGACAAACACCAAGGGTCTTAAAATAACTGAGGTGTTGCAACATGAAAGACCTTCCAGGCTTCTTGGATAAGGACAAAAAAACCAAAATGGTTTGAGTACTGTTCTTAGTCTAAAAAATTGTACATCTTTTAAGAGGGCTTGTTGAAGTATGTCTCGGATACAGAAAGCAAGTCAGAATAGTTTTGAGTAGCTAGTACTAATATGCCATGGTTGTAATTATTGTTATTTATAATTAGAAAAGATTCAAAACAATAGTCAACTTTTTTGTCCACACTGAATGCATTGTGCATATCTAAATCTGATTTATACCACAGAAAATAATATTATTTCATCCTCCTTTTTGTGTCCTCCTTTTATGCTAGGCTCTTGATTGGTGTCCATTCCAACGAAACGTACTAGCTAGTGGTGGTGGAACTGCTGATCGTCACATAAGGTTCTGGAATGTTGGTGCAGGGAATTGCCTAAGGAGTATTGACACTCATTCACAGGTAAAGATACATAGTACTAAACATTATTTTAAGTTAAATTTGACATTCATGGCTTGAAATTTTTCCTTTTATATAATTTCTTTCTCATTTATTGTAAGTCTTCTTTTGACACCCATAGGTGTGTTCCATTTTGTGGTCCAAAGAATATAAAGAACTGGTATCAAGTCATGGTTATGCACAAAACCAACTGACAGTTTGGAAGTACCCATCAATGGTGAAAGTAACAGAGCTAACTGGACACTCATGCCGCGTCCTTCACATGGCTATGAGCCCAGATGGACAGACAGTTGTTTCAGCTGCGGCAGATGAGACACTCAGACTTTGGAAGTGTTTTGCTACAGATCCTGTTAAAAAGAAGGCAAAGGCTAATCCAACAAGTAGCTCATTAGTACATCGAGGAATTCGCTGAGACATATTAGAAAAGAAATTACCATTTGTACCAGAGTATATTATGGAAAAGAAAATCTTATAATATTGTAAATAGGAAGCTGTTTAAGTTACGTCATTGATGTTAAGTAGGTTACATTACACATTGTAAATATCTTAGTGTTGCAGTTAAACCCAAAATTGGAACTTCACAAACTCACTAGACTTATCTAGTATTTTTATTTTACAGATGTAATTTTACACTCATAAGTATCTTACATACTAACTAAAAATTAGGAAAGATGATATTGGATTAGAATGGTCAATGAAAAATACCATATCTTGACATATTTTTACTTCCTTTTTATTTTGAATTGACCAGCTAAATGTTTGAACACAGATAAGGTTGGTTTATTAAGGTGAAAATCTCAAATTTGAATTACTTGAGAAGGAGAGTCAATGATTCTATATCTCCAAGAAGTAGCTAAAGCACAATGAAAATAATGGTCCTTTTCTCACATTTGTCAGGTTTTAGCTGATATTCTCTGGCAAGCATAGCCAACAAAAAATTACACTTGGTTTTTGCAGTTTGTCCAAAGAGGTCAAGACAAAGAGATCTTGACATGTAAAATATAAAATAAATGCCGTGTAACCTTGACTTCCTAACCCTCCTGGTTATTCAAACCAAAACTAAGTTGCTGTGATTTTACCTTTGTCTTTTCAAAGCTCTCATCAGTAGCTCAAACCAATAAATTTTTTTTCCAAGAGGTTTTCAAATGTCGGGATTTCACTTGTACATTGCTGCTATCGCACATTCTCATAAACTTCATGCAAAAATCATGAAATTTTTATGATCCTTGTGGTAATTTGACATTCCTGATGACTCTCAAACCGTGAACACCTGAAATATTTTAAGAGTGCAGTATATTTTATCATGACTTTTTAAAGCAAAGATCAGGGCCTTGTTTCTCAATAGTCCCGCTAATGGTTTCGGGTGCCGAAAGCCTTTTTATGTTTGCTGTGTTTGCTTTCAAGACCAAGGTTTAAGTAGTCTTGTACATAAAATGAAACTAACAGTTAAAGAAAACAAAACTGACTGGTTTGTGAGCTAGGAACTGTATTACTATTCAACAGGCATTGATTTTCAAATTTGCCTTCGGGCCTGAAAAGTTACCAGAACTTTCAAGAAATGGGCTCCAGGAAATACAATCAAGTGACAAAACCCGGAATTACCATTGCTGCATGTGGTTTAGTTTTTTTCATGCCTGATTGCTCATTCATTAATTTCTGGTGTTCACAGTTTTGTAGGTTTCAAAGTAAAAAGTAACCATATCACATCTATGGGTTTTGCTGCAAAATTTAAATTACCCGGTATTTGTAATAAACTAGGAATGTTCTAAAATTATTTTGTACAGCATAGTTTTTGTTCACTATAGTTACTCAAACTAGGGAGGCATTTGCAATTATTATTAAGATTTACGAGGAAGATTTGTGTTACTTCAATGAAACTTTATTCCATTGCAACTTGATTGAAGACTTATTTTTTTTGCTGAACGTTTCCACCCAATATCCCATCTTCAAGATGTGGCAAGAGTACTAGTTCTAAGGATCCCTTTGTAGCAAAGGCAACTCGTGTGCATCCAATAGTCCACTTCCGAGTTCCAAAAACCCTCACTTTCAAAATGAGGCCTATTGCACAACCTTTCTTGTGAAAATGAGTTTATTTGCATGAGAATGAAAAATCGTTTCCACAACAAAGGCTGAGCACTTAACCTCATTTTTATACATAGGCTCAGGGGAACTCGAAAATTGCCTATTTCACACTGAAATTCACTTATGAAATTCAACTTAATTTTTTCACAGGTGTCACCTTGCTTTAGTTCCTGAAGTATTTTCAAAAAGATGACCAATTATTAGCAGCTACCAGGTTTTTTCCTTTGTTATAATTTTAAGAGTTAGATTCTCCAGAATAGCGAGTTATAATTCAAAACAGAGTTCATACATGTCTTATAGTAAACCCAGTCGATGCTGAAAGCAACCATTTACAGCCTTAATCATTCATTTAAAATCCAAGACTGCTTTTAGCCTGGAGAGGGATTCCCTTACAAACAGACAGGGATGATCATCAGGAATTAACAATAGACCCTTCCACATTTTTTCAACTTTTGAAAAAGACCAGCAAATTTACCAAATTAAGAGGTGATATGTCCAAAGTAAGTGAAGCTCTTGCTCCCCAAAGTCTTATTGTACAACACTTGTATGGGGGGGGGGGGGGGGGGGGGGGTTGGCACAAAAAATCCCTTCACCATACAAAATTAATTAATGTCTGTATAACTTGCTAGCAAGCTCTTCATTTTAATATGGCGAGTGAAGCGAGTTATGAGGGAACCCAAGAGCGAGCAGCAGGGGCGGAGGAAATGAAAATTTATTTCCCTACCCCTTGCACTCTCCTCGCCTTTTGCAGGCTGCTCTTGCGTGACCTCTTGCGATCCTCCCAAATGGTGAGCTTGCTCACAGGCCAATGTCTAAAACTCTGCAGCTTTGCAGAGCTATATCTTCATGAGTTTTCAACAAATCACTTTAATTGTCACTTCATGAAACTTCACAGCCATGTTAAGGATTGAGATGTTCCCAGTCGAAAGCTCTTGTAAGCGACCACCTTGGAAATTCCAAACAGTGGTCATAACTAGAGCTTGTTGCTTAGGAGAATGAGCTCTCACAAGTGACCACATGGCAAAACAATAGAGGACGGTTGCTTATGAGAGCTTTAGAAACTCATTAATAATACTTCATAAAGAAAAAACAAAACAAATCAGTTTTTAATGAGTGTCTTTATATCAGATATAGACATGGCTAAACTTTATGTCCAATTTTTTAGACCAAAATAACCCCTAAACCTAATGCAAGAATGAATTGATCTACATCAGAAGATTGTGAAGCCGTTCAATAAACTCGGGTCGTGGTCGCTTACAAGAGGTTAATAACAAAGGAAAAGTCTAGTTGGGTGATCCCAAAAGTGGTTGTGGTCACTGACAGGAGCAGTTGCTTACAACAGCATTTCATTACAGAGTTTAAGTCACAGTTCAAACGGGGTTTCACAAGGGCGGTCCACTCACAGCCTGCCAACTATGTCGTGTAAAGCATTTTAAGAGAGTTCTGCACAGATTTCATAAAACATACATACATAAATACCAGACAATACTTATATATCTATATTCCACTTAGTATAAATTGTCTTTGTCCAAATTATTTACTGACAAGATTGCTACATTCCTGCACAGTATATAGTGTAACTTATCATCTTCCATCCAATGATTTATCTCTTATAATAACTGACTCTTCAAACTTTATCATAAGAGTTGTTCCTTTGTGCCAATGAGCTGTGACCCTTGCAGGCTACAACCAAAAAGAAAAATAATTATTAATAGTAAGTTGTCCGTCAACACCATCCACTGTATCATAATCACTTATCACTTCAAACTTTGTTTTTCAATTTTAGGTTCTGCAAAGGCTTCCTGGGATTATTAGATTTTTCACAATTTAATGGAGATTTCATCATGATTTTCTTGCACTTGTTATCACATTAGCTCTATACTTTTGCAAGAAAACAAATATAGACATATTGCATCTCTACATCACTAAGTTCAAACATTTCACTGCAACAAATTGACACCTGTTTTTTGTAACTTGATATAGTGCCTTAATGATGACATAAAATCGGTCTGTAATTTGGTCGAGAGCTCTGATTGGTCAATGTAGTAGTTATTGTTTTAGCTATTGTTATGAATGACAGACAAAAGACATGAGTGACAAATAATATAGTTTTATACAGTTCTAAAAAAAAGCTTCCTTTAAATATTTTTAATGAATGACAATGATGATAATTTATTTGGTGGATCCAATAAAAAATTAATGGTATCCAGCTTTTAAACAACTGGAACCTGATATATAGGGAACTCACTCTATACTTACAAAGTTGCATCCATGTAACACGGCTTCCACAATTCCAGCAACAAATGAGGCACAGTTTAGACTTCCTGTTCGAGACAAAATGACAAGTTCAATAAAAATTAGAACAACTGCAGCAAAGAAGGAACAATATCCTTTTATAATACATTTGAGGGGAAAAAATTGGGACAAGCACTGCTTTTTTTAAAAAAATTAAAGCACTAAATTCAAGACAGTTTCATTAGCATTTTATTAATATTATTAACAATAATAATAATATTGTAAAATAATGAATATAATATTTTCAGAAAAAAGGGAGCTTTGGTCACGTGAGCTGATCAAAGTTGTTGGATGTGAGTGCGAATGTGTGCTGTGAAGTTTTCCTGTTCCTCTTATTATTTGAATGTCTCAGCATGATTACTTATTTACAAATGTTTACGTTATCTCAGTCCATTCATTGTATCGTAAGTGTCGCCATTGTTAAGAGCTAGCTAGGAAAGTCAAATGAGCTTGAATAATAATTATAAATTTTGTTTGTTATCATTTTGTTGTTATGTTTATTGGCTAAGTAGCCAAAGTATATGTAACACCTTGAATGCAGTTAATTTGTTTGATGTATACAAACCTTTGTCTTTAGGCACTGAGATAAATTTGTTGACAAGTGGTTCTTTTTCAATAATATAATCTACAACATGTGTCAAGGACTAATTCATAAAATACTACTTCAATTTCTAATAATAATTTTTTTTGTACAGTTGACTCGCAATAACTCGAACCTTCAAGGGAAATTAAAAACAGTTTGAGCTACTGGGAGTTCAAATCAAATAACTAGAAGTAAGGGAATAGGATGGGGGAGGAACTTAAGTATCATGTATCCATCACTACAAGGGCAGCAAGAGATAATATATTGATATAATTGTTGAAAAAGAAATTAAACAACAGAGCTTGATTAATCAGTACAGCACCAAATATTGTATTGGAATTGGGCTGACAAGAAAAGAAACAATACAGTTGTTTTGAGAGAAATTCAATGTTTTAGACTACAGTTCACTGTGTTCTTTTGACTTAAAACATGGTTTGAGTTATGAAGCTGGAGGAAAAAATTTATTGTATAAAAACAAAAATATCATTTCAAGTTAGCGGGAGGTCTGAGTTATCGAGGGTTTGGGTTATTGAGGGTAAAATTTCAGTACACGTATGAAGGAAATCCAGGGGAAATTGATTATGTTTCAAGTTAGCATGAAGTTCAAGTTGCAGGCAAGGGTTAAAAATAAAATACCAGTATGTAAATCAAAGGATCAGTAAACAATAATTGTTTTTGTTAACAACCATCACATGCAGTGATCATTGCATGAACAAACTTAATTAACATTGGTTCTACAATTAAAATTTACAAATTTTGTTACGTACTAGCCTCTTTTTAATATTTTGTTATCTTTCCTAGGGCTTGTCGGGATGTACAACACTACAAACATCAATACTGTGGATTAATATAAAATTAACAGTCACAGATGTTCTCCACACGACCTGGTTATAAAAGTTGGACAACAGAGTCTAAAGCCATTCTCAGCTTGTTCCTCATAAAGGAGAATAAGCAATGATGACGGTGATGTCAACAAGAATGGCAAAACAGCAACAGGTTTAAACTGGCAAAGCAAACTGCACAAGGTTAATACTTCTAATGAAACATAGGATACAAGTTTTGTCATCATCATTGGCTTGTTCCAGTTTATCAGCCTCTTTACCAAATAATGACTGCAAGGACAAACAAAATTTTATGGTAAGTAATTAAATAAATTAAGAAATAGAATAAGAAGAAAAGCCTCGAAAAATGCTAGCATTGAGGGTGGACGTGTCAGGACTTTTAAAAGGCAAAGAGGTACAATGAGTTGTTTGATCTGAAGCAAGAATGACTTGACCATTAAATTAGTGGAGCCCCATAAGCAGATCCCCATAGCTAAGCAAATTTGGATATCTATCCATCTAAGAAATATTGGTAGGTGCCTGACCATCTGTCGTCCAACTGTCTACTTGCACCCTATCTGTCCACACCACAGGTTAACTCCAAGTGAATTCCTTTGCAATGGTTACAAGTTTATTGTTTGAAGTAAACAAATTTATTTATTTATTACAATTATTTATGGGAAATTAATGGGAGATTCACTTTTAGCCTTGGGTAAATCTTATTATATAATTATTATACTGAAGTTACAGTGAGCACTGATATTCAACAAAAAAAGTTTCATGGTTACATGTATCTCTACAGAGATCAATATTAAACAGTGGAAGAAAAAATTCAGGAAAGTGAACAGGTTATTTTTTTTTTCAAAGAATCTTACCTTCCAAAAAACTGACTTGATAAACAGGAGAATGTTTAGTACTCTTACTTCCCGCTTCATTCCTTTTTCTCGTAATACCAAGACATCAAGCACTCTGGAACCAACCTGCTGGCCTAGATCTGACAACCTGTTAACAACATAGGATGTCAGTCAGTCTTACATACATACGTAGATAGGCCTATAAAATAATATTCTATTTTTATTTAATCAAACACCTCTATTTATCAAAGCTTGATCCCTATTCACCTCTAAAGATAACAAGTTTAGAAGACTTGTAATTGTACATGTCTTGGATTACATTTTTTATTTTGTTCTCGTTTTTAAGGCTGCTTACTGCAGCGTGGAAAGAAAGTAGTGTCTGATAGCCCAGGGCAGGTGGATTTTGCTATGGGGCTAGTGAATTCTGTTTTTAACTTGCCTGATGGGCAAGTGATGTTTTTTGAGAAATTTGAATAACCAAAAAACTGTGAAATCAACTCTGCTAGTTGAAATTGGGGCTAGTTGAAATCATGTCCGGGTTAGTAAATGCTAGCTTCAGCTTGCCCAAATGGCAAGCTGTAAAAATGATTTTCTTTGCACCCTGCCTACTGTACTTTTATTTCTAGAGCAAAAGCCTGTGTTCTAGTTTTCTATGGCTGTTTGTCATATTTTAGTTGAACATGTTTGGTTGGTGTGACTGGAGAAGTGGTCTTGAGGATATGTTCACTTAAGCCTGCTATATCTTAAAGGTTTTTATGCCTCTTGTACAGAGATTCCAACCCTGTCAACTAAAAAAGGGACGTCCAACAAGCAACGAAGGCTGGAGTCTCTAGGAGGACCGTGGGCATGCTTCCCTGGGAAAATTTTAAGATATGTGCCTCTAAGATACCACTTCCTGCATTTTGAGATTACAGTTAATGGAAACACCACGGCCACAATTATCGCAGGTTCATGGTCAGATGCGAAAATGGTAAAAATGGTTGAGAACCCACAGAAAAATGGCAAAGAAGCATGCTAAAAGACTAGTTAAACAAAGAAATGGAAGACTTTCAACAACTGGGAGAAATTTAAGTGAAAACAGAAGGCCGGAAATATTCACCCAAATTGGGAGGTTTCCGGCCAAATATAGGGGAGGGTTGGAATCTCTGCTCATATGATTTAAGTTTTTACTACCAAAAGAAAACTCTGAGGGGCTTAATCACGGGTGAAACTCCCTTGTTTTGACAGATCTAGACATGCATAGGGGTGCAGTAGTTTGTTGTGTTTGCTGTGTTTGCTATGGCACTATCAAAGAGCACATTTCAGCAAGGGGGTTAAGCTGTGAAGCTTTATATCTCCCAGCTGTATTCCATACAAACTCATCAACTACAGCAGGCTTTGTCAGGTTGGAGATGAATTGAATGAACATTGGTCTCCACTGCAGAGTCAAATAGCCATGGCATTTACCGTAAATCCTCTATTAAGCCCCCCCTCTCAAATAAGCCCCCCCTTTTCAGAGGAGGAAAGTTAATAAGCCCCCCCCCCCCTCTCCCTCCCCCAATCCTTATTCTTCACAAAAAAATTAATGATTAATGTGGACTGATCAGTTATGATTAAATTTTATTCAGGCTGGAAGTTCATATTGTTTTTGGTCTTCGGCAGCAGGACCTCCAACTTCATATGCTTAACTTTCTCAATTTTGCACTCTAGCTCTCTGTGGAGAATTGCCACCATTTTCTTGTTGTTAGACAAAGCAGTGAACAGCCCGGGAACCACAAGTCTGTCCTCGAGAAACCTTGCTCCTGTCGGTGAAGAGGAGTTTTCCAAAGATTTTCGTTTGTAAGTTGTGTACAATACATGTAAATCAATACAAGTAACCATTCTCATAAAAATTACCGAAGAATATGAGGCCGAAAGCACATTTTTGAAGAATAAGAATTTTGTTTTTGTTACTTTTAGGCTCCCACAAATGAATTAAATACTTTTGACAGTGACTTTAATTGTAAACGAGTAAGTCTACTCAGTCTCTGTCTCATACCATGGTATTTTTGCTACAGGTGATGCGTTTCGCCAAATTAAATAAGCCTCCCCCTCTCTTTTAAGCCCCCCTCTCTATTAAGCCCCCCTCAAAAGTGCTTGAAAAAAATAAGCCCCCCCGGGGGGCCTTAATAGAGGATTTACGGTGAGCTTAAGTGATTTTTTTCTGCTGGATAAACATCCTCTAACTTATAATTATTTGGATCCTGGAACACTTTCTCAAAAGTTTTTCAATGTTTTCCCTTTTAGACAAACAAAAGTAATTTATAAAAATACCGCCAATTTGATAAATTACAAAATAAGACCCCCCTGGTGGTGGTGGTGGTGGTGGTGGTAGTGGTACAACTAACGTTTTCTTCCCTCACCCATCTGACCTCCCATGTCCCTGACTAGAACAAAATAAGGCACAGCAAACTCTTATTTCAATTTACATAGAGCAAATGCTTTATAACTACTTTTCCATTTGAAACTCACTTGGTTTGAAGCTCTGGGACCGTGTGAACTCTGTTCTGACAATACTGAATCATCTCAGAAAACAGCAAACCGAAAGTGCTTACATTGATCTAAAACAAAACCCATCGACACACTATTTGAGCCATTAATTCATTTCAAATGATCCATAGCAACTTTCAACTGAATTAATTACCTCATTTCTCCCTTTGCTAAGTGGTTTTTCGAGGATATTCGTTTGACGACTTCTCCTGACCGACTCCATTTTGGTTTAGACCTGGCTACTAAGCTGAAAGGCTTGGTACCTAAGATAATAAGATGGCGGATGAATTGACCAAGAGGAAACCTCGGAAAACAGTCGTTGATCGCTATTTTACTCGTATCTATAAAACAGGTTAGGCTACACTACTCTTAAGAAAGAATTCCTAAACGTCTATATGTTATTTGGAAAACGATTTGGCGTTCTTTTGTTGTGATAATGGTTTTTTTTTTTCATGCAACTGCAGACATCAAAGGAAACCTTAGTGAAGATCAGCGTGTTTTACAGCATTCAAACAAGTGAGCATTATAAAGCGATAGCTTTGTGGGCATTTTAAATTCATAATTTTAAATGCCTCCAGTCTATGAGTTCTAATTAGTAGATTTTGAATTTTTTAGTTTGTCTGTTTATACGAGGTCCTGCCCCGGGGGGCTGGGGGGGGGGGGGGGGGGCATGGCGCTCGTTTAATGCTTCAAGTCGATGTCGGAAATTGAACGAAAATTCTTTGTCCTACTCCCAATTTCATAAAAGCGTGATAACGATGCGTTACAAAGAAACCATTACAGTTCTTCACTTTCTCAGTTAACATTTTGTGTATCGAACACCTATACATCGCCATTCACAATTAAGTGATCCAGGTTCAACATTGTAAGACTAACTGACCTGATAAATCGTGAAGGCACGGTTAACGGTTGTCTACTCTGTGAGAGCAGTTGGAAGGTTGGTGGTAAGGTTACCTGGTCCCTGGTCTCTCCACCATCATCACCATCGTGTTGCTTACACTAAACAAGAAACTTAAGTCTGGATCACATTGTCTCTCTTCACCCAAGTGTATAGTGAGTGCGATGATCATAATGCTGGCCAAGGGTTGAAAGCCTTGCAATGTTCTAACATCCCACTCATGGAGTTGTAGCATAAAATTAAGCTACGTGATGGCAACCTCGTTCTCAGGTCTTCCAGAAATTATGCGGGGTTGGGTAAATGGAGTGTAATGCAATGTGCGGTCAGGAGGTGTCCACTGAAGCTCACTGACAAGAGACATTCTCTGAAGCGCAAGGAAAATTGACGAAAATTATTTCTTCTTGGCATTCATACTGGTGATAAATTAGCCAAACCACTATTCTTTGTCGCTTATTCTCGGCTCTGCCGTCACTGTCGCAATTTGGCTGAGGGAGGTTGTCCCTTTCACAATTTGGAGTGCATTCCTTTGGGATGATCCGGATCAGGATCAGTGATCCGAGATCACTCAGATCATGGTAGATCAAATGAACCAATGAATCCTTGTCCAGAGTGGATTCATTGGTTCATTTGATCTACCATGATCCGAGTGATCTCGGATCACTGATCGTGATCCGGTCATCTCAAAGGAATGCACCCTTCATTTTTTGCTCTGTCACTACTTTTTGGGTTATGTCACTTGTTGGAATTTACCCTGGCAGGGCCTCTGTTATTTGAACACACAGTATGTATACTTTACTGTAAGCTTGTATAAAAGTATGCAAAAAGTAGTTTAGATGGTAAGGCTTTGTAGAGTAACATTTTGACTCATTTTATTGGTTTGTTGATAATCCACCTGATACTGACATCAGGTAAACTGAATTAATTCTGGGCAAGTCAACTTCAAGTGATAAAGTGACTAGCTACAGGCATGAATCCACACTGGTTTCCACTGTTTTACGAAAATCAGTCAGAGTTTTCATAGATAAACAATTTTTTTATGTAAAAAAACTTTCGAAGTTAAACTCTGGCCAATATCCTAACTGAATGACTCAGGAAAGGTGACTTTAGGGAGTAAAAATCCAAAAAAGTTTCACTGGGGTGCATGCCCCCAGAACCTGCTAGAAGCTTACACCTTTGACACTTGTTTAGGAAAATGGTCAGCATTTATCCTAGATCTGCACCTGACATAGCTAGCAAATAAGGATTTTTCAAAGCCTGGTTTTGGTGGAGGGGGGAGGAGTGGGTCACACCATGTCACACCTTGCTAGGGTACTTACCAAATTGTTACATCGACATGCATGCATTGTTTTACTACGGTACCAGTAATACTGATATTTTTTCACATAAGCAGTTTGCATGAGTAGGGACAAACCTTACAAAATGGCTGCGTAAATGAGTCATGTAAATATTATGACAAAAACCAAATATAAATGTTGCCTATATATTTACTAAATATGTTGTCTACACAGCATAGAAACCAAAAATACTTTGATGCAGACAAATTTTAACAAAGGGCTTTCAGTTGATGGATTTTGTCAAACATTTGCATATGTAAGATGGCTTAGATGTAGTCACTCAAAGACAATGAATCTTAGGATTCTAGCGTGGACTTAAGTTTTTCAATTTTTTGGCATTTTCGTAAAAAAAAGGGAAGCAGATGTCTCTCACAATGGGGGATCATAGGGATCATGGGTGTCCTAGGACCCCCTCTCCCCCTTCCTAGCTACCCCCCTCCCCCTTCCTAGCTACCCCCCTCCCCCTTGCTGGTATTGTATACTCTACAAAATGTACTCGATGCTTGGCGAGCTTGATCGTGAAGTCGAGCTTGATTACTCATTGAGCACGGTCAATGAAGACTGAGCACAAGTGGATTTCGAGCTCGGTATCAACATATTGAGTACAGTTCCCGGAGGTTGATTGTTGATCGAGCTCAGTTGACATGTCGAGCTCAATGAACCGGTATCGAGCTCGGTTGCCCACATAACAAACCTGATTCCATTCTCTTTCCTGGCAGGATATGTGTGATAACCCTTGCTCCTAGCCATCCATTACTAAAATGTGAGCAGATTACTGATGTGAATTATCAAGTGAGTGCCAAGGTTAATCGCCTTGATAACAAAGTTTCAGGAAAAGGCAAAAAAGGAGCACAGCATTTACAGCCAGAATCAATAATCTGTGAAGTCACTTGTTCTACTGGGGCCAAATACATGCTCTACAGGTAAAATTGAGTTAAAATTTATTTCAAATTTGCCAATCCCTGACAGTACTGTAATACAAACTAAGAGTTTTAAAGCAAAGAAAATAAGAATTAGCAATAAGTGGTGAGAAAACTTAAGTGAAACCACAGGGCTATCTGTTGAGGAAATAGCCAAATTTCTGACTAAAATTGAACAGATGAAACGCAAGAAAACACAAAAAATATGGCTTGATGGATGTCATTTACTTTTTTATGTGTATCAACATCTGCCGAAAAAAAAATCTGTTTATATCCTGAAACTTTGCTTGGAACATGCAGACACTATGTTTTGAAGAAAGTCTATGATATTTTTAATCAATAATAAAACGATCTTTTCGTCATACTAATTAGCCTCATTTTTAATTATTATGGAAGGTAAAATATTCTTCCTGTTGAATTGATTGTAATAAATTATCGAGAAAATTTTGTCTCTGGTGCTAAGTGGGGGTGGATATCTTTTTAGTGAATCCAAAAAGCAAATTGATTTTTTGATTTACATGTAAGGAAAAAAAACTACTGCTACTCTTTTTCTTCAAGAAAGAAAGGCAATTATTGTTATTCATGCATCACTTGCAGTTTACCCTGCAAGCAGAGGCTACATTTTCGCTGTGTGAGCTGTCGGGCAAAAAGTAGCCTCTACCGACAACGTAACCGTTCAATTTTCTATTGTGCATGCATGAAATTCGTCATGCGATTCGCAAGCAAAGTTAATCTTCAGGTCTGTTGTCAAGTGGCACAAGTTTTGCTGGAATAAAAAAATTATGAAAACTCTGATCTGCTATGCAAGACTCACACAATGCTCTAAACTGGTCAAGAACAGGAAAAAACCAGGGTTTTTTTATTTATTTGTCCAGATTTCTGGACGGATTTGAACAGTTGTCGGCAGAGGCTACTTTCGCATGACAACTCACACAGTGAAAATGTAGCCTCTGCTCGCAGGGTACTTGCAGTCGTTCTCCTTGCTCAAAAGCAATAGCACACAAAAGTAAAATATTAAGTACAATGTAATATTTACACAGTAACATTCTTATAAGAAAAATGGATGATTCTATTTCCCTTTATGTTTCTTGCAGCTGTGTCAAAGGAAAGCTCGTTGAAGTAAATGAAGAGCTGGTCTCCAATCCAAACCTTTTGCTGGAAAAGGTTTGTCATATGTATTTTGTTTAATAATAGTAAAATGAATGATAGAAACTTCTAAGCCAAAAGTTGTTCTATAGGTAATAAAAATATCAATGGCTCATAAATGATGGCTGAAATAGAGATTCTGTTAAACTATGCAGGGCTTCAGTGGGATTCAAACCCATGACTCCTGCTTTAGCACTGCATCACTCTACCAACTGAGCTATGGATACCCAGACCAGTTTGTTGAGTTGATCTTAACCCGTGAAAGAAATGAAACAAAAAAATTAATGAAGATGATGTGAACAGCAGAAATACAAATCTAATATGTAATTTTTTAAATTTTATTTCTTACTTAAATGGCAATTCATTATAACTGCAACTGTCATAACTTCATTTTGTTAACTTGGTTAGAATTTTAAAACCAACTCGGTGAGTAGTTCAGAGTTACCGTAATAATAACAAAATTGATTACAATTTTTTATTATTTTATGCAGCCAGAAACAGAAGGATTCCTAGCTGTTGTTCTTCCAAAACTCACTGAAAATATCCTTGATGGACTGTTAACAAAAGAAGAATATGAGAAACTCCTAGAAGACAGAAAAGCACTCAGTGGTACATAAATCAAAAATGTGGTTTTAGAGAAAACCTATGGATCGTCGTTTGGTTTCTATTGTATCAAGTTTGGGTAGAGGTATGCCTAGTCCCTAGGCTTCATTATTCCGCGCGGCCAAAGCGTTTTGGGTCACGTGGTCCGATCGAAAATGTTTCCCGACCGTTCGCCTCGGATACGTCACCGAAATGAATTGACCGAGAGGGACTGGAAAAACGCCGTACAGGGACTAGGCAAGGTAGAGGTATTCCATTAAGGCCTTCCCAATGCTGTGCTCTAAGGACAATTGAGGGGAGCCCAGTGCTCTGAAACTGTAAAATCAAGGGTGCCCAGCATATGATTTGTATGAAAAATCTGAGATGTTTTAGTCGCCTGAGGGCAAAAGTTAGGCGCCAGGGGCCACCGGGATCTGCTACAGCACAGCCCTGCTTTCCAACCCTGACCCTGGCTAACACAAAAACAATATCGCTCATTTCACTCTCTGTTTGAGACAAAAGACTTTATTTTTGGCGCCCTCATTCGTTTTGTTTTGC
Organism: Porites divaricata; assembly: GCA_038088405.1. Classification (NCBI taxonomy): domain Eukaryota; kingdom Metazoa; phylum Cnidaria; class Anthozoa; order Scleractinia; family Poritidae; genus Porites; species Porites divaricata. The sequence goes on along the minus strand of JBBMOI010000012.1, from coordinate 14,254,435 downwards.
ACACAGAATTAAGTAATTTTTCGAAATAACATCATGGAATTAGTTTTTTGAGAAAAAAAATCTTTGGTACCACAAAATGTAGACCGGTTATCACAAACCTCCACACTCAAAGGGCTTCCGGTTTGAAAAAGACACTCTGTTCAAGACTCAAGGCCCTGAAAACAATCACTCTCCAGTTGCAAATATCGTAAATGATCAATAAAGTGCCGCGGCGCTTATTCTATTTTTCCCTGTCATAGGTGCGGCGCTTATACGAAAGCGGCGCTTTTTTCAACGACAGGTAAAACACTGAGGGGAATATAGAGAGAATTAAGTGAGGTGCGTACTAGCTATGCACAATTTAATAATATATAGATTTAGCCACGGCTAAAAGCGAAGCTCCCATTAATAAATTTATAATTTAAATCAAACAATAAACTTGTAATCCACAAATCAATTAACTTAAGGGCCAGTCTGCAGAGTATAGCAGAACTCGACGAGATCTCGTGCGTGCAGAGCCAATTTTAGCCGCATGCGCCGCGTGTAATAAGATTTGTTTTACCAGAATAAGGGGGAATGCCCATAGAGCGGCTACGTATTAGAAGGATGCGAGTTTTAGGCGCATTTCCAGCTCTTTTAGATGACCAAAGTTTCAAATTTTTCCGGGGGAGCATGCGCCCGGACTCCCTAATATGTTCATGCTTCACCGTTCAGTTTCTCCAAAACAGGGCTATACGCGCGGCATTTTGAGTACTCCCGCAAGCGATGTTCATGAGCAGCTGAAAACAAACGGCACAGCCATTAAAATTGCAATCAATCAATAAAAGAAATATAACTCGACAGAGCCAATAATTTTCTTTCACCAAGACAAGTATTAGATCCTGAGTCTTTAAGCTTAAAGCTTAAGTTTTTAAGCCGGCCTCCTGGTGTTTGCTTTTTTCAAAGATGAACTCGAGGCAAGAAAAGCGCTCAAAGTTTTCTCTCTAAAGCCAAATTTATAACTAAATATTTTTCGGAACGTTTCCTTTCTATTTGCGGTGAGCATGGTGAGAAAATATATCTATAGGCTTTTTAAAGTTCTGTAAGCTTATATCAAACCTGATGCTAGGACACGGTCAGATCATGGCTATCTTTAAAACGAGGAATTGGGAATCGGCGAATGGAAATCGAGGAATAGGAATGGGGAACGAGGAATCTTTAAAAGCGGGAATCTTTAAACTGGGGAATCTTTAAAATGGGGAATCTTTAAAACGGGGAATCTTTAAAACGGGGAATCTTCAAAAGCGGGAATCTCTGAAACGGGGAATCCTTAAAATGTGGAATCTTTAAAACGGGGAATCTTTAAAAGCGAGAATCTTTAAAACGAAGAATCTTTAAAAGCGAGAATCTTTAGTCGACAGGCGTCTAAAGGGGTAGGGCAGGAGGAAGGAAAAAAGGGAGGAGAATCTCCCTCTCCCTTCCCCCCCCCCCCCCCCCCCCCACACACACACACACACACACACACACACACACACACACACACACAGCCACACATGCAGGTTATTCATTAGTCTGTTCCAGGCTCCACGAGATTTGGGCAAAGGGTTAAAAAAACGCGAAATACCGCGTGAAGGCTGGAGAGAGAGGGCCGCTCGCTGTATTTAGCTGCTCCCGCGCTTTTTTCGGTGCTCGCTTTCTTTTTTCGCCTGTCCATATTAACTGAGAGCCTGCTAAAGGTCTCTACTAATTAAAAGTTATGTCTATGACCCATAACTCGGAGCGAGCAACTCCCATGCATACTAGGCGTATGTCATGGCGTTTTTACGGACCAGTTTATTTTTAGACACAATTTAGGGCACTTTTTTCCGCGAAAATAGAATCTCCACCATGTCTATGAGCGCATTCGAAGTATAAAATATCAAAAAGGAAAACTAAACGTTATTTGTTTGTGAAGCTTCCTTTTACTTGAAGAATTTAAGAGGCAGTCTCCCTAAAAGCGTTCCACTCGATTTCAGACTCGAAAAAACCTTTGCCTTATAATTTTACACACAAGTTTTCTGGCACCAATCAGAAGCCAGAACGGCGGCGACCGTTTGGAACTGGTCTGGTAAGACATTGTCCCCAGGGGCTCTTCTCGCCGTTCTTTACTTTTCTTCGTTCCATATATATTTTTCCGCCCGTTTAGACTTTCCCTCGCCCCCTTTATCTGCCCCTGGGTCTCCGAGGATGAGGTAGTCAGTGTGACTTGACCAAGAGATGTTACTGTCTATTACGACTCCAAGGTATTTAAAGGCCTCAACTCTCTTTATGGGAATCCCATTTAACATTAAAGTGCTGGCAAGCGTAAAATGTCTGAGTCTCTGCGGTGAACCAACGACCATAAACTCACACTTCTTAGGATTCAATGCCAAACCATTTAGTTTAATCCATTTGGAGATATTTTCAAGATCATCATTTAGCCTTCTCAGGAACTCGTCAGCATTGTTGGAGGAATAATACAAAGCAGTATCATCAGCAAACATATTTACAGTGGGGTGGGAAATGCAGCAAGGGAGGTCGTTTGTTTTTAGGTCTTCTAAAGAAGACCTAAAAACATGTTTTAGTTAAAGATTAGTAGCTATTTTGTCAAGTTATGCAATAAAACTTGAGGCACTTCAGAATTGAAGGTTTCAACTCAAATTTAGGCAAATGTTCAATTCGCGTTGCGTGACGGTACCGGCTGTTGTCACAGCAAAATCCTCAGTTATTCAAATTAATACTTGCCACTTTTAATTAAGATATGCCTCATTTTCCCACCAAAACTATATTAAATTCCCTTTTTCCCTTTGCCAATGATATATATTGTTCAAAAATTAGTTCAGTAAGTAGAAGATACCGTTCCAAGCTTCATTTAGTTACGGAAAAACACCTTTTCAGAATCAAACCTCTTCTAGCTTAAAATGTGGTCCTGTCTGAAAAAGCTGCATTGACCAGAAGTTACTCCGATTCATCACATTATAAAATCGAAGGTTAGAAGAAAAGTAAATTTCCCACTGCTTAATTAAATATTATTTACTGACATTTCAGATCATCTACCCGTCTTCTCAGTTCATTCAGATAATGTTAACAGGTCAGCAAATCGATGTCGACAAGACCCCTTCTTTATTAGAGATAAGAATCCGAATAATATTCTTACATTTGTTGAAAAACTAGAAGTTGTTGATTGGTCTTCAATTAAAACTTGCGATGAGCCAGATATTGCGTACAAACGTTTTCATGAAATGTATACAAAGATTTATAACGATTGCTTCCCTCTCAAGAAGGTGACGAGAAAGCTGAGGCGCTTTAAAAAACCGTGGTTAACAAAAGCTCTTCTTAAATCCATTAAAACAAAGAGTAAACTTTATAAAAAATATCTTCAAGTTCCAACAGTCGACAATTCTTCACTTTACAAAAGATACAAGAACAAATTGAATCACACCTTGCGCTTAGCTAAGCGTCGGTATTATGAAAAGAAATTGGAAGATGCTAAATCAAATACACATGCGACCTGGAAAGTTTTAAACGAAGTCTTAAATAGGAAAAAGTCAAGGCCTCAATTAAATACTATATTCAAGTCAGATGGTCAGGAGATTTCTGATCCAGTGGAAGTAGCAAATAGGTTTTGCAGCTACTTCTCAAGTATTGGTCCCAACCTCGCAAAGAAGATACAGCCTCCTCCTTGTTCACATAAAGATTTTCTATCTGGATCATTTCGAGAATCAATCTTTTTTAGTCCAACAACAGAGGATGAAATTATTACCATTGATCAATCCTTTGCTTCTGGGAAAGCGGCTGGATACGATAATATTCCAATGTCTATAATTAAGGAATCCTTTCAAATCATTTCGGGACCTCTGGCTCACATTATGAATTTATCGATCATTCATGGCATTGTACCAGACCAAATGAAAATAGCTCGTGTGGTACCAATGTTTAAAGCTGATGACCAATCATTATTCACCAACTATAGGCCTGTCTCTATTCTACCAAGCTTTTCAAAATTTCTAGAGAGAATCATCTATAATCGCTTGTATGATTATTTAACTAATTTACATATTCTCTGTGATAACCAGTTCGGCTTCAGGAAAAACCACTCTACGACGCTTGCCTTGATTGATTTACATGAAAAAATTTCATCTGCTATTGATCGTGGTGAATTAGCGGTTGGTGTTTTTTTAGATCTCTCGAAAGCTTTCGATACAGTCAATCATTCCATCTTATTTGATAAACTTGAACACTATGGCATACGTGGCTTGGCTCTGAAATGGATTAAGAACTATTTTTCCAACAGACTTCAATTTGTAGAATACAATGGTTATGTTTCGTCTTGTGCTAATATCATGTGTGGCGTTCCCAAGGTTCAATACTAGGGCCTTTGTTTTTTCTGCTCTACATCAACGATATAATCAACACGTCAACAATATTACAGCTGATATTATTTGCCGATGATACAAACGTTTTTGTGTCTCACAAGGATAAAGACTGCCTGGCTAATATACTGAACGCTGAGCTAAATAAGTTGTCATTATGGTTTAGAGCTAACAGGCTTTCATTAAACTTGAAAAAAACCAAATTCATTGTATTTAAACCATGCCAAAAGCGTACAAATCAAACTATTCAACTTTTAATTAATAGCCAAAAAATTGATCAAGTAAAAGAAACAGTTTTCTTGGGAGTAATTATGGATCAAAATTTAGGTTGGAAATCTGAAATCTCGCATGTCGCCAATAAAGTTTCTAAATGTATAAGAATTATTCGTAAATCCAGTTTCTATTTATCTACGAAAACCTTACGAACACTATATTTTTCTCTAGTCTATCCATACTTTTTTTATTGCAACTTAGTTTGGGCCTCTACCTACAGAACTAACCTTATTCGTCTTGAGATTTTACAGAAACGAGTGATCAGAACTATAGCTAAAACCACTTTCGATGCACATACTGGTCCAGTCTTTCAAAATCTTGGTATCTTAAAATTTCATGATATATACTTACTACAACTAGGCTTATTCATGTACTCCTATCAAAACCATACTCTACCTTTAAAATTTCATTGTAAATTTACCTTACAAAGTCAAATTCATTCGTATAATACAAGAAACTCGTGTAAATTTCGTCTGCCTTTCTGTCGTACTCGAACCAAACAATTTTCCGTTTTTTATCAAGGACCTAAATTTTACAACACCTTAAACACCAATATCATCAACGCTTCCTCACCTTCTTCCTTTAAAAGAGCACTTAAGGCATTTATTTGTAATAATTATTAGTATACTCCAACTGAAATCTTACGAAAATGCTTTTTAATATTCAACATTACTTGTAAAATTCCGTAACATTTATTAGTTTAATTTTCCACCTGATATTATTTTGTATCCATCGCCATAATTTTTGTGCCATCTTCTAAAAATTGTAACTGAGGAGGCCTAATTAATATAAGCTCTATAGTTTCCTTTAGGCCTCCTCGCCATTTCTTCCTACATTTCTTTTTTTGGTATACTTTTTTGTAATTATTGTAATCGTGTGTGTGGCAAATAAATATAAATAAAATAAAATAAAATATGCGCGAACAGGTCAGAAAATATTCAACTAGTAATTCGCCGCATGTGAGGGTTTCCGGATTCCGGAATCTGGAAAATTTTTGCTTGTAGGATCCGGAATCCAGGAAAATTTTGCTTATGGGATCCAGAATCCAGGGCTTTGGAATCTAGAATAGAGCTCAAGTACGCCACTAAGGAATGAAATCTAGAACCCAAGTTCCACTGGAAAAGACTGGAATCCAGCACCAGGAATTCAAAATCCTAGAATGGGATCCAGAATCCAAGATTGTCTTGTATTCGCTACATTTTCTTACCCATGTTTCGCACACGCAATGGCTCCACTAAAAGGGAGCAGAAACAATACTGACGATGAAGACAGCGAAAACGTCACATAAAAAGGGTATTCACTTTGTTTCAAACTTAATCACTCTCATTCCATCTCGTTCAATTTTTCAAATTAAATTCTAAAGGTCTGTTACTACGTTTAGAGAAAGAACATGCATGAAAAAATCGTCGCTGCTTAAGTAGCTGCCTATAACTGAAACGACTCCTTTTTACAGGCAACGTCATTGGAGAAACGTTTTCCAGGTAATTATCTCGCTCATTTCAGCTTTCATTTCAAAGAAAAGCAAACTGCATGACACCTTCAACTTTCATGTTTTATTCATAAATAATTCTACATTCATTCACCAATACTAAAATTGTCTTTCATGAGTAAAATTTACTCTCTCGTTTCATTATTTGCATCACTTTTGTCCAGCCCTTTTGCGGAAACCAGCTTGTCGCCTCATGTAAGGTAATCAGGATTCCGGAATCCTGGGCTTTGGAATCCGTAATCTTGCTCAAGGAATCCAGAATCCCACTAACGATTGGAACCCGGGATCAGAATGGAATCCGAAATCCCGCTAACGATTGGAATCCGGATCCAAGACTGTCTTGGAATACCTTACATTGGGTGAAGCTTGAAAGCCTAATACTTCCCTCGTTGACGAACACAATTTAACTATAACTATGTCTTTATTGTTTATATTAAACGCTTTTTCCCTTTCTTCTTTAGTGCAGTGACTTGTAAATTCTCTAAACTAGTCTAAACAAAATGAATTAAATTGCATTTGGATTGCTGGACAACAACAAGGAAGAGTTTCTTCTTACTGTTCTTTTTTCAGTTTTTTTGCAAAGTTAGCAAAACTTCCCCCCCACCTTCCCCACAAAGAAAAGTGTTGCCTGACAAGTTTCCACAAGTCACGTTATGGTTCTGGTAAATGCATTGCATTATACAAGTCTGTTAAATGGCAGTCGGATCGATCTTGTTTTCTTGCATTAATTGAAAGACTTCGTCTTTACGTCCTCGTAACTTTCCAATGGAGGACAAGGGCAAACTAAATTTTGAACTCCATGTTTGTCATCAACTCTGGAACATCCAGGCCAGAATTTCGCTGTTCCTTTCAACCAGGGCTAAATAAAAGATAATTAAATAACCCACACAATTAAGGTAAATATGAAACTCATCAGCAACGAAGACCACTAGACTGAACTCTGTATCAGGCCCTTTATTACGATTTTTCACAGAAAAAATTTCTGAGCAAAACGCATCCCCAAGAGACGAAAAAAGTGTGGCTTTCCCCCAGACTGAAGAACAAAAGAAGCGGAAAACGTTTTTCTCACACACGGATGGGAGTTTGGGTTCGAGTGTGCGGGGGTCTTCAGGTCACATGTTGTTTTAAAGTTTAGTTGTTTTTGTTGCCATCCGCCATTGCTTCACCTGCCCTGTCCCCCCACCCACCCATGCTTTATGTGTTTTTTAAAGGGTTGTACAGTTAAGCCCAGCTTTCCGGACACCCGCGTAATACTGCATGTAGACACATCATTATTACAGACAGTTTGCTTTGCATCTGGAGAAAGAAAGCTTCTCCGCTTTTCTCTAAACTAAACCCGCTTTAACTTTTATTTAGTATACTTACAGCAGGGAAGGCCGCAACTTCACGACTGTAAGGTCTGTCTCGTACATCAGCAGTGACAACATCTTGAGCATGCGGTGCGTTCTAAAAGAAAAAGTCAGATACGGCAACATTATAAGGCGCCTTTCGAATGAGAAAGGTAAAATGGTGTTCACTGATACACTTTGTGATGAGCTAAATTAGAAGAAATGATGCAGAACCCGCGTATCGTGCTGGAGATCTGGGGTCCGTTTCTTGCAGAGCCCGCAAAAAACACGCGTATAGTGCTGGAGATCTGGGGTCTGTTTCTCGGAAAATTTTCTGGCCCGGAAAATGTTATGCTGCTTGTTGTGTTTGCATTCAAGATCAAAGTGAGCAGAGATCCTCACAATAAGCTATGTATTAAGCTATGTATTAAGCAATTGTATGCACTTAGATTATTGAAGCGCGTAGGAGTAATGCCAAAAGACATACTAAAAGTATACCTATGTAATGTTAGGTCAGTATTAGAATACGCTGTGCAGGTGTGGCAGGATATCCCTGCATACTTGTCTGACGCTATTGAATCAATACAAAGAAGAGCCTTGTGAATAATATTTCCTAACTCTAGTTACCAGCAAGCGCTGTATCAGGCTAATCTTACATCTTTAGCTAGTCGTAGGGAACTTCTATGTCAAAAGCTAATGGCTAATATGAGGGATGTGAGCCACCCAATATCTTTCCTGGCTCCGCAAGAGACAATAAGAACAATACCATATCAATTAAGATCAGGGAATACAATACCAACAAGATCAATGAAAAAGACTAAGAGAGCAAATGACCTTTTTACATTTAGATTTGGATGAATTATACAATTACTGTATTATTGATCATTGGGCTTGTAAATGGTTATTATCTTGTAAATTTTTGTAAATTTCACTGTTTATTCAGTTATATTATCTGTTAGAAGTGTCAATAAACTATTATTTATTATCATTATTATAAGCTACATGGCCGCAGAAATTTTGTTTTACAGGATCCACTACAAAAGCTTGCTTCGCTTTGTTTCCATACTGTGCTCACTATCCGCATACTCAGCCCTAAGGGGAGTGGTGGTAGGACTTTTGTCGCTAGTGGCGGGAAATTCGTTTGTTGTTTGTTTGATTTATTGTTTGCTTGTTTTTTTTTTTTCCAAAATGTAAATAATATTGGTTTAATGCCTGGTAACTGAGCTTTTTACTTTGAATAATATTAGGGGACTAAACTGTAATGTTATCTAACGGCTAACCTCATGTCATTTTCATGAGTTCATCATGGGCTTGTGCGGTCAGCTCCTCGGGTAGATGCAATCCCTTCTCAAAAAACTGCACTGCTCCATCATCAGTGGCAGGACGAGTATTAAAGTCAATACCAAAAAGGGATCGGAGTAAAGACAAAAACTAATCAGGAAAAAAATTGTGTGTGGGTGCTACCTATGGTATACTTCATAATTGTTATTATTTTTGTGTTATATATATATATATATAATCCGTAAAGTAAAATCACTCAACTCTGATGACCATAAGTTTAATACAAACTTGTTTCGTAGGTGTTACCACCCACTCCTCAGTTAAACTTACAATGGTTGGTCCCTTGTTTGGCTACGTTATATGTATGACTTCGTAAGACGCACAAAACTATCCAACTGTTAAAATTGTGCGCGTGCCTAAAGAACATTTGCGCGCGCTACTTGTTTCGAAAGAACTTATTTTAGGCTATATCTTAAAATGTATTTACGTCTGTGCCTACATGTCGAAATGAGTTCATTTCTTCTATTAAGCGAAGCCATTTGCGGTTTAGTTAATATGAAATATTTTTCTGCAATACACAGGTTGCATCGTTTCGTTTGATTCGAATATGCCTTAGCTTTAGCTAGAATTTTCCAGGTGATGTCGTATTCCTGTTTACGATCCTTTAACTGCCATATGTGCTTGCTCAATTCTGTCTCGTTCTTTCTACTTTCCTTATTAGATGATATCTTATGGTTACGCCATCTAGTTTTAAATTCATTGGATGTTAAACCTACATATGTCTCTGTGCTTTCTTGTGACTTAACAGTGGCTTGATAAACTATTTCCTTAGTTAGACATTCTCTGTTTAATGGACACTCCTCTTTTTTTCTGCAATTACACGTTCTATCTAAATTATCTTGGTCTTGCTGCTCTGCTTTTTTCAGGATGGTTTTGTTGTGTCCATCTATGATTTGTTTAACGTTAGGCATACAACTATAGCTAAGTTTGAGCGTGTTCCTGTTAAATATTTTTCTTAATTTGTGGCCGCCTGTGAAACATTTATCTATTAACTTAAAGAACTCTTTACCTACATTAGTTTCAACGTTCTTATTGTATGGTGGGTTGAACCATATTACATTACGTCTCCGTGTACGCTGTTGTGTTGCCGCTCTTGGTGCTGGTGGTTTAAACTGGAGTCTGTAATCGTAACCGCTCTTCCGCAATGCCTCTTGGTATTCTGGTGCCGCCTCGTCGAATGTTTCTTCGTCGCACGATATTTCAGATAGCCTCCTGTTGATCGATTCTGGGGTATTTCTAATGATGTTGGGCGGGTGATTTGATTTGCTGTGTACGTAAAGCGGGTGGTTTGCTGGTTTGGAGTATGGTTTGTACTTTCCAGTGTTCAAATCGAGCGTTACGTCGAGGAAATCAACCACTTTTTTGTTTGCTTCAATAGTGACTCGTAACCCATTTTCTGCGAAAACTTTGCAAATTTCCTTCTTTGCCTTCTCTATCTTTCTGGGTGTTTGAGACATTACCGCCAGACCGTCGTCCCTGTATAGGCCGATATTGATCCCCTGGATCTGTTTTAACTGTGCAAGTAGAAAACAGCCGACAAGTTCACATGTTTCTGCCCCGTCGTAGCTCCCCATTGTAACATCGAAAAGTGTGGTCGAAGATCTCTTCTCCCATGGGTCGCCTTTGTGGAACAGAAGTGAGTGCTTGGCGTTAATGATTACTTCGCGTTCGTCGGCTGTGATTGTTAGATGTCTAGATGCAAAGTCCAAGGCTCGCTGTAGGAGCTCTTCTGAAATGGAAGGGTAGAATTCAACAACATCAAAGCATATAAATGCCGAGCCAGTCTTATTCGTTAATTGTTTGTACCACTCTAGTACAGATGATGTATTTTTCCACTGGTTGACGGCAGTAGCATTTACAAGCTTTCGGTTGATCTTCTCAAGGATTTGTTTGCTTATTTTGCCAATTTCCGATTTCGAAGGATTTATCAAACGGCAAGCGGGCCTGTTTGCAAAATTTTCCTTGTGGTCCTTAAGTGTGATGAATGCATTCTTCGTAGCGATTAATTCCACACGATCGTCTAAGTCTAATTTGGTCGTGATATTTTTCGCTTCTTTATCGATTTTATCCAGCTTACTCTTGTCTGCTTTTTTGTATGTTTTAGTTACGTTAGCATTTAAAAGATGGTTATATTGATTAGTACTTAACTTGTAAAAATTCGTAGATTTGTCAGCTTTCACAAAGATGCGGTCCTCGTTTCTCACAGTAGCAATGTCTTTCTTTAGGTCTTCCTGAAAGTGGCATCTGCGATTCTTGTAAGAAATACTTCTGATTAGATTCGTCATACCTTCTTCAAATGATTTCATCTCGTCGACGATGGGCGGGCAGTTCTTTGTTTTGAATCCAAATGTTTCTTTTTCCGCACTTTCCACGGGATTTAGGTGAAAAAATGCTTTCCATCTCATCCTGCACAAAAACTGCTCGGTCTTCTCGATCATACATTTTTCGTAGTCCCTTTTCGATGGTACAGGGATGCATTTTGTTGAGTAGTTGAACGAGGTTCGTTCCATTTTGGTTCGTCGGCAAAACAGTGCTCTACTTGTCAGGAGCGTAAATTATCCAAGTTGAAGATTCACCGGTGATCCAATAAAGTGCTCTACAGTGAAGGAGCGGTATAATCCGTAAAGTAAAATCACTCAACTCTGATGACCATAAGTTTAATACAAACTTGTTTCGTAGGTGTTACCACCCACTCCTCAGTTAAACTTACAATGGTTGGTCCCTTGTTTGGCTACGTTATATGTATATATATATATATTTTTGTCGTTTTTTAATTATTTTTATAATTTTTTTTGTATTTTTTGTTTGAAATTAAGAAATGATTTTAATCTGTTGTTTGTGGCTTGCCAAAACAACAGATCTTTTTTAACCAAGAAAAAAATCGACGAACACCGCATTTCTGCAAAAAACAAAACAGCAAGAGAAAAAATCAGGTGTTAATATTAATATTATTGTGAAAACCTCAATGTATATAGCATCCCAACGTCTTCGCGGGAACGGACTGCTACAATGTAAACGCAGTCTACTGTGAAATGCTTACAATATTATGCTGAAAGTGTTAGGTAGCAGTCATTCTCAAGAGCGGCTATAGTTTCAAGTTACGAATGGGTAAGATAGAAAGAGAAATATGGATCAATAATATGGATAAAAGGAACTGGTACCGCAGGCCCTTCTGCGGATCCTTTCCCACTGTGCTACAGAATCTTGCCGTGCTTACCTTTAATTTGGAGATTTTTCCCTCAGACATAGCGGGCGATGTACTGTCTTCATCCTGCTCTGATAAGCTTTCGCGTTCGTCGTTGTTTTCTGTTAGTCTCTCTTCCTTTTCGCAGTACTCGTTGTTTTCTCTTACGTTTTCTTCCTTGTTGGCCTGTTCGTAGGCAATTTCGTTTCTTGGTAGGATCTGAAGTGGGTTTCTTCGTTTGATCAGCATTTGTGGGCTCCATAGAAGCGCCACGTTTTGGTTTACAATACGGATCGCGGGACTTTGAGATTGGTTACCATAAATCAAAATCCCTTCAACAATGTTGATTGGCTGGAACATAGAGGAACAGTAATCCACGGCTGGTTGGAGCGGGGTCGCACTTTTTGAAACAGGAACAGCTGCGGGCGATGGAGAGGTCAGGGCTTTTGTGTACGTTAGATAACCGTTTTGTAGACTGTGGACAGGAGCTTCAGGCTGCATAGTCGAAAAAGGGATAGCCAGGGTGGATGTGATATTGTCATTGTCAAGGGTGTCACTTTCTGTCTCCCAAGTATACTTTTCCAACAGACCAAAGTAGGCTTCCTTAAATAATATATATTCATCATACATTTGCTGGCCAACGCGAAACCATGCTGTAAAGGCTTTTTCCAGGAATAAATAGCTGCTTTGAAGGCGTTCCAAATGAAACTCCAGAATATTGTTATCAGCTTTCGTCTTTTCATACAGTTTTTTAAGTTCTTCTCTCTCTTGCATTGTGGCCACTAACATCTCGTTCTTGTATTCAGCATAACCCTGCCACTCCATGATTTTCCTCTGTAAGTGAGTTCGGTTGGAGCTATGTACTCCACATTCCTCACGCAAGGTCTTGTATTCCTCTTCTAAGACTCTGATTTTGTCTTTTAACTCTCGATATGATGGCATTTTAAAATATTTTAAACGCGCAAATAGAACAAGCCAACCGCCAAAAATATCAGTGTGTGATTTTTGTAGGTTAATTTAGTGACATCATAATCAGCTTTCACCTGGTTGACTTCTTTTGCGCGCGCATGATAGTGTAGGGGAGAACCCAGAGACTACGATCCTTTTGGTCAGCAACAAGAGGCAAATCTCCAGGCTAATCAGGAAAAAAAATGATCTCTGATTGGCTGATAAAAATGTGTTCATCACATGCTAATTACTTTGCAAATCAAAAAAATGTGAACCCACTCTTTTGATTTTGATTTTGATGTACTTGCCCTGCGTAACTAGCTGATCTTGTTTGGTGATGAGGCCGTTTTTAATTTCACGTTTCATGGAGGACGTAAACAAGCGGCGGCTAAATTTTCTTTCTCTTTCTGAACCTGAATATGGTTCTTAGGAATTCGGCTCAAAAAGAATTCGCTTGCATTTGACAAAGTTATAATCAGCTGGAGTAATCGCGATAGAGATTGAAAGAACGCAAATTCACTTTTTAAGCGATGTTTTGGTAACCCTCGCCATCGTGGTAGCTATAGATAAAGACGTCATATCTTTGCATTGCTAAGAAAACTCTGAATATTATTATTATTATTATCATTATTATTATTATTATTATTATTATTATTCATTTTTATTAAGAATATTATAACGAAACCCTTATTTTTTCTAAAATCCTTAGGCCCGGTTCAGACGCCAATCCACTCATGTGCGGAACCTAACTGATAAATTAAATACGGTAAAAGAGCGGTGTCTGAATCAATTTAGTACTGGCAGTTTTAGTTTGGTGCGACAAAAGCGTAAAGTTCGACAGAGTCTGTCAAACTTTTTTCGAACTTTCCTTAGGCACGACACACGGTGCCCCGTCTGAATCAGATGTCGCGCCGGTCCCGTTCCAAAGTCGAACTTAGGGACTCTGCAATAATTACCTGAAGGGGGGATCGACTTTTTTCAAGTGGGGGTGGAAAGGGGGGGTTAGCCTTAATATTATCATTATGTGAAGGGGGTTGAAATTAATTTTTGCTTAATAAGATGGGGGTATGTCTTAGTTTTAGGGCATATTTCACCCATTTCCCACCCCCCCCGCCCCCCTTCAGGGTAATTATTGCACAGTTCCTTATTCAAATCTCCCATACAAGCCCTTGAAGTCAACCCTTTCCCGAATAGATTTATAATAAGAACGGTTCCCAGGGGAGATTTCGCGCGCCGAAAGGGGGAAGAGCCAATCACAATATGACGGAATGACAGTGCTATTGTACTTCAAACAGCAAGAAATACGGTGTTGACAGGCCAAACACAATCATAAGCTAGTGAAAGAGATTTTCCTTGGAGATTTTCTGTCTTTTCTTTCCAGCGGGTAGATTTTACTGTGGAGAATTTTTAACTCTGACTATGTTAATGTTTATTTTGGCTGCTTGTCTCAAATTAAGAGGCCATGAAGCTGGTCTGTTCCACGCATAATGATTAAGAGGCAGTGTCTGTAAAAGCGGTCCGGTGCATTCGGGGTCGAAAAATAGTTTGCCCTCAAACTTTGCCCAGTAAATCATCTTAGTTCATAAGTAAATGAAACGACTTTCGTTTTGTGAAATATTTCAAAATACAGATTTTAGAGCGCTCAACTGTCAAACTGCCGAATGCCCTAAATTTGCGTCTGAAGAAAGCCAAAAATTGGACAAATTACTAAGCTCGCTTCTCCAAATCCACAAAAAGCGAGAAAAAATGATTATTATTTATAGGTTACGGTGTTTATCAACAGTGTGAATAGCACGTGAATTTTGAATTTTGTTGAACTGTGTCTACAGAAAAATTAGTTTACTAGCACCTATGGGAGGCCATTTTCAAATCGCAGCAAAGTACCCTATCTTTGCTGGCAATTATTTCGTAAGTCCAGACCTGCCTGCTCTGATTTTCTACTCAAATGAATTATGGAGATGCTAGGAAGTATAGAAATCTAAAAATACTTTGCGCTTTTGATCTTCCTTTAACGCAGACACTTTGAACTTTTGTGTTTTTGAAGACACGACCACCGTCAATTATGCAAATTAGATTTGCTAAAGTGATTGCCAAAAAAATAGTGTCACCTTGTTTTGCCCTTATTTGTTGGAAATATTGCCAAGTAAAACAGAAATTTCGTTGTCGAATTGTTTAATGTGATTGCGAAGGGTGACATCTACAGTTTTTGAAGTGCGATCGCTCGTAATTTCCAGGATATACCATGAACGCACTCAGTCACGCAATAAGAAAACGGGTTGTCTGTTTAGACCTTTACCTTTTGGCTTGTCGCTAAGTTAATGAGGATATGATGAGTTGAATTTAATACATGATGTAAAGCATTCGTCCAACATGGATATATGCTGAGAGATACGATAAATGGGAAGTTGTCATGTCCATCGAAGCATCGTGACTTCTTCAAGGTCATGAGGTCAACCTTGGTCTTGGAAATAAATTATAAATTTCATATATTAATTTTTTTCGCGCAAGTTCCTGTAGTTTAAAATAAGTTTCATTGCTTGCATCCATACAAGCTAGTACTCTAAACCCTATAAGGTAAAAAGCAAACAAAACAACAACAAGAACTTCTTTAGATTTGGCCGGTGGGTTCAGTTGTTTTTGTCCCAAAAGACATATAGTGTACACTGAGTTGTGTGCAAATATATTCCCTGCAATAAAATGAGATTTTGAAGAAGAAGGCGACGTCCAATGCCGCTTTCACCAAATGCGGAAAAAAGCGAAAGCAAGAGAGAATGAGCTAAGAGAGCAAATCCCTGTGCCCCATGATAATTATTTTTAAATCTATTTAAGATTCGCGCGCGTGCTGCGTAGGTTATTTTTGTCTGTTGTTTCCATGACCTCTCTTGGCGAAAGTGAGTCCCAAAGATACTTAGACCTATCAATTTCAGTAGTAAAGATGGGTGTCTCAAACGTTCTTACGGGGGGGGGGGGGGGGGGACTGCCGTATTAATGTACACGGATGCTCGTCATTTCGCTTAGGGGTGTAAATCGCAGATTTTGGTCTCACTCAGGGTGTTTGGGACGGAAATGCACCATGATATTTGTCCATGCAGGTGTCGCTTAGGGCTGTGAATAAAGAAATTTACTAAAACAGGTAATCACAGCAGTGACTTAGGTCCTGTGATTACAATTATTTCACAACTGAACATTCATAGAGACCAATTAAGTTGGCTCGACGGGATTTTTTGGGGGGGATACCTTGAAACATTGAAGAACATTGAAAACAGGGAAGGCTTACAAATAGGACCTCAAATATGACCAATTTTTCCTCCAGATTTTGTGTTTACAAGCAAGCGTCCTCATTATTCACTGGCATTGTTTTCAAGTTTCATATGCACGTGCACATTTAGCAAAAAGTAGTAAATTTGCATCGAAAAGAACTCTCGATGACTTTCGGAAGAAATATCCTGAATATGGTAATAATTGGCTTGTGTCACAGATAGCAGTGAGGGCCGAAACGGTGAACGTCACGGCTCATCTTGTAGGATGCAACACTCAATTATCTTACTCGGGTTATAACATCACAGAAACTCTAACAAAGAGTTGCTGTGATGTTATAATATATCACTAATTTCTTTACCCGGTGATTAGCATATTCCGGAGATTTAACCGAGGATCCTTTTTTGATGCAAATTCTATCTTTTCGCTAAATTTGCACGTGCATATGAAACTTGAAAACAATGCCAGTGAATAATAAACACAAAATCTGGGGGAAAAATTGGTCATATTTGAGGTCCTATTTGCAAGCCTTCCCTGTTTTCAATGTTCTTGAAACTTGCAGAGTGTATTTATTGACAATTGATCTCGGGATTATCAAATTTATAAAAAAAGTTATGGAGCAGTTTTTTGAAAAATCGAAAATTTGTAGGCGTGGACCAAATGACGTGCAAAAACTGTAACAAAAGCAGCTGAATGCAAGTTAATAAAATTCTTCTTACTCGCGATCGCCCAGAGCAATTCTTCTCTTGTTTTTTAGGAGGTTTTGAATGGAATCAAACCACTATGAGATGAAGCCGCGTTTCCAAAGCTTATCATTTTCTTTAAAAATTAGCTAATTGTGTGGATAGCATGCTATTTCGCTGTTTTTATGATGCTTAAAACTTCGTTTCAAAATATTTCAAAAACGCTCTCATAGAATTTGTTCAAACTTTGCAATAATTGAGGCAATTACGGCAGGTACATACTCCCTTAAGCGATTTCTCAAAAAAACTCCTGGTACAGAGAAACACAAAGATAAATAAAAAACGTAATGGCGTCGTTACGTTGCCATGGCGACTCCGATTGCGATAAAACACAAATCATAAGAAATTTCCATCTTTATATAATACAGTTGTGGTAACCTTTTTTCCATATCTTTACTCATGGTGACGTAGTTAATGCTCAAACTTGGGAGGTATCCCACCCAAAAAATCCAGTCGAGCCACCTTAAAGAACCACCATACCCTAAATTGGTGATAAGCTCAGGTAACACTCCTCCGGTCAGGATCTTTGCTCCTGTTACCCCTTCGAGTGGGTAGACAATTTCAACGATGCAAAAGTCGCAGCAGTCTTTAAAGGTGACAAAGAAGGGCAAGGTGAAATATTTGGATACATAAAATCCTGATAGTTGAGAACCGTTTGCAAAAACAACATGACAAATTAAAACCTTCTTGGCATGTTCTGCTTGATCTTTAATACTACAATACTTGACAAACTAAGAATCAAAACTCCATTATCCATTACAGGCATGTAAGCAAACTCCTTGAAGCTAAATAATGAAAGCAGAAATGGGAAATAGCTGACTGACAATTAGTTTTTACCAATGAGACGATCGTTGCGTGACATAAAAGACAGACTCTCACAAATATCTTGCTATTAATAGCATCTTAAGACTAACCAAACTAAAAAATATGCATCCCTTTTTTTAGGACTGTTTGAGGCTTAAAAAGGTTTTTTTTATCTGTGTAGCATTTGTTTGAAACGCATGAGAAAAGAGAGGTTTTTCTGTCTGTTCAGTTTGTTGGTAACAAGACGCGCTGGTCACGTTCGCAAAAGAACAAAAGTTCCAAGCCTCCATGTTTGAGGAAGAATAAAAAACCGGAATATTTCTATATTTCTATACTACAAGTGTCTCCTTAGCTGCTTTTAACCCGACAATTAGAGCATTTAGGTCTGAAATAGCAAAACATTTGCCAGCGAAGCCGGAATTTTTGGGCATGTTTCAGAACGGCCTCAAGCGGGTACTATTAAACATATGTACTTTTCTGAAACCTCATTATAGTTATAGCGTAATTCTAAACTGAAATATACTTTATTTTGTTAAACGGCTTAGTCGAGAAATATTGCCGACAATTGAGCCAAAAAAATTACAAGGGTACAACATTTTCTAATGGAATTTCTTGATCAAGCTAATTTGCATAATTAGCTATCTTGTCTTCAAAAACACCAAAAGTTCAAAGTGTCTGTGTTGAAGGAAGATCAAAAGCGCAAAGTATTTTTAGATTTCTATACTTCCTAGCATCTTCTTAGTTCATTTAAGTAGAAAATCAGAGCAGGCAGGTCTGGACTTACGAAATAATCGCCAACAAAGAGAGGGTACCTTGCAGCGATTTAAAAATGGCCTCTCATGGGTGCTAGTAAACTACTTTTTCTGTAGACACAGTTCAACAAAATTCAAAATTCACGTGCTATTCACACTGTTGATAAACACCGTAACCTATAAATAATAATCATTTTTTCTCGCTTTTTGTGGATTTGGAGAAGCGAGCTTAGTAATTTGTCCAATTTTTGGTATTTGCCAGACGCAAATTTAGGGCATTCGGCAGTTTGACAGTTGAGCGCTCTAAAATCTGTATTTTGAAATATTTCCCAAAACGAAAGTCGTTTCATTTACTTATGAACTAAGATGATTTACTGGGCAAAGTTTGAGGGCAAACTATTTTTCGACCCGGAATGCATCGGACCGCTTTTACAGACACTGCCTCTTAACTACTTCCTACAGTCTGTCTGATTCGATTCTAGTACCGGTTTTCTTTAGCTAATGCTTTTAAGCGTTAAGGTTGTTATGTCGGCTAAATGACTCAATATTAATCAAATTTCTCGTTTTTAAAGGTTATTTTTTGCAGAAATGCGTTTATCTGAATAAATACTTGTAGTCCTTGTAGCTGTTTTGTCCGTTAGTGTGATGAATTCCCTGCTAAACTTTTGTCAAGACGCGCAGAGCTATTTAACATTATTTTCCCATGAAAAGTGATGTACAGATGCCAATTCGAAGGAAAAAATTGAGCTTAAACTTAAGCTACATTAACTGCTGAGAATCGTCCTGTTAGTCAGTCATAATTCTTTGGACTGGAGCGCGATGTCACAAATTCCTCTGTTAGCAAAGTACTTTTGAGTTAGCTTCACAGTCGAGCAATAATTGTTCTGTTCTGTTCCACTTTTCAAGTCCCAGTTTTATCAGGCAACACTCATGGTGATACAAGTCAGTTGTAAAGGAAGACTGCAATTTCTGATTCCTCGTTAGTTGCTACTTAGGTCATCGCTTTTGCACGCGGTGCCTCACTGGCGAAATCCACTCCAAGGTGATGACAAAAACCAAATGATCCTGGCACTTTTTCGGTGCTGATCATCGAAAAGTTTCAAATCGTCCACAGGATCCTTAATCGTCGATTCTTTTCGAAGTGCGTGCTTACATGTAGGATGTATGACGGCAAAAAAAAAAAAAAACACTCGCAAAGATAACCTTTCATTGATCGTCAGTTCGCTGCTATTGTCCCATCGCTTCGTGCTCAGTCTCAGTCGGGTAATTCATTAACTTTTATTTCATGGTACCCAGATCCCTGCGGCTGTAAAATTTAAAAATGGACGCATAGTAAACAAGGAAAATGGTCGAAGGACGGGCTTCTGAGTTCAACTTCATCCAACTTTATCCTTTTCACGGTGACATACGAGACTGAGGGAAATATGACACTTTTCGCGGGAAACAAGCCGTTCTATTTATAAATCTACTCGGGAAAGAGTTGACTCAAGAGATTTAAAAAATTTACTTGTCTTGAAATATTTCTTAGCTTATTTAGGCTCTAGTATAACGGACTACCAATGTCTAGTGAAAACAATTCATGATTTTTCTTGTCCGTCTTTCAAATAATAGCCGCCCTCCAATAAGCGACGAAATTAAGGGGTGAAAACTAAAGCTTAATTAGCGCCGGGGCTCTTACTCGAGTTTATTACGGTACAGCAAAAGGTAAAAAGCGAAAGAAAAACAGTCTGAAATGATAGAATATCTAAAGATATGAATTTGAAGGTTCAATCACTAGTTTAACAGCGACATCTACAGCAATGAGAAGCCAAGTCAAAACGCGCAGGACCAAAAAAAATAAAGGTTTTGTTTCTTCATTGACGCCGATAATTCGCAAATCTAACTAAATCCTGGAAAAAAAGTGAAGAAAAACAGAGCTAACAAGCGCTCACTATTTCCTGCTTTTTTTACTATTACAATCCATGTATTTCAATACCAATTTAAAGCATTGGAGCCCACCTACCAACTCCACGGTATGGCCAGTACCTTATGCATGCGCACAACCATATCACCCGCCAGCCATGGACAGCTGTTTCGCCCTTGTTAGGGCTCATTAGCATGGCATAGCCGTCGGGTCAATGGACCGGGATTACCCCGTGTATCAAAGACCTTTTACTGCCGAGGCGAGTGCAAGCACTCCTTTAAGGGCCAGCTCCACCGTGAACAAGTGGTAGCTGTTGGTTGGGAACGCTACAAGCTGTTCTCCCACGGCATGCGTATGGAGATGGGATCAAAAAATTGATCTGTGTGCCTGTATTTCAGCATGTATTTCAGCCTATTCTGTCAAACCAACCCCGAAATCCCCATTTATTAATGGGCTTTTCTTTTCAAATTTGAATTACAAAGTCGCTAAAAAGATAGAAAATCTATTTCTTTTTTTAGCAGCAAACACATGCACCCACCGGGGCCCTGTTTTTCCCCATAGAACAAAGTGGCCGCGCATTGTGGACCTTTTGGGACACTGGGAACTAACACTCATTCAAAGATGGCGCGTGGAAGGCATGTTTGTTTTTCTCCAGTTTTTCATCTACTTTGCAAGGTTAGTAGCAATTATAGATGGATCAGACAGAAAGAACTATATTATTTATCTTTTTAAACAGTTTTAGAAGTGCTCGTGGTAATGGTTTCCTTTGCATTTGGTAAGATCCTGACTCTCACCCTCGAAGCTCATGTGCTTAGTGTAGCTTATCAGGCTTATGCACAACTCTCTCAATAGTCACTTAAGAAAGCAGTCAAAAATAGGGTACAATACGATGGGGAACGTTGTAATAGACGGCAATTCATAGCACTGTAGAATACCACGTTTTAAAATCGTATATAATCGACTCTCCAGGACCCACAAACTATTTCATCACGCATTACACGAAAAAACCTAAAATTTTTACTGATGTGAGCTGTTCTTTTGGGGGCTAGGAGGGTTACATTTGAGGAGACAACTGGAATGGAAGAATGTAAGAAAGCCCTTCAAAGCAATTAAATATATTTAATATTAATATGCTGTTAAAAATTAAGTCTTTAAATGAAGTTTTTCTCACAAATAGCAATTTGTCCTGGAGTAGCAGACACAATCTACTTTGAACAAGCTGTGCCATATTGTTAAATGACAATAATATTATGTAATACTAGGTTCTGTTTAGTGTAGTTTGCTGACTAACTGTCTCAATGACCGACTGACTGACTCATTGAAAGACTAAATGATTAACCAGTCCAGTTGACTGACTGACTGACTGGCTGACTTGCCAAGTGACTGACTCAGTGACTGGCAAAATGGCTGACGTTTTGACTGACTGACTGATTGTCTTCAACTGACTGACTGAATGACTGACCTGCTAAATACCTGCCTTATTGACTAACTTATTAAATATAACTGACTGGCTGACATGCTGACTGACTGACTGAACTATTGACTGACTGATCTGGAGTACCAGACACAATCTGCTTTGAAAAAGCTGTGTCACATTGTTAGATAATAAGTATATAATGCCAAGTTCTGCTTTGATTCCTACATTTGAGTGGACTGATTTATTGACTGACTGACAATTTCCAGAGTGGTTCATTCAATTCATTTAACTGTTTGACCAACTGACTAACTAACTGACTGATTTACTGGCTGCTTGACTGTCTGACCAACTGACTGGCTGACTGATTTACTGACTGCCCAACTGTCTGACTAACTGACAGGCTGCCCGATTTACTGACTGTCTGACTGGCTGATTGCCTTTCTGACTGTCCAACTGTATGACTAACTGACTGGCTGACTGATTTAGTGACTGTCCAACTGTCTGACTAACTGACTGGTTGACTGACTTACTGACTGCCTAACTGTCTGACTGACTGACTGGCTGACTGATTTACTGACTGCCTAATTGTCTGACTAACTGACTGGTTGACTGATTTACTGACTGCCCAACTGTCTGACTGATTTACTGACTGTCCAACTGTATGACTAACTGACAGGCTGACTGATTTACTGACTGTCCAACTGTCTGACTAACTGACTGGCTGACTGATTTACTGACTGTCCAACTGTATGACTAACTGACTGGCTGACTGATTTACTGACTGTCCAACTGTATGACTAACTGACAGGCTGACTGATTTACTGACTGTCCAACTGTCTGACTAACTGACTGGCTGACTGATTTACTGACGTCTTAATAACTGACCCAATGAATGAGTGACTATTAAATTTGATGGACAGGCTGACTTGTTGACTGACTGTCTCATTGACTGACCAACTGACTGATTAATTCACTGACTCATTGACAGACTTAATGGTTGACTTGTTGACTGACTGAAAGATTTGAAGATGTACTGGCTGACTGATAAACTGATGTAATAACTAACTTACTGACTGACTAAGTGGCTGAGTTACAGTTGACTGACAAATAAACTGACTGACTTACTGATGGACAGACTAGTTGCTGACTGACTGACTCATTGACTAACTGACCTATTTGTTGACTTGCTGAGTGACTGTCTCACTAACTGACAGAATGGCTGATCTGCTAAATGTCTGCCTTATTGATTAACTAAATATAACTGACTGGCTGACATGTTCAATGAGTGACTAACTGACTTATTAGCTGACTGACAAACTGGCTGACTGACCGACCTATTTACCGACAGACTAGCTGACTTACTGACTGGCTCAATTACGGAATGAGTGACTGATGACTGACTGGCTCATTGACTGACTGGCTGACTTTCTAACTTGCTGATTGACTGAATAATAGTATAGTATAGGATAGGATAGGATAGGATTGTTGTATGCCTTTGTTACATACGAAACTCTCAGTCATTGTGTTTTGATTAACATTCACACAACTCCAACATAGGTAATCGGCTGACTGACTGATTGACTGGTGGCTGACTTTTTGCTGGCTGACTTACTGACTTCTCTGCTTACCAACTTACTGACCAACTGACTGGCTGACTGGTTCAATTACTGACTGGCTGACTTACTGACTGCCTGACTGACTGTGTGGCTGATAGACTGCTTGACTTACTTGCTAGCTCATTGGCTAATTGACTTGACCGGCTGGTGACATACTGAGATTCATGCTTGGAAAAGGCATTAATTTTAATTCCATCATGATGTGAATCAAGACTACTGCAATTGTTGATGAAAATGACTTGTTTTTTATTTCAGATCAGATGTGTCCAGCAGATGTGTCAGGACTTAAACAGCCAGGACCTAGCTTATCTTCATTACCGTGAGTGCTGTATAGATTGTTTTGTAATCCAGCTATTGACTGAACCAGATAAACTGAAGTTGTGCAGCTTGTTTAAAGTAAGATAGATGTACAGTTTCATCAGCTTTTAGTGGCCATACCTGGCCAAATTTAATACAAATTCAAAACTGTTTCAATTTTAATGTCTCTGTGAAATGAGAGATGCATCTAACATGTCTAAATATAGTAAACAAGTGAAAGAAAAACACTGCTTAAGTGACTTGACTTCTTTGCTTTTTTGTATTTGGCAAGCTGTTTCTTGTTTACTACTGAGAAGACAAACATTGAACAAAATTTTCAAACACAAAGGAGGAATAAAACAGTTTTTTTAAATGCATTTATTGAAATCAAATGAATGTTTTGATCTTTTCACGAAGGACAGCTAAAATCTCTAGAACAGTTTGAGGCCAAAGTGTACAGTTCTTTCCAACAAGTAGCACATGTGAAAATGGAACTTAAAAAATTGTTCATTTCAAATTCATTTAAGAATTATTTTGTGTTATTGACATTATGATATAGCATTTAAAGGCACCTTGGGTATTCACATGCACACAGTTAAAATCAAATCTTAAAATGATTAGAGTTTTTTCTGAGAAATTAATTTATGCCAATTCATACCTGATCTGCTTTGAAAAAGCTGGGCTACAATGTTGGCATAATAATGCCAACAACTTCTTTTAGTCATTTATTATAGTTCTGCAATCTACATGATGCCATTTGAGTGGACTGATGTATTGACTGATTGACCTTTTCCTTGGATGAGTGGTCCTTAGTTGATTGACCAACTGACTAAATGAGTGATTAGCTGGCTAATTGAATGACCGTCTTGCTGATTACATCACTGACTATCTGACTGATTGATGGAATAACTGTCTTACTAAACAACTTACTGCAGATTATATTACTGATTACCTGATGGATTAACTGACTAATTAACTGACTGATGGGCTTACTGACTTATTTGGTGGCTGACTTACTCATTGACTGACAAAATGGCTAACTTGTTGTTGGCTGACAGACTAATTGACTGACTTGCTAATTTACTTACTGAATGACTGACTTACAGTTGACTGACAAACTGGAAAACTGATTGACTGATTAGCTGACTTGCTTTACTGACTGACTGGATGGCTTTCTTGCTAATTGAGTGGCTGTCAATTTGACTTAAGCTTACTGATGGTTCGGACTGGCTGATTAACTGACTGACTGGCTAACATGTTGACTGACTGACTGACCCATTGATTGACTTGTTGAGTAACTGACTGATTTATTGATGTACTGACTAGTTAACTGACTAGCTGACTGACTGACTAAGTAACATACTGACGAACTGACTGGCTACCTGACTAACAGACTGACAAATCAACTAAGTAACAATTACTAACTGACTCAGTGAGCAACTGACTTACATGTACTAACTGACTGACTTACAAACTGAGTAACTGACCTTCTAACTGACTGACTCAGGACTAACTGAGCAGCTGCCTTACTAACTGAAAAACTAGCTAATTGACTGTCTGACATACAAACTGAACAACTGACTGACTGAAAAACTGACTAATTTACTTACTAACTAATCAGCTGAGTAAATAACTCAGCAACTCAGTAACTGCTCAACTGTCTAAATTTCTAACTGACTGACTGACTGAGCAAATTAGTTACTGGTTAACTGTCTAACGTACTGAATCCACATTATTCACTGGCATTGTTTTCAAGTTTCATATGCACGTGCAAATTTAGCAAAAAGATAGAATTTGCATCAAAAAGGACCCTCGGTTAAATCTCCGGAATATGCTAATAACCGGGTAAAGAAATTAGTGATATATTATAACATCACATCAACTCTTTGTAAGAGTTTCTGTGATGTTATAACCCGAGTAAGATAATTAAATGTTGCATCCTACAAGATGAGCCGTGATGTTCACCATCTCGGCCCTCACTGCTATCTGTGACACAAGCCAATCATTAGCATATTCCGGATACTTCTTGCGAAAGTAATCGAGAGTTCTTTTTGATGCAAATTTACTACTTTTTGCTAAATGTACACGTTCATATGAAACTTGAAAACAATGCCAGTGAATAATGAGGACGCTCACTTGTAAACACAACATCTGGGGGAAAAATTGCTTATATTTGAGGTCCTATTTGAAAGGCTTCCTTGTTTTCAATGTTCTTGAAACTTGCAGGGTATATTTATTGACAATAATTATTGATCTCGGGATTCTCAAATTTATAAAAAAATTTATTGAGCGGTTTTTTGAAAAATGCAAAATTTGTAGGCGCCGACCAAATTACGTGCAAAAACTGTAACAAAAGCAGCTGAATGCAAGTTAATAAAATTCTTCTTAATTGCGATCGCGCAGAGCAATTCCCCCCCTTTTTTTTGTACACAGTTTACAATGGAATCAAACCACTATGAGATGAAGCCGCGTTTCCAAAGCTTATCATTTTCTTTAAAAATTAGCTAATTGTATGGATAGCATGCTATTTTACTGTTTTTGTGATGCTTAAAACTTTGTTTCAAAATATTTTGAAAACGCTCTCATAGAATTTGTTCCAACCTTGCCATAATTGAGGCAATTATGGCAGGTACATACTCCCTTAAGCGATTTTTTAAAAAAACTCCTGGTAAAGAGAAACACAAAGATAAATAAAAAAAATGGGCATCGTTACGTTGCCATGGCGACTCCGATTGCGATAAAACCCAAATCATAAGAAATTTTCATCTTTGTATAATACAGTTGTGGTAACCTTTTTTCCCTATCTTTGCTCATGGCGACGTAGTTAAAGCTCAAACTTGGGAGGTATCCCCCCCAAAAAATCCAGTCGAGCCACCTTAAGTCTGGATCACATTGTCTCTCTTCACCCAAGTGTATAGTGAGTGTGACAATCATAATGCTGGCCGAGGATTGAAAGCCTTGCAATGTTCTAACATCCCGTTCATGGAGTGTACCGGTAGCATAAAATTAAGTTATGTGACGGACAACCTCGTTCTCGTGTCTTCCAGAAATTGTGCGGGGTTGCGTAAATGGAGTGTAATGCGATGTGCGGTCAGGAGGTGTCCACTGAAGCTCACTGACGAGAGACATTCTCTGAAGCACAAGGAAAATTGACGAAAGTTACCTCTTCTTGGAATTCATACTCTCGTGAAAAATTAGCCAAACCACCATTCTATGTTGCTTATTCTCGGCTCTGCCATCAGTGTCGCAATTTGGCCGAGGGAGGTTGTCTCTTGCGCAATTTCGGGTGCGTTCCTTTGAGATGATCCGGATCAGGATCAGTGATCCGAGATCACTCGAACCGATCCGATCCGAGATCACTCGAACTGGACAGAGCGCAAAAACCGCTGATTGGCTAGTGGATAATGATGTAATTTGGCGTGTCTTGCGTAACAGCGCCTGCGCAAACCCGAGAAATTTGAAGATCGATCGAAGCATGGCGGCTGAGCGTGACAGAGAGATGCTAAACTACAAGGACCTACAAGACTGCTGTTCTTTGAAAAAGAAATAATCAAATTTAGCAAGAAACCTTAAATGAAAGTTATGAAACCTACTGTTTAATTGCCTTCAAAACTCTGTGCGTGAAGTTACTGAAAGCGCCGTTTGGGATGTCCACCGTATGTAAACATCGAGTGTTTATATTACAAATCCTTCGAGCATACTGAGCTTTCAGCAAACAGACATCGGATTACTCCTTTGCTCACGGGAACAGCTGCAGAAGGGAACTTGCTATTAATTATACCCAAAGGCTTTCAGCTTTGATCGTCCATACTTTGAAAATGCGTTTGGCTGGCCAGAATCGTCTTGTTTCATGAATGAACTTCGCGTGGTCGAACAGCTTTCATAGCTTTGATTTCAAATTAAAGCGTCCCACTTCGCCTCCTTTTTTAATTCGGATTCACATTCGAGGTGTAGAGATCCAAAAGTTTCATATCGAGGTCATCATCATCGTCCTCGTCGTACACAGGCAAACAGGTGAGAAATCCAAACTCTTGAAGTTATTTGTTTGTCATGATGATAACCTGCTATCAGGTGTTTGTTAGACATTTTACAGCATGCTACAAATAATGTTTTAGCATTTGGATGATTGTTTACATGTATGAAGCTCATTTCTTTTGCTGTTTATTAATTTTAGTTACTAATTTTTATTTGTTCTGTCCCTGTAGATTTTTCTTTTTCTTTTCTTCAAAATATAATAAATAACAAGATAATTTCTCATAAACCAAACTGTACATCTACCATAATCATTTTATTACTTCTTTTGTTGTAGGAAACAGAAACCATAAAAAGAGACGAGGTTGTATAGAAGGGCAACTACCCTAATTCTCTTCAGATTAGATTTCTTGATTGATGAAAATTATTTTTCATTGCTGTAAATGGAATGGAACAGTATATCTTCATTCACGCCAGGATCATGCTTATTGCAGAGTTGCTCTATTTCATTGGGATGAAATTAATACTTTTCTCCTTTTGTGTAATGATGGACAAGAGATGTACAAGAGTGCTGAATATTGCCTACGTTTACACTCAGATAATTGCTTGTCATGATGATAACCTGCTATCAGGTGTTTGGTTGTGTACTGGACAGTCTGTCTGCCAATCAAACATCACCCAGGGATGTGTATGATACTTACTTATCACATAATTATAAGTGTTGCTTTCAAGTTTGTTTATCAAAGTATGCTGCAGTAACTAAATTTGCTCCTTTGTCTCAAACAGATATGACAAAATGAAAACACACTCAAAATGAACATGAAATTTAAATACCGTAGATCCTCTTTTAACACCCCCCCCCCCCCCCCCCTCAAATAAGTTCCCCTTCCCCTTTATATTCTTCACTACTTAATAAATGATAGACTGTATTAATCAATCACAACTGTAAAACTTTGTGTGGACCAATCCAGGATGGTCCATTCACCAACTGGAAGTTCAGATTTGTTAATGATCCTCAGCTTTTCCACTTTGTATGCTAGTTTTTTATGGAGAAGTGAGACCATCGTCTCCACTAAATTAATAAGCTCCCTCTCTCAAATAAGCCCCCCCCCCCCCCCCATCAAGTGTGTTTGAAATAAATAGGCCCCCCTGGGGGCTTAATAAAGGATTTCAATAAACAAAAATGTTTACCTCTCAATAAGTTAAATATTAATGATGTTACAAAGAACAACCTAAGATTTTGAACAAAAATTTTCTTCCTGGAAAGAGTTTCAGTACCTTCTGCCTGAAGCTATATTTGACATATATGTTGCGGTTAATTTTTTATCTCAGGCAGTTTTTACCTTTTGTTTTGTTTCAACTTTATTAGCATACATTACCTGAGATACCAAAATTAACTACAACAAATACAAGCTTCAAGTTTATTAACATGACATTGGCTTTCAGTCCAGGCCAAAGAATATTTTGGTCAAGCATGCAGTAAATGCCTGCATTAGTGCACACGGGGTACTCAAACTCATTTGCTTTTATACAGGATTTACATTCCATTTTCTTGTAAAGCATGTTTTCATCTCTTAATTTTTTAATTAATTTGTGTATTGCTGATTTTAGTTCTCCACCAAAAGCTTCTTATGCTGTATGACCCTGTTGGGATAATAGAGATAAGCTTGGGCAGGTAACCACATGGAACATCATCTCTCTGAAGTTATTGTTGTCAACTCGTGGTCGGGTGCAGGTCGTACTGTACACTATTCTGAAAGATGGTGAACAGTGCAACTCCATGAGAAATTCATTGGTTTAGTTATTGTTTGTCATGGGGTCAATACAATAAAACTTTCAAAAGCGAAATATCTACCAGTGAAGTTATTATTTTGAGCTCTGAAAACAGTAGCCACTCTTGTTTATTTTGTTACACTTTTTAATGAATTTATCACTGGTTGCATTCCTTAAGTAATAGGAAAACAACAAGTTTGGGATGCCAGTTACTGTAACCAACCCATCAAAACATTTAATGCTTAACTATAAACCCATTCTCCTTGAAATCTTGTTCCACTACTCGCTTACACTTCCTTCTATCTAATCCTATCATCCAACAAGCTTTAATTCCCAAAACATTTCCTATCAATGGGAGGAGAGGAAGCGAAAAATAAACGCCAAGACTGCTGTGTCACTTTTAAACCTAAAAACTAGCTTGAAATTTTGCTTTCTGAGCATGATCAAATGTTGGAAGCAGATACTTTGCACCTGGAACAGAAGGCTCTGGAAAGTGCTCAACTCACGAACAGCATTTTGGCTTGTTGTAGCGAGGCAGTGACCAGAAAACAGCTTGATTAGCTTCAAAAAAACAATTTTCTGCACTATTCCCAGGAGTAAATGAGTTAAAAATAATGACTGAGCATGCAACATATCTTGAGAAGGCTGATCACTGCACCTTTCCATTGTTTGAGAAACAGCAGATCATTATTGTGGCCAGTGAAATGGAAAAGGTTATTATGTTTATTAATGACTTCCTGTTCCACCTCAGTGGCTTAGTCTAACATTAAACATAGGTTGAAAAAGTGAACTTTTATTTGGAGGAAGGGAGGAGGGTAGATGATGAAATGTGTTTTAAAAGATAGTCTGGATCATAATAATAAAGTTAAAACTAGAAGCACCCACCTTCAAGTTTCTTGTGGACTTTTTATTTTGATTTTTTCCAACCTTTTTAAAAATGTTTTTGGAAGGACCCCCCCCTGCTTCCTTTCATCGCATAGTAATATAATTTTACTTCCCCCCCCCACCAATTTTAAGCACAACGATTCGGTGTCACCAAGGTGTATTTATATTTAGCGCCTCAAAAAACACAATATATACATCAACCGAACTTTACTACTTAAAAAAAAATCTGTACATAACCACTTTTACAGGTGAGATTACAAAGTTCTAGATTTCAATTTTCGTGAAAACCAGTTGCAAATCGAATTCCGTACTCTGTCAGTAGAAACAAAAATTGCGAAGCAACGCGGTAAATGACGTAAATATACTTGTAGTTCTTCCAACTTCGCCTTCAACAAGCCTTCCTTGTCATTCTTAATTCATGAAACAATAGTCCACTTTTAAAGAGCTATAAAAAAATTTCATAAAAACGAAAAAAAAGTCATATTTGATATGTTTTACAAAAACTATTTACCTCCAACATTTCTCTTTCCTGACCTTAAAGAGTAAGTGACCACCCTAAGAAACGCAAAAACCCTGCCCTCCTTCGAAACAACAAGCTTCAAACTAGGCTCCGAAGCTGGTCACAAACATCGCTGCTTTAGAGAACCTGTTTAAGTCCGATCTTTTCGCTAGCGTTGCCAAGACATTGCTGAATGCTGACAGATTCCGTTTAACGATGTTGAAAAATTGTCAGAGCGAGGACAGCGGCTTGGCAGCGTCCGCAGTGACGTGTTAGATTCTGATTAGTCCTCCGCCATTTTGAAAATCGAAAGGCGGGAATACAAGAAACAGAGGCAAGAGCTCTAGTGCGCATGTCCAGCGGTTTTTGCGCTCTGTCCTCGAACTGATGAATCCACTCTGGACAAGGACTCATCGGTTCATTTGATCTACCATGATCCGAGTGATCTCGGATCACTGATCTTGATCCGGATCATCTCAAAGGAACGCACCCTTCATTTTTCGCTCTGTCGCTACTTTTTGGGTTGTGTCGCTTGTCGGAATTTACCCTGGCAGGGCCTCTGTTATTTGAACACACAGTATGTATACTGTACTGTAAGCTTGTATAAAATTATGCAAAAAGTAGTTTAGATGGTAAGGCTCTGTAGAGTAACATTTTGACTCATTTTATTGGTTTGTTGATAATCCACCTCGGCTGATACTGACATCAGGTAAACTGAATTAATTCTGGGCAAGTCAACTTCAAGTGATGAAGTGACTAGCTACAGGCATGAATCCACACTGGTTTCCACTGTTTTACGAAAATCAGTCAGAGTTTTCATAGATAAACAATTTTTTTATGAAAAAAACTTTCAAAGTTAAACTCTGGCCAATATCCTAACTGAATCAGTCATCAAAGGTGACTTTAGGGAGTAAAAATCCAAAAAGGTTTCACTGGGGTACATGCCCCCAGAACCTGCTAGAAGCTTACACCTTTGACACTTGTTTAGGAAAATGGTCAGCATTTATCCTAGATCTGCACCTGACATAGCTAGCAAATAAGGATTTTTCAAAGCCTGGTTTTGGTTTGAGGGGGGAGGAGTGGGTCACACCATGTCACACCTTGCTAGGGTACTTACCAAATTGTTACATCGACATGCATGCATTGTTTTACTACGGTACCAGTAATACTGATATTTTTTCACATAAACAGTTTGCATGAGTAGTGACAAACCTTACAAAATGGCTGCGTAAATGAGTCATGTAAATATTATGAGAAAGACCAAATATAAATGTTGGCTATATATTTACTAATTATGTTGTCTACACAGCATAGAAACCAAAAATACTTTGATGCAGAGAAATTTTAACAAAGTGCTTTCAGTTGATGGATTTTGTCAAACATTTGCATAGTTATGTAAGATGGCTTAGATGTAGTCACTCAAAGACAATGAATCTTAGGATTTTAGCGTGGACTTAGGTTTCTCAATTTTTTGGCATTTTTGTAAAAAAAGGGAAGCAGATGTCTCTCACAATGGGGGATCATAGGGATCATGGGTGCCCTAGGACCCCCTCTCCCCCTTCCTAGTATCCCCCCCCCCCTTGCTGGTATTGTATACTCTACAAAATGTACTCGATGCTTGGCGAGCTTGATCGTGAAGTCGAGCTTGATTACTCATTGAGCACGGTCAATGAAGACTGAGCACAAGTGGATTTCGAGCTCGGTATCAACATATTGAGTACAGTTTCGTGACGTTAATTGTTGATCGAGCTCGGTTGACATGTCGAGCTCGATGAACCTGTATCGAGCTCGGTTGCCCACATAACTAACACTGATGCCATTCTCTTTCCTTGCAGGATATGTGTGATTCCCCTTGCTCCTAGTCATTCATTACTAAAATGTGAGCAGATTACTGATGTGAATTATCAAGTGAGTGCCAAGGTTAATCGCCTTGATAACAAAGTTTCAGGAAAAGGCAAAAAAGGAGCACAGCATTTACAGCCAGAATCAATAATCTGTGACGTCACTTGTTCTTCTGGGGCCAAATACACGCTCTACAGGTAAAATTGAGTTAAAATTTATTTCAAATTTGCCAATCCCTGACAGTACAATACAAACTAAGAGTTTTAAAGCAAAGAAAATAAGGATTAGCAATGAGTGGTGAGAAAACTTCAGTGAAACCACAGGGCTATCTGTTGAGGAAATAGCCAAATTTCTGACTAAAATTGAACGGATGAAACGCAAGAAAACACAAAAAATATGGCTTGATGGATGTCATCTACTTTTTGATGTGTATCGACATCTGCCGAAAAAAAATCTGTTTAAATCCTGAAACTTTGCTTGGAACATGCAGACAATATGTTTTGAAGAAAGTCTATGATATTTTTAATCAATAATAAAATGATCTTTTCGTCATACTAATTAGCTTCATTTTTAATTATTATGGAAGGTAAAATATGCCTCCTGTTGAGTTGATTGTAATGTGGAAAAATTTTGTCTCTGGTGCTAAGTGGGGGTGGATATCTTTTTTAGTGAATGCAAAAAGCAAATTGATTTTTTGATTTACATGTAAGGAAAAAAAACTACTGCTACTCTTTTTCTTCAAGACAATTATTATTGTTATTCATGTATCTCTTGCTGTCTACCCTGCGAGCAGAGGCTACATTTTCGCTGTGTGAGCTGCCGGGCAAAAAGTAGCCTCTGCTGCC
Source organism: Porites divaricata (assembly GCA_038088405.1). Lineage (NCBI taxonomy): Eukaryota > Metazoa > Cnidaria > Anthozoa > Scleractinia > Poritidae > Porites > Porites divaricata. The sequence continues at coordinate 14,220,917 of JBBMOI010000012.1, read as the reverse complement.
AACCATTCAATTTTCTATCGTGCATGCATGACATTCGTCATGTGATTCGCAAGCAAAGTTAATCTTCAGGCCCCGGTTGTTCGAAAGCTGGATAGCGCTATCCACCGGATAAATCGCTATCCAGAGGATAAGTATTACGACATCCAATTGCGCTATCCAGTGGATAGTAATTTATCCAGTGGATAGCGCTATCCATCTTTCGAACAACTGGGGCCAGGTCTGTTGTCAAATGGCTCGAGTTTTGCAGGAATAAAAAAAATTACGGACAACTCATCTCTGCTAAGCAAGACTCACGCAAGACTCACGCAATGCTCTAAACTGGTCAAGAACAGGAAAAAACCCGGGTTTTTTTATTTATTCGTCCAGATTTCCTGATGGATTTGAACGGTTGTCGGCAGAGGCTACTCTTCGCATTACAGCTCACACAGTGAAAATGTAGCCTCTGCTCACAGGGTACTTGCAGTCATTCTCCTTGCTCAAAAGCAATAGCACACAAAAGTAAAATATTAAGTACAATGCAATATTTACACAGTAACATTCTTTTAAAAAAATGGATGATTCTATTTTCCTTTTACATTTCCTGCAGCTGTGTCAAAGGAAAGCTGGTTGAAGTAAATGAAGAGCTGGTCTCCAATCCAAACCTTTTGCTGGAAAAGGTTTGTCATCTGTATTTTGTTATAATAGTAAAATGAATGATAGAAACTTCTATGCCAAAAGTTGTCCTGTAGGCAATAAAAATATCAATGGCTCATAAATGATGGCTGAAATAGAGATTCTGTTAAAGTATTCAGGGCTTCAATGGGATTCAAACCCCTGACCCCTGCTTTAGCACTGCATCACTCTACCAACTGAGCTATGGATACCCAGACCAGTTTGTTGAGTTGATCTTAACCCATGAAAGAAATGAAACAAAGAATGCAGATGATGTGAAGTGCAGAAATACAAATCTAATATGTATTTTTTTGAATTTTATTTCTAACTTATTTAAAATTGCAATTCATTATAACTGCAATTGTCATAACTTCATTTAAATAAATGATTTTGTTAACCTGGTTAGAATTTTAAAACCAACTCGGTGAGTAGTTCAGAGTTACCATAATAATAACAAAATTGATTACAATTTTTTTATTAATGCAGCCAGAAACAGAAGGATTCCTAGCTGTTGTTCTTCCAAAACTCACTGAAAATATCCTTGATGGACTGTTAACAAAAGAAGAATATGAGAAACTCCTAGAAGACAGAAAAGCACTCAATGGTACATAAATCAAAAATATAGTGTTAGAGAAAGCCTACAGATCTTAATTGTTTGGTTCCCATTGTATCAAGCTTGGGTAGAGGTATTCCACCAAGGCCTTCAGTGTTCAATCTAGACCGCGTTCTTGCGTCGTTGACCCCAGGCACGTTTTATGAGGCAGATTTTTGGAACTACGGTTCTACTACTCGTAGTTACGTAGTATAAAAAATAAAAGGCAGGTTGTAATAAGTGGGTTGTACAGTACAGTAGCGTACGCGTAGTGGCGTAGTAGCGTATAGTGTGTTATTGTTCACGCCTGAGATTATGGGAGAGGTAGTCACCTTCGTCGAGGAATTTGGTTCCAACTAGTCCAGTGGGTTTGAAAGGGAGTTGTTGCGGCTAAATGGCAGTGGCAAAGTAAATTTTAGTAGGTTTTTTGGCAGACTGTTTTCCTTTACTGGTTCTGCTTTGCTGGCGGCTGCGCGTGTTCTGGTTGTTAACGTGTCTTCGCTTTTGGTAAGGCCCCGGTGGTGGACTGCGTTGGCCGCTCAGTAGATCGCCATTTGAGTCGAGCAGCCGGGTCATTCTCTGCTAAGGAGTTCAATTGTTCATCGTCGAACATCTGTTGTAGGTTTTTCTCTTTATCTGAGTTTTCACTCATAGTCAGATTCTAACAAGTGGTTTCTTAAGCAAGACTGCAGTTTCTGAACTATGGCGTTCCTCCTCAATTGCTACTATGGTAAAGTCAGATGTATGGAGCGAAAATGGCTGTTTAAATATTGGTGGCTAGGATCGAAAATACTGACTTGCCATTGGCTGGTGAAAAAGTAACCAATAGAGCGTAATTGTAGCTTTGATCCGCGCTGTGTTACGTTTTTTTTAAGGTCCAGAATGCTCATTTTTGGGTGAACGGGAGTGATAGTATCTCATTAGAATGCAGTGATGCGAACTCACTAGCGTTTCTTAGTGCGTGAGAGAGTTTGAGAGCATCTTTCCCCATAGATAAGATGTATTTAATAAAAGAAAAAAACAAAAAAGGGGGTCTGCGTTTTCGGGTACGGTCTTGGTTTTCGGTCCGTAGGTCTTCGGTCTTCGTTTTCGGGGGTCCTTGTTTTCGCTACAACCGTTGATCAGGTTAGTGATAACTGGCAATAGAACATCCAGCAACTTGAGAACAATCGGAATGGGAAAGGGGTCGAGTTGACAAAATTTACCCGCTTCTTTACTAATCGACATGCGCACTTGTTCTTGAGAGAGAATCCTGAAACCGGTAAACTGTTCTTTCAGGTATGTAATGTCAGTAGCAGTTAGACATGGTACGGATGATGCAGATAAATTAGCCATATACGCGTTTATATTCTCAATCTGCTGTGCAAAGAAATTTCCAAAATCATTGGCAAGCTGAACAGTGTCAACACAGGTAGCCCAAGCTCGAAATATGAGCATCGGCGAGCATCGGCATTGTTGCGTAACATTCAAAATATAAGGATTTGTGTGGGAAAAAAACCTACAGTTTCTGTAACCTACGAAAATGAAAGGATTTCAATAAAAAACAGCTTACCTTACTTAAAATGTGTGTTACGTCTCTCCTGTGTGGTCCACGGGCCGAATTATGGCCGTTTTATGGGTTTTTATGTAAACGGTTTTCTCTCTATATAAAGGTACCACACAGGATTGTAATGGGAAAAAAGATCCTTGTGCCTTGTTTGGATGTAATAATGATCGTACTTTTCTAGTTTAGTATTAGAAATATGGTCTTTCACTTTATATTTCTCGGGAAAAAGGCGATCATTATTACATCCATTACAATCTTATTCTAAGAAAACTTTAAGAAAAAATGTCCCGAAAAGCGCCCGAAAATACAAACGAAATGTGCTCATGCCCCCTGAGCATCCTATAATACTCCTTAAATCTAATTAATTCAATATGGCCGCCGTATCGGTAAAAAGGTCTATTCATTCCTATTCATTAACTTTTATTTCATGATACCCAGATCCCAGCGGCTGTAAAATAGTAAAAATGGACGCATAGTAAAAAAGGAAAACGGTCGAAGGACGGGCTTCTGAGTTCAACTTCGCCCAACTTTATTTTTTTCACGGTGACATACGAGACTCACGGAAATATGACACTTTTCGCAGGAAACAAGCCGTTCTATTTATAAATCTACTCGGGAAAGGGTTGACTCAAGAAATTAATGGAGATGGAGGCTCCATTTGATGGGCTCGTGGTCGTAGGTAGTGGGTAGAGGTCGTGAGTCGTGGGTGTGAGTGTTTGTAAATGTCGTGGGTAATTAAAGTACAGAAAAAAATGAGAAAGTAAAGTAATTGAAAAAAAGAAATAAAATAAATAGAAAAGTTATAAAATATTTATGAAACGAAAATCTCCTTGATTGCCCTTTTCGTCACGGCTTCTTCTTTGTCCTCTTCCTCGTGAGCCTTGGCTCCTCTTTCACACCATCACTGTAACAAGACGCTGTGGTAGCGTATATTTGGGCGAGGTATTACAAACATACTGTTTACCATCAAAGGAAGACTGTGCACTGTGCTGTTCAATGCAAAAATCTATACCCCAATCTGCCTGTTTTCTTTTCTACTTGTAACTAAATGTTCTTTTTAAGAGGTTCCATCTCAATACTGAAATGAATTATACCTGTGTTTCCTCGCAAACTTTTTCCTTTCACTGCTTTCAGTTTTGCATGAGCATAATACAAAGTGTATTTCATCTTGTAGTCTTTGACAATTTAACTTACTTCATGTAACTTTACAAATTTCTTCAACTTTTAAGAGCCACTCTCCCTAACCACCGCGTGAGGGGCGGCACAAGGTCGGAAAAATGGCCCCCTTGATATTTCGTCCAGAGATAACCTATGGTATTCTAAGAATCGTGATATAAGTTTTAGGTTCTAGAGTTTTTACATTTTTGAGAAAATTACGAAAAACCGTCGACAACCCGTGACGCCGAAAAATCACAGAAATGAGGTCAAATTTCATGATCAGATAATCGAACTCGCGCGAAGGCGCATAGCAAATTATGGTTTTCCTTAGTTTATAATTTTATTTAGGAGGTATTGCTAAGCTGCTTTGATGGTATTTTAGACTTACAATTGTAATTCCGAATTCCTAGAGAGCAAGCGAAAAGAGCCGAAATTCCTTGACTTTGAAAATCAAAAATTCTATACCGTTTTCAAACATCTCAAAACATACTCGGTATTATGTAAAATTCTTTCAAAATTCAATTCTAGCTAGTGCAAGAGCTGTTTTTGAACGTGATATAATTTTTTTCTTGGCAAAAGCTATTTCTGAGGCGAGCGGCCCCATGCAAGTTGACCCAATTTGACCTTTCGAATAGATTTTTTTTAACCAGAAAATGTAAACAATTCGACTAGCCTTAGCTCGCTTTCTGAGCAGACCATTGAAAAACCCGGCCATTTCCCATTAAAACTACCCAGTAAATCTGAGATGATACTTCGATGACAGCTTACCTTCCAAATGGGTGTTTGAAGGCAAATATTTTGATGTTCTTCGCTAATTTTCCTGGGTCTTGCTGCCGTGCTCGGCCACTGCTCTTTTCATACGGCTACGGCATTTTCTAAGTGTCACCTTTCTCTGGCTTGTGCAATATTTTTGCAGGACCTGGATCCATGTCTTACATATAATGCATCCTCTGGGTATCTATTGAGTTTTGTATTGAATATTTCTAATGAAAAAAGGCAAGAAAAGAAACTGAAAAATAGACCCAGATCGATGTCACGCAATCTTTACATCTAAGTGATCACGTGCCGCAAATACATCCGAGTGGATATTTTTGTCTTGCTCTTGCTCATTTCTTCATTTTCTTCCTTACTAGCACACAATGTTTACGTTTTGGTTTTTGGTAACTTTTTTATTTGTAATCGCAAGCGTATTTCGAAGGAGAGTTCTTTGTATGCAATACTTTGAACCGTTCTTTATACACGGAACACATTTACTTTTCCCATGCAACAAATAAAAAACAAACTAGAAATCCTATTTAGGTTTAGCTCCAAAAGTCAAATGCCCGGGCAGGTCCATTGCTAATGATTTCCTAAAGCTAGATAAAAGGGAATAGTAATATATATCTGAAAAAGGGCTAGTTACTGGCCGTAAAGCGAGTTTTTGTAATTTGTATTAATTGTATTTACCAATGCCAATGGCAGGTGAACACGCAAATAGGTCCCCTTCGTGGTACATTTAACTTTTTAGGAATTATGTTCAACAAGGTACCTTTTGATACAGAAGTAGACGCACGCTTTTATATGATTCTCGAAAACTATCCCTTTGAAAACTGAAAATGATTTGCTTTTGGGTTCGCACAAGAAATGTTTCTTTTCGTACGAGCAAAGAGCACGTAAAACTGTTTTGAGAGTTGCCATCGATAGAGATCTAAGTTTAAAACAGATAATTACCAAACGCAAATGGATCTGAGGCAAACGGTTTGTTTACCTCTATAGAATTCTCACGGTGTTCGAGCTGCGATCTTTTAAAATCGAACTTTTCGATCGCTCGCCCGATAAGCGAAGCTAGCTCGTGCGAGGCTCCTAACTTTTTCTTAACTTCAGCAAACCTTATTACGCGGACAAACTCCACTGGATTAAAATCTTTACAACTTTACAAAGATATGTGCGGGAAAATGAGTTTAGGTCTTTTGAAGTGTATTGTATAACCTTGAGCGCTCACTTTATCAAAAAAAAAAGAGAAAAAAAAAACACTTTGAAATCAAACATTATTTACAATTCGGCAACCCGATTAATTAGGACGCATGTGTTTACTTCTGCCGAAATTGAGTCATTTGCTCTGCGTCATCGGTTGAAAAATTGGAAGATGGAGAGAAATTGCTCGTTTCAGCGGCTAGTTGGTGGCCAATGCGGTCAAGACCCTCGAAGCACTAAAGTTCAAGATTTAGTTCCCTTGCTAACTTGTAACAAAGATATATCACGCCACAAAAGCTCTCTAGGGCTGATGACCGGCAGCGGCGTAGACACTGAAGTGGAACTGATTCTAGCAAGGTCTTCAATTTTTAGTTTCCCTTCCAATATTTCTGACATGGATATTTGTCCCGCTCATCGTTCTTTGCTGGGCATTGGGTGGCGAAGGGGTTTGGCGCGTTGCCGCATACCAGCCCAGCTGTCGAAGCACGTCCGCAAATCCCGTACTACGGATCGTGGAATCAGTAAAGACATCTCCAGATTAATCTTACGTATTACTGGAATATTTCTTCCAGTCGGCTCTGGTAAGTGTCCATTCGAATAAAATCTATACACTGCAGTGCTACATTACATTTCATAACAGCCAAGTCACATTCGAAAGAGCAATGCTGAACACTAAAATTGAATCATTATTCAATATTTATTACTGTTTTATCTTCTTTCAAGGAATATGTAGTGAATGTAGGATAACTCTTGGAGAACATGTCACAGCCGATTGCCAAGACCCACAACTTATAGCCCTTTCAGAGAGTATTCATGAGCTTTCTTTGGTAAGTACTAGCTATTTTGGGAGCCTCGCACTTGCCATTGATTTTATATGTAACCATATACAGGATCAAAGTCTTAATTTCATTAAGTTACCAAACAACTCTGATTCTGCATAGCCCTTTTTAATCAGACTGCCTAATTATACTTAGCGACGCTATTGTTGTGGTTGTTTCTAAAGATTTTCAATCATTTATGCCACGCCTTATTTTATATATCTTAACAAGGAAAAGCCTCTTGAACCGTGCACAATATAAGAGTTGACTTTGCTGTTCTAGGCTGAGGAGACGACTAGTACTCGTCCTGAACACAGTACCCCAGCTACCCCAGGAGGAAGCTTCTATTTGCCACCTAGCGACAACTCGTCCTCCTCTGAGGAGATCTCCTTTGACAACACACCAGCTACAACAAAGCGCGAACCAAAGTCCAAGACCACTGACCCACTCAATGATTATTTGCGCACCCGAGGAATCAGTCCCATTCGCTCTCGGCTACAGCGGCCTTGGGAAGAAGGAAGTAAAAGAACACGACGCTACTACATGAGGAAGGCAGGTCAAGGTCTATCTACACTTCTACAAGACATAGCTCCAAGTGATAGTGGTTCTCTCTTCAAGGCAGTTTATTCCTCTGGTGTCATACAAAGAACCTTACAATGTAACGGAGAGGAAGCCGTAAGCAGTTCAGTCGACGAAACCATGATGAACGCACTTGCAGAGTGCTACCGCGCAGCCGACAGCTGGGAGACGCGTCGACAAGTCCTGTCCATTATGGCTGATAAGTTGACACTGAATCAGCTCCGACACTGGATACCCGATTTATCTCAATATCGTTTCACTGAGGCAAGGCGCCACTGCTTAGTATATGGAAGGGGGGCACCAGTACTAACAGTTCCGACGCCAAGGATGAGAGTATCCACTGCTCAAATCGACCACTTCATAGCATTCATCACTAGTCCCCATATAATGCAAGATTTGCCTTTTGGCGAAAGAAGAATCATGTTATCCACGAAGGAGACTATCAAGGTTCCAAACGTCATACGGATGATTATCCCAGAGCGCATAGTCGTCCAGTACATGACTTACTGCCAAGAGTCTGGGTTCACTCCACTAAGCCGCGCTACCCTATTGCGGATTTTGAGCACATGCGCTGCCTCTGTTCGGACATCGGTTCAAGGCCTCGATTATGTTAGTTCTGCAGGTGCGGAAGCATTTGACGATCTGTGTGATGTTGTTGAAACCCTTGGAGATGTAGGACAAGGCATGGGATGGGCGAAGCAGCAGGAAAATAATCTACGCGCAAGCAAGCGGTATCTTAAAAGCGACTTTAAGGTGGGTGTGATCCAATATGGCGTCTAAGATCACACACTCCGGGTTTTCCGCGTTAAAAAAACACCCTCTACCACCTGCTAGCAGTTTAATCGAAATACCATGAAATTGCATCATTTCTACTGTTTTATTTTGTTCAGTTGGCGCTATTTACTGCTAAATATTTGTCAGTTTCATGATTCTTCTGTCCGGCACTCAAAGGCTGATTAGTATAAAGGGCTAACTCAATGGGCGTGCCAATCGGTCCATACGGGACATATGATAACACAATGTTAGTGCGGATCTCACTTGACTGTTGTAGAACTAACCGCAAATAAAATTCCTCAGCCAACCAGGAGCGGAACCCATGAAACAACAAATCAATCTGGAGGCGAAGTATGTCTGACTTGCGTTTAGTAGTGACGTGAGTAAACGTGCGTTTGGGTTTAGTTCGCCATTTGATTGGCTCACTGACAACAGACCAAGCCCCTCAATGAATAGGAAAATGAAGTGAACGCAAGTCTGACAGTCATGTGAAATCTTCTCTATCTTTCTACTTAGTTCTCTTTAGCAGCGCTTTTTAATTATAACTTTTTTTCAAACGTTTATTGCAGGTACACGTTTCCCAGAGTTCTACAGTAGCGGATCACTGCAGGTCATACGCTTTAAGCGACCCGAAGGAGCCTTCGTTCCAGGCCACATGTGATCACGACCACAGTGACGTGTGTGAGCGCTGCGCTACATTGGCGTCAACTCTAAATGATATCGAGGAAGGTTTGTTTGCGCAAAGTCAAAACATGACATCCAACACGAAGGAAGAACTTGTTTTCCGAGTCAGGAATGCAAAGACCGCTATATTGGCGTGGAAGTCTCATCTCCTCCGTTCCGTCAATCAGGATGGCGCCAGAGTACAGCTTTTGGAAGAGATTGATGAGTCGTCTGTTTTAATTGTTCAAGATTGGGCAATGAAATATCTTCCTCGGAAGTATAGAGAAAGTCAGACCGACTGGTTCGGTAAACGCGGGATCCCATGGCATTTGACAGTTGCAACAAGACGAGAGGGAGGGGAGTTGCAGATGCTAACGTTCGCCCACATTTTCAAGTCCTGTAGTCAGGATAGCTGCGCAGTCCTTGCCGTTATGGCTGATGTTATTCGGCAACTCAAGATCGCCATGCCCGGGCTCAAGACCGTCTGTTATCGGCAGGATAATGCCGGCTGCTACCACTGCGGAAACACTCTCGTCTGTGCAGCAGCCCTTGGCCATGAAGAAGGTGTCAAGATCAGGCGTCTAGATTTTTCTGATCCACAAGGGGGCAAGGCAGCATGTGATCGGAAGGCGGCGACTATAAAGTCACATATGAGGATTTATCTTAACGCTGGAAATGATATCGAGACGCCTGAGCAGATGAGAGACGCGATACTCTCTTCTGGTGGAGTTACTGGTGTTAACGTAGCATTGTGTGAGACTGTCCAAGTCCCGAAGGTGCTATCTTCAAAGATAGAGGGTATTAGTCAGCTCAGTAATGTCGAGTATAAGGAAGAGGGGCTACTAGTTTGGAGGGCGTATGGTATCGGCGATGGTAAACTCATCCCTACAGACAAATTGCATTGCCCATCCCCATCTGACCTACCGACCCTTACTGGAGTCACTCGCTCTTACTCAAGTGCATTTACATCTGTCAAGGAGAGGCGCATAAAAGCATCAGTTCGAGATCCAGATCCGCCAATGAGTATCGAAGAGGAAGACAGTAACGCGGCGATCTTCAGTTGTCCTGAGGAGGGTTGTGTCAAAACATTTGTGAAATATTCATCAATGCAGCGGCATTTAGACTGTGGAAAACACCAACGTGCTCTTGAGCGATATACTCTACTGGATAGAGCTGCTGTTGGATATGCTCAAAGGCTTGAGGGGCAATGCGAAGCTGTTCCCGAGCTGGACGCAGTTGCAGAACCGCCATCTTCTCACGACATGCTACCAAAGGGTTGGGCGCTCAAGTCAAGTGCTTCCCGTAGATCTAGATTTACGTACAAACAAAAGAACTACCTGACTGAGAAATTTCAACAAGGTGAACGCTCAGGACGAAAAAGTAACCCAGCATCAGTTGCGCGCTCTATGATGTCTGCCGTGGACTCGCAAGGGAAACGGATGTTCAGTAGTGAAGAGTTTCTGACTGCATCTCAGATCGCTGGATTCTTCTCCAGGCTTGCGGCAAAGAAGTCTCTCTTTAACGATGATGATCTTGAAGAGGAGATTGAATGTGCCATCCAGGAGGCAACCATCGAAGAATTGACGAATGAGGTTTCTCAGGAACTTTTGCCAGAACACCCCATCATGTGGGATAAATATAATCTATGCGAAATGACCTCAGGAGGGAAACTCAATACGACCAAGTTATCGGTTGCAAAACTAAGAGACATTTGCGCCGGTCTTGACATTGCTGTTGATGTATCCATCAAACGTAAACAGCCCTATGCAGACAAAATTGAGGAGCACTGTGAAAAATGTCGCTGCAAAGTGGATAAGTAAAGCCCAAAGTTAGCACAAGGGTGGGGTACGGGGATGGGAGGAGGGTAATCATAAGGGTACGTTCTTCAGTGTCACGACCCAAATACCACGCCAAGCCCTAACTAAGCGTACGTCAATCGTGGGAGCACTGTCGCATAGACTTTCTACTTAGAATCCATGTCACTAAGATGCTCTAGCGGATTTATATAAGTTTGCGCTCTGCAGGAAATTTGTGTTCCGGCTTCCGCCCGCGCAATTTTGTTTTCAAAATCTTGCCCCCCTCCCCCGCCCCTTTAATAAAAAAATAGAATGGGCCGTCCTTTACCTCAAATATATTTTGTTTTCACCCACTTTAAATTCAAAGTTAGCACAAGGGTGGGGTAGAGGACTAGGGGGAGTGAAGGGGTGTGGTTACAAACTTTTAGCTATTTTCCACTACCCACTGAGCTGAGCAGTAGCTGAGTGCGCTAAGTAGAAAAACGGGAAGTTGTCCCGTTTTAACTTGAAAGAAAAACGTATTTTGAACGAAAGCTTAATTGAGTGAATTGCTGTATTAAATATTTGGAACAAAAGACATGAAAAACACTTGTGAATGTTTATATCATGATGGAAAATCTTAATTAAATTGTTGCAGTGGCCATCTAATGAACCGTTAAATGCACTGCGTGCAACATCAACAAGAAAAAGAAATTGTTTGCATAGAAAAACTTCTTTCCCCCTCCCCTGTCAGAAAAAAAAAAATTATCACCTGGTCCGGAAGTGACGAAGGAAAGATTGCGTTACACTCACTAGACCGAGATTAAGGTCTTACGCTTAGGAATTTTTTTTATTATACAAGAAACTAAAGGAATATCAGGAGGTTGCTCACTGAGAGATAGATATTGCACCATATGGATTGATTTTCCAGAAAAGCGTTGCACGAGCTTAGCCTGGAACCGGCGTACAAGCTCGATGTCAAGATATGAGCCTAAATTATAAAGCGCGGCAACAGGAAAGCAATGGAAAAATTAACTGAGAATGTCAAAATTATTTGCCTTCAAACATCCATTTGGAAGGTAAGCTGTCATCGAAGTGTTATCTCAAGTTTACTGGGTAGTGTTAATGGAAAAAGGCAGGGTTTTTCAATGGTTTGCTCAGAAAGCGAGCTAAGGCTAGTCGAATTGTTTACATTTCCTGGTTAAGCAAAATCTATTCGAAATGTCAAATTGGGTCAACTTGCATGGGGCCGCTCGCCTCAGAAATAGCTTTTGCCAAGAAAAAAATTATATCACGTTCAAACATCAGCTCTTGTACTCGCTGGAATTGAATTTTGAAAGAATTTTACATAATACCGAGTATGTTTTGAGATGTTTGAAAACGGTATGGAATTTTTGATTTTCAAAGTCTAGGAATTTCGGTTCTTTTCGCTTACTCTCCAGGAATTCGGAATTACAATTATAAATCTAAAATATCCTCAAAGCAGCTTAGCAATACCTCCTAAATAAAATTATAAACTAAGGAAAACCATAATTTGCTATGCGCCTTCGCGCGAGTTCGATTATCTGATCATGAAATTTGACCTCATTTCTGTGATTTTTCGGCGTCACGGGTTGTCGACGGTTTTTCGTAATTTTCTCAAAAATGTAAAAACTCTAGAACCTAAGACTTATATCACGATTCTTAGCATACCATAGGTTATCTCTGGACGAAATATCAAGGGGTCCATTTTTCCAACCTTGTGCCACATTTTGTCAATTTCACTCGGTCCCTACAGAGAGTCGCTCTTAACAAGTCTTACTTCACCTAATTTTCATCATAGTAAAAGGTAAATCCTTTACTCTACTTCTTTGCTGAACCACACAGCATATACGGTATGTTCCAGTCCACGACAAAAATCCTGTCACTTTATGCCAATGTTTTAAAGCACATCTTTAACACAGATTTGCTCTCAGCCAAATTCCAACATAGGACACCAATGTTTACAGCGCAAACAGTAAGGTTTATCTCAGCTCCACTGATACTCTCTCTTTTAGGAAGATCAACTGGCGTAATACGTCTTTTCACCCCCATCACATTGTACAGTGTATTCCCAGTACTAGCAAGGGCGGATAAAGTTCCTTAAGTCCAGTATCCACATGGATTAATAACAGAGTAACACATTGCATAAATTGCTATAGCACAGCACTGTTTACAAGAACATTGTAAAAACTATTAATTAAACATATTAACATTTGATATACTACAGTATTCAACACTGCTTGTACAAAGATCAACTTCAAAGTTGACAATATGTACACCCTTATAAGCTCATTATATGTCCTCAGTCCTACATGTATCTGGATATAGACTCTGAAAATATTGTACTAATTTCTACATGGATGGTATTTCCAACAATACACATGTACCTTGACTATGACTGTTACCATACATATCTCTAGCATGAGAATCAACACCAATAATTCCCACAGTTAAAATGAATGAGTTGTAGTTCAGAGCCAAGAGTTTTTTAAATGCTTTACCCAGTGACTTTCACTATATTCAAGCTAGAAAAATCGCCCAAATACTGTAACAATTTCTGGCAATTCTGTTAACATTAACATAGATTAGCTATTCTTGGTTTGCAACCACGTGACAAGGCGGCCATATTGGGGGCCAATACAATAGAAATTTTGCGCGAAAAATTTACATGAAAATAGAGTTTAGTTCCCAGAGGAGAAATATGCCTTTGGTTCTTGACCACCAACATGGCCGCCGTAACGTCACGTGCAAACGAGCAATAGATTGTCTTGCAAGCTATGACAGACTAGAATATCATTGATAACCAACAATCATTATTTCAATCATATCATCGACTGAAGCAATCCTTCTTTATTAATAGTACTGTAAATTAAAGCGTACAAACGCATTGCAACACATTGTCGTTCCGCATTTTCCCCCAATACTACAACGTTTCCTTGACAGTACGGAGCATGAATCGTTTTTGTAGCGTTGACATATTAAAAATGAAGGTTCTGGATTTTTCTCGACATCAGTTGAAAGCTTACATTGGCCAAAATAAACCCGGTGAATCAGAGGGACAAATACTTACTTAAAACCCTATTTTGATACCTCACCCCACCTAAATAGCCTCTTTTTTTTTGCTTAGACGACAGATAAACCTTCCCATGTTTTCGAACAAATTTTCGACTTGCACTTAGTAAAAACCTCACACTCTTACAGTTACTTAGAACTGTACCGGTTTAAGTATAAACTATTTCTATTTTTAAAGTAACAATGAATTTTAGATGACAATGGTGTATTTTTCGGAATTCCCCTCCATACAGAAAGTCTCACTATCCGTGTTTTCTTTAAGAAAGATTTTAATTTCTTCATCGGTAGTCTGCTAGGTGCACGACCGCGTCGAGAAAAATGATTAAGGCCCGGTTCAGACGTCGAACTTTTCATGAGCCGAACCTAATTCGAATTAAGGCCGACCCAAATTATTTAGACCGGCTGAATTGATTCAGACGCCGATCTAATTCCAGCCGAACTAAATTCAAAAGGAGAAAAATGCTCATTTCCGTCAAACTACTTACAAAATACGTTATAATAATTTATGCATTAGGTTCGGTACATGAAAAGTTCGGCGTCTGAATCAAAGCCGTTCCAAAGTCGCTCCAGAGGCGAAATTCCCGGCTGGGCTAGGCGAAAAGAACGGCTAAGCCGTTCCAAATTGAAACAGGCGTTCCTAATTGATTCAGACGCCGAACTTTTCATGTACTTAATTCAATGTATTTGGTTCGGCTCATGAAAAGTTCGGCGTCTGAACTGGGCCTAACCTTATATTTAAACCAACTGGATTGTAAGTTTTGTTATAAATAAATTTCCCACGACGAGATCTCAATTCAACCTTTTTTATTTCCTCCACAAAACAATTTTCCTCCCGTACAATTTACTCATTACCTTTTCTTGTCGTCACCTCACTGGAATCAAAACACTCTAAACACAAAACTTGCTGATAATGCAAAATCCCGACGCCCGGCACATTACCGTACTTTACCGCATCACAATATACACATGAAAAATACAAGGCACATGTATATTAAGAAACGGTCCAGATAAGAACGATAGCAACAACGGCAACGAACATGTTGGAATGCAAAAAAGGTGCTAACTTTTCTATTGTCTGTACTTACTTCTGATTGGCTTAGACAGCAAAAGTTAACAAAACTTCATAAAGCACTACATATATTCATCCTTACTTTCCAAGCACCTTCCATATAACAAAATCTGGTCTCAGTTTGAATAACAAAGAAATCCTATGTGGGGAACATATAAAATTGTAGACTTTTCTTGGCTATTGTTTTCAACTCTTGTGATTGGTCAAAATCTTTTAAAACAAAAAAACACCCTTTCAATAGTGTTAATGCATTTTATTGCGTAAACGGCCTTCATGTAGGTTTATGCATTCTCTGTAAAAATGAGAACATTCCTATGTGGGGAAAGCACCGTTGCTGCATAACAAAAGAAACTGCTATCCACCTCACCCGGATCATTACTTAACAGTCACTCTGCTAAACAAAACTGACCGAATAAGAAGAATTGTTACCGCTATCAGTAGTCCCCAAACAAGCCTGAGTCCCTTTTGGTTTCAATTGTTGACAATCCTCTCAATCTCAGCTTCCTTCATCGAAAGAGATTAATATCAAAGGCAACTCCTTGTGTTCCGCATTGTGAAAATCAAAATCATTATTGTCACACTAATTACCAGCTACACAAATCTTGCGACTCTCAAACCTGATACACATGCTCCTGTTCAAACTCGATTTTTCAGGTACACTCTTCAGTGATATTCTGATTGTCATTGCGTCTATGAGGTCCATGCATGTGGTCTTTGAATGTCTTGACAATTTCCTTGATTTTTCTTTGAGTTCGCGGACCAGCCCATTATGAAAACACTCGGTGTTATTTTAGTGTGGGCCTACCGCGAACAGTGTGTGCATTTGTAAGTTTAACCCTCGATACCATACTTCAACATTCTATCCAAACTGCTTCTTCATGCTGCTTTCAAATTATACCATTCTGCGCGTAGTTTCACATTTCAATCCGTCAATTTTGGCCAATGAAACATTATCGGTTAATCTTTGTTGTGAAATTGACAACATTATTTACATATTTTTGGCGCCGTACGAACATGTTTTGATCACGTTTTGTCTAAATTTTAAGGTTTTTCGTGGGAACGTATTCTATTTTTAAACTCTGCATGTGTCAACATGGTGATGCAAATTCAAGTTCAAATTGGAGATACTAGAAAAGTTTTTTTTTAATGATTCCGCCAGAGAGTGTTGAGAATTTAAAAAAAAAACTACATTTTGCATGATTTGCACTTACATGATTCCGAAGGTATGTTTTATGGATTTTGGTCTACTTTACGAAAACGATCAAGGAGAATATTTAGTGTTGAATGACGTTCGCATGGCAGACATTCGCCTCGCTTCGCTTGTTTACTTGCCTTGTTTACCTTAGCACATATTGCGTGCCTATTGCACATTTGCGACAAAATAAACAAGTTTGCATTACTCTATTTAGGGCCCCGCCCAAATAAAAAGACATTGTATGTTGCCGATGAAGATTTATCCATATCTGAACTATCGCCGCAAAATAAACGAAACAGACGTAAATTGTACGTGCAATGTGCAAAAAGTATGGGACAGCTCTGACTCGCTGAATGGAAGTAGCTGTTCACTATTAATCTTTATTCGATCATCAATTCCAATCTGATCCGCGGAGATTTTTTAACACGATGGAATGCGATCACCGTGGGAAAGGGGAGGGAAAAAGGGCAATTTCAGGTATTTCATATTTTTGGATAGAAGTCTTTCTCAAAGAAGTTTTAGGCTAGCTAATAGCTTACACGAAGGAACCACCTTTGATTCATGCTCAACCTTTCAAGTTAAGGCGAGACTGTGTGTAAATTTTATTGCCGTACGGAAATATAATTTTCTCGTTTCGTTTTTGTTTTGTTCTGTGTACAAAATCTTTGCTGTAACAATTCTGAATATCATTCCTTAAACTGAAAGGACGTTTCAGTCAGGAATGTTGACTTCTTTGAGAAAAAGCAGTTCAGTCTCCAGTTTTGTTTTTAGCTTGCTTCATGGTTACATAGTGCATAGAGTTTCTTTTATTTTTCACCTAATATTTTGTTTGTACTAAAGGATTCGCTTATTTGCTTTGCTGACCGCGGGGAAGGGGAATAGAACTCCTGGTATGTAAGCGGAGATTTTCGTTTCATGAATTTTACTACTTTTTGCTTTTCAATTTTTACTTTTTTTGGAAAACTTTTTTTTAATCCACGACATTTACCCACACCCACGACCCACGACATTTAGCCTGCTAAACTCGCGTGCGACGCACGTAATTACAAACTATCACAAATATAAAAACAGTTGTGATAGTTCAAAAGATAGACTTATACAAAAATACTGAGTCAATTTTCCAAACTTCCAGACAAAAACCTTTTGTTGGTCCTTTTTTATCACCTAAAAACTTGAACTTAATTTCGCTTAAATTGCACACGCAAGTGCAGTTGGTAGGTGCGTTCGCTGTACGTGCGAATGGTTATTGTTATGTTTCTCGAGAAATAAATCGTTTCTCGAAATGCTTTCAAGCGGTCAATATATAAAAAAAAATATTGGTTTCTCGAAACTTGGTTTCTCGTTCGAGGCTCGAGAATTGTTCCGGTTTTGTCATGTCACGAAACGCTCCATAATAATGAACAACAACTTCTTCAAAGATAGATAGCCCAAGATCTTTTCAGCGACAACTCGTTTTGGATATTCTGACCAATCCTGTTGGAGTTACACTCAGAAAAAAAAAGGTACAGTTTGGGGGAAAAAAAATCCAATGCCAATTTCGCAGTTTACGTACTACTCTTTGAAGATTAAATTTGCTCCTTTCCTAAAACTATAGCCAGCCACAATTTCATGCAAAGTAAGGACGATAAAGTGGGCAACAAAACTGCTTATAAACAGGAAAGACAAAGGGAAAAAAGAGAGCGAGAGAGAAAGATCGAAATAGATTTGCAAAAAAAGTCCAAATTTTTGGTTTTTGAGCATGCGTGAAAAACAAAAATTACGTCAGATAAGTCGAAAAATGTGCCTTTTTTTCT
Organism: Porites divaricata; assembly: GCA_038088405.1. Taxonomy (NCBI): domain Eukaryota; kingdom Metazoa; phylum Cnidaria; class Anthozoa; order Scleractinia; family Poritidae; genus Porites; species Porites divaricata. Next base: position 14,203,258 of record JBBMOI010000012.1, on the reverse strand, counting down.
TGCAAAACTCATTTTTTAGCCATTCTTATGCTAATTAGCCGAAGACTAGCCCAAAGAAGAGGAATTGGTGAAAAATGCGGTTTTTTCGCTACTCTCTGGCCGTCACCAAAGGGTTTATAAAGTTACTGATCTTTTTTAATTAGGCTCCTAGAAATTAGGCTCGGGCTCCTAACTTCTTATTTTAGGAGCCCGAAGAGCTCCAAAATTTTTTTTTCTTAGCCAGCGGCCTGGTAAGGAGGTGAAACTTTCTGACAATGTAAAGGTGGATAACGCCTGCAAAGTTACTTCCTCTATTACTGCAGTGAAAGTTCTTAGTATCTGGTTTTGTATGGGTTGATTTTTCCCGTTTCCCTGTCGAGGGGGATTTTGAACGTTCGACGTGGCTACTAAGCTAAGAGCAACGCCATCGATAGGTCACTACAGAAGAACGGTTGTACGTACGCGGTAAGCCTGGCAAATTCTTTAAGCGACATTCCTCGTTCTCTTGAGGTCATGGCTCGATGTTTGGAACTAAACTGACATTTTCAAGGAAGGAAAATTTTCGTTCTGTACTCAAGCGAAGTTTGAGAGCGATTGGAGTGGATTAAAGATAATTTTTGTAGCTTTTTTTTTCTTGCAGCGTGGTGCAGTTGAGTTTTCCCTTGTCTTCTTCTTAATAGTTGAAAAACCAAAACATTAAAACTTGCTAAAATGGCGTTTATAGGGCAAGAAACAGAAAGAAAACAACAAAGATACAACTTTTCATGAGGTATTTGTACTTTAGTAGCTGTTTTTGTACATTTTAACCATTTTATCGATCTTAAGATAAATTTCCATACAAATCCTAAAAATTTGGCTTCTTGTAGGCTCTTGCGATTCTGGGTGCCCTGTGGTATCGATTGAGATATGTATTAGGCCCTGATTTCCTAGTAATACCGGATACTGGTAATTATCTCACCGTTTGTAGTTTGTACTTCTGCGAATTAAGGAAAACGAAGCTTCGCCTGGAAAAATTATCTTGAGTTGTGCTTGCAAATGTACAGTACGTTTTCTGGCCAACAAAATACAGGATTAACCTTTAAACTTTGTTGTGGATCTTTTTACACGGTATTCCTAAGCCTATCCTTCCCTTCACACTACGGCAGTCATTTCCTCAAGGAAATAAAGAAAAACACACGTTACTTCAATATTTTTTCTACATCTACTGGCTAGATTTACTTGGACATTGCTAACGTACATGAACAAGCTCTTTGAACTGCTTTCTTTTCTCTTGGATACTCAGGAAACCGAGGAAACAACGAAACTGAACAAACTGACGATCATGCAGGCAGTCATATTCCGCGCTTTGTTGTTGAGAGTCATGAACCGTAGGAAAAAATCTTGCTACACCGTCACTGAGAAATACCGTGAATTATTTCATTTGCAATTATGTTGGTTTAACTCATTTGACACAAACTACTTCACTACCACACACTGCTATACCCTCAGCAACACATAATAAATGATCATCATGACTTGACATGTTATTTCCAGAAGTGTAACATGTATATATAGAGACACTGAAAAAACCTCATGCTATTTCCAATTCATGGATCTTCTTTATGACAGTCAGGTTCACAAGGAACGAAATCAATATAAATCTATCTAATTTTGAGGTTTCCCTTCCTTCGTGCAGTTTCTTGATTTGAGGCTGCCCTCAGTGCTAACAACTAAAAGCTCAGTAAATTAATGGTTCTGATTCTCGCTTGGGTGCATTGAATAAACAAAACTGTATTCACAGCACAGCAAAAGCAAAACACATATAAAAAGCTGACAACTAAACAGTAATTTAGAACGTTCTCAGTTTTCATCCACCTACTTCTCATGAGTTATCTGAAATCTTCTGGGGATACTCGATCACTCACGCACTTGCATGTTTTGTAGCGCCTGAAGAACAGCTTCAAAATTTGTGTCCTCGAACGGGAAATACGTATAGCGTTGGCAAGTGAGGGCAGCGTTGACGGTGAACTGCTGTGGCCCAGTTTTACGAGAAATAGCATTGAAGTGAACATGCGCCACGTACTGTTGGGCCTCGTTAAAGATCAGCATTTTTATCGACTCGGTTCGCTGGTTGCCAACTTGGTCCAAAAGACTTTGTATGAATAGTAGTTGAAGAGGCAGTCAAACGCTCCCCGAATCTGTGCAAGATCTGCCTCTTCAAGTCCCGGGAGTACACCACTGAGATAAGCGGTCATATCTTCTCTTATATCACTCTGGGCTGAGCGTGTGAAGTCGTACAGTCGGACTTTGTTGTCGAAGACCATCGCTTCAGGTGTATAATCGTTAACATACCCTTGGAAATGAATACGAGCTTCTTGGTCAGCTACTTGTAGACCTCTTTGTAAAAAAGCCAGGTTGTTATAGTAACCAAAATCGTCTTGAATGGAGGTTATGATTGTAATTGCCATGCTTCTAGACGGTGTTTTCTTGCGTCTTGGATAAATACTCGATACTATGAGCTATTTCTGATCAGGGAAAGCACAAAGCGTAAAGGGTGTTGCCGGTATCCCATCATGCACTTAAACAATCTCTATTGTCAATGACTGGATCCCAAGAAAGCTGCAAACATTTTTGACGTCATATACTAAACTAGTCATGATAGCGATTGCTTGGGGGTATCAGGTTCTGATTTGCTAGAAATACCGGATACTGATAAATTATTATTCCACTACGCCGTTTTATCATATGTGGGCAACGAAAGGCGCAAAAAATATCCTACGGTATTACACTCCAGAACAGGGTAAAAATACGCTGTCAAATGTTATTTCCAGAAGTGTAACATGTATATATAGAGACATTGAAGAAAGCTTAAGCCTGGCAAATTCTTTAAGCGACATTTCTCGTTCTCTTGAGGTCATGGCTCGATGTTTGGAACTAAATTGACATTTTCAAAGAAGGAAAATTTTCCTTCTCTACTCAAGCGAAGTTTGGGAGCGATTGGAGTGGATTAAAGGTAATTTTTGTAGCTTCATTTTTTCGGGCAGCGTGGTGCAGTTTAGTTTTCCCTTGTCTTCTTCTTAATAGTTGAAAAACCAAAACATTAAAACTTGCTAAAATGGCGTTTATAGGGCAAGAAACAGTAAGATAAATAGTAACAAGTAACAGTAAGATAAATTTCCATACAAATCCTTAAAATTTGGCTTCCAGTAGGCTCTTGCGATTCTGGGTCGCCTGTGGTATCGATTGAGATATGCATTAGGCCCTGATTTCCTAGTAATACCGGATACTGGTAATTATCTCACCATTTGTCGTTTGTACTTCTGCGAATTAAGGAAAACGAAGCTTCGCCTGGAAAAATTATCTTGAGTTGTGCTTGCAAATATACAGTACGTTTTCTGGCCAACAAAATACAGGATTAAACTTTAAACTTTGTTGTGGATCTTTTTACACGGTATTCCTAAGCCTATCCTTCCCTTCACACTACGGCAGTCATTTCCTCAAGGAAATAAAGAAAAACACACGTTACTTCAATAATTTTTCTACATTTACTGGCTAGATTTACTTGGACATTGCTAACGTACATGAACAAGCTCTTTGAACTGCTTTCTTTTCTATTGGATACTCAGGAAACCGAGAAAACAACGAAACTGAACAAACTGACGATCATGCAGGCAGTCATATTCCGCGCTTTGTTGTTGAGAGTCATGAACCGTAGGAAAAAATCTTGCTACACCGTCACTGAGAAATACCGTGAATTATTTTATTTGCAATTACGTTGGTTTAACTCGTTTGACACAAACTACTTCCCTACCACACACTACTATACCCTCAGCAACACATAATAAATGATCATGACTTGACATGTTATTTCCAGAAGTGTAACATGTATATATAGAGACACTGAAAAAAGCTCATGCTATTTCCAATTCATGGATCTACTTTTTGACAGTCAGGTTCACAAGAAACGAAATCAATAAAAATCTATCTAATTTTGAGGTTTCCCTTCCTTCGTGCAGTTTCTTGATTTGAGGCTGCCCTCAGTGCTAACAACTAAAAGCTAATGGTTCTGATTCTCGCTTGGGTGCATTGAATAAACAAAACTGTATTCACAGCACAGCAAAAGTAAAACACATATAAAAAGCTGACAACTAAACAGTAATTTAGAACGTTCTCAGTTTTCATCCACCTACTTCTTCTGGAGATACTCGATCACACATTCATGTTTTGTAGCGCCTGAAGAACAGCTTCAAAATCTGTGTCCTGTTTCGGGAAATGCGTATAGCGTTGGCAAGTGAGGGTAGCGGTGACGGTGAACTGCCGTGGCCCGGTTTTATGTGAAATAACATTGAAGTAAACATGTGCCACGTACTGCTGGGCTTCGTTAAAGATCAGCATTTTCATCGACTCGGCTCGCTGATGGCCAACTCGGTCCAAGGAGTCTTTGTATGAATAGTAGTTGAAGAGGCAGTCAAACGCTCCCCGAATCTGTGCAAGATCTGCCTCTTGAAGTCCCGGTAGCACACCACTGAGATTAGCGGTCATATCTTCCCTTATATAACTCTTGGCTGAGCGTGTGAAGTCGTACAGGCGGGCTTTGTCGTTGAAGTCCTCCGCGTCAGGTGCATAATTGTTAACGGCGCCTTGGAATTGAATATCATCTTCTTGTAGACCTCTTTTTAAAAAAGCCAGGTTGTTATAGTAACCAAAATCGTCTTGAATGGAGGTTAAGATTGTAATTGCCATGCTTCTAGACGGTGTTTTCTTGCGTCTTGGATAAATACTCGATACTACGAGCTATTTCTTATCAGGGAAAGCACAAAGCGTAAAGGGTGTTGCCGGTATCCCATCATGCACTCAAACAATCTCTATTGTCAATGACTGGATCCCAAGAAAGCTGCAAACATTTTTGACGTCACATACTAAACCAGTCATGATAGCGATTGCTTGGGGGGTTTCAGGTTCTGATTTGCTAGAAATACCGGATACTGATAAATTATTATTCCACTACGCCGTTTTATCATATGTGGGCAACGAAAGGCGCAAAAAATATCCTACGGTGTTACACTCCAGAACAGGGTAAAAATACGCTGTCAAATGTTATTTCCAGAAGTGTAACATGTATATATAGAGACATTGAAGAAAGCTTAAGCCTGGCAAATTCTTTAAGCGACATTTCTCGTTCTCTTGAGGTCATGGCTCGATGTTTGGAACTAAATTGACATTTTCAAAGAAGGAAAATTTTCCTTCTCTACTCAAGCGAAGTTTGGGAGCGATTGGAGTGGATCAAAGGTAATTTTTGTAGCTTCATTTTTTCGGGCAGCGTGGTGCAGTTTAGTTTTCCCTTGTCTTCTTCTTAATAGTTGAAAAACCAAAACATTAAAACTTGCTAAAATGGCGTTTATAGGGCAAGAAACAGTAAGATAAATAGTAACAAGTAACAGTAAGATAAATTTCCATACAAATCCTTAAAATTTGGCTTCCAGTAGGCTCTTGCGATTCTGGGTCGCCTGTGGTATCGATTGAGATATGCATTAGGCCCTGATTTCCTAGTAATACCGGATACTGGTAATTATCTCACCATTTGTCGTTTGTACTTCTGCGAATTAAGGAAAACGAAGCTTCGCCTGGAAAAATTATCTTGAGTTGTGCTTGCAAATATACAGTACGTTTTCTGGCCAACAAAATACAGGATTAAACTTTAAACTTTGTTGTGGATCTTTTTACACGGTATTCCTAAGCCTATCCTTCCCTTCACACTACGGCAGTCATTTCCTCAAGGAAATAAAGAAAAACACACGTTACTTCAATAATTTTTCTACATTTACTGGCTAGATTTACTTGGACATTGCTAACGTACATGAACAAGCTCTTTGAACTGCTTTCTTTTCTATTGGATACTCAGGAAACCGAGAAAACAACGAAACTGAACAAACTGACGATCATGCAGGCAGTCATATTCCGCGCTTTGTTGTTGAGAGTCATGAACCGTAGGAAAAAATCTTGCTACACCGTCACTGAGAAATACCGTGAATTATTTTATTTGCAATTACGTTGGTTTAACTCGTTTGACACAAACTACTTCCCTACCACACACTACTATACCCTCAGCAACACATAATAAATGATCATGACTTGACATGTTATTTCCAGAAGTGTAACATGTATATATAGAGACACTGAAAAAAGCTCATGCTATTTCCAATTCATGGATCTACTTTTTGACAGTCAGGTTCACAAGGAACGAAATCAATATAAATCTATCTAATTTTGAGGTTTCCCTTCCTTCGTGCAGTTTCTTGATTTGAGGCTGCCCTCAGTGCTAACAACTAAAAGCTAATGGTTCTGATTCTCGCTTGGGTGCATTGAATAAACAAAACTGTATTCACAGCACAGCAAAAGTAAAACACATATAAAAAGCTGACAACTAAACAGTAATTTAGAACGTTCTCAGTTTTCATCCACCTACTTCTTCTGGAGATACTCGATCACACATTCATGTTTTGTAGCGCCTGAAGAACAGCTTCAAAATCTGTGTCCTGTTTCGGGAAATGCGTATAGCGTTGGCAAGTGAGGGTAGCGGTGACGGTGAACTGCCGTGGCCCGGTTTTATGTGAAATAACATTGAAGTAAACATGTGCCACGTACTGCTGGGCTTCGTTAAAGATCAGCATTTTCATCGACTCGGCTCGCTGATGGCCAACTCGGTCCAAGGAGTCTTTGTATGAATAGTAGTTGAAGAGGCAGTCAAACGCTCCCCGAATCTGTGCAAGATCTGCCTCTTGAAGTCCCGGTAGCACACCACTGAGATTAGCGGTCATATCTTCCCTTATATAACTCTTGGCTGAGCGTGTGAAGTCGTACAGGCGGGCTTTGTCGTTGAAGTCCTCCGCGTCAGGTGCATAATTGTTAACGGCGCCTTGGAATTGAATATCATCTTCTTGTAGACCTCTTTTTAAAAAAGCCAGGTTGTTATAGTAACCAAAATCGTCTTGAATGGAGGTCAAGATTGTAATTGCCATGCTTCTAGACGGTGTTTTCTTGCGTCTTGGATAAATACTCGATACTATGAGTTATCTCTGATCAGGGAAAGCACAAAGCGTAAAGGGTGTTGCCGGTATCCCATCATGCACTCAAACAATCTCTATTGTCAATAACTGGATCCCAAGAAAGCTGCAAACATTTTTGACGTCATATACTAAACTAGTCATGATAGCGATTGCTTGGGGGTTTCAGGTTCTGATTTGCTAGAAATACCGGATACTGGTATTAAATTATTATTCCACTACGCCGTTTTATCATATGTGGGCAACGAAAGGCGAAAAAAGTATCCTACGGTATTACACTCCAGAACAGGGTAAAAATATACTGTCAAATGTTATCTCCAGAAGTGTAACATGAAAACACGCTTTTAATAAGTCTGGACGCCATCTTGAATTTTTAATTTATGACGTCATTCGCGGAAAGACTTCAGCCGCCATCTTTGAGTTTTACTCGCGTGACAGTACTATGTAAGGACGAGAGGCAAAGTCAGACCATTATGAGTCGCTTTAATCCATTCTTTTCCTGTATAAATATTGGCAAATAGCAGCGAATCCTTTTACCAGGCTAAAAAAATCGTAGTTGTGTGGTTTCGTCTTTGCAAGTCATACGGGGATATATTCGATAACAAACGCAACACTAAGAAATGTGACATAAGATGCCAAGCGAACAGCAGCATGTATTAAAAGCAAGCACGACTGGAGCGAATTAAAAGAGAGAAGTACTTGACATTAAAGGTGTGTAACTCAGTCTTTTTGTGTGTGGGTTCTAATTTGTACCACTATATTCAGCTCTTAAATATTGCTTTTTTGCTAGGTGCAGAAACACACAATCGTCTGTTCTTTTCAATTTAGGGATGAGTTCGGGAGAATTGTATTGTATTGTCTTTTAATAGTGGTCGGTAGCTTTTGAAAACGTGCAGCCTCCCCTCGATCGGTGATGCTCTGTACACAAGCCATACCTTATCCCTAACATCAAAAATAAGATGAAGTTGAACAAGAGTCTAATTCGAGGGAAACCAAATATGGTAAATACCACAGGAGTGAGGTGTGTCGAGCCAAATGATGCTGAGCGACACAGCTTACACGAAATTTCTGAACAGAATCTGAAATTTTAGCACTAAAGGTGGAAGGCAAAAACTGCTAATATTACAGGCCCATGTTCACCCTAGATGCATTGCGCGCCCTGTACTCAAGAAAAAACATTTCGCGTAGTTGAAAATCGCTGCCTTCATTGTGTGGAGTCAATCCTTGTTAATCTTCCACAGTTCGCAAAATTTGGTTTAAAAGAAAGTCTAAACAGGTGCTTTTGGTATTTTTCTTTACATCTTTCTGGATATTTTGGTCTGGTATCGAGCCTTTTTGTTTCTGTGAGTGTTTGTTTCACTGCAGTACTTTCGATGGCGGCGCCATCGCAAAGTACGGTTGGAAGACCGCATCGACTGGGGTCGCCGAAGTACAGTCGTCTCCGTGGATCCGTTTTTTTAATCTCTGGAGAGATGGGAAAGAAGCTTTTGGCTGCAAATTCTACAGACAGCGTGTTTGCCGAGTTCCTTTTACATCGAATGTTGATGTTCAATTGTAAACAAAGGTCCCGTTGAAATCAGTTGAAAGCAATACAAGCGAGTCAATCTAACATGAACAATGCTTTATTTTATTTAACCTATGAAGCGAGTGATATCCTTAACGTAAACTGATCGTCTGGGGTATCGCTCGTAAGTAGCGAGAACTATTATTAGCAAACCAGTCCTTAGCCAAACCTAAAGAAACTGTAACACAGCGATTACAGCGACAAGACTGTAAGCAGTGCTGATTCGACGCTTTGCAAACACAACTTCTCGCTTATTCTTTCGAGAACACATACCTAAGCCTCCTAACACACAATAATAGATTGAGGAATCAAAACATTTCACAGTCGAAACGGGCTTAAGGAAAATCTCACCTGGTGCTTAGACATTTCGTAATTTTATGACGTTCATTGCGTTCATCGGACTCGACAAAGCATCCATACGCATTCACTACCAGTTGTAAATTTTGAACTGCTTTCTCCGGTGACATTTAACGAAGTCGGCGATATATCTTCCTCCATTTGGGAAAGAATTAATTAAAAGTCTTACTGGCCTCTTTGATATTGTCTCTGTTAAGCTTCGGTCAAGCTTGAAAAAAGCTAATCTTCCTCGCAGTCGTTTTTAGTTTGGTCACGCAACGCTCCTCAAAAGTGGAAGCCAATCAAAAAACTGCATTTGACAAAAGAATCGTTTCAAAACAAAAACACAAGCCTGCAAAGCCGTTTGGGTGAACATGGGCCTTTAAGTGAAATGTAACCAGCCTTTTTTTAAAAGAATATTGAAGACAGCACCAGTTTAATCCTGCCCAACACAATTACCTAAGAGAGGTGGCCCCTTTTGAGCTCAGGCTTACCTTTAACTATGTGACAATAAAACCTCGGGTCAGAACATGCCTTCTCAGGTGTCAAATATCATAATGTAAAAGGGCATTTGGTTTCTAATAAACCATAACTTATATTATTATCTATCATCCTTTGGTTTGGTTAAGCAGCCAACAATGGCATTGTGCTTGATATGACAACACTACACTCTAAGACCTCAAATTATATGAATGGGTATGTATTTTACATATAAATATACATGCGAAACCAATACTTTTCATGTACTCAGCATATTTAGTTGCTGCTTAATACCAATTTACCATTCACTATTATTAGAAACATTACTCTGTGACACGAGATTATTTTGAACAAACCTTGTTTCCAGTGATAGTTGTTGAGTTTCCATTCACAAACAAGTGCAAATTACAGGTAGTTAACTTGAACCTTTTACTTTGAAACCACCTCGTATTTTTGCTCAGACCTTTTGATTCTCAATTGAGGATGGATTGGGAATTTTTTAAAAACTTATAAATCGGTCCTCCTGAAAAAAGGGGCATTTGCAATCCCACTCAAGCTGATGTGTAAGTGTCAATTGGGAATTCAGGAAAGGAGCCATCAACAGCTCTAGGTCTTGGCAAATTGGAATAGTGGTCATAGCACTGATGTTAGAGGGAGATGTTTAACTCACTACACGCGGAACCTTGTGTCCAGTTTATTAGTTGAAACTATTGCAGGACAGTTAATTGTCTTAAGTGAATGAAAGAAATAATTTGCCCTCTCTTTATTTTGGACAGTATGTTGCCTGGCTGCATACAAGGGACACCCTAAGCCCTCATTTCTCCCTGAGCATTTCTCCCTGTAAAAAGGATTGATGACATTATATGTCTTAAATACATTACATGAATTAGGGTTCGTAACCAAGGTCCTTGGTTTGTGCTACTGTTAGGGGTTGTGCACATTCCAGTTCTTGGGAATTCAGTGAATTCAAACACATAAAAACATGTGATTACAGTGACCATTTCCTCCTGCTGTACAAGAGCATTTATTACAACTGTTAACATTGTGAGGCCTTTCATTCTTCCTCAAGCACTCCCCTCTTCATGAATTTGTTGTCCGTATACGCCTACAATAACCGTCGTGCCAGTCATTTCAGTTTCAAATAAAAATTTGTATCCCTTTTCTAGGGTGTTTTTGACATAGCTTTCAGATAGCGTTTTGCTTCCGAGTCCTAGCTCCGGATTTTTTCGTTGCTTCTTCAACAATGTAAATGTAAGTACAGTGCTTTGGAAGAAGTGATGCATCCCTGCTCCAGCTCTCTTTAGTGGCTACATCTCTAACCAGGAGTCGAGCTGATAGCGGCTTTCTGGATTACTGATCATGAGCTACGCCTCCCCAGAGTGAAAAATTATTCGGTCCAAGGCTCGACTGGAGGATAAACGTTTTTATCCTATTTTTTTCTTACCCTAAGACCTATACATAATAACATAAAAAACTGATGATGAAAAGCATAAACTTTTTATCGAGATAGCATTATCGTACATTTTGAAAGGATCACAATAGCAACATGAAAATGCTTTCAATTAAATTAGCTTTTACTAATACCTTATAGATATTCTAAGTATCCCATGAGCGATAATCGCTAAATCAGCTTTTTCAGTAAAGGCCCGCATAAAAAAAAGTGAAAAAGTATCAAAACCATTGGTCTATGAATAAGATTACCTGGGAACGACGATTGAGCCAAAACTTTAATTCGCTTTTTTTGTTTGGCATTTGACTCAGCTCTCGTTTGCCTTCGATATCATCGATCCAGGAATATCTTCGCACGAAAGCTTTAACGATAACATACCCATAAAGACATAAAGAAAATATTCCTCTTGATATAAAGTAAAAACATTGGGTCGGTTATTAAAACGAAATCTAAGTTAGACCGCGGTTTAGGAAATCTTTGGACCTCCAGATCTCTTCTTCGGTGGGTTATTTTAAGGTGATTCCCTAGTAAAAGAACCTAACATAGATTGTAGATGAAACTTGGTTCACTGATGTAACAAGTCAAGAGGATGATAAAAAGGTAATAAAAAGTGAGGGTCACCGTGCTCGTTTTGACGCCACAATGCCGACAAATACGGCTATTTTGGACCCTTTGACAAAACCCCGCGCTGCCCAAAACTAGACAAAAAGGAAATATTTTTTCAATGATGCATGTGGTATCGCACATAATTTGACTTTAATGTATTGTTTATCCACTTACGTACTAGAAAAATGCCTTTTAATGCCCTTGTTTTTACTTTACGCTCCAAAGTAGAATTAAATTGCACACGCGCTATTCGACACGTGATAACTCAATCCGTACAATTTAGTAAAATTGCCAAAAAACTGAACATAGACTTATGCCAATTTTTTTTCTCACCGAAAGGAAGCACTGTCCTTATTAAAATCATGAAATAAAAAATGGGGGTCACCGTACTCGTTTTTGCGGTAGAGCTGCAGAAAGTGCGCACCAAATGCATTTTCCTTGATTTTTGAGAGTGGACTTGGGCGAGTTTCAAAGTAGAATGTATGCGAAAGTGGGAAGAAAGTATTAAAAAATCCGTTTTTACAAAATTTACATCGGGATATCACATTTAGGACACAATGTGAGAGAGAAAGCGTTTAAATGAAATCAAAGTGCATAAGCACAAATTAAACATCCACTATCGAGGTTCTCCGTGAGGAAGTCGAACTCAGCAACGCGTGCTGCTTACGTTATGCACCTTCTCAACACATTGAGTCTCACCTCGGCAAGAAACAACCGCAAGTAAAAATTGCAACAGCGTTTCTCTTCGGTCAACTTCATTTTAATAATGTGACTTCACATGCTCTTTTTTACGGAGGCCATCTTGTTATGCGCAGTAAGAGATGCGCAGTGCAAAACCAGGGAATCACCTTAAGAGGACAAATGCTTTTCTAGTCTACGCCATATGCTTTCATGAAATTGTTCACGATAAATGGTGTTTACATAAAAGCGTTCGGCAAACTGAAAATGGTTTAGAACGCGGTTTTGTTAAACACCGGCTAAACTCCGTTTAAATAACTGGCCCATTCCTTTTTACATGAACATGCTGCAAAATCAACGTCAACAGAGCTTTCATCTTTGGTAGCCATTTTGGCCACGTGTATGTTCTTTCCGCGAATGACGTCATTCATTGAAAATTCAAGATGGCGCCCAGACTTATTAAAAGCGTGTATATATAGAGACGTTGAAGAAAGCTTATGCTATTCCATTCATGGATTTACTTTGTGACAGTCAGGTTTACAAAAAACGAAATGAACATAAAACTAACTAATTTTGTAGTTTTCCTTCCTTCATGGAACTGCCCTCAGTGCTAACAACTAAAAGCTCAGTAAAGAAGACTCGCCAAAAAGCGAATTCACTGGGCTGCTTCCGCTATCACTAGACAAAAATATTGTATTGTATGAAAACGAGAAGTTTACTAAAACAGACAGCCAACTGCCCATTGATCGCTTTTCATGGGCATCATTGATTACACTGTGTCGATTCTAATTTGCGGTCTACAGTCTACATGAAAACCGTTTTCGTGTTAAACGCATTATTTTCTCCACAAGATAAAAGATATTTAGTCAGTCAGTAAATTTTTCTCACGGTCTTTTTCTCTAACTTTAATAAAAGAATAAAATCCTTTGCATTTTGTGACCTAGTGATGCTTTCATCGGCAATTTAAATAGGTGAAACAAACGATAACATATTTTTTACCGTGATACTAAACTGAGTTAATAATTCGCGCGGGTTCGCCTTCTGTCTCAACTTAATTTAAACTTTTCTTCATGGCAGAAAATTATGCCAATTTATAGCTCCTCCGAAGTTTTTTTGCCAGCTTAACAATATCGAAACACCATTCACAGTCCTTGGATAACAAAAAGACTGAACGAAACGCACTATGTGCCCTTGTTTGCTTCTGATCACGTGTGCACGAACTCTATCTTTTCAAGCGTTTAATGGCAATGCAGAATAATTGACCCTTATAATGATTAAACCCAATGATTCATTCATATTAATACTGTCTTTTAATATTGACATTTACTGTGTTCGTTCGTATTCAAACCACCTTTAGGAAAATAAAGGTCGTGTAAGTAATAACTCATGTGCAGCTGTAGTGGGACAGTTTATGCCGTCATACATGAAGTGGATAATACTAAAAACCGGTCTGAACTGCTCCGGGGAATAACACATGCGTAGCTTCTGTACCAGAATACATTAGTCTGTGTCGTAGCGATTAAAGTGTTGTATTCTCAGTTCTACTAGTATCAAATCCTACTACACAGCGAGGGCGGAGGTTGGGGCAGGGAAGAGACGAGGTCTGGGACCAAGAAACGATGATCTCACAACTTGCAAAGCGGTCACCTTGCGTGCTGGTCAGCAGATAATTGCAGTATTTTCCCACAGTAAATATTTTAGAAGCGAGGAGCTAATGCACCTATCAATATAAAGCCGGCGGGGGAGGGGGAAGGGGCAGTGCATGGGGTGGAGATTTGATTGTCTTTGGTGGCCCTGGGGTAGGGAAAGGGTTAAGGTTAAGGGGTAGGGCATTTGACTGATCTTGTTCTCCCAGGGGAGGGAATATTTGAATCTTTCTTCGCCCGACGTGGAGATATTTGACTGCCGACTCGGACAAAAAAGACTGAGACCGAACATATGTTTCCCGCTTCACGCCGTACGGTCTGGAAAGATCTGGAAATCATAGAGGCCAACGAGAACAAGCGAAAGCTAAGTGGATTTCACTGATTTGTCTTCAAATTTCGTTTGTTTTAGCGTGTTTTTGGTCAATTGAACCTCTTAAGATACTGTGGTATCAAAGTAACCGGAGTTAAAGAGAAACCAAGTCGATGTTTGCAAGTACAATTGATCAGTGTATGGCTCATTCGCTACAATCACTGTAAGTTTATAAAACTGAATTTCTTTGTACCCTTTACTAGGAGGGTTATTATTTAAACTTAGATCCAATTTTCCTGAGTCGATAGTTGCTTTTTCAAGGTACAATCAGCTAACCTAAACACCGAAGAAACTTTTTTATGGCTGGCACAGAATATTTTGGCGAAACAGCGCAACCACGCGACAACAAACTGTCAACACCATGCGGAAAATCACTCAATCACACACTTTCGCAGCACTGATGAGACTATCCACAACCACGCACAATCTTCTGACGTTTAACACAAGCCAAATATCATCGAATAATTCGGAAAAACTCAGCCTATTGGCAGATACACACCTCTGGACTTTTCTCTTACACTCGTCTTATTCAAGTTCCCGGATGTAGAGTCACACGATCAGCAGACCAGCCCAGCCTTGTTTATACACCAGAAAAAAACTTGGCCTGGGTCAAAGTTCACCGGCAATTTTGCTCTCGCCTAATTCATTTGACTGCTAACAAATTAAGCCGAATGGCTCTAGGGACGAGAATGAGGCCGGACTGTTTCTACTATTATATCGGTAATTCCCAAATTTATTGATTTTATGTCGCTTTTCAGACATAGTGTGTGGTTTGCTCTTTCTTTCAAAACAATTTTCCTTCGCAGAGTTTAGAATGTGCAACATATGGCTGATACTGACGACTAGTGTCTGCTGCAAACGTAAGGAAAGTAAGGTCGCTTGAAGGTACAGAGCTTTCAGCAGTAGTTGTCATTTGTTTATTAGAATCGTTTTGACTTTTAACTTTGAATTCAAGGTGTTGACTGATCGTAATAAACGAACTGAAATGTTATCCATTGTTGTGAAGTGTGACTGTTTATTCAGGTGTGTGCACTCCTATTAAATTTTTATAAAGCTCTCTTGAAGGGACTTCCGATAAATTTGACACTCCAGTAATTTTTATCAGCATCATGACTTCTTTAATCTTTCGATGACCTTGCGCGGCAAAACGATGTTAACCTACACTATAGGTTAACATCCGTTTTAATTCAATCGATAGCTAGTCTTCAGCGCGCGCGCCTTGTTGTCGGTTTAAAAATGAACACGGTTGAGAGTGAATGTAGCGTGCGTTTTGCTATTTCGGTACCAAAGGACAAGTACGATATGCGAAAAAACCAAATAGGCATGGTATTATTTTTTCAATTATTGAATTATTTTCTCTGCCGGTTATGCACCTATCAATGTAAAGCCGGCAGGCGAGGGGGGGGGGGGGGGGGGGGGGAGGAGGCAGGGCATGGGGTGGGGATTTGACAATTTTTGAAAAATTTGCCGTCAAATTCCCTGTCCACGAGCAAATCATTCCAGTCAAATGCAACCAAATGCTGCACATTGCTGTCAAATATCCCAAGGCTGGACCCAAGAAAAGCGCAATAAAAATATCTCCAAATAAAACTCTGCAATCTTTAATTATAAACGTTGCTGCGTCACCAAAGATACATGTTCGTGTTACAGCTGAAATTCTACGTTTTAACAGAAGCCCATCTGGTTTTAACCATTATCCGTGTTACACTGCGTCAAGAGCCATAATGGGACCATGGACTGGGGCTAGCATGGCGCACGAATAGGTCGCGTAATGTTGAGCAGGAGGCAGTGATTGCAATTTCTCATCTTTATACGCCTCTAATGTCTTCCAAAAGGAAAGGCAGATCTAGTGCAGCATCTCAATCTTCTAATCAGTCACCTGAAGAGAAAAGAAGCAAAAATAGTGAAACGGACGAAGTGTTTGAAGCGCCGGAGATGGCGGAGGACGTCGGTTTGAAACTGCAGCGTGTGCTTAATAAATTAGAAAAACTCGATAAGATGGAAGCGCATTTTAGCGAGGTCTCTGCCAGTCTTGCTAGTATTGAGGAGAAAGTATCTCGTTTAGATGAAGATGTACAAAACCTGAAGCAAGAAACAAACAGAGTGGAAAAGAAAGCGTCCGAATTAGAAGAAAGTATCCAGTTCAACGAAGACGACATTTCACAGACCTAAAGAAAGAGTCAAAGGAGTCAAAGTTTGAAATAAATGATCTTCGCAAGCAGTTATTGTATTTAGAAACCTATTCAAGAAGAGAAAATGTTAAATTCTTTGGGATTGACGAAGTAGCGCCGGCTTCTGAATTTGACTCCCCTCCCGAGGATACAAGAGATTTATTGCTCAAATTCCTGGAAAACAAGCTTCGTATTGAAAACCCTCGTGGTAGAATTGAGTTCCAAAGAGTCCATCGATTGGGAAAGCCTAACAACAGCAGTGACAAACTTCGCCCAATTATCACACGTTTCTTACGATATTCGGACAAGGAAATGGTGATGGATCAAGCCCGCAAGGGGTTAAAGAGGCAACAGGACAAACAATTCTCGGTGTTTGACGATATACCGAAAGAACTTTACGAAATAAGGAAAAGTCAGATGAAAAAGTTCAAGGAAGCCAGAGGCAAAGGCTGTACAGTATATTTCAGCAAAGCGCAACCAGATAAGTTATTTGTTAATGGTAAATTTATTCCTGCAAATGCTCCATTGTCAGATTTTGTTTAGGTACGAGCACCAGAGTTAAAAATGTACATGTAAATATAATACTCTCATCGGAGCTTTTCTTTCACTCTTCTCTCAAATAGCCATGTATTTGCATATAATTCCCACGTAATCTGTTGTAGGCGTTAAGTAGATTCACTTTAAAACCATATTTTCGAATCACTGTCTCTAAAGCTCAACTAGGCTTTTGCTGTCGTACGCATACATGCAATCTCAAACAACTTTACTTAGTTCCATTCCAGAGCGCAGCGTTCGAGATATTATCTTGCTGCTCTTTTAATTGTTTGTATCAGTATTAAGTGGTTGTACTCTATTGTTTTTGTTTTCGTTTTCGTGGTTATTTTCCTTTCATTTTCTGTTATTCAAAGCTATCGCAGCATGTCAATGAAGAATTTCTTTGAGTGTCAGTTTGCCGTAAATGTGTTGATAAATTTTTCCCACCAAATTAGACCCTACTTATTCTGGCAATATGGGACGAAATTACGAGTTCAATCTTTTGTCGTTAAATGTTCGTGGGATTTGTACTTTTGAAAAGCGGAAAGCTGTTTTTAGTTGGCTTGTAAATTCCGATGCCGACATAATTTTCCTGCAAGAAACATACAGCACTCGAGATATTGAAAATATCTGAAGAAAACAATGGAAAGGCGAAATGTTCTTCTCGCAAGGCAGCAATCATAGCAGAGGTGTTCTAGTACTGGTAAAGAATAATCTAGATTTCAAAATACATTCTACCAAGGTAGATTCTCCAGGTCGCTACATCTTTCTGGTGGCTTATATTCAGGATTCACCTTACTTTCTTTTAAACATTTACGCTCCAAATAAGTGTAGTGAACAACTTCCCTTTTTCAAAGACGTTTCGGGTATTCTAAAAAGTGCGAGAGTGGAACAAGATCACCCATTTATAGTTGGTGGTGACTTCAATACCATTCTTGACCACGTTTTAGATGGACAGGGCGGGAATAGCAAAAGGAAAGACTCGGGAAAAATTTTCGAAGATATGTCCGCTGAGTTTGATTTAGTGGATATAAGGCGTATAAGAAACCCAACAGTTACACGTTTTACTTGGCGTCAAAATAAACCAATCATACAAAGGCGCTTAGATTATTGGCTCGTAAGCGATAGTTTACAAGATGACATAGATTCAGTGAACGTTAAAACATCAATTAAGTCAGACCATTCAGCAATAACGCTCTCTGTAAATGGTTTAGATGATCTTGAAAAAGGACCCAACTTCTGTAAATTTAACTCTAACCTAGTAAATGATTTGGCTTATTGTGAACTTCTAACCACTGAGTATGCCAATTTGGTTAGAGGAATTCAAAGAAGTACAAGATAAACGTGTCTTATGGGATTTAATTAAATACAAAATTAGACAGCAAACAATCAGATATAGCAAAACTAAAGCCCGCAAAAGAAGAGCGAAACTACAAAACCTAGAGAAAGATTTAAAGGAATGTGCGGAAAAATGCGATTCCGATCCAAATACAAAAAATCTGGAGGAACTCGAGCGTTTTCATACGGAAATGGATAGTATGTATGATTACATCACACAAGGTGTGATCATTCGTTCTCGGGCAACTTGGTACGAATTTGGCGAGAGAAATAAGAAGTATTTTTTGAATCTGGAAAACTCCAACGAAAAGAAAAGTACCGTGCGGAAAGTTTTTAACAGGGAGGGAAAGTTAACTACAGACCCTAAACAAATTTATGAATGAGTTAGAAGTGTTTTATTCTGACCTTTATGATGGTAGTACATGTGCAGACATGGGGTCTTTTTCCTCATTTTTAAGTGATCTTAATGAAATTCCCGTCTTTAGTAGAGGAGAAGAAAAACGTTTGTGAAGGCAAATTGGGATACGGAGAGTGTTACAAAGCTCTGCAGACCTTCCAAAAGAATAAATCACCCGGAAACGATGGCTTAACCGTCGAATTTTACCTTGCTTTTTGGCCCTTGTTTAGAAGTTTGTTGGTGGAAAGTCTAAATTTTGCCTTTGAGTAAGGCGAGCTTTCAAATTCGCAGAAACAGGCTGTTATAACTTTAGTTGAAAAAAAGAGGTAAAGACAAAAGGCAAATAAAGAATTGGCGTCCAATATCTCTTATTAATGTAGATGCAAAAATTGCGTCCAAGGCCTTGGCCAAGCGGTTGGAAAATGTGCTACCCGAAATAATCCACTTTGATCAGAGCGCCTTTGTCAAGGGGAGAACTATTTTTGATGCTATCAGAACAATTGACGATGTGATTGAGCATACGATGAACAGAGATATATCGGAGATCTTAGTGGCCATAGATTTTGAGAAAGCTTTTGATTCCCTCAATTTTAGTTTCCTTTTAAGAGTCTAACACGCATTTAACTTTGGTCCTTCTTTCATTCAGTGGGTACGAGTCTTGTATAATAAGGTCTCCAGCTGTGTTATGAATAATGGTTTTACTTCAGGACCTTTCTCTCTAAGTAGAGGGGTAAGGCAGGGGGATCCTCTTTCCCCCTATCTTTTCATATTAGCTTTGGAAATCTTAGCTATTAGAATAAGACACGATAATAACATTCAAGGTATTACGATAGGGGAAAAAATTGTTTAACTCACTCTTTTTGCCGATGATATGACCTGCTTCATTAAAGACAATAGGTCTTACACAATCCTATTCGAAACCCTGGGTGCTTTCGGAGCGTTCTCAGGGTTAAGAGTAAATAAGGATAAAACATTAGCGTTAGGAAATAGCAGATCTCTTGGGAAGGGCATTTGGTCATGAATAATCTTTGTGACATCATCAAGATTCTAGGTGTTTATTTTGGTGGTGACGCTAAAAAAAAGAGAAGAACTGAACTTTTGGAAGACTCTGGAATCAATTAAGAAATCGATTAACCTATGGAAATGGCGAGGCCTATCTCTTATAGGCAGGATACAAATTGTTAAAACCTTTGCCATCCCTAAACTCATGTTTAGAGCATCGGCTATTTCAATGTCTAAGGATCTCGTGAAAGAAGCTGAATCAATCTTTTATCATTTTATCTGGAACGAAAAGGACAAAGTAAAGCGCAACGCAGTTATTTCAGAAGTTGAGAATGGTGGCTTGAACATGCTTGATACTGAATCCATGATTCGCACGAAGCGAGTAATATGCTTACAAAAATTTTTAGAGGACTATGAAAGTCCATGGAAAATATTTTTAGTAGAGCTTCTGAAACCTGTTGGTGGGAAGTTTTTACTGCATTGGAAAAGAGTTTACTTATTACCTTTCCGCACAACATTAGAAACAAAACTTAGGGAATTTCAGTTCAAAATATTAAACCGTATCGTATTTACGAATGAGAAACTTTTTCGTTTTGGTATGGCTGAATCAGATAAATGTTCTTTCTGTCAAACTGAGGTCGAATCCATCGAGCATTTAATTTTTTCCTGCAAAATATCCTCTGTTTTTTGGAAACACGTCTTGTCCTGGCTAAGAGACAAAAATATTGTTGTTGAGAATTTAAAAGAAGAGGATATTATCTTCGGTAAATTTGATGTTGGCGATGATTTCCTTCTAGTCAATCATATTTTATTGCTTGGGAAGTACTATATTCATTCACAAAAATGTCAAAAGGGTATACCCTCCCTTCAGGGGTTCATTGCTGAGACGAGGCGTGTTTACAACATTGAACTTCACATTGCCAGGAAAAGAAGCACATTAAATAAACATCTTAGTAAGTGGGAAAAGTTAATCAATATAATGTGATCTCATAAACAAGGAAATATTGTACATAAATATAAAGATAAGTCCTTTCTATCAACTTAGATGCTGTCTGCTGTAATAGTTTTTTTTTGTTTGTTAGTTTTTGTTTTGTTTCTTTCTTTGTTTTGTTTTTTTCCTTTTTACTTTAAGTGTACTCTGTAAAATGAAAACTTCAAATAAAAATTAATAAATTAAAAAATAATAATAATAATAATGGGACCATAATGTCCCATAATGTCCCACATGGCTCACATGGCTCTTGACTGCGTAGAATGCAGAAACCTTTTGGAGAAAGTCCACATTTGTAAGTTTAAATAATAACCCTCCTAGTAAAGGGTACAAAGAAATTCAGTTTTAATATATAGATTTAGCCAGGGCTAACAGCGAAGCTCCATTAATAAATTTATAATTTAAAACAAACAATAAACTTGTAATCCACAAATCAGTTAAATTAAGGGCACATTCGTGTGACTTTTGAGGGACAGGCTAAGTGATTTTAGAGTGAAACAAATCTTGCATCGAGTTGATAGCCTTATATGTACACCCAAAAAATAGCACTGGCAATCATCTTCGGTCACATTTTAGAGCAATAATGGCTCTTGATCACGGTAGATTAGGCGTGGAAAACAAATTCTTGGAAAACAAATCAGGCCGAATTTTTACGTTCGACAAGTTTACTTTAGAAAATCTTGCCAACAAATCTGGGTGCGTGCAAATCAACCTTTTATACTTTTTATACATCACATCTGAGGTGACAGAGTACTATGAGGCGCTGTTTTTATCATACAGACCGCCTGACCTCAGACAATTAGCAGTCAGTTTCACAATTTTTCAAGACTAATCCATTCATTCAATATTCAGGACCATCGAAGCACGCGTGGGCTTTTAGCGAAACCGTTCAAAAAAATTCCAAAATCACCTAACAAGTTTGCAAAGAAATTTTAGCAGAGTTACACTTCAACATAATAAAGAATTTATTGTGTTTATTTTTTATTGATAGTTTTATGACCGTCACGGCGATGTGTAATATGCGCGGTACGTTGAGTACTCCTGCAAGCGATGTTTGTGAACGACTGTAAACAAATAACGGCAAAGGGCGGCAAAACGATGAAAATTGCAAAAGACAACTAACAATAAATAATAGATCACAAATATAATTCGGTAGAACATTTACAGAGACAACAAGTTTCATTCACGAAAACAAGTATTTAAGTGTCTATAAGAATCCTAGAGTCTTTAAGCTTAAAAATTAAGTTTAATTTTAAGCCGCCGGCTTCCCGGTGTTTGCTGTTTTCCTCGATGAACTCGCGACAAGTAAATCGCTCAAAGTTTTCTTTCTACAGCCAAAATAATATTTAAATATTCTTCGGAACGGTTTTTCTTGTTATGTGCGGTGAAATATTGACTAATGGCTTTTCAAAGTTCTGTAAGCTTATGTCAAACCTCATACTAGGTCAGATCAGTGTCTCAAATGTAAATACAAACGTGCATAAACTAGCCTCATAAACTGCGCTCGACTTCATGAAAACCAATATAAATACAATGATAACTCAGGCTTACCATTTCGAGATGCAGCTCCTGAAAGCTATCAAGTAAGGCCTGAATCGCTTACGCATCCAGCAAGGTGAAAAACAAAAACGATGCCATCCGAAATCGGATTTCCGACTTTGACAAGCAGCGCATTTCTCAACGAAAAATTCAATAAACAAACCAGCCATGAATAACGTTAACAGAAGACTCTTGGTAGCAGCTGTATTTCATTTTGTACATCCAGTGAAAAAAGACAGTTATTAAAAACATCACAAGTTGACACAAAACTCTGTCAGCTTCCGTCAGCTGTTGAAGCAAACAAGTTTCAAGATGTTGTATGAATTTTCCGCATGAACTCACCTGTCAAATTTTGACCAATCAGGGCATAAAAATTGGACGTGGAGCGTGACCAAAGCGTGACTATCCTGAGAAAAGTGAAAACCATCTGTTTTCCCTTCTTGCATTTTTAAATAACTGGCTGAATTTTCGCTTCCGAGATCAGTTTGAAATCAAATGTTAATAGTGCTGGACCATAATGACATAAACACAGCATATTTCATATGAATTTTTTAAAAAAATTTGAGCCTGCGATCATCTGAAAACTAGTAACTTATCAGCGGATAACTTCAAAAAAATACTCGCCCTGGATGGGTCGACACCTGAGCCCGCGATACGACCAGGTGATACTGGTCAGCGGATACCTTATCTTGACAGCTGTCAATTGATCACAACATGGATAGTTTTCTCCTAGGCTCCCTGGGCTCCCAAACTAGCTAGAAAGTGTGAGATTGAACATTGGTTACCCTGTGGTACGGACGGACGGCCGGTCGGTCGCTCGCTCGCTCGGTCGGTCGGTCACGTGATTACCAAATTTTCTGGGATGGGTAGATTACCTTAGCTATGGGGCTGCACCCACGCGCGCGCGAGGAGCTCCGCTATAAACTTACAGTGATTATAGCGAATGAACCATACACTAATCAATTGTTACTTGCAAACATCGACTTGGTTTCTCTTTAATTCCGGTTACTTGAGAGTTTCAATTGATCAAAAACACGCTAAAACAAACGAAATTTGAAGACAAATCAGTGAAATCCACTTAGCTTTCGCTTGTTCTCGTTGGCCTCTATGATTTCCAGATCTTTCCAGACCGTACGGCGTGAAGCGGGAAACATATGTTCGGTCTCAGTCTTTTTCGTCCGAGTCGGCAGTCAAATATCTCCACGTCGGGCGAAGAAAGATTCAAATATCCCCTCCCCTGGGAGAACAAGATCAGTCAAATGCCCTACCCCTTAACCTTAACCCTTTCCCTACCCCAGGGCCACCAAAGACAATCAAATCTCCACCCCATGCACTGCCCCTTCCCCCTCCCCCGCCGGCTTTACATTGATAGGTGCATTAGCTCCTCGCTTCTAAAATATTTACTGTGGGAAAATACTGCAATTATCTGCTGACCAGCACGCAAGGTGACCGCTTTGCAAGTTGTGAGATCATCGTTTCTTGGTCCCAGACCTCGTCTCTTCCCTGCCCCAACCTCCGCCCTCGCTGTGTAGTAGGATTTGATACTAGTAGAACTGAGAATACAACACTTTAATCGCTACGACACAGACTAATGTATTCTGGTACAGAAGCTACGCATGTGTTATTCCCCGGAGTGGTTCAGACCGGTTTTTAGTATTATCCACTTCATTTATGACCGCATAAACTGTCCCACTACAGCTGCACATGAGTTATTACTTACACGAGCTTTATTTTCCTAAAGGTGGTTTGAATACGAACAAACACAGTAAATGTCAGTGTTAAAAAACAGTATTAATATGAATGAATCATTGGGTTTAATTAATATAAGGGTCAATTATTCTGCATTGCTATGAATCGCTTGAAAAGATAGAGTTCGTGCACTTGTGATCAGAAGTAAACAAGGGCACATAGTGCGTTTCGCTAGGTCGTTTTGTTATCCAAGGACTGTGAATGGTGTTCCGATATTGTTTAGCTGGCAAAAAAACTTCGGAGGAACTATAAATTGGCATAATTTTCTGCCATGAAGTAAAGTTTAAAGTTAAGTTGAGACAAAAGGCGAACTCGCGCGAATTATTAACTCAATTTAGTATCACGGTAAAAAAATAAGTTATCGTTAATTCGTTTCATCTATTTAAATTGCCGATGAAAGCATCACTAGGTCACAAAATGCAAAGGATTTTATTCTTTTATTAAAGTTAGAGAAAATACCGTGAGAAAAATTTACTGACTGACTAAATATCTTTTATCTTGTGGAGAAAGTAATGCGTTTAACATGAAAACGGTTTTTATGTAGACTGTAGACCGCAAATTAGAATCGACTCAGTGTAATCAATGATGCCCATGAAAAGCGATCAATGGGCAGTTGGCTGTCTGTTTTAGTAAACTTCTCGTTTTCATACAATACACTGACAATACAATATTTTTGTCTAGTGATAGCGAAAGCAGCCCAGTGAATTCGCTTTTTGGCGAGTCTTGTTTACTGAGCTTTTAGTTGTTAGCACTGAGGGCAGTTCCATAAAGAAAGGAAAACTACAAAAATTAGTTAGTTTTATGTTCATTTCGTTTTTTGTAAACCTGACTGTCACAAAGTAAATCCATGAATGGAATAGCATAAGCTTTCTTAGATAGATAGATAGATAGATTGATAGATAGATAGATAGATAGATAGATAGATAGATAGATAGATAGGTAATCTTTATTTATCCACGGTACAAATTCGTCAGCTTTAAAAATACCTAATACTAATTTTATTTCTTAGTTTTATGCTAATCCGGCATTTCACAACCTTCCTTTCGCTTAACCCATCCTAGCTGTATTCTTATTGTAATTATAGTTTGTAGATATTCGTTGTAAGGATATTTTATAATTGTAATATAGTTTTTTTCTCCTTTACTCTTAACCATACATATATTTATAGTTCTTTTCGTTAACGATATGTATTTTGTAACTTAATTTTCGTTTTATAATTTTAGTTTGAGGGCCACTAGTTATTCAGTTGAAGTACTGTCCCGTGTTACCTTTGTTAAATAAAGTTGATTATTATTATTATTATTATTACTAATACTAATATAATAAAAATAAAAAGCTGCTTTCCAGGAATGCCGTACCTTACAGTTCTTTGAGTAATCGTTTAAATTGCCCAAGGGACTCTGCTTCCCTTATGTTACTAGGAAGACTGTTCCAGAGAATGGCGCCACTATAGCTGAAGCTGTTTTTGTAATAGTTTGTGCGCGGTAATGAAACATTGAGTTTATTTTCAGAGTCCCTTAGGTTATATGCGACTTCTCGCCTTTCAAATTTAGAACTAAGATAGTTTGGAGCCAACCCGTGCAGAGACCTGTAAACCATCGTAGCTCTTGTGATTTGTTGCTGGCAAGCTAGGTTTTTCCACCCTAGAAGTTTGAAAAGGTAACCAGCATCTACGTCATTGCTTGAGTAGGTCAAAACACGGGCTGCTCTGTTTTGTAGCTTTTGAACCTTATTCCGTAGAGTTATCCCACAGTTTCCCCAAACAATGTTGCAATAATCAAAGTGTGGCTGTATTAAAGCTTGATATATTAATTGTGAGGTCGCCTGAGGGACAAGGTGCCTTATTCGTTTTATGGCCCCAATACCAGAAGCGACTTTTTTTGTTACCTTCTCGATATGGCCACTCCAATCAAGTCTGTCATCGATGGTCACACCAAGTGATTTTGCAGTAGTCACCTGGCTAACTTGAAAATCATTAATTGCTAATGTCGGGGACTCTGTGAGAGTACTTAGCCTCTGCCTAGATCCGATAAGCATAAATTCGGTTTTAGTCATATTTAGAGTAAGTTTGTTTGCTCTCAGCCAATTATGAACGCTTTCTAAATCTTGATTTAGATGCAACTGAATATTGTCTGCATTATCACCTGCGTATGTAAGGTGGGTGTCATCAGCGTACATCCACGGCTCACAATTTGAAAGACAGTTCGGAAGATCGTTGATGTATAACAGAAATAGTAGTGGACCTAAAATCGTCCCCTGGGGAACACCACAACTTAATAAACAGCTTTGAGAGAGCGATTCCTTGATGGAGCACATTTGGGTACGATGCTCTAAATATGACTTAAACCATTGGCGCGCGTTACCATATATGCCGTAATTGCTTAATTTTGATAAAAGGATCTCATGGTCAACGGCGTTGATTTTACCGCGGTCAATATTGTACGCCCAAGTGTCCGTGGCCTCAAGGAGAGCCGTGACAGTTGAGTGAATAGCACGGAGACCTGATTGATATTTACAGATTATATGGTGCTCTTCTAGGTAGGCATATAATTGATCATAGAGGATTCTTTCAAAGACCTTGGCCATAACTGAGATCACCGAAATTGGACGATAATTATTTAAGTCGTCCCGATCGCCTTGGTTAAAAACTGGGGTGACCTTTGCGCATTTCCAGTCATCCGGAAATATTCCTTGACTTATTGACTGGTTAAAAATATCACGGATAGGAATGCAAATGAGATCTGCACATTCCCGAATGAGCCTAGCAGATATCTTGTCAAGGCCAGCTGCCTTTGACTTATTTAGACGATTCAAAAGTGAAAGAACTTTATTTGTACTGGTCGGATGGAGCTTAAACCGTTTATCTGTGACGGTGAGGTACTTTTGATAACCATCACTATTTAAGGAATCAATATTGCTAGCAAGTTCTCGACCGATAGTAGCAAAGTGATTATTAAATTGATTCAACAGCACAGTTGGATTTGTTATTGATACTCCATTTACTTTCAAAGAGGTCATCGATTTTTTCCTAGATTTTCGCGAAGTAAGTTCATTTATAGTCTGCCAGGTCTTTTTAGAATCGCCCGTATATTTGTTAAAACTATTAGGCTTGCTTGGCTAATCTGATTTCGCTATTTATTATATTGCGTTGTTTTTTAAAAAGTGACCAGTCATTAGAAGCATTCGATTTACTTGATTTAATCTTTAGAATATCCCGATCATGCATTTGTTTCTTTAGCTCAGATGTAATCCATGGGGAACTACGCGTGCGAACACGCATTGTTCTCAAGGGAGCATGTTTGTTAACAATAGATAGAAACGAGCATTTCCATTGTAGCCACATGTCATTGGGATCAGTTGAATTGTATACGTGATCCCAACAATTAGATGCAATATCGTTCCGAAAATTTATTCGATTAAATTTTCGAAAATTTCTGTAGGTTATAGTATTGTGCCCACCAGACATTCCATACACGGATAATTTTCGATAGGCAATCTTCAATGTCTCACGCTATATATACATGTTACACTTCTGGAAATAACATTTGACAGCGTATTTTTACCCTGTTCTGGAGTGTAATACCGTAGGATATTTTTTGCGCCTTTCGTTGCCTAAATATGATAAAACGGCGTAGTGGAACAATAATTTACCAGTATCCGGTATTTCTAGCAAATCAGAACCTGAAACCCCCCAAGCAATCGCTATCATGACTAGTTTAGTATATGACGTCAAAAATGTTTGCAGCTTTCTTGGGATCCAGTTATTGACAATAGAGATTGTTTGAGTGCATGATGGGATACCGGCAACACCCTTTGCGCTTTGTGCTTTCCCTGATCAGAAATAGGTCATAGTATCGAGTATTTATCCAAGACGCAAGAAAACACGTCTAGAAGCATGGCAATTACAATCTTCACCTCCATTCAAGACGATTTTGGTTACTATACCAACCTGGCTTTTTTACGAAGAGGTCTACGAGCAGATGACGAAGAAGCTCATATTCATTTCTTAGGAAATGTTAACAATCATACACCTCAAATCGTCTTCGACGAGAAAGGCCGCGTGTACGACTTCACACGTTCAGCCCAGTGTCGTATAAGGGAAAATATGACCGCTCATCTCGGAGGTGTACTTCCGGGACTTCAAGAGGCAGATCTTGCACAGATTCGGGGAGCGTTTGACTGCCTCTTCAACTACTATTCATACAAAGGCTTCTTGGACCAAGTTGGCCAACAGCGAGCCGAGTCGATGAAAATGCTGATCATTAACGAAGCCCAGCAGTACGTGGCGCATGTTTACTTCAATGCTATTTTTAGGAGAACTGGGCAAGAACAGTTCACCGTCGCCGCTGCCCTCACTTGCCAACGCTATCAGTATTTCCAATTCGAGGGCACAAATTTTGAAGCCGTTCTTCAGGCGCTACAAAACATGGGTTTACATGTGTGATCGAGTATCTCCAGAAGATTTCAGATAACTCATGAGAGGTAGATGGATGAAAACTGACAACCTTCTAAATTACTGTTTAGTTGTCAGCTTTTTATATGTGTTTTGCTTTTGCTGTACTGTGAGTACAGTTTTGTTTATTCAATGCACCCAAGCGAGAATCAGAACCATTAGCTTTTAGTTGTTAGCACTGAGGGCAGCCTCAAATCAAGAAACTGCACGAAGGAAGGGAAACCTCAAAATTAGATAGATTTATATTGATTTCGTTCCTTGTGAACCTGACTGTCAAAAAGTAGATCCATGAATTGTAAATAGCATGAGCTTTTTTCAGTGTCTCTATATACATGTTACACTTCTGGAAATAACATGTCAAGTCATGATCATTTATTATGTGTTGCTGAGGGTATAGTAGTGTGTGGTAGTGAAGTAGTTTGTGTCAAATGAGTTAAACCAACGCAATTGCAAATGAAATAATTCACGGTATTTCTCAGTGACGGTGTAGCAAGATTTTTTCCTACGGTTCATGACTCTCAACAACAAAGCGCGGAATATGACTGCCTGCATGATCGTCAGTTTGTTCAGTTTCGTTGTTTTCTCGGTTTCCTGAGTATCCAATAGAAAAGAAAGCAGTTCAAAGAGCTTGTTCATGTACGTTAGCAATGTCCAAGTAAATCTAGCCAGTAAATGTAGTAGTAACTGTTACTTGTTACTATTTATCTTACTGTTTCTTGCCCTATAAACGCCATTTTAGCAAGTTTTAATGTTTTGGTTTTTCAACTATTAAGAAGAAGACAAGGGAAAACTCAACTGCACCACGCTGCCCGAAAAAATGAAGCTACAAAAATTACCTTTATATCGAGCCGTCTTTTCATGTAAAATATGATCTAAAGTGGCCAA
Organism: Porites divaricata; assembly: GCA_038088405.1. Classification (NCBI taxonomy): domain Eukaryota; kingdom Metazoa; phylum Cnidaria; class Anthozoa; order Scleractinia; family Poritidae; genus Porites; species Porites divaricata. The sequence continues at coordinate 14,174,047 of JBBMOI010000012.1, read as the reverse complement.
CTTAAGAGGGGCGAGCTTTGTTTAGAAAACCACTTAAGATCTAATTCCCCGGAAGTAGCAATAAGAAACAACTTTGTTGGAATAAATTTGGCCACGATTGTGGCTAGTTTTAATCAAACAATTAGCAAAAATCAAACACATCAATAAACATTTCCGTACATGATGTCTTGTTCACAAATGGGGCGACAAAATACCGCCAGCCTAAAGTAAAAAAGTAATACTATCGTAGCGACAGGATGGAATAAACGTGATAAATCGCTTGGAGGTGGGGAAAAGGGGAGGAGGCGGGAAAAAGTTTTTCTGGGGATCTGTTCAATCTGATGGCGAGAGGAAGAAGGAAAATTATCTCGGTGGAACTCTCTTTCACATACTAGGCATGTGACCTACTTAAACCTGAGTGGCCAAACTAATATATGCTAGTATCACATTCGTGCCTGGTACAAGCCAACCCCAGCGAAATATCACGTGCGTACCACGCCTCGATATAAATTACATTATGTTACGCCATAATGTTCGGTTTTAATCCACTCCAATCGCTCCCAAACTTCGCTTGAGTAGAGAAGGAAAATTTTCCTTCTTTGAAAATGTCAATTTAGTTCCAAACATCGAGCCATGACCTCAAGAGAACGAGAAATGTCGCTTAAAGAATTTGCCAGGCTTAAGCTTTGTTCAATGTCTCTATATATACATGTTGCACTTCTGGAAATAACATTTGACAGCGTATTTTTACCCTGTTCTGGAGTGTAACACCGTAGGATATTTTTTGCGCCTTTCGTTGCCCAAATATGATAAAACGGCGTAGTGGAATAATAATTTATCAGTATCCGGTATTTCTAGCAAATCAGAACCTGAAACCCCCCAAGCAATCGCTATCATGACTAGTTTAGTATATGACGTCAAAAATGTTTGCAGCTTTCTTGGGATCCAGTCATTGACAATAGAGATTGTTTGAGTGCATGATGGGATACCGGCAACACCCTTTGCGCTTTGTGCTTTCCCTGATCAGAAATAGGTCATAGTATCGAGTATTTATCCAAGACGCAAGAAAACACCGTCTAGAAGCATGGCAATTACAATCTTAACCTCCATTCAAGACGATTTTGGTTACTATAACAACCTGGCTTTTTTACAAAGAGGTCTACTAGAACGTCGTATTCATTTCCAAGGGTTTGTTAACGATTATGCACCTGAGGCGATGGTCTTCAACGACAAAGGCCGCCTGTACGACTTCACACGCTCAGCCCATAGTGATAAAAGGGAAGATATGACCGCTAATCTCAGTGGTGTACTACCGGGACTTGAAATGGCAGATCGTGGAAAGATTCGGGGAGCGTTTGACTGCCTCTTCAACTACTTTTCATACAAAGGCTTCTTGGACCAAGTTGGCCAACAGCGAGCCGAGTCGATGAAAATGCTGATCTTTAACGAAGCGCAGCAGTACGTGGCGCATGTTTACTTCAATGTTACTTCTCGTAAAACCGGGCCACGGCAGTTCACCGTCACCGCTGCCCTCACTTGCCAACGCTATACGCATTTCCTGTTACAGGACACAGATTTTGAAGCTGTTCTTCAGGCGCTACAAAACATGCATGTGTGATCGAGTATCTCCAGAAGAAGTAGATGGATGAAAACTGAGAACGTTCTAAATTACTGTTTAGTTGTCAGCTTTTTATATGTGTTTTATTTTTGCTGTGCTGTGAGTACAGTTTTGTTTATTCAATGCACCCAAGCGAGAATCAGAACCATTAGCTTTTAGTTGTTAGCACTGAGGGCAGCCTCAAATCAAGAAACTGCACGAAAGAAGGGAAACCTCAAAATTATATAGATTTATGTTCTTATAAGAAAAATGGATGATTCTATTTCCCTTTATGTTTCTTGCAGCTGTGTGAAAGGATAGCTCGTTGAAGTAAATGAAGAGCTGGGGCTCGTTTCTCGAAAGTCCCGATAATTAACGGGCCCGTAAAGCTGTTTTGGTTTACATGCAAGATAGAGATTTTAGTAGTTTTGCATCTAACATGATAAAACCATCAGTTAATGAAACAAAATGGAGTAGTTTGCTAGCCAGGAGCCGCGTTCTTATTCTTTATATTTCGATTTGAATGTTTGATTTCGGGTCCGAAAAGTTACCGGGACTTTCGAGAAACGGGCCCCTGGTGTCCAATCCAAACCTTTTGCTGGAAAAGGTTTGTCATATGTATTTTGTTTAATAATAGTAAAATGAATGATAGAAACTTCTAAGCCAAAAGTTGTTCTGTAGGTATTAAAAATATCAATGGCTCATAAATGATGGCTGAAATAGAGATCCTGTTAAACTATTCAGGGCTTCAGTGGGATTCAAACCCATGACTCCTGCTTTAGCACTGCATCACTCTACCAACTGAGCTATGGATACCCAGACCAGTTTGTTGAGTTGATCTTAACCCGTGAAAGAAATGAAACAAAAAAATTAATGAAGATGATGTGAACAGCAGAAATACAAATCTAATATGTAATTTTTTAAATTTTATTTCTAACTTAAATGGCAATTCATTATAACTGCAATTGTGATAACTTCATTTTGTTAACTTGGTTAGAATTTTAAAACCAACTCGGTGAGTAGTTTAGAGTTACCGTAATAATAACAAAATTGATTACAATTTTTTATTTATGCAGCCAGAAACAGAAGGATTCCTAGCTGTTGTTCTTCCAAAACTCACTGAAAATATCCTTGATGGACTGTTAACAAAAGAAGAATATGAGAAACTCCTAGAAGACAGAAAAGCACTCAGTGGTACATAAATCAAAAATGTAGTTTAAGGCGCATTTCCAGCTGTTTTAGATGACCAAACTTTCAAATTTTTCCGGGGGAGCATGCGCCCGGACCCCCGTAATATGTTCATGCTTCACCGTTCAGTTTCTCCAAAAGAGGGCTATACGCGCGGCATTTTGAGTACTCCCGCAAGCGATGTTCATGAGCAACTGAAAACAAACGGCACAGCCATTAAAATTGCAATCAATCAATAAAAGAAATATAACTCGACAGAGCCAATAATTTTCTTTCACCAAGACAAGTTTAAATCCTGAGTCTTTAAGCCGGCCTCCCGGTGTTTACTTTTTTCAAAGATAAACTCGAGGCAAGAAAAGCGCTCAAAGTTTTCTTTCTAAAGCCAAATTTATAACTAAATATTTTTCGGAACGTTTTCTTTCTATTTGCGGTGAGAAAATATATCTATAGACTTTTTAAAGTTCTGTAAGCTTGTATCAAACCTGATACTAGGACACGGTCAGATCATGGCTATCTTTAAAACGAGGAATTGGAAATCGTGAATGGAAATCGGGGAATAGGAATGGGGAACGAGGAATCTTTAAAAGCGGGAATCTTTAAACTGGGGAATCTTCAAAAGCGAGAATCTTTAAATTGGGGAATTTTTATTAGTAAAAACGAAAATCGTTGTCTTGTGTTCACGTCCTCCATTAAACGTAAATTTAGGCATTTTCACGTTGTAATCGCGCAGTGACGGAAAAGAAATGTACAAAAAAGCGTGATGCATGTTGAAAGTTTTCTTTTGCTTATCTTAACCTGTATAGCGTTTTCACATGACGCCACGGCGACCATCTGATAAACGGCGTAGCACTGAGTCGATAGGTGTCTAAAGGGGTAGGGCAGGAGGAAGGAAAAAAGGGAGGAGAATCTCCCTCTTTTCCGCCCCCCCCCCCCTCCCTTCCCCCCCCCACACACACACACAGCCACACACATGCAGGCTATTCATTAGTGTGGTCCAGGCTCCAAGAGATTGGGGGAAAGGGTAAAAAAAAAAAAACGCGAAATACCGCGTGAAGGCTGGAGAGAGAGAGCCGCTCGCTGTATTTTGCTGCTCCCGCGCTTTTTTTGGTGCTAGCTTTCTTTTTTCGCCTGTCTTTACTAACCGAGAGCCTGCTAAAGGTCTCTACTAATTAAAAGTTATTTCTATGACCCATAACTCGCAGCGAGCAACTCCAATGCATACTAGGCCTATGTCACGGCGTTTTTACGGACCAGTTTATTTTTAGACACAATTTAGGGCACTTTTTTCCGCGAAAATAGAATCTCCACCATGTCTATGAGCGCATTCGAAGTATAAAATATCAAAACGGAAAACTAAACGTTATTTGTTTGTGAAGCTTCCTTTTACTTGAAGAATTTAAGAGGCAGTCTCCCTAAAAGTGTTTCACTCGATTTCGGACTCGAAAAAACTTTTGTCTTATAATTTTACCATCAACACTACTATCCATCCTAATAAAGAAATTGCAGTTAGAATGAGGAAATTGTTTATTTTACTATCATTCCCAGCATTTCATTGCTGGACGACCGTTGGCGGCTAAAATCTGTACATTTTAGTCTCTGTTATACAGGATTTTTAACGATCGTTCTAAAGTTCTTCGGGTCATCAAATGCTAGACTATTTGCACTCATTTGGAAGCATATTACTTCTTCTTACTGTTCCAATACCATTTAGGCATTATCTTTCTGTAATCAGCAAAAACTAGTCGTCTTTAATTCGCTAATCCAATTAAGAAAGCAAACTGCACGAATAAATGCTTCAAAATCATCACAAAATTCTCAAAAGTGGCTTCTAAACTAGATCTAAAAACATGTTTTAGTTAAAGATTAGTAGCTATTTTGTCAAGTCATGCAATAAAACTTGTGGCAGATTTAGGCAAATGTTCAACTCGCGTTGCATGACGGTACCGGCTGCTGTCACAGCAAAATCCTCAGTTATTCAAATTAATACTTGCCACTTTTAATTAAGATATGCCTCATTTTCCCACCAAAACTATATTAAATTCCCTTTTTCCCTTTTCCAATGATATATATTGTTCAAAAATTAGTTCAGCAAGTAAAAGATACCTTTCCAATACGAAAAATACCTTTTCAGAATCAAACCTCTTCTAGCTTAAAATGTGGTCCTGTCTGAAAAAGCTGCATTGACCAGAAGTTACCCCGATTCATCACAATATAAAATCGAACGTTAGAAGAAAAGTAAATTTCCCACTGCTTAATTAAATATGCGTAAACAGGTCAGAAAATATTTAACTAGCACTTCGCCGCATGTAAGGGTTTCCGGATTACGGAATCTGGAAAATTTTTGCTTGTAGGAATCCGGAATCCAGGGCTTTGGAATCCCGAATAGAGCTCAAGTACGCCACTAAGGAATGAAACCTAGAATCCAAGTTCCACTGGAAAAGATTGGAATCCAGCACCTGGAATCCAAAATCCTGGAATGGGATCCAGAATCCAAGATTGTCTTGTATTCGATACATTTTCTTACCCATGTTTCGCACACGCAATGGCTCCACTAAAAGGGAGCAGAAACAATCCTGACGATGAAGACAGCGAAAACTTCACATAAAAAGGGTATTCACTTTGTTTCAAACTTAATCACTCTCATTCCATCTCGTTCAATTTTTCAAATTAAATTCTAAAGGTCTGTTACTACGTTTAGAGAAAGAACATGCATGAAAAAATCGTCGTTGCTTAAGTAGCTGCCTATAACTGAAACGACTCCTTTTTACAGGTAACGTCATTGGAGAAACGTTTTCCAGGTAATTATCTCGCTCATTTCAGCTGTCATTTCAAAGAAAAGCAAACTGCATGACACCTTGAACTTTCATGTTTTACTAAGTGAACATAAATAGATAAACCCTAAAACAAAGTGTAAAATAATGTAAATCAACCAATATGCTTTCTCTGCTCCCGTCCGGGCGACAGAATAATTTAATGCATGGGCTTGTGTGGTCAACTCCTCGGGTAGATGCAATCTCTTCTCAAAAAAATGCACTTCTCCGTCATGTGGGAGGACGAGTATTAAAGTCAATACATTAAATAGCAAAAAGGGATCGGATTAAAGATAAAACCTAATCAGGAAAAAAAATTGTGTGTGGGTGCTAACCATGGTATGCAGCTTAATTTCTATTATTTTTGTGTTATATATATATATACATTTTTTGTCGTTTCTTAATTATTTTTAGAATTTTTTCGGTATTAGTTTGTTTGAAATTAAGAAATGATTTTAATCTGTTGTTTGTGGCTTGCCACAACAACAGATCTTTTTTAGCCAAGAAAAAAATCGACGAACACGGCATTTCTGCAAAAAACCAAAAACAACAAGAGAATTATCAGGTGTTAATATATTATTGTGAAAACCTCAATGTATATAGCATCCCAACGTCTTCGCGGGAACGGACTGCTACAATGTAAACACAGTCTACTGTGAAATGCTTACAATATTATGCTAAAAGTGTTAGGCAGCAGTCATTCTCAAGAACAGCTATCGTTTTAAGTTACGAATGAGTGAGAAAGAAAGAGAAATGTGGATCAATAATATGGATAAAAGGAACTGGTACTGCAGGCCCTTCTGCGGATCCTTTCCCACTGTGCTACAGAATCTTTGCCGTGCTTACCTTTAATTTGGAGTTTTTTCCCTCAGACAAAGCGGGCGATGTACTGTCTTCATCCTGCTCTGATAAGCTTTCGCATTCGTCGTTGTTTTCTGTTAGTCTTTCTTCCTTTTCGCAGTGCTCGTTGTTTTCTCTTACGTTTTCTTCCTTGTTGGCCTGTTCATAGGTAATTTCGTTTCTTGGTAGGATCTGAAGCGGGTTTCTTCGTTTGATCAGCATTTGTGGGCTCCATAGAAGGGCCATGTTTTGGTTTACAATACGATTCGCGTGACTTTGAGATTGGTTACCATAAATCAAAATCCCTTCAACAAAGTTGATCGGCTGAAACATAGAGGAACAGTAATCCACGGCTGGTTGGAGCGGGGTCGCACTTATTGAAACAGGAACAGCTGCGGGCGATGGAGAGGTCAAGGCTTTTGTGTACATTAGATAACCGTTTTGTAGACTGTGGACAGGAGCTTCAGGCTGCATAGTCGAAAATGGGATAGCCAGGGTGGATGTGATATTGTCATTGTCAAGGGTGTCACTTTCTGTCTCCCAAGTATACTTTTCCAGCAGACCAAAGTAGGCTTCCTTAAATAATATATATTCATCATACATTTGCTGGCCAACGCGAAACCATGCTGTAAAGGCTTTTTCCAGGAATAAATAGCTGCTTTGAAGGCGTTCCAAATGAAACTCCAGAATATTGTTATCAGCTTTCGTCTTTTCATACAGTTTTTTAAGCTCTTCTCTCTCTTGCATTGTGGCCACTAACATCTCGTTCTTGTATTCAGCATAACCCTGCCACTCCATGATTTTCCTCTCTAAGTGAGTTTGGTTGGAGCTATGTACTCCACATTCCTCACGCAAGGTCTTGTATTCCTCTTCTAAGACTCTAATTTTGTCTTTTAACTCTCGATATGATGGCATTTTAAAATATTTTAAACGCGCAAATAGAACAAGCCAACCGCCAAAAATATTAGTCTGTGATTTTTGTTGGTTAATTTAGTGACATCATAATCAGCTTTCACCTGGTTGAATTCTTTTGCGCGCGCATGATAGTGTACGGGAGAACCCAGAGACTACGATCCTTTTGGTCAGCAACAAGAGGCAAATGTCAAGGCTAATCAGGAAAAAAAGTGATCTCTGATTGGCTGATAAAAATGTGTTCATCACATGCTAATTACTTTGCAAATCCAAAAAATGTGAACCCACTCTTTTGATTTTGATTTTGATGTACTTGCCCTGCGTAACTAGCTGATCTTGTTTGGCGATGAGCGCGCAAATGAGCTGAGATGAAAATGATCAAGAAATCAATTATCACTGATTTCAAGTCAACGTCATCAAAAGTTTAAATCGCTTAAGCTGCGTTGGTTTTCTATATTTATTGGAATATTTATTCTTGTTGCTCCCAATTCTTCTTGATTTTAGGGATCGTAAGCAACGACGACGGCAACAGCAACGGCGAAAACTTCACCCAAAAATAGGATTTGCGATGTTTCAGCTTTCATCGCTCTTATTCCAACTCTTCTACTTTGTCACAGGTTGGTGTTTTTTTTAGAAGTTGAATTCTAAAGGACTATATCTAACTCCACAAAAGAAAGAGAAAATCGTTGTCTTGTATTCCCGTCCTCCGTATAACGTGAAATTGCGAAGTTTCACGTCGTAGACGCGCAACGACGGCAAAGAAACTGTGCAAAAAAGCATGATGCACGTGTCAAGTTGTTGTTTTGCCAATCTAAACCTATTGCAAGGAGTGATGAATGGTCCATTAAGATTTTTAACTGCTCGCAAAATTTTACCTTTGCTCGATTTGCTCGCAAAATTTAAACGAGTGCTCGCTTGCTCGTGCTCCCCAAATTTTTGCGTTGCTCGCAAGCTCGCAAAGCAAATTTTTTATTTCTGCTCGTGCTCGTAAATAATCGCAGTGCTCGGCATGCTCGCGAATGCTCGCAAAGACCATTCGTCACCCCTATTGCATTTTTGCCGTTTTTGTTTCCGTCGTTGTCGTGGTATCTTAAACTCCCTATTAATTTGTTTCTAGCAAGGTAGACATTGGTTTATCGCATTTTGTATAGGACCATCCTGCCAGCATAAGCACTAGTAATAATAATAATAATAGTAATAACAATAATAATAATAATACAATAATTTATATAGCGCCATTTCCGTGAGCTCAATGGCGCTTTACACTATCATAATTCTAAAAAAAAAAATTATAAATAAAAATATTTGACTTATTACAGAGAATGTATAACAGTTGTAGAAATAAATTTCTAAAAAAGAAGATACAATCGACTCGCTAAGTTTAACTAAGGAAAATATATACAATAAAAGAAAAAAGGGTGGCAACTAATTAATAAAAGCCTCTCTTAAAAGTAGTGTTTTAATGTTATTCTTAAAAACATGAAGGTTCTGGATTGATCTTATGTCATCGGTTAGGGAGTTCCAGAACCTGGGCGCAGCAACTTGAAAAGATCTGTTACCGTAAAACTTGAGATTAATTAGACTTTGGTGTCACAAACAGATTTTTTTGAAAAAGATCGTAATTACCTCGTCGGAGTATAGGGCTGAAGGAGATCTGCTATATATTTTGGCGCCATGCCATTCAGTGCTTTGTACGTAAGAAGTAGTATTTTGTGCGTAATTCGTTTTCTGATGGGTACCCAGTGTAGTCTACGAAGAACTGGTGTTATATGTTCTGAGCTTCCGAGTTCTAGTCACCAATCGAGCTGCGCAGTTTTGTACATACTGTAGCCTATCAATAACCGATTGAGGTAAGCCATATAGAAGAGCATTACAGAAATCCGACTTAGATGACATAAATGCAAGGAGAAGTGTCTCAGCATTATCCTGAGAGACAGTTTCTCATCTTTGCTATATTTCGTAAATGATAGAAGGTCGTTTTTAATTTCACGTTTCATGGAGGACGTAAACAAGCGGCGGCTAAATTTTCTTTCTCTTTCTGAACCTGAATATGGTTCTTAGGAATTCGGCTCAAAAAGAATTCGCTTGCATTTGACAAAGTTATAATCAGCTGGAGTAATCGCGATAGAGATTGAAAGAACACAAATTCACTTTTTAAGCGACGTTTTGGTAACCCTCGCCGTCGTGGTAGCTATAGATAAAGACGTCATATCTTTGCATTGCTAAGAAAACTCCGAATATTATTATCATTATTATTCATTATTATTAAGAATATTATAACGAAACCCTTACGTTTTCTAAAATCCTTAGGCCCGGTTCAGACGCCAATCCACTCATGTGCGGAACGTAACTGATAAATTAAATACGGTAAAAGAGCGGTGTCTGAATCAATTTAGTACTGGCAGTTTTAGTTTGGTGCGGCAAAAGCGTAAAGTTCGACAGAGTCTGTCAAACTATTGTCGAACTTTCCTTAGGCACGACACACGGTGCCCCGTCTGAATCACATGTCGCGCCGGTGCCGTTCCAAAGTCGAACTTAGGGACTCTGCAATAATTACCTGAAGGGGGGATTGACTTTTTTCAAGGGGGGGTAGCCTTAATATTATCATTATGTGAAGGGGGTTGAAATTAATTTTTGCTTAATAAGAGGGGGGTATGTCTTAGTTTTAGGCCATATTTCACCCATTTCCCACCCCCTCCCCCCCGCCTCCCTTCAGGGTAATTATTGCACAGTTCCTTATTCAAATCTCCCATACAAGCCCTTTAAGTCAACCCTTTCCCGAGTAGATTTATAATAAGAACGCTTCCCAGGGGAGATTTCGCGCGCCGAAAGGGGGAAGAGCCAATCACAATATGACGAAATGACAGTGTTATTGTACTTCATCAAACAGCAAGAAATACGGTGTTGACAGGCCAAACACAATCATTAGCTAGTGAAAGAGATTTTCCTTGGATATTTTCTGTCTTTTCTTTCTAGCGGGTAGATTTTACTGTGGAGAATTTTTAACTCTGACTATGTTAATCTTTATTTTGGCTGCTTGTCTCAAATTAAGAGGCCATGAAGCTGGTCTCTGTTCCACGCATGATAATTAACTACTTCCTACAGTCTGTCTGATTCGATTCTACTACCGGTTTTCTTTAGCTAATGCTTTTAAGCGTTAAGGTTCTTATTTCGGCTAAATGACTCAATATTAATCAAATTTCTTGTTTTTAAAGGTTATTTTTTTCAGAAATGCGTTTATCTGAATAAATACTTGTAGTCCTTGTAGCTGTTTTGTCCGTTAGTATGATGATTCCCTTCTATGTTTTGTAAAGACGGGCCGAGCTATTTAACATTATTTTCTCATGAAAAGTGATCTACAGATGCGAATTCGAAGGTAAAAATTGAGCTTAAACTTAAGCTACATTAACTGCTGAGATTCGTCCTGTTAGTCAGTCATAATTCTTTGGACTGGAGCGCGATGTCACAAATTCCTCTGTTAGCAAAGTACTTTTGAGTTAGCTTCACAGTCGAGCAATAATTGTTCTGTTCTGTTCCACTTTTCAAGTCCCAGTTTTATCAGGCAACACTCATGGTGATACAAGTCAGTTGTAAAGGAAGACTGCAATTTCTGATTCCTCGTTAGTTACTTAGGTCATCACTTTTGCACGCGGTGCCTCACTGGCGAAATCCACTCCACGGTGATGACAAAAATCAAATGATCGTTGCACTTTTTCGGTGCTGATCATCGAAAAGTTTCAAATCGTCCACAAGATCCTTAATCGTCGACTCTTTTCGAAGTGCCTGCTTACATGTAGGATGTATGAAGGCAAAAAAAAAAACTCGCAAAGATAACCTTTCATTGATCGTCAGTTCGCTGCCATTGTCCCATCGCTTCGTGCTCAGTCTCAGTCGGGTAATTCATTAACTTTTGAAAGTGAAGAATGATCATCGCAGTGAATTGTTCAATTTAAGCAATGAAAAAAAAAAAAAAAAAAAAAAAAAAAAAATCAGGGCTTCAACGGGATTCGAACCCGTGACCTCCGCGTTGCCGGAGTGAGCTATGAAGCCACACATTGGGAGCGAGGTCAATTTATTAAGTTCATATCTCCCGTGAGGAGTGAAATGATGTAAAGTATATGAAATAATTCATTTTGAACTGCGGTAGTAGATGAAAGTGAAGAATGATCATCGCAGTGAATTTTCCAATTTACTGCGATGATGGAAAATTCACTGCGATGATCATTCTTCACTTTCATCTACTACCGCAGTTCAAAATGAATTATTTCATATACTTTACATCATTAACTTTTATTTCATATACCCAGATCCCAGCGGCTGTAAAATATAAAAATGGACGCATAGTAAAAAAGGAAAATGGTCGAAGGACGGGCTTCTGAGTTCAACTTCATCCAACTTTATCCTTTTTATGGTGACATACGAGACTCAGGGAAATATGACACTTTTCGCGGGAAGCAAGCCGTTCTATTTATAAATCTATTCGGGAAAGAGTTAACTCAAGAGATTTAAAAAATTTACTTGTCTTGAAATATTTCTTAGCTTATTTAGGATCTGGTATAACGGACTACCAATATCTAGTGAAAACAATTCATGATTTTTCTCGTCCGTCTTTGAAATAATAGCCGCCCTCCAATAAGCGACGAAATTAAGGGGTGAAAACTAAAGCTTAATTAGCGCCGGGGCTCTTACTCGAGTTTATTACGGTACAGCAAAAGGTAAAAAGCGAAAGAAAAACAGACTGAAATGATAGAATATCTAAAGATATGAATTTGAAGGTTCAATCACTAGTTTAACAGCGACATCTACAGCAATGAGAAGCCAAGTCAAAACACGCACGACCAAAAAAAATAAAGGTTTTGTTTCTTCATTGACGCCGATAATTCGCAAATCTAACTAAATCCTGGAAAAAAAGTGAAGAAAAACAGAGCTAACAAGCGCTCACTATTTCCTGCTTTTTTCGCTATTACAGTCCATGTATTTCAATACCAACTGAAAGCATTGGAGCACACCTACCAACTCCACGGTATGGCCAGTACCTTATGCATGCGCACAACCATATCACCCGCCAGCCATGGACAGCTGTTTCGCCCTTGTTGGGGCTCATCAGCATGGGATAGCCGTCGGGTCAATGGACCGGGATTACCCGTGTATCAAAGACCTTTTACTGCCGAGGCGAGTGCAAGCACTCCTTTAAGGACCAGCTCCACCGTGAACAAGTGGTAGCTGTTGGTTGGGAACGCTACAAGCTGTTCTCCCACGGCATGCGTATGGAGATGGGATCAAAAAATTGATCTGTGTGCCTGTATTTCAGCATGTATTTCAGCCAATTCTGTCAAACCAACCCCGAAATCCCCATTTATTAATGGGCTTTTCTTTTCAAATTTGAATTACAAAGTCGCTAAAAAGATAGAAAATCTATTTCTTTTTTTAGCAGCAAACACATGCACCCACCGGGGCCCTGTTTTTCCCCATAGAACAAAGTGGCCGCGCATTGTGGACCTTTTGGGACACTGGGAACTAACACTCATTCAAAGATGGCGCGTGGAAGGCATGTTTGTTTTTCTCCCGTTTTTCATCTACTTTGCAAGGTTAGTAGCGATTATAGATGGATCAGACAGAAAGAACTATATTATTTATCTTTTTAAACAGTTTTAGAAGTGCTCGTGGTAATGGTTTCCTTTGCATTTGGTAAGATCCTGACTCTCACCCTCGAAGCTCATGTGCTTGGTGTAGCTTATCAGGCTTATGCACAACTCTCTCAATAGTCACTTAAGAAAGCAGTCAAAAATAGGGTACAATACGATGGGGAACGTTGTAATAGACGGCAATTCATAGCACTGTAGAATACCACGTTTTAAAATCGTATATAATCGACTCTCTAGGACCCACAAACTATTTCATCACGCATTACACGAAAAAACCTAAAATTTTTAGTGATGTGAGCTGTTCTTTTGGGGGCTAGGAGAGTTACATTTGAGGAGACAACTGGAATGGAAGAATGTAAGAAAGCCCTTCAAAGCAATTAAATATATTTAATATTAATATGCTGTTAAAAATTAAGTCTTTAAATGAAGTTTTTCTCACAAATAGCAATTTGTCCTGGAGTAGCAGACACAATCTACTTTGAACAAGCTGTGCCATATTGTTAAATGACAAAAATATTATGTAATACTAGGTTCTGGTTTAGTGTAGTTTGCTGACTAACTGTCTCAATGACTGACTGACTGACTCATTGAAAGACTAAATGATTAACCAGTCCAGTTGACTGACTGACTGACTGGCTGACTTGCCAAGTGACTGACTCAGTGACTGGCAAAATGGCTGACGTTTTGACTGACTGACTGAATGACTGACGTGCTAAATACCTGCCTTATTGACTAACTTACTAAATATAACTGACTGGCTGACATGCTGACTGACTGAACTATTGACTGACTGATCTGGAGTACCAGACACAATCTGCTTTGAAAAAGCTGTGTCACATTGTTAGATAATAAGTATATAATGCCAAGTTCTGCTTTGATTCCTACATTTTAGTGGACTGATTTATTGACTGACTGACAATTTCCAGAGTGGTTCATTCAATTCATTTAACTGTTTGACCAACTGACTAACTAACTGACTGATTTACTGGCTGCTTGACTGTCTGGCCAACCGACTGGCTGACTGATTTACTGACTGCCCAACTGTCTGACTAACTGACAGGCTGCCCGATTTACTGACTGCCTGACTGGCTGACTGACTTACTGACTGTCCAACTGTATGACTAACTGACTGGCTGACTGATTTACTGACTGCCCAACTGTTTGACTAACTGACAGGCTGCCCGATTTACTGACTGCCTGACTGGCTGACTGACTTACTGACTGTCCAACTGTATGACTAACTGACTGGCTGACTGATTTACTGACTGCCCAACTGTCTGACTAACTGACAGGCTGCCCGATTTACTGACTGCCTGACTGGCTGACTGATTTACTGACGCCTTAATAACTGACCCAATGAATGAGTAACTATTAAATTTGATGGACAGGCTGACTTGTTGACTGACTGTCTCATTGAATGACCAACTGACTGATTAATTCACTGACTCATTGACAGACTTAATGGTTGACTTGTTGACTGGCTGAAAGATTTGAAGATGTACTGGCTGACTGATAAACTGATGTAATAACTAACTTACTGACTGACTAAGTGGCTGAGTTACAGTTGACTGATGAATAAACTGACTGACTTACTGATGGACAGACTACTTGCTGACTGACTGACTCATTGACTAACTGACCTATTTGTTGACTTGCTGAGTGACTGTCTCACTAACTGACAGAATGGCTGATCTGCTAAATGTCTGCCTTATTGATTAACTAAATATAACTGACTGGCTGACATGTTCAATGAGTGACTGACTCATTAGCTGACTGACAAACTGGCTGACTGACCGACCTATTTACCGACAGACTAGCTGACTTACTGACTGGCTCAATTACGGAATGAGTGACTGATGACTGACTGGCTCATTGACTGACTGGCTGACTTTCTAACTTGCTGATTGACTGAATAATAGTATAGTATATGATAGGATAGGATAGGATTGTTGTATGCCTTTGTTACATACGAAACTCTCAGTCATTGTGTTTTGATTAACATTCACACAACTCCAACATAGGTAATCGGCTCACTGACTGATTGGCCGGTGGCTGACTTGCTGGCTGACTTACTGACTTCTCTGCTTACCAACTTACTGACCAACTGACTGGCTGACTGGTTCTATTACTGACTGGCTGACTTACTGACTGCCTGACTGACTGTGTGGCTGATAGACTGCTTGACTTACTGGCTAGCTCATTGGCTAATTGACTTGACCGGCTGGTGACATACTGAGATTCATGCTTGGAAAAGGCATTAATTTTAATTCCATCATGATGTGAATCAAGACTACTGCAATTGCTGATGAAAATGACTTGTTGTTTATTTCAGATCAGATTTGTCCAGCAGATGTGTCAAGACTTAAACAGCCAGGACCTAGCTTATCTTCATTACCGTGAGTGCTGTATAGATTGTTTTGTAATCCAGCTATTGACTGAACCAGATAAACTGAGGTTGTGCAGCTTGTTTAAAGTAAGATAGATGTACAGTTTCATCAGCTTTTAGTGGCCATACCTGACCTAATTTAACACAAATTCAAAACTGTTTCAATTTCAATGTCTCTGTAAAATGAAAGATACATCTAACATGTCTAAATATAATAAACAAGTGAAAGAAAAACACTGCTTAAGTGACTTGACTTCTTCGCTTTTTTGCATTTGGCAAGCTGTTTCTTGTTTACTACTGAGAAGACAAACATTGAACAAAATTTTCAAACACAAAGGAGGAATAAAACAGTTTTTTTAAATGCATTTATTGAAATCAAATGAATGTTTTGATCTTTTCACGAGGGACAGCTAAAATCTCTAGAACAGTTTGAGGCCAAAGTGTACAGTTCTTTCCAACAAGTAGCACGTGTGTAAATGGAACTTAAAAAATTGTTCATTTCAAATTCATTTAAGAATTATTTTGTGTTATTGACATTATGATATAGCGTTTAAAAGCACCTTGGGTATTCACATGCACACAGTTGAAATCAAATCTTAAAATGATTAGAATTTTTTCTGGCAAATTAATTTATGCCAATTCATACCTGATCTGCTTTGAAAAAGCTGGGCTACAATGTTGGCATAATAATGCCAACAACTTCTTTTAGTCATTTATTATAGTTCTGCAATCTACATGATGCCATTTGAGTGGACTGATGTATTGACTGATTGACCTTTTCCTTGGATGAGTGGTCCTTAGTTGATTGGCCAACTGACTAAATGAGTGATTAGCTGGCTAATTGAATGACCGTCTTGCTGATTACATCACTGACTATCTGACTGATTGATGGAATAACTGTCTTACTAAACAACTTACTGCAGATTATATTACTGATTACCTGATGGATTAACTGACTAATTAACTGACTGATGGACTCACTGACTTATTTGGTGGCTGACTTACTCATTGACTGACAAAATGGCTAACTTGTTGTTGGCTGACAGACTAATTGACTGACTTACTAATTTACTTACTGAATGACTGACTTACAGTTGACTGACAAACTGGAAAACTGATTGACTGATTAGCTGACTTGCTTTACTGACTGACTGGATGGCTTTCTTGCTAATTGAGTGGCTGTCAATTTGACTTAAGCTTACTGATGGTTCAGACTGGCTGATTGACTGACTGACTGGCTAACATGTTGACTGACTGAATGACCCATTGATTGACTTGTTGAGTAACTGACTGATTTATTGATGTACTGGCTAGTTAACTGACTAGCTGACTGACTGACTAAGTAACATACTGACGAACTGACTGGCTACCTGCAGTGACTAACAGACTGACAAATCAACTAAGTAACAATTACTAACTGACTTAGTGAGCAACTGACGTACATGTACTAACTGACTGACTTACAAACTGAGTAACCGACCTTCTGACTGACTGACTCAGGACTAACTGAGCAACTGCCTTACTAACTGAAAAACTACCTAATTGACTGTCTGACATACAAGCTGAACAACTGACTGACTGAAAAACTGACTAATTTACTTACTAACTAATCAGCTGAGTAAATAACTCAGCAACTCAGTAACTGGCTCAACTGTCTAAATTTCTGACTGACTGACTGACTGAGCAAATTAGTTACTGGCTAACTGTCCAACATACTGAATGACTGAGTAACTGAGTTACTGGCTGATTGTTTAACTGATTAACTGACTGGCTGATGGAGTGACCGACTGAATGACAGAATGACAGGCTGATTGAACACCTTACCAAGTGTCTGAGTGTTAACTTCAAGCAATAAACCGACTGGCTGACTGAGCTGAAAAAGCCACTGACTATCTGACTGACTGATCAACTGGCTGGGTGACTGACTGTGTTAGGAGTGCCATTTGCTAGTACAGTCAAGTGGTCCAGGTGTTTTTAAATTATATATGTGCTAAATTACCGTAAAATTTCGAAAATAAGCCCCTCCATGTATAAGCCCCTCCAAATATAAGCCAGGAAAGAGATCACAAGCTTAAGTCGCCAGGTTGGTTTGTGAACCTTCATTGGTAATACTCTCAGTGGTTAGCTAGCAAATTTTAGAAATAAGATTTAGTTCTGGAAATGTTTGCTGACACAGGCAAGGAAGTCATTTGAATGTTAGGGTTAGGGTTACGGCTTTTGCTGAAATTTCAAGTTACATTGTTATGTACTAGGCATAATTATAAAATTATTAGGGGGGAATTAGCCTCCTTGCTCCTTGCCACTGGCAGTGTTTTGTGAGGAGGTACGTCTGCGACTTAGTGACAGAAAATCCATGCTGATGACATAAATCAATGTTTACATAATAAATCGGGTATTCACTGGGTTCCAAATCATTGCAAATTTGTTCAATTATTGTACATTTCTGCTGGTCGATTTTGTTAAAGTGTTGTATTCATCTGCCAATGAGCTCCAGCAAAACTCAAAATAATGTTTCTTCTGGAGAACACTATACTCCACAAATATTGACTGTTTTGTCATACAGCTGTAGATTCATCAAGTTTACATTTGACTTGTTGTCTGTCATTCGTAAACAATAGCTAAAACAACATAGCAATCAGTGCTTATGACTCGTAGCCATTCCTCCTTACGAAACGTTCCCCAGCAGTCATGAGCGAGGAAAAATGTATGTTTTCGCCGGCTAGCGGGGAATTTAAAAACAGTTACATGTAAGATGTCTCTTTGATTTTATTTTACTTTTGTTTGGTATGAATGTAGTCATAGGTTACAGGGTTTCAAAAAGGTTTTGAGTAGGTGGCAAAAACTTTGTAGTAGACAGAGATGGAAAAAGTTTGCACCTGTTTCTTGGGTGGTCTGGGGACATGAACCCCCCCCCCCCCCCCCCATGCTTCCAGCCTTTATTGACATTCCTGATGTGAGGTTCAGCTGGTGTTGTTCCACAACCCTTATTCTGGTGAAATCATTTAATGTTGAAATTAATGTTGCAACTTGCTTTTGAACAGGTTGGGACAAATCTTCAGATGCATTTTCATGAGTGGCTCCAAATGGAGGTAGCTGTGAAAACTAAAGGACATCATTGCCACAGGAAAGAGATCACAAGTTCATAGGTTGGTTTGTGAGCTTCATTGGTGTTGGTCCTAGCATGGCATTTAGTGGAATATAACTTAATCATGTGGTAAATTGGCTGTCATTTGATTAACCATCAGTCCCACTTAAATTTGGGCTTTTCTGATCATATAATACTTCTTTACATCCTCAAGTTTACTAGTCTCTGAATGTGATATGTTTAACCCCATTAAATGAAGTTATTAGTATTATCTATATCCTTATAATTATTATTATTATTATTATTATCATCATAAATTATTTTATTATCATGGCTACAATCTGTCAAAGGCTTGAGGCACCAACTTATTTATTAATTTTGGTCAAAATTGTTTATCAGACAGTGTGTAATTCAAGGTGCTCTTGCCCAGTAGATTCCAAGATTGTATTCAACCCTTGAAATAACAACTTTGATTGGGCATGGTAAGATGAATATTTTAAAAATTGCTTACCCTTTTGTCAAGATGTTGTTTATGTTTTCTAGCCTGGAGTAGTCTTGCAGGCCTTGCAACCCCCGTTTTCAGCTACTTTGTAACTTAAAAGTAAATTTTTCTTTAATTTGGCAAAATGTTACTTGGCCATTGGAGGTGAACATGCTAGCTAGCCTGATGTGTTGCTCTACTGGCCCAAGGCTCTTGGACAGTAGTTTTGTGATGCCAGGGGGTGATAATTCCTTGTATTCCTAAAAATTCTCTGATACTGAATTATAAAAAGGGCTTTTTTAAACTAAGTGTGCCTGAAATTTGATTTCAGGTTGGAAGTTTGTAACATAGTTTGATTCTCAATTTCTTTTGTCTCCTGGGGCTAGGAGACCTAAGAAATCAAGAATCAATCGAAGTTAAATCAAAATTACCCTGAAAACAAATGACATGAAACATGTGCTTTTTGCAATAAAAACAAAAAATCTGTGTTTTATACAGCCAAAGCCCGCCTTAAAAACACCTGCTTAAGGTGGCTGAACACAATTTTGTGGGTGGTCAGCGGCAACTTGCATGACGGTGTGTGTTTTAAAATTAGACAAACAAACATGGTGGCGAAAAAGCAATGTTACACAGAAGACGATTTTTCTAAATCTACTCAATAGAATTTTGTGATATTTGGCAGAATTTTTCCTTTCATAATATTTTAAGCAACAAAAATTTAAAATAGAAGTTGAACTGACGAATTTTGTGACACATTTAATTATTACAGAACAATTAAATTATTAAAATGTGGTCAAATAAGTTTCAATTGGAATTGATTAATTATAGTGAGCTGTGTGCAAGTTTATAGGGAGATCTAATGAGTGAATTTTATGTAAAATGAGAAAAAGTGAAATTTTAAGGTTGTATTCAATCATTCATGTTGCCATGGAAACTACAAAAACGTCAATTTTTACCTGTCAATCAAAATCTTTCATCAGTACATTTTTCACTTGCCAAGTTTCAGCTTGTGAGCAGCAATCTTTCTCTTGCCATGATTTGGCAAATGACTTATAATCACAAACTGTCAAAACTGTGCTCAGCCACTTTAATACAACACCTCATTATTACACAGTTTGCTTTGTCCCCGGGGAAAGAAGCCCCTAAATTTTCTCTATATCCAATCCACTTAATGTGGACACCTGTTAATACGAGTCTTTTGTTATGGCCCCATCAGTGTCCATATTGATTAACAGGGTTTGACTGTTATGGTTCTTACAAAATATATGAACTGAATTAAACAGAATAATTATTATTGTAATGTTTATGTTAACTTTGTAACTTGGCTTGCATGCTTACTGTATATATGCTCATGTTTTTCTTATCCAGATCAGATGCATTATGCCACAAACAGACAGGATCAAGTCTTCAACATTTAGGCCTCAGAAGTTATCTTAAGTACCGTAGTACTTTGTAATCCAGCTCTTGAGTGAACCAGATAAACAAAATGTGGCTTGCCTGTTCAAAAGACAATTATTAATCTTATCCAAGACACAAAATTAAAAATGCATTTAAATGCACTTTAAAGGAGTTTACGATAAAGTGCATCTTTAAGGGGTTGGTTGGTTTGCACACACTGAGTAGTTCACTACAAAATTCACATGATAGTCAAGGCATGTGGAGATTTGTTTTGTGCAGGGCTTTTCATCCTATGAGGCTTTTTAATACAATTCTTTTGCCACAAAATTCACATGATACAAGGCATGTGGAGATTTCTTTGTGCAGGGCTTTTCATCCTACAAGGTTTTTCAATACAATTCTTTCTACTGCAGAAATAAAAAAAAATTAGTTAAGTAAAACATGCAGGGCAAAAGTATCAACAGCTGAGTGATTCCTCGTATGTAGTTGAGGGCAAAACTACTTTAGTTGCAGTTGTGCTGAAGAGTTGGTTTTGACTTTGAACAGAATCAGGAACATCTCAAAGAATTAAAGTTAATTGATAAAAGTGAGTCCAATCAATGTTTATTTTCAGAGCATCTGGTGGCTGAGTGGAGTTGGAGAAATTCACTTGACCCTAAATATAACCTATAAAACAGTCTGTATTGAAGGTCAAAAGGCAACCCAAATCACTGCCACACAAAATGAAGGAAAACTGTCCACTTGTAAGTGTTTATACCACTTGAAAATTAATTTGAGAGTTTCAATGAATTGTGGAGCAAGTTACATGTAACTGTTTAACATTGATTTTCGGGACTGGATTCTGGAATTAAAACAGCGTTCACCTTATTCTAAGAAAACGCCTTTAAAAAGTCAATTTTATAATCCTATTGTGCAAAGAACCACTCAGTTTAAAAACATTTGGCTTGAAAATTAATCATGCCAAATAGATTTTTGATTTTACTCCTGGATAAGTATTACCTTGCTTTTGATCAGTTTTGCCACAGCTACATGTATGCTATAGATATAAGCTAAGTTCTGCTATAGTTTAATATGAAAGAAACAGTTTTACATCATTTTCATGTGCCAATTTTTGCAATTGCAAAATCATTGCAAAAATTTAGAACTACCATTCAATAACCCAAAAATAACATTGAAAACTTTAATTAAAGCTCACAATCATTGTGTCAACAAACATGTGGAAAGGTAAAAGAAAACAAGGGAAAGTTTGGCTTAAAAGGTGAAAACAACATAAAGATAAATTCATGCAATGTGCTCCAAGCTTACATTAATGTGCAATGAACTTTCATAATTATAATTCAGCCAAGCCAATTTCTGGTTCAAAGAACCTAGCACATGTATGTATTCTACAGTTACACTCAGCAAACAACAAAAAATTGACCTCGCTCCCAATGTGTGGCTTCATAGCTCAGTTTTTTTTTCAGGCTTCTTCTTTCCAATATTGCTTACATTGGAAAATTTACTGCGATGATCATTCTTCACTTTCAGAAAACGATTAATTAAGTTCATCAGAGTGTTGCTGAAAAGAAAATCTGCAACTCAAAGTGGCAGCCTTTACTCAACAACCTAAAAAAATGGTTGAACTTAGCACTTTATCAAAACAACTTTGATAAAATATTAAAAAGGGCTGATCACTAAAATCTCATTCCAAGTTTTGCAAAATCTGAAATTTGAAACCATTTTGTTGGCACTGTGGTTAGATCTTTGTTCAAAGTTCTCATGATTTTCACATGGAAGATGAAGAGATGTAAAACTGAGTGTGGGTTAGATCAGACATGCAATCTACATTGTGGCTTATACAGCCAGCAGCACTAACTGGCTGACTTGTTAACTGCCTGAATGAATGCCATACTGATTGGCTGACTGGCTGACTAGCAGGCTGACTGACTGGTTGACTGACAGTCTGACTGACTGACTGACAGACTGACGGACTGGCTAACTGGCAGGCTGACTGACTGGCTGACTGACAGACTGACTGACTGTTTAAATGACTGACTGCCCGACTGGCTAATAACTGGCTGGCTGGCTGGCTTGCCAACTGACTCAGGGTTTGCACAGGGGAAGTCCTTGAAAAGTCCTTGAATTTTCTTCAACTTTGAATGTAGTGGCCTGGAAAGTACTTTTTGATGCTTTTTGTTGGTTGTCCAAGACAGAGTATAAATCATAGCTCAGAGAATTTAAAGGTTATTGACACAAAGTGTTCAATGTTTTATGCAATAATTAACTATCGATTTAAGGCAAGTGAACTGAAAAATGTAGAGAATTTGCAAGAGCAAACAGTTCAAGCCTTAAAGCGTTATCAGAATAGGCTGGGAATGTGCATTTTTGTACAATCTGTGAAATTATATTCCTAGTAGGTGGTCTTTGAAAATCTAATGTGGTCCTTGAAAAATAGTTGCATATTTTTGTATGAACCTTGTGACTTACTGGCAAATTGACTAACTGATTGCCTGACTGGCTAACTGACTGGCTTGTTGACTGACTGACTAGATGACTGACTGACTTACTGACCGAAGACTGATTAGCTTCTGACTTACTGGCTGATTGACTAACTGACTGACTGGCTGACTGACTGACTGGTTGACTGATTGACTCCCTTACTGGCTAATGACTGAGTGAGTGACTGGCTGACAGACTGACTGACTGGCTAACTGAATGGCTGGCTGACTGACTGACTTACTGACCGACTAGCTGACCAATTGGCTTACTGGCTAATTGAGTAAATGACTGACTAACTGACTGACTGACTGAATGAATGAATGAATGAATGAATGAATGAATGAATTAGTGACTGACTGACTGACAGACAGAGTGACTGGTTGAATGACTGACTGCCTGACTGGTTAATGTCTGGCTGGCTGACTGACTGACTGGCTATAACTTACTATATGACTGACTAACTGACCAATGTCCTAAATGAATGAATTTTATGACTGACTGACAGACAGACAGACTGACTAGCTGACTGACTGACTGGCTGACTGACTGACTGACTGACTGACTGATTGACTTGTTAACTTGATGAATGACTGACGGGCTTGCATGCAAGAAAAAAACTAACTTATTAATCCTCATATTGTTAGTACCTTACCTTAGCTGATGGAATGACTGACTAACTGGCTGGCTGAATGCTGACTCTACTGTCTGGGGTTGACAGACTGATACACTGACTGAAAATTTTAGGGCTGACTGTTTCACTGTGAAATCAAATATGGCTACTATAAAAAACCATAATTTTAATATTTGAATCACGGAGGGCTTGTTTTTTCTTTAACTACATGTAGATGATCATCAGAAATTATTTCTAGGCCTATTTTGTCCCAAAAAAACTAAGTAAAAATTTGAAGTTTTCGCCCAAAAATATGGGTTTAACCAGTTGAAAAATGTCAAATGGCGACTATGTAAAATACATAATTTTGTAGGCTAGGACAGCGTGTTTTCTATCTAGACAATCATCAAACACTACTGTTTGCAATTTTTGACCAAAATTACTGTTGACGCCTATCCACCACCGTGGTGACTACGTAAAATCAATATTTTTATAGTGTAGGAGAGCTTGGTCTCTAACTAGATGATCAGCAAACATTATCTTTAGGCCTCCATTGTCCAGAAAGCAAATTAACAAACAGGAAATTTGCAGTTTTTGACGAAAGTCATGGGTTAACCCCTTTGAAAAAATACAGTTTGGTAGGAGGGCTAGTTTCCTACTTGGATGATCATCAGAAATTACCTCAACGCTCATTTTGTCCAAAAACAAATTGAGGTGAAATTCCCAGTTTTGACCAAAATCATGGGTTAATGCCTTTGAAAATTTCAATATATCCACTGACTTAAATCGATTTTTTTTTAGTCTGGGAATGCTTCTTTCTAATTGGATGATCATCAAAAGTCTAGTTTGGTAACTCTGTAAATTCAATATTTTTGTACTTTGGGAGGGCTTGTTTTCTAACTGGATGATCATCGAACATTATTTCAAAGTTCAATTTGTGCGAAAACAAATAAAGGGATTATTTGCAAATTTTGACGAACGTCATGGGTTTCCCTTTGAAAAAATCTCATTAGTATAATTACATCGATGGCTATCGCAAATAGAGCGCTGTGATTGGCTTGGAGCTTCGCTTTATCCCGCGATAATAGGGACCTTAAGCAGCCAGGACGAGTTCGTGGACGACGACGAGAGAAGACGAGTTAGGTCTGGGTCGAGAACGTCGTCCAAAGTGGGAAAAACAAATGTTTAAGCAAGCTCCCGTCTCGGCTCGTCGCCGAAGTAGGTAGACTGCACTGCATGGCGTCACTTAAAGAATACGAGAGCTACTTCTTCAGTTTAGCGTTGAGAACAACACAATTAACGAGGAAGAACTTTTCCTACTCTCCGAAGGATTTAAATCAGTAAACTGTTTATCAAATGAAAAGGTTTGAATCGAATCAATCGAGAATCAAACAGTACAGAGCTGGTTTTGTTGTCCTATACATTTTACAGGAATCAATTGCCAGAGGCACGATTTCCGTACAGTCCCATTCATTTATCTACTACGGATAGACGACTCTATTCACGTTGATCAAGTTTACCGGAAACAGTATATACGAAATATAGTGAAAATCTTGCTTTCGAGAGGCAGACATGTACATTTCAAAACACATAAACTAAAAAACAGTGCGGATGAAAATGCTTCGAGAGATTTTCCTTGGGATTTTTAACTGGTCTCTTTCATGCAAGGGTCCCGAATATCAACGCCTTTTCCTTTTCCAGTTAAATAGTGCTTCTAGGAACGGATTACAGTTCAGAAGCATTTAAGGAGAACATAAACATTTTACTTTTACTCACAGGTTCTTTCCCGCCGAAGCCATTGAAAACCACGGCTCACGTTTTACCGAAAATCTCTCGAAATCTTTCCTCCAACGGCCCAACCTTCGGCACAAAGTACAAAAAAGGTTTTCTTTTTTCAAACCTTGGTATTAAACAAGGTAAAATGGGCACAGAAACGTAAAAGATTGCTTTGAATGCTCACGTTCACCTGAGGACGGCAAATCAATAGATGTCACGTCCTGAACGCCATGTGGACGACATCACTGACATGCGCAGAAGTTGCCGGCTTCGTGAGAACACTTCCGGCCGGCGTCCACTCGGCTCGTCGTCTAGGTTGCTTAAGGTCCCTAATCACCGCGCGGTGATTATAGCATTGAAGGCTAGCAGTTTTCAAAATGGCAGCCAGATTTTTTGATGTTTCGGGGTCGGAAATTGATCAATAATTTTATTTTCTCGAATAATCATCAATGTAATTATACTAAAACAATTAGTCGCCTCAGGCGACGTGAATATTGGCGAATAAGTCACCTCGACTTCGTCTCGGTGACTATTCGCCGATATTTACGTCGCCTTCGGCGACTAATTGTTAAATATGGCGACTTTGTAAAATCCATATTTTTTTTGTCTAGAAAGGCTTATTTTCGTACTGGATGGTCAGCAAACATTATTTCAAGGCTCATTTTGTTTCAAAACAAGCCAAGAGAAAAATTCCATTTTTTGACCTAAATCATGGGTTAACCCCTTTGAAAAAAATACAGTATGATGACTATATAAAATCCATATTTTGATAGTCTAGGAGGACTATTGTTTAACTAGATGATCATCAGACATTATATTATTTCTAGGGTTATTTTTGTCTAAAAACAAGCAAATATAAATTTAAAACCCTCGAGCAAAATCATGGTTAACCTCTTTGAAGAAATCTGAATATGGCCGCTGTTTAAATTAAACTCATCGCCAATAGATGAGCTTGGGAACTGGTGCCTTAAAGGTTGGACGGGAGCCTGAACGCCTCAGGCATAGCAAGGAGGTATCCATGGCAACCCTGCGAGCGGGAACCACCCCTGCATGCAGCCGCCAACGGGCACCGTCACACTGAAAGAATTCAGTGGAAAATACTCACCTGACCTAATACTTACCAACGAACAGTACGGGAGGGACGGGCTGGGAGGCAGAATCCGCAACGATTCGCTCAGCAACAGATCCGCAAAGATCAGCTCAAAAAATGCCAGCGTGAGATGCAACGTAAGTCACAAGATAAGCAAAAGGCCCCTGCGGACACCCCTCAGATCACGTACGCTTGAGGAGGAGACCGCTGACCGCATTGGCTTGCACTTTAACTTTGCCTAAATTACATTTAGCCACATATCAATATTGGTATAGTCTAGGAAGGTTTGTTTTCTACTTGGATGATCGTCAAACATAATTTCAAGGCTCGTTTGTCCAAAATCGAACTGAGATAAAAATTTTCTAATTTTTGAACAAAATCATGGGTTACCCCTTTGAAACAATGCCAATATGTCCACTGTGTAAAATGGATTTATTTTTTTCATCTAGCAAGGCTTTTTTTCTAACTGGATGGTCAGTAAACATAATTTCAAAGCTCATTTTGTTCAAAAACAAGCAAAGAGGAAAATTCCAACTTTTGACCAAAATCATGCTTTAATCCATTTAAAAAAAATCCAGTATGGCGACTATGTGAAATCCATATTTTTATAGTCCAAGAGGGCTTGTTTTCGTAACTAGTTAGTCAATTTACCTCGTTACTTGCTGACTGCATGACATATTGATATACCTTTTTAACTGGGATATCGACGTATTGACTGAATATCTTAAGTGATTTATTGACTTTGACTTTATTTACTGCATGTAACTGAATGAACGACTTGTCTTGACTGTATGGCTCTTGGTGGATTGCATGACTGTGCTAGCTTATTTCTTGTTTTATTTACTGTGAACTTTATGATGCATCCCAAATCTGCCTTGAAATGCGCAAACTACAAGGGGAGTGGGTACTAGCTTTTGGCGCCATGAACTATGGGATCGCTTACGATAAGTTAGTCAAGATGTTTTTTTTGTCGATTTCGTTTCTGAAAAACACTCGTTTGTGGCGTACTTTTTGTCGAATGGAACCTGGTAAAAATCAGACTCATCTTCATCAAGCACAAAGATGAAGTAAGAGTTTATCAAAAGCAGAACTTAACTCCCTTTCTTGATTTAAACCAGCTAGTACTTTAAGCTCAAAATACGAGTGTTTGTGCGAGTTTGAGAAAGACGTTAAACTGTTGCCGCTCAGCAAAAATGAAAGAATTCGCGTGGGCGAGAGTTTTCGTAATAGATTTTCCAAGCCCTTTTACTTGCGGGAGTGCTTTTTTAATTTTTTGCGAATTAATGTTTTTCCAAACTTGCATCGACACTTGAACTTTGTTGTTGAAGTACTTATGGTTTTGTCAAACGCAAAGGCTTGGACACAGTGAAGCATTGTGCGCAGTAAATTTACGTCGTTCTTTTAGCACTGAGATTGTTGTGAGCGATGTGTAAAGAAAAGCAAATTGTTAAATTCGATTTATCTTTTACAACATTGTAGGCAACAATCGCTTGGTTGGAAAACGGTGCAATTTAAAGGTCAGTTTATACTAGCGACTTAAACGCGAGCAATACCTGTACAGCTGAGTTCAGTGAGATCGTCAACAACAAATGCGTAAGCTGAAACATGGGAAGAAGGAACACGCTCATTCTTTCCTTGATCATCACTAATTCAGACAGTTAGAGAGCGAACACAAGAAGAATAAAACGAACCCGTTTGATTTTCTTGTTCTTGTGCTTTAAATGCGTTAATTACTGGTGAGGATAGAAAGAATGAGTGCGTACTTTCTCCTGTGTTTGTGTTTATTCTTGTGCTGTTACGTCCGCACTTAACTTGTGCTAGTGTTTATGTCACTGGTGTAAACCAATCTTTACTGCGCGCAATGTTTTACTGTGTCCGAGCCTTTAGGGTGTTTATCTGGTTCACTCACAAGTAGTTGGATTACAAAGTAAACAACACCGGTACTGAAGATAACAATACTTTATTGAAGAAATAAAACTTGTCTCTGTTGTCCATTTTTCACAATAAAAAAATATATATTAAAAAAAAATAATCTAGCCTCCCTCGCCCCTGCCAGACTGGTTCCACTCTGCTCCAAGTTCGTGTTCATTCTTCTGTCCTCATTTAATATTCCAACTTTAAAATCCTGGTCTGTTCTACCTGATCCCTTCATTCAAGCTGGAGGCAGTTGGACACTTAGATAATTCAGCCGTTTGTTCCCAAGTGGGGTGGGCAGCGTGAAGGAAACTGAGAGTTTGTTCGTCATGCCCTCAGGGTCTCATTCATTTACGTCACAATACCACACCGGCCAAAAATAATTCTCAGTGAGAAATATAATTTGTTTTGGTTGAAGACGCGTATCTACAAAGTCAATATATCATGAAAATATCCCAGAGACTCGGACAAGAAAAAAGAGAGTGCTAGAGAGTGCAACTCACTTTTCGAGTGGGTCTCCGTCAGAAACGAAGGCAGAGAATTGAACAAAGAATCGCGCTCGTTGACTGACCTTCATTTCACAAAATTCACCAAAGAGCACAAGTCAATAATAATCTCTCCTCTGCGAAGCAACTGATGGTGGATTTCTCTCGACCTATTTTAACGTTTAGTGTTTAATGTTTAGGTGTCAATGAAATGAAATTTGCTGCCGAAAAGAAAAATTTTATTCTAGCGCCGTTTATTATCATTTATCCTAAAATGCCAAAGTGCCGCGATTGAGTTTTGGTCGTTATGTTTCATTTAAAATTCAATATCTAAATTTTGCCTGCCCTATTATGAATTCGGATGCCGTTATTTAAAATCAGTGCCGAATAGATTTCGCCTTCAAATTTCGCCAAAGGGATTAGATCTAGAGCGACTTTGTAAATAAATATTTCATTTACATTAAATTTTGGATCCTTTTAATTTCAATGAAAATAACGGGCAAATTTTCGCATTTCCAAACGAAAAAGGAAATTAGCGGAAAAAAAAATACTTTTTTTATTCTACAAAGTACAATTAAATGTTAGCTGGAAAAACTTGGATTTGATTTTAAGTCTTAATTTATGCTGCTAGCCACTATGTTTATCCGCATAATAATGAAAATTTGTCGGAATAATAATTTGGACCAATTTCCCTAGAGACTTTTCAGCTGTGGTGACCGGAATGGATACTTTACATCAGGTTTCCCACAAAAGACTGGAACTAGCCAAATGCGTTGTTTAAGGTTGCATTCCTTTTAGCCAAACTTTTTTTGGATTTGGACAATCCAGATTGTTTGGATTTTCGTGCTAGCCGGAACAAAAATCTGAAATAAGATTGATCCATACAGAAGCTGCCTACCGCTCCGATCTTCTTCTCAATTTTAGTGCATCGTTTCTTACGTCTTCCTGCTAAATTAAGCATCTTTTCGTGGAAAAAGGGAAAAAAATGCTCTTTAATTAGTGGTGTTTTATGCTGGGACTCCGGCGTCAACTTAAAATTATCTGGAATTTGATTCAAGAACATTTCAGAAGACAATTACGAATTCTCAAGCGCTGAGAAGCACGCTCTTGGCACACAGACATTGGCCAGTATGTTTTTTTCGGTGAGAAAATCTAAGCGTTTTCACTTTCTAACGGATTTAGAGTGACAGTGGAACTTGAGTTCAGTATACTACAATCCTTTAGCGGCATAGAACAATGAAGGAGTTGAAAATAACTTTTGCCTGAACTAACCTTGACCTGCTGTGTTTATTGATAAACGAGCACGTTTTTGCGATCGAAAAGCAGTTTCATTAAATGGAACAAAGATCTGAAACCAGATTGAGATACCAATCTGAACGATCCATGTTCAGAGGTAGATCGTTCGGATTGCAATCTTAGATTGGTTTAGTCCTTAAAGGAACAAAAAATCGAATTTTCGATCGCAAAATCCGGATTTAGATTGGCTAAAAGGAATGCAACCTAAATGAACAATAAATAAGATGAATCTTCCATTCCTTTATGGGAAAGCCGATTTTAAAATATCAATTAAAGTCACTGCCGAGAAATTAGCTGAAAACTTGAAGAAACTAAGCGAAATCTATGCTTATGATAAAAGTTGTTTATATATTTATGCCTACAACCGAACCTAAAGCAAGAAGGTCAAATTAACTTGATTTATCACACAGGCCAAGGAAATCTATTCTATGTCCCTATAAAAAAAAGGAAATAGAGAAGACTTCCACAGCAGTGTGATTAATCAAGTTAATTTAATCGTAATAATTTGCTCCTAAATGTAAATACGGTTTAGTTATCTTGGTTTCCGAAGGCTTAAATAATATCAAAGAGAAGCTAGTCTTTAACATCAACGGCGAAGTTTGTTTGACTGTTGTTTCTAGTTGACACAAAAACAACAGACAAACAAACAACAGATGTTGATGTAATAATACCTTAGTTTTGATCATTTTTAGATAATTCAGGTAGGAAATATGAGAATGAAATGATAATTACGATAATAATTGAATACTAAATTAAAAAGGTTTAGTTATCTTGCTTTCCGAAGGTTTAAATAGTATCAAAGGGAACTTAGTTTTTAACATCAACAGCCAAGTTTGTTTGCCTGTTGTTTCCAGTTGACACAAAAACAACAGACAAAAAAGCAACAGATGTTGATGTGGTAAAACCTTAGTTTAGATAATTCAGGTAGGAAATATGAGAATGAAATGATAACCAAGATAATTAATAATTGATTTGTATATGATTTTTATTCTATCCGATGGTTTGAACGGTTACTTATTATTAGACCTAAGCGAGCTTGAGAAAGAATAGAAATTTTTTAGGTTTAGAAGAGAACTCCATTACCAGTTACCCCCCATTAGAGAGATTCTTTATGACTATCAGCTCAATTTGATGTCATTTGTAAAAATCCACCCACGCCACACCAGTGAAATTCAGTGTCCAGTCCTCTGTCCTCGAATCCTCCATCGACTCACCTACTTCGTTAGTGGCACAATGTTAGCACTCCCGTTTTTCATCCTACCGCAGTGGAACATTCCCAGACATATTATTTGCAGACAAGCACCTTACTGTTTTTTTTTTTTTTTTGAAAAAGGTGTGGGTAGTATTATGACAAAATGAATGAAGCCCCAAGAACATAAGAAGCAAACTCTCACCTTCCTCCACACTGTCCTCCCCACTTGGGAACAAACGGCCAAATCTTCCAAGTGCCCAACTGTCCACAGCATGAATTACAGGATCAGATAAAGTTTCCCAGGATTCCTCAGTTGGAATATCTCAGAGGACGTCAGAATTCACACCTTCTCAGAGGCAGAGCTTCCACAGCCCAGCAGGGACGAGGTTGGCTAGATTTAAACATGACCTTGCCCAAGTGATGGGCTCCTAATCTTGTGCATGTGCCACCTGAGGTCTGAAACTAAATAAGAACTTAAAAAAAAATAATGAAAAGCTGATGGCCTAAGAAAACAACCGATAATTCTTGACGACACCACTGGTTTCCCAAAAAAATGACCCAGAAAAAAATGTGATGTGTCACTACCCAGATCTGGATAGTGCTTCTGATTCGTAATGCCGCAAGGAATATTTGCTTCAGGCAATCAGAAGCCCTTTCCAGGTCTAGATAGTGACAGGTCATCAGTATCAGTGGAACTTCTTTACTCATTCCTCAATTCAGGTTATTTCGCGGGGAAACCAGTGGTAACGTCATGAAATCTCAGCTGTTTTCAAAGCCTTAGCTAATGCAAGCCTAACAACAAATATCATTAATTAACATTAAGGCAACTAATGCAAGCTCATTAGCGTATTAAACAAAACTAGATATTTCTTGGTACTACAAACGTCTCCGTAATGTACCTAAGTAGTCAGTCAACTAATTCTCTGTTTATATGAGTAAAAAATGGAAAAAAAAGAATGCAACGAGGTCAAATCCTTAAACTAACTATGGAAAAATTTTTTAAAAAAATACAGAGAGTAAATGCAGCACCAAGAAAATTAATTATTAAAAAAGAATATAAAAGCAAAGTCTCCAGTCTGCTTTGTTTTCAAAATTTAATAAAAATAAAATAAATTTCACTTGTGAAATTATCAACGATTTGGAGACAACATTTTACTGCAAGTTGCCTAGAAAAAAAGCACAAGCAGACTAGAGATTGCCATATAGACATTATGTACATGTCAACTAATGAAAAATCTATTTGTGTTCTAATGCTTAAGATTCTACTATTGGGCCTAACTTTTTTACCAGCCTCACTGTTTCTTAAGAGAATTTCCTGTTGCTTTGGAGTTCTTTTTTAAAACTAATCTGAGTGGACAAAATCACTTGTGCACCAATGGGACCTAACTTTGAAGTCCCAACAGAGATCACAATCAATCATCAACTTATAACTAATCAAACAAAAATGAAACTATACCTTCTTCATACTTGCATACACACTCCTTATTAGAGGATCAGTAAGGAGAATTTGGAAATTGGTATTGGGACTTCATTGATCAAGGTCATTGTTGTTATAAAATAATGCTTTCCTATTCCTATCCAAAATGTACTTTGTAGACTTTGCCTACAAAAATTAGATGCACTTTCAGCTATAGCTTTCTGATCACTGAAAGTTAGAGATGCCTTTGGCTGAAAAAAAAAAAAAAAACATTTTCCCTCAATGGAAAATCATCAAAAGTTTTATGGTATATGGTCTATTCATTTTACCCTTATAAATTTTAGCTGATAAGAAATCTGTATTGCTACTTTTATGTCGGGAATTTAACGATGTATGCCTATCCAGTACCTATTTCTCTTAGCCTGTATTGACCCTGAGGTTAGACATTAATGTTAGTAAGAAGATTTAAGGATAATATTTTGCCAATGAGCTTGCTTAATTGTAGAGTGTTAATTTTAGAAATAAGTTATAACTAATACTATAAGAAGTAAAACCTCTATTAAGCCCCACCCACCCCACCCCCCCAAAAAAAACATTTCTTAAAAACTAATTTTGTAACCTGATCCTCTTACATAACTTCCTCCACAACTTACCTAAAACACCACTCCTCTTGCAGAAAATGCAGGAACTGATTTCCATCAAACCAATGTAAGATTGCAGGTGGGATCAAAAATGACAATTTTCCACTAATTTCCCCCCTTAATATTGAGAAAATAAAATCCTTTCTTCATTCCCCTTATAACCCCAACCCCCCACCTTCACTACCCCAAAATCCTTTAAACCTCTTTATAAGGTAGATGGGGCTTAATTGAGCTTTGACAGTTTTATGTGCAAAATAATCTATAAAATTAATATCCACACCCACCAGACTACTATAACTATATCATAACATCCTGATCACTATTATCATTATTTTTAGCAAGATTTCCTTTGAGCAGTGAAGTACTAAGCCCAAGGGTAGTTAACTTTTGGGTGCACCCTGAAACCTCTAGCCCATACCAGACTTGAGCGTTCAGCTCAGTTTTGCTTAACCCTACAGTATACTAGACCAAATTGGTCTAAGAGCTAATTATTGAAAGCATTCTTCTCAGGTAATTGAATAATATACTGTGTAGCAGATTTTGATAAAATTGCTTAATTCCTGAGGAAAATGTATTTTATAACCACTTACTATAATTATTCATGGATAGAGCTTTTCACTGACTTTGCCTGAGACACAGTTTTATGAATCCCTTTTTCTTCCCTGAAGTATAATTAAATATAATAGACCTTTGTATACTACTCAAAGTACATACTACTCAAAAGAATCTTGCATTTAAACTTAACAATAATTATTATTAATATGTAAGTACATATAGTACAAATAAGCATCTACATTCATTTTCAAACTAATTTGTCGCCATGAAATTTTTTGGAACAAAATACGTACTCCAATTTGAAAAAAAAAAGACAACAAACTTACTTAGATTTAGGAAAACTTCGATAAGTTGATCGCTGTCTGGTAAATTATTAAACTGGACAAAGGCTTATTCACATTAAATAAATTATGTCAAAATATCAATCTCAGGCTTAAAAAACATTTAAAGTTGATAAAATTTTGTAAGTGATGCTTATTTTGTACAAATATGGTGGCACACACACTGTACAATTATATCATTACTATTGCAATACTGCAGATACCTTAGTATTCCCTCCAATAGTGAATTAAAGAATTCCGCCTAATAAAAAGATACCCTTATTGATTTCAGTACATATTCAGCAGAAATCTGCTGAAGATACTAGCTGATTTTCGATGAAAACAAATTAGGTTTTCTTTGTATGTGCAAAGCTTAGTCGTTTGAAAACTACTGGTATAGTTTAAAGGAAAAAATTAATATTGCAAGTGAATCTATTCAATCTTGTTAGGAATACTATGAACCTGTTGATATGCATGACGCTCCTATTTGTTGACACGGTCAATCTTCTTCAGTTTTTGTTTTTGCTTTTTTTTCACTGCCAAATTAAATGAATTTGTCTAATTGCTGCTGAATGGGGGTTGTGGAACAACAGCTGGGTGAAAAACCTCCCTGTACGTCCACTTGCTCCTAGGAGGAAAACCCCGGGCCAGCTGTACCCCGCATTCAAATGACCTCCCGGGCTGGGTCAGAAATATTCTAAAACCAAATACCTACAGTTACCGCCAGTACCCTGCCTCAACACAAGTAATAAACCATATGATTATATAAATAGTAAACTAAGTATTAATAATGAGTTGACTTCGATGATACCATCCCCTAGTGCTACCAGCCTCTTCACTGTTGGCTTTTGAACTCCTGTATTGAGCTATTGATGAATCGTTGCTAACCAGTTTGCCAAATCTGCTGTTCTTTTCAGCCTGAGAATAAATTGAGAATATTCATTTTAACTCAATTGTTAACTTATTTGTGACTAATTGCTGCATTTTGGCTTATAGAGTGAAGCAAGGGATGTACCAAGAGTTTAATGTCTAAGATTGAGTCATGAAATATTGTAAAAAACTTCATACGAGGGGTGAAGGTACCGGAACACATGGTGCACAAGTGCATCTCTAAAAAGGACTACAAGACTGACTGCAATGACCAAGGTGACTAATGAGGTAACTAGGGTGACCTGAATGACTGGTATAACTGGGATGACTAAGATGACTGGAGTCACTGAGAAGAATGTGGTGACTAAGATGACTGGGATGACTAGGGATAGTGGGAATAGAGGGGTAACTGGGGTGACTGGGATGATTAGGATGGCAAGGGTGAATGAGATGATTGTGATGACTAGGATAACTAGGATAGCTGGGATGACTGGGATAACAAGGAGGACTAAAATTACTGAGATGACCAGGAGGACTGGGTTGACTGGGGTGACTGGGATTACTAGGATGATTACGATGACTTAGGTGACTGGGATAACTGTGACGACAGGGATAACTAAAACAACTGTGATCACTAGAATGACTAGGATGACTGGGATTGCTGAGATGATCTGGACGACTGGGATGACTAGGAGGACTTGCTCAACCGGGGTAACAAAGATGACTAGGATGATTAGGATGACTTAGGTGACTGACTAGGGTGACTGAGGTAACTGTGATAACAGGGATAACTAGAAGAACTGTGATGACTAGGATGAATGGCATGACTAGGATGACTGGGATGACTGGGATGTCTGGGATGACTAGGATTATAACTGAGATAACCAGGATGACCAAAGCTGCTGGGATGAATAGAATAACTGGGATGACAGGATGACTGGAATAACAAGGAAACTAGGTAGAACAACTGTGATGGCTAGGGTGACTGGGTTGATTGGGACAAGTGGGATGACTAGGATCAATAGGATGACTAGTATTACTGGGATTACTTTCATAACTGGGATGACTTTGTTGACTGGGATGACTAAGGGTGACATGGATGATTAGGATGACTTATAGGTTGACTGGGATGACTGGGGTGACTGG
Source organism: Porites divaricata (assembly GCA_038088405.1). Taxonomy (NCBI): domain Eukaryota; kingdom Metazoa; phylum Cnidaria; class Anthozoa; order Scleractinia; family Poritidae; genus Porites; species Porites divaricata. Next base: position 14,137,936 of record JBBMOI010000012.1, on the reverse strand, counting down.
GGTAACTGTGATGACAGGGATAACTAAAAAAACTGTGATCACTAGGATGATTAGGATGACTTGGATGACTGGGACGACTTATGCTGGTAAGATTACTAGGATGACTAGGATGACTGGGATGACAGGAGTGACTGGGATGATTGTTATAAGTGGGATGACTAGGATGGCTGGAGTGACTTGGATGACTAGGATCAATAGGATGACTAGTACTACTGGGATGACTTTGATAACTGGGATGACTATGTTGATAGGGATTACTGGGATGACTGTGATGAAAAGGATGAGTAGAAGAGCTGGGGTGACAAGGATGAGTAAGGTGATGAGATAACTAGGTGTCTGGTATGACTGGGATGAATAGGTTGACTGAGATAACTGGGGTGACTGAGACAACTAAGGTGACTGGAATGAGTGGGATACTAGGATGGCCCAAATTACAAGGGTTACTGGGATAAATAGGATAACCAGGGTGACTGGGATGATTATGACTAGAATAACCAGGACAAAAGGATGACTGAGGTGACAGAGATAACTAGAATGACCAGGATGACAAGGTCGAAGGGTCCGCACCCATTTTTGAACAAATAATTCAAGGACTTTAAGGGACACATTTCTCATTCTTCAAGCCTAGGATTCCAATCATAGCCTTGAGTATAATGTCTTTTTTAGTTCTTCCACAACAAGACTGAAATTTTAATTTTTATCCTAAAGGTCTTTCTGTGTTTTTTCTTTTTAGGCACTTGAGAATCTGGGTTGGAAAAAGTGAGCACTGAAATTCAAGGACTTTCAAGGTGCGTGTGAACCCTGAGGTTGATTAGGGTGACTGGGATGACTGGAGTTACTGGGATGGCTGGGATACCTGGGATGACTAGGAGGACTGGGTTGACTGGGATAACTGGGGTATTTGTTTATTTACAAGCTTTTCTGGACACAGAGCCTTCCCAGAAGGAATGTGCATGAATAAGACTCAAGTCCCATGTGAGGTGCCATCCCTATCCAATCCCACAACCCTTAAAGGTTGGCCACACCACTAGGGTCTACTACCCCTACTTTTTTCGAATAGTGATGTGGGTTCTTTTATGTCCCACACAAAAGTCAGTCAGTCAGTTACTGGAATAACTGAGATAACCAGAATGACTGGGATGACTAGAATAACTGTGATGAGAGGAATACTGGGATGACTGGGATGACTGGGATGATTTGGATGACTGGGATGACTTGCATGATTAGGACTAGGATGACTATTAATGAAATGACTTGGATCGCTGGGATGACTGGGATGACTGGGATGACTGGGATGACTGGCATGACTAGGATGAATAGGATCACCTGGGTTACTGTGATAACAGAGGTGACAGGGATGATTGTGATGAACAGGAAACACAGAATAACAGGGGCAACTAGGATGAATGGGGTGATGATTAACTGAGATGACAGGGATACCTAGAATGCCAGGGATGACTGGGATTACAGGGATGACTATGAGGACTGGGTTGACCGGGATAACTAGGGTGGCTAGGGAGGAATGGAATGACTGAAATAACTAAGATAAATAATGTGATAACTACAGAGACTCAGATGACAAGGATAAATGGGTCGAACTTTGCACATCCAACTTTGCTTGTGGTGTGAGGGGAGGGGTTGGGTCAGTGTGAATTGCCCATGATTATAGGATGACAGGGATGACAGGTGAGACTAGGGTTGCAATCAAATGAAAATCTGAAAATGGATTTCACCTCAGAGAAATCTGTCCTCCTGGTGGATTTCAATTGAGAAATCCAAATCCGGATTTCATGGATTTCTTTTTTTATCATTCAATTTGGAAATCCGAAATCCGCAATCAGATTTTCAAAGCTATTCTTGTGAAAAGCGGCCTTCTTTTTGCTAATTATGCGAGCACGTGCAAGACCACTGTTCTTGAGAACTGTTTTTCAAATCCTTTTTTGGATTTCCAAAAGAAAAGGAAAGGAAGAGAATCCAAGAACAGTTATCTCAGCACTGAAATCCGTTTTCGGATTCTGAGTTTGATTGCAAATCTGAAATCTGGATTTTAAAATCTAAATCCAGATTTTCCAATCAAATGCACCCTTGACTGACTAGGATAACAGGGATGAAAGGTGAGACTAGATTGACTAGGATGACCAGGATGACTGGGACAACTGGGGTGACTAGGGACACTGGGATGACAGGAGTGATTAGGGTGACTTGGATGACTAAAATGACAGGGACGACTGGGATTACTGGGTTGGCTTGGATAAACAGGATGAATAGGATGACTGGAATAAGTTGGATGAGTAGTATAAGTGGGATGACCTGATCTTTGATGAAGGAACCCGAAAAAGATTTGGGGGAGACAGTTGGATTTGAAAAATTGTGTGGAAAAATTCTAAACATGTAGTCTTATACCAGTAAGGAAAGTTAAAAAAAGGAAAAAAACTGATACCTAAAATGCCTGAAATCACCAATGGAGGACCACCATCCAGCTCTCCTCCTTGTGATGTCATCCCTTTCATTGATGAAATGTTTTTGATATCCAACTTGTGATGGGCAAAGAATCTTCAAGAACATCACCAAGTGGGAGGGGTTCTGTTAAATGGCCAGAAATGCAAGAAATAATACAGGTAAATTTGACTGTCAGGTAGAAAGGCAGAATTACTCTCCCTACCTATTATATGGACGTCCATTTTTCTGCAAAAATGTTTCCTACCAGAATAAACTTAATGAAGTCTTCATCCTTTTCAAAATTCATTGAAGATTTTGACAAAAAGATTTGCAGCAATATTAGCTTTCCATACTTCTGTAATTTTTAAATTTTGTGATCTGACAATGGCTTTATGTTTACTTGGCTGGTGAAGACTATCTCAAGAAACATTAAATTTTAAGTAAAATAGTTAATAAGCCAACCAATTACTAATAAATGGCTGTACAACAACAGCTGGGTGATTTTAACCACCGCAAATGTCCACTTTCTCATCAGAGAAAAACCCTGAGCCAGCTTAACCCCACACTCAGGGCACTTTCCAAAAGTCAGAACTGGCCGGCCGGACCATGGCCAGACTGGTCATTTTGACAAAGAAATAAGGTTTTTCCAAGAGTTTTTGCTGAAAAACCATCTCCGTTGTGCATACCATTTAGGATATGTCTGACTGAATAATTAATAGTTTTGATTAAAAGTGAAATTCTCAATGGGACGGGAATGGTCTGGCCGCGCAGTCAATTCAGACAAATGGAAAGCTCCCTCAGTAGAAGTCACAGTAAATTATGAAGTAGGGGAGCATACTGATTACCAAACCAGTTGTTATTCACTAGACTATGATGCTGCATGTTGTTCTCTAAATCCAGACTCTCCTCCAAAGAATGCAGTCCATTTCTATTAACCTCTGACCAGTTTGCCTAATTTGTTGTCTTTTTCTGCCTGAAAAAATAAATAGACCTTTTTTATCAGCACATAAACTGGTGTTGATACAATAGTGACTTCTTGCTAAAACTCTCAACACTCCTTGCAATCCATATAAACACCTTTAGAATGAACATGAATTTAAAGCATACCGGTAATAACATTTCCTAGATGGAGAAGATGAACCATTTAGATTTAAGTAGGCTGTAGAGCATGCATTTTCTTTAAAGCACGACCCAGAGGTACATGGAAGAAGGGTACGCAAGGGGGAGGGGTGGGGAGAAAAAGGAAAAAACGCCTGCCAGCAGAGCCTATGAATTATTTTGCTGAACGTCCCCTAATTAGTTGCAACTGACTGCTTTTCTGGAAATGCATTTACAGCCAAGAATGAATATCTAGTTCATTTGTTGTTCCGGAAGCCACAAATTTACTTCAACAATAACAGAATTAAAGTGTTGACAGGTCAAACGCGACCCATAAGCTCATGATAATGTGAAATGTGACCAAAGAGTTTGCTAAATTGTATTAGAGGTTTTCCTTCTTTTCAGCAGACAAATAAATTATATAATGCATGGGGTTCTTAATAAACTATTGTGACAGAGCAAATCTTATTTTCCTGCTAGTCTCACATTAAGAGGATCTGAAACTGTTCTGTTCTATGCATATTGAATGATTATTTTTTTTCCTGTAATTAATGTTTTGTGTAGGTGTTTTTACTTTTTGTCAGGATTTTATCTCATTTTCTAAAAACCTTAACAGTTTATAAAGGTTTTTGTCTCTTAATAGTTATTTTCCGCAATGCCTGGACTTGAATAACTAAGGCGCAGTGTGTAGCTTTATGGTCGGTGAAGGCATTGATTCCCTGCTTTATTTTGTGCTATGTACGCCATTCGGCAATAAGAGAAAATAACATCGGTAAAATGGAAACAAAACACAGCAATAAGCAACAAGATTCATGCAAAGCCACAATATCTGGGGTCGGGTAGTATATTACAATTCTTTGTTCTAATACAAACAATATAAATCACTACGTCTAGACTACAAAAATAAAGACCCGTACTGGGCTAACACAATACAACACCACTTAGAAATTGGAACTATTGAAACATGATAGATCATAAATACCCGCGATGTGGGTGGACGGGAAAGCTAAATAAAGCTGATGTAAAGCTAATAGCAATGTGCACTGGGTGCTGTTAAAAATAATGCTCTGCAGTATATTGTGAAATAAAGACTGAGAACCTAGCTTAAATATTGTTGTTGTTGTTGTTTTTTTTATCATGTAATTTATTGATACTGATCATCAGTTTATACCAGCGTCTTCCTCGCGGACTTCGCTGATCGGTCTTTCAGTTTTAAATAAAGCTTTAATTTATTATTATTATTATTATTATTACTATATTAAGCAATAGCTAGTGTAGTTTTACTGCAGTATACAATTCTATTGGCTGCACTTGGTCCTATGACTTCCATGTGTTAAAGCTAAACATAGTCTATGATTTCTGCCTGATCCCAAACAGTACACCTAGTTAGAATCCTTTCGTGCCTAGATTCATATTAAAAGGATTAATTAATATTCAACATTAAAGCAGAGATGTGTTGACTTCTCTGCTCTAATTTGTATTTGTTTGTTAATGTGTCAACAAATCTCACTAACAGGTCCATATTAAAACTTGAAAAAAATGTGGAAGGGCTATTATTTAACAGTTAAAGAATGAGGCTGAGTATCTTATGAAGAATTATGGAGATCAAGGAGGGTGTTATCCGTCGAGGCCGTAGTTTTATTAGTCATTCAAAATAATTCCTAGTTTAAAAACATAGCTAAGACATGCATACCTCCATCGATCTATCGATGTTCAGTTCATCTTCGATAGTGTACGTTTAGGTTTGTCCAGCTCCGCAAATATTCTCCAAATAACAGATGCCGCCCTTCGAGTTGTCTTCTTGCTGTTCTTGCCATGTTTTTAGCTATTTTTTTGCCTAGTTCTTACTCTTGAAACGAGTGAAATGTCTGCCATTTTTTCAAGTTCACAACCAAAACAACTCAACCTCGTCTCCAGGTCTTCTCGGTTAACGGTGCCTTAACCTGCGAAAACGCTGAATTTTTGACGTCATTTCCTCATTAAAGTCAAAATTCTTCCAAATTTGGTCATCAGTAACTGGTTATGGTGAATTAAACTTGTGCTTTTAGCCAATGAGAATCAGGGAAATATTTTGAATGAATAATAATAATTATTATTTATGAAGGGTTATCATGAGGAAATATTATTAGATTCTGGTCACTGTTAGGGGGAACAGGATGAAGACCGTGCAAGATTGGAGAAGAAATAAACCACTCTGTAGCTTTCCATTTTTGCCAGTTCTAGCTAGGGAATTGGGCACGTGACTTTAAAAAGCTACAGTACTTAACAACACAAAACATTTTAACTACCCACCCATCCCTAACTAACGTGACGCCTCTTAACCAAAGCAAGCAATTAGTTTCGTTAGCTCCAAAATTTCCTTGTGAGCTTAAACCGTTACATCGTACCTGTCCTTTGATGAAAATTCTCCATCCATTGCAAGATCATTTTGACGTCATTTACTGGGGTTTGTACACACAACAACAGACTTCAGCCTTTTTGTTCCAAATAAAGTACTTTCTTTTTATCACAGTGAAATGAACCAGAAGTTAATAAACCACTGATCTGAAAGACCAAGCTGCGTTCTTGCAGAATCTTTGCGCATTCGATTTGAAGTTGAACATTGTTGCAAAGGCGCCATTATCAGGCGCCATCTTGGTTTCCCCCAGGTCCCAAGCTCCTCTCGGTCAAAACTTGGGATGCCGGGGGCGGGGGTAGGGGTGTGGTGAGGAGTTTATTTATCTATTTAATAAATAAATAAATGTACTTTATTTGATTGTCAATGTATTTAGCGCGAAAGTACTAACTGGGGACACTGTTTTTTACGTCTCCTACTGGAGACGAGACCGCCATTTTACGTGGTCATCCAAGCCACGCGAAAGTCTAGCCATTTGCAGGGCAAAGGCAGTACCTTCGTTTCTCAGCTATTTTAAGGGGGTGTTTACATGAGAAAACTCGCACCGGCGCGAGTTTCATACCGACATGACTTTTTGATTTCGTATCGCGTTTACATGATGACTGGGTTATTTCACATCTCGTTTATTTGAAGGTACGCTTCATGTTGATAAAATGCATGTATGATTCAAAATCGCGAACATTACGCATGCGCTACCCGTTCCAGTCTACCGGCAGACCGATTTCACACCGAAACGGGTGGTCGTTTCGTGTTTACATGATACCGTTGCGAGATTTCGTACTGGAGTGAAATTCTCGCCCCGGTGCGAAAACCGGAGTAAACTCACGCCGGGGCGACTCGCGCCGGCATGACTTTTTGTGGTGGTATCATGTAAACAAATGTAGAGCCATGAGAGGGAACCGGAGTGAAATCGTCGCGGCGCGAAAGTCGCCCCGGTGTCATGTAAACACCCCCTAAGACCCTGAGTATTGGTCCGGCCCTGGAAATCGAACCCGCGACCTCCTGCTCTGCATAACGCTCGCATAGTCGTTTCTCTTCTTAATCTGGATCCTGAAGGATTCTGGTTGATGTAGTAGAATGACGTCATCGTGCAATTGTCCTATTTGGGGGCAGCCTCCCCTATTTTTAAACCAAAAAGAAGTCCCGGGTAGGCCGTATTCATGACGTCACCTTATGACCTTATGCGCGATGTCCCGGACGTCAGAAAAAAGATTAGTTTTAAGTGACATCAGCAAAATACAGCTTGCATTACAATAAAATATCGTTACAAATTTAAACAGAAAATCTATAGTATCTGTTCCTGCCCATAGGAATAGATAACCTAGCGTTGCGACCTTTAAATTCGGCAAAGGCAGATGGTCAAAACGGCAAAACTTTCTTGACTTTTCGATATTTTTTTCTAGCGCAGTAGATCGAGTTAATGGAGTAAATATCTAGCTTTAACTATTGGCCAGTAAACGTGCTAAACGTTCAACGTTAGGTAGGAGAAATAATCAAAATACACATCAAGTGCGAATACGTCGGAATAGCATGTCATATGATTCTAAGTGCATAGCGTTCCACTAGCCTGCGTGGCAGGCGTTAAAAGGAACGGGGAAGGGTAGAGGGGGAAGGGGGAATTTGGACGCGCGAGTTTCCCTCCTCCATGCTCCCTCGCGCGTGGTCTCGCGCCCTAATTCCCTTCCCCTTTCCTTTCGAACGCCTGCCACGCAGGCTAAGCGTGCCACAAGCGGTTTGAGATCATATTTTTCTCACGTTACCCACAACTGAACATATACATTAAGGTCGTTGAGCGTTTTTTTGTAATGTTTAATTTTCACTCTTTCCCCCGATTTAAAAAGAGTTAAAGGTGTACCTTTCCACCAATCGATTTTTTTTCATTGAAACTGAAAATCGATAAACAACAACATTAGCCCAAGATTTTCAAATTCTTCCACCTTTTCATAGAGTAAATGATATAACGAAAATCATTCTTTTACTTAAGATACCGATTAGAATCAACAATGAGAATGGATGGCTGAAGAATTCTTAGAGCTTGGACAATGTGGCCAAAAATCTTTAAAGGTCCATACTGATCACTCAACATCTATTCATGATTGAGCCGCTACATTTATTGACTTACCGTATTTTCCCGAATAATAGCCGGGGGCGATTATTTCTTTTTTCAGCGTCGGGAGCTTGAAAAACGAAACCAACAAGAGTACCTTAAAAGTTCTGGCGGGACTCATCTATGAATGAGGAATCGACAACCACCGTTGTTTCCTAGTGAAACCTTCGATGTTTTCAGGCGCTCATGTCGACAAAATACGTGCAAATTTAAAACCGACTTGTCCATTGATGGAATAGTACATTGAAAACCGAAAGTTGCGTTCAGTTCCTTACTCGCGCTTTCTCGTTTTTATTTTGACGTCGCGTTGTCGATCCGTCGCGTTGTCTTTGATAAATCTGCTCACTATCTTCAATACCAAGCGATCTAACCAGAGTGGTTGGTGAGGTGATAAATGTTTACAGAAGACAAGTTAATCATTGCGTGTGCTAGCGGAGTGGCCAGGTCTTTCTGACTGTTTAGAGCCAAAAACGTCAAAATTTGAAGGTTGGCCAGTCTAAACTGGGGTTTTGCTATTTAAGTAGCACACACCGAAAAAGATAGCAATTAAGGTAAACTGGAAAAAATCGTTACTTTTAACAGTTGTCTTTATATGGAAACATGTGAGTGCTCTATTTAAGGTAAACTAACTTGTATATGTAATGGTTATCAATCAGAATAAAATAGATAAAACGTTCAAAGTGTCTTCTATTTTTTCCAGCAATGGTAAGTGGGCTATTTTGCGTGTTTACAAAGGAAACTACCATTTATTTCTACGTTGAACGAATTGCCACTGGGGAATTTACCCACGGGAATGCCTTCAATAATAGTGCTTGGTGCAAGAAAAAAAGTTTTGTTAGCCATATAATAAATCCTTCACTGACTTAGCCTGTCCAACCAATATGGGAGAAGGTTCTTGCCTCGAACCTCTTTTTTCGAGTTTTTGTCGACCTCTACTTTGTCTTTGTCTCCGGTGCGTGAAAACACACAAAAAAGAACCATCTTGGTCTCACGCTTGGTCAAAACGCACATTTCTACCTGTTCAAAGAAAAGTTTCTCGCGTGAATAAACTACTGATGATCGTACGTCGACCACTGTTTCTTCAGAAATACTTTCTATTCGAACCAGGCTTTTTTCGCGGTAGTCTTCTGTCGCCTTGAATGACAAATAGTAAAGATCGAATGGGATCGACTGTATGCTCGCGCATTTTGTCCGAAAACGCTTCATAGCACGCGCAAGTGTATAACACTGACTTCACAAAGGTTCTGACATCATAAAGCTTTAACGTCCATAAAAAAGAGCAAAATGAGCTTCAAGAAAACCCTCAAAGCTCTTGAAATCCGTGAAAAGCCAGAAGTTATTTTTAATAGGAGACTTAATTCCAATCCTTTTCATCCGTTCAAAAAGGTTGGAAAAAACAGTAAGTATTTTATCAAATATCATTTCAAAGCGTCAACCTGACGCGTAATTTATATTCACGATTTTGCACGACAACTCCAGAAGTGGCTTTTCTCTGTGGAGCATGAGTCCCCCTAAAAGCCGAACGAAAGCCACTAGTCTTTCTGGGCTTGCAGTACAGAAAAGACAAAACGAACGAACAAAGAAACAAACACACGAAAAAACCGAATAAAAGATCAGGGACCGGGATGTTCAAAGCTGGGTTAAGATAACCCAAGGTTAGTGGGAAATTTGAGATGAGAAGACTTTTAAAAAGCAAATTCTGTTAAATTCTTTTTGTCTACAATTTGCGATTGAATGCTCTAAAAAGAATAGCGACAATTATCCGAGAAAATTGTATGGAGCAAACGGAAAAGAAACCCGGATTAGAATTTGACCCCGGGTTAGCGCTAATCGCGGCCTTCGAACAACTTGGCCTAGAGCGAGAGAAGAGATCAGGTGATCAGTATCAAAATTCTCCCTGTGATGTCAATGCTTTAGAAAACAAATAGGTGACGAGAATAAGGGACATGATTGCACAAGACGAGTATGGTTGATTCTTAAACAACTTCTCCATACTACCTCTATGGGAAATGTAGAAGGAAAACAAATGTGAATTTGAATTTTGATATTGGGTTTCAAGGGGTTAATTATAGCCTAACCATAGTGAGCTTTTTGATTGCAGAGTTTGAGCTTACTTTGAGTCGTCGACGACTTTACATCGGGTTATTCATGACTGTGGTTTCCATAGTAACACTGATCACGTGGGGACTTGCAGACAAGGCTAGCGTGAGTATTTGTCCGAACAATGCAACTTAGTTGCCCGACGCCTCTCGGTTTTCAAAGACCCGTATGAAAACTGAGAGGGTCTTGGAACTAATCGTAGCGCCGAGTTGGAATAAACTTTCTTTTATCTTTTATATTGTGATGCCTTAGTTTGACATTTCACCAAAAATTAGGGCAATGGATCTCCTTACGTCGGGATTCGACTTTGCCCGTTTAATCTAATCATGACAATAAAAGTTACTGACCGAAGAAAAATTAGCCCTTCATTGTGCAGGTTCACTGCACAATAATTTTGTTGGGAAACTTAGAAATCGTTGTCTACCATTTCCACAGTACAGGGAGTAGCCTATCAATGCTGAAGTTAATCTGAATAATTTCACGTACTACTGATTACATGTAATGCTGACCCGTATCTTCACTCCCTAGCAATATATGTTGTTCCCTATCTTGGTTGGAGCTGTGTCGGCCTTTATGGCTTGGGAAAACCGTGGCCATCGTACATGCGTACTAGACGGAGAGCAAATGGAGTACAAGTGTGTAATCAATGAACATTCTGTGGAGACTGGCAAATTCCACAATGTTTACATTAGGCTAAAGGCTCAAAAACATGGTAAGGTATCATTGTTTTATCGCCCCGCGGCGCGCTCCTAATTTTAAGGCCTTCGTTGTAATAACGTATTTATTTCCTATATCAATCATGTCAACAATAGAAAGCATGATGTGATTGATCATTTTAGTGCCCATTACGTGCCAGGTTTTGACGTGAGGTCAAGATGACTCAGGGTTTTGGCAAAGCCATATTTTCCCTTAAAAACGCAGGAAAAAAAACTGTCAAAGAGAAAACAAAGTCGTCCAATATCCAGTCATCTTGACCTTACAATCTTTGCATTGTTTAATAAAAGATCTATTTTTTTGTCAAAAGCATTCTTTTTCTTGTGGGAAATCCCAAGTGATCGAGAAAGGACCATGAGTTTTCAGCATGACACTGCTGGATTGACAAAGCAGGCTTAATTTAGAGCAGATGAAAGTGCTATGCATTGTCTGGCAAGTTGTTTCCCTTTTTAGAAACAGTAATCAGGATATCTTTTAATTAGGAGGACGTATTTGAATGCGCCCTATTTATTAAATCTTCCTCTGCTGATCGAGGCTTGATTCAATTATTTATTAATTTACTTTCCTTTTGAAGGTGCGGGCGAGATGTATTATTATGTTGTCTTTAATGGATTTCACGTAACGGAACAAAAGATCACCTCTTATTCCAAAAATGATAAGGTGCGTGACTGTGTTCTTATACCTTGTTTTTAACTTTTGATCATATGTTACCTGGACAGACTTGTTTCACTGCAAAACTATCTCAGTATTAAAGTGCTTATATCATGTAAAACTGCAACCACAATTCATGAAAAATAGAAAACGGTTGCAAAGTTTCTATTCATTGACTTGATGGAGGTTCAGTTCTATCTCCCTACACAAATATGCTGAAAGAATTTCAAATCGTAAAGTTCTCCGCTTGTGATTACGACTCTGAATCCGACTCTGTCGCTATTGTGACAACCAACCTTTCTATGCTTTTTTTTTTTCTGTTTCTCTCAGTTACCTCTTATTTTAAAATGCTTGTACTAAGATCACTATAAAGGATTTCAGTCTCCGTGTCGCAAAGACTCTTGAAACTTTAGACAAATCTTCACACGTTATTTTTGTTCTTCATCGTACAGAAGCTACGTGTTTTCGCCAAGAGACTGGCGGAAAATCTGAACTTAAACTACTTTGATGTGAAAGCAAACTCTAAAGATCGTATCCTTTTTCATCATATCATGCGTCTTGAGTTTTTGTTTCCCGTTTTTTTCCAAACTGAAATACAGAAGAGCAGTACACGCCCCCTGTGTAGTTATACGTGAGAGCACACGAGACATGAATCACCTGAGTCATTCCGTTAGAAGGTTTCTAATACTCTCCCAGAAATAGTTGACTAATTATCAAAATATGTTATCCAGCTTGGCCTTTCATTCTCGGTGTGTTTAATTCTTCATATCATTCTCAGCCTTACACACAATAAGTGTTTATTGATTACTCTTGGTATATTATGAGTCATCTCTGTTCTCTTGGGCACTTGGTTTGGTTACTTTGTTGTTCTTAACTAATGTAAGATGTCATTCGTCACCGTCCTGTGGTTGAAGCTCCAAGTGTTCACAATAGTAAAGTTAATGTTGCCCAGCCGGTGTAGCATGGATTGATACAAACTTGCAATTGAAGAAAAATAGTCGAAAAGAAATAAACGTTAATTAATATGCTGGCTTTCTGCTTGTCGATACCTTATCACTCCTTTTTAACCGAGAGTTTTGTTATAAAGGGGACATCTTCTTCACACTGGCATGAATAATCATCTTTTTCACGCAGTCTTCACGTATGTTAGAAAGAGTTTCTTTGAATGTTTAACTCGTGTCAATGATTGAAAAGTGTTCTTATGACGTTGGACGAAGCTAGAATAAAGTTTCTGTGATAGCCTGTACAAAGTTAGACCGTTGAATCTCTTGTGGTACGCATTGAAAATATTACTCTTTACAACGAAAGCAGTGTGCTGGTTTCAAAATATTTTTGTTTGATATCGTCGATGCTGGTATCACGAGACTCTCTGTCACGCCTTTAATTCATAATTAGAATCACTCTTTAGCTCTCTTTTGACCTCCTTAAAGCCAATATCCAACCCCCGGCAGGAAACTATTACTACTCAGGCTACGCAGGGTCTAGTTTGCTTAATTTTTTTGATTTGATATTGGAAATAAATGTTAACCTTAGTTGGCTAAAATAAAAGTGAATAAAGAATGAATAAAAAAAATAAATAAATAAACAGTTTGGTCAGGAATTGTGAATGCATTTTCGGAAGATAAATTTTTTTTATAACATTTATCCTAATGTGATGTGCGTTTTGGTGGGCATGAAGACTCTCTTCAATGTTAGGTGGATGGTTTGCAAATTAAAGGAACTGCTGAGTAGCTGGGCCGATTGAAAGCATGTATTAGACTGTGTATGCTGCAACTGTCTGGTCTTAAGGATAGTGAAAATGAGAAATAGGGCAAGGATAGTCTTCACGTAGTGGTTCTATGGTCGCCGCAACGTTCCTCCCCCCCCCCCCCCCCCCTCCCCAGAAAGGAGTGTTGCGTCACGAAAAAATAACGGCCGTTTTGTGAGACTATCGCTCAGCAGACCGGCACTCTTCCAACTGAGCTAACCGGGCGGAGCTAACTCGAACTAAAACCAATTTTCCTTTGATTTCACCCTACTTTTCAGTCATTTTTACTCGGTTAACTCGAACTCGAATAACTCGAATTCCCCGCTAACTCGAACTGAACTAGAACTCGAACTTGATTGAGTAAATAAAACGAATTGAACATATATATATATATTTAATATTTCTTCGAGTGCAACCCTAAAAGAGACTTTTACGGCTAAATATAATGGTGTTTTGCCCAGAACACCCTAAGCGAGATCAAAATCTGAAATGTACATTCCTAAGCGAGATGACGAGCATCCTTGCCCCTTTCATATGGGAGTCCTCCCCCATTCCCCCCCCCCCCCCCCACCCCCGGGCTAGGAATTCCTCTCTAAGATTGTCCGTGTTGTGGCTGGCAAAACATAAGCCTTCGAGACTAGGGCAAGAAGAAAAATGTGGCTTATCCCCCATCGTTAAACGTTCCGGGATTACCTCCAAGGGGTCTCTAACCATATTGGGGAGTAATCGCATCATAGCTAAAAATATACCTACGAATTATGATTCCGATGTCAGACCGGACGTTTTTACCACTTTTTAGTTAGGCTACAACAGGAAACTGAACTGGTCATGCGGTTATCTTAACTAAAATTGATCAAAACTAGAGATCTCCCCATTCCCATCTCATCTTATTTTTGTACAAACTTTCCCTGCTAAAAGTCAACAACCTGGATAACGTGCTTACTCTCACTGTTTAACAGGAAATGAAGTATACTGATGAACTAACAATAACCGACCGGGCCAAGCAGGAAAAAAGTGATAAAATGTAGCAAAACGTGCCTGATTTTGATATCGTAGATTCCAGTGGAAATTTAGAATGAGGTTTAGTCCATTTAGTTCAATAGTTCTTTGGATAGGAGCACACCATGCCAACATGTACATGTACACATGTACGTAAAACCGCAAAAACCGCAAAACCCCATCATTGCTAACCCTTACGCCCCCGTTCTTATCGAAAACTTTCCTCCCGGTGGTCTGCAGCGATATTGGTGAGTAATCGCATTATAGCTAAAAATATACCTACGAATTATGATTCCGATGTCAGACCGGTCGTTTTTATCACTTCTATATTTAGGCTGCAAAATGAAACAGGTTGAATGGTACGTCATGTATATGTGTTATCATAATTGATCAAAACTAGAAAGTTCTCCATTCCCATCTCATCTAACTTATCTTTGTAGAAACTTTCCCCGTTAAAAGTCAACAACCGGGTTTACGTACCTAAACCAACTGTTTACAGGAACTGAAGAATGAGGTAAGAACTTTAACCGACCGGGCCAAGCATGAAAAAAAAAAGTGATAAAATGTAGCAAAACGTGCTTGATTTTGTTGTCGTAAATTCCAGTGAAAATTTAGAATGAGGTTTAATCCATTTAGTTCAAGAGTTCTTTGGACAGGAGCACGCCATGCCAACATGTACATGTACACGTTCGGTATGTAAAACCGCACAACCGCACCAAAAATCGAGCAAAACCACATCATCACAAACCCTTACGCTCCCTATCGATAAACTTTCCTGGATTACCTCCCGGGGGTCTGTAGCCATATTGGTGAGTAAACGCATTATAGCTAAAAATATACATACGAATTATGATTCCTATGTCAGACCGGTCGTTTTAACCACTTCTATATTTAGGCTGCAAAATGAAACAGGTTGAATGGTACGTCATGTATATGTGTTATCATAATTGATCAAAACTAGAAAGTTCTCTATTCCCATCTCATCTTATCTTTGTACAATCGCTCCCTGTTAAAAGTGAACAACCGGGTTTACGTGCTTACACTAACTGTTTAACAGGAACTGAAGTATGAACTAAGAACTTTAACCGACCGGGCCAAGCATGAAAAAAGTGATAAAATGTAGCAAAATGTGCTTGATTTTGATATCGTAGATTCCAGTGGAAATTTAGAATGAGGTTTAATCCATTTAGTTCAAGAGTTCTTTGGACAGGAACACACCATGCCAACAGGTGCACGTTCTGTACGCCCTAAGAAATATGTGGAAATACTCGAAATCAAGATTTGGCATTAGCATGTAGGTTGTTGTAAATAACTGACGATAAATTTACTGCAATAATGCAAGAAATGTCGTTTACGGATAAAGTTGCCATTTTACTTACTTTATATTAGATTTGAAGCCCTTCTCATAAGTCGTAAGAGATGATCGTGCTATGTTAGAGACTTTTGAATATTTGAACTTCCGAACATACATATTTATTCCGCTTTTCTATCTTCACTTAGTCTTAGTCTTCCTGTTTTTTAGAACACTTAAACGGTTCTAGATTTAAAGGATGATGTCTTTTTCGTTAACCTTGAAAATTGAATTAGTCTTTAATTATGCGTGTCATTTAAGTCATCCTCGTGTGCACTCTTTAGCAAAACTGTCTCGCGTTCTCATCATGTCTCGTATGCCATCGCCAACTCTCATGCAATCTTTTAAAGCTCTGCAGGTCAACTCAGTGGACAACCGCAGTGTCTTTTCAACCGCGCGCTCTCATTAACTCACCCGCGTGTCTTCCTCAACTCTTGTCCAGTCACGTTGACCAGCGCGCTTTGATTTCATGAACTTGCGCGCGCACATCAACTGATCTTGTCGCGCGCATTCCTTCGTCTGCTGTGCTGTGGTCACAAATTTGGAACAAATTTACTTCAAGGGTATTCTTCCGAGTGTGACCTATGGAATAAGTGTATGGGGAAATTGCAGTGAAGCTAAACTAGGCAGTCTAGAGAAAATACATCTCAGTGCGGCCAAACTCATTTTCAAACAACGGATACCACCCTCTTGGAAACCAATCAGTTATCTCTACAAGAAGAGGCTGCTCTGTCTGACACATAAAGCTTACTATGGGCTTTGCCCTGATCAAGTTGCAACAATCATAAAGAAAAGTCCAAATTTACGTAATATGAGAGACAACTTTAAACTTACTCTGGACAGACCGAACTGTAATGTTGGAAAACTGTCGTTCAAACACAGATCTGCAATGGCTTGGAACTCTTTACCACAATCAGTTAAATCCATAGAAGACCACAATAGTTTTAAAAACAAACTTCGTTATCTTTCTACATTTATTGACAAAATTTCTTTTAATCAATCGGCAATAGTTTACAATAAGGATTTAACAAATTATGTATACTTTTAGGAATTTTAAATTGTATCCTTAATCATATTTTACTAGGCTTATTAGGTTTAAGATTTTGTAAACTTAATTAACCGCAGGTCCACATCAGCTTTATGCTGCCTTATTTCGACCTGCGTAAACAAATAAATGATGTATGTATGTATGTATGTAGTTCCGATTAATTTAGAAAGCAAACGCCTTGAGTACAACTTTGAAGGCATTTTAATAACACTAGTAATGTTATACATGTATTACAATTTGTTCCTTGTATGAATACTTATCTTTAAACTCCAAGACAAGAACGACTACGAAGACGGTATTTTTATTGCACTAAGTAGTACGTGCGCGTGAACCACAGCGTCATTTCGGCGGGAAAACATGACAGCCGTCGTCATTCATCGTCCTAAGGGTTCAGCGAGAATGTCTTAGAAGAGGAAGCAAGTTGTCGAATGTTAAGACGTTTTGTTATTTCATGATCAGGAGAAAGCTCAACGTCCTCCAATAAAAATAAACTTGCTAAACTTTTCTGGGAAAAACTATATATAAAAACGCATTCCCGGTTGTCTATTTTCTTCGACTTCGCGAAATATAACTAAAAGCTAAATCAGACTTCCTCGTTCTCTAATCGATTATGATCGATTCGAGAACGATAATAGATTCGAGAGCGAGGAAGTCTATGAGGACGAGATTTGACTTGAAGCTATTTGTCTCTAAAAGAGTCTAAAAGGGCGTCTATTTGTTCAAACGCATGCACTGCGCATATACTCCTAGAATTGATAGCATACTGTAATAGGGTACACGACATAGATAAATAAGGCTGCAATCCAAGTACGTAAAAGTAGTCTAAAGTCAGGCCAGTAAAGCCAAGGCGTGATAGATGGGACCAGTCTGAGATCCTGAAATTGTCAGTGTTCATACAGTACAGTTCGAGGAAGTGCCGCGCAGTCAATTACGACGATTATCTGGCCGATTATCTTCCGGAAAGGCGAGTCTGAATGGCTTGACTGAATGATTCTGAGAACAATTTGACGCACAGATACCTGCCTATCTTTAATTATAGTACCAACTGAGTTTACCTAATAACTAAGGAGACCTATTATAAATAGTTACAGACGTTCATTGTAAATATTTCGTCTCATGGGAACGTTGCTAGTTTTCACAATTCTGTCGAACACAAAGTTGTCGTTAGAAGTCCATCAACGATTCTAGTGTCCGAATCAGTGATCATTGCGTTGTTCGTGACCAGCTTACATGGAAAGCAATCGGAATTTTCTTGTATATTTTCCTCTATGAAGAGATCAAAGTGTGTCCCAAGTGTCAACTCACGGCTGGTAAAATCAATCCGCCTTGTATAAAACAGCTCCTTCTCAACTGCCCCCGATGTCAAAGAAAGTTGCCGTCGAACAAGTCTTTCTTGCAAGCGGAGACAAGAGTTGAGATTACTTGGTGTTGAACTGATTTCCGAGGTATCAAAACTGCTTCTTCTTCTTCCAGTTCTGCAGATGAAAGTTTGAAACATAACAGTATCGTTTTTGATATATTCTTCTTTGCCATCCACGCTTTGTCTTCTTCCTTGTTTTCGCGAACTCGCAAAGTTGTCTTTGCCTTTCAAGAAGAACTTCCATCTTTTCAACATATTCAGTTTAAAAGGTAAATCGGAACCCATTTGATCTTCCTCCGCCTCTGGTGATCGCATGTTAAGAAGTTTATACAATCGATGTTTTCAAGAGTTTTATTCCCGTCTATGACCCTGCCAAGACGTGACCCTCACAGACGTCATTGCATGTCATTAACTTACTCATCAGTTGGGTCGGAGCGGAGTGTCCTTTCACATATCTGTGTGTGAGGGACGACGAATTTTTTAATGATCTCCCGGGCGCATAGTTTTCATTTCCTTTCCAACAATTTCTTTTAGGCACGCACAAGATACGACTGGTATCGTGTGCGTGCCTAAAAGAAATGACACTTCCCTTTCTATCCGCGGATCACATGAATCGCGCACCCCCTCACACTCAGAAGGAACGCTATGAAGATATACTTTTTCAATAGGATTTTTATTACCCTTGTGAGATACAAGGCACGAATATAATCGAGGACTAATATAATTATGATAGTGGTCGGAGCAGCTAAAACATACGCCATTGACTTGATTTAGGTTTGAATCAGACAAAAAAATTTATCAGTACAAGAATTCGTACCACTGAAAAACAAACAAAAAACAAACAAAAACAGAAAAAAAAAAAAACCCGAAAGCAATGAGTGGTATAATTATCTTCAAATTGATCAACAGTAGAATATTCTCCATGATTTGTTATCTCTACGTAAACTTTGCATGTCTCTAAACAACTCCCTGCAGGAAGTGTGGTCTTAAACTGACCAGGCGGCCATTTATTAAAAGGCGTACCCATAAACACGCGTATCCCGATACACACGATATATTTTGCTATTTGACGTCAACGGAGATTATCGAGGTCTTTTGAAAAATATTAAAATCCAATTTTACTGGTCCTTTAAGATAAGTTTAAGAAAGCCAACACGTTCTTGAAACGACTCTTAGGAACGAGATTTATTCTGGACTTTACAGCAACTTGCCGGTTGTAAGTGCTCGATAAACGAAGAAATGTGAGAATACGAGTGACCGTGTTTTTTAGTTTTTAGTAGTCGCTGAAATTATTCGCTTTGTTAAGTCTCGTGACAAGAGAGATAGAGATTTTTTCAAAGAGCCAGCTGTAACTACGTACGGGGTTTCCGTAGTTTGGTTAGTAATGTGCTCAAATTGTTATCATCCATCTCTGCCCACATTTTTGTTTGCTGGCATGGCATTGTTTGTTTTCATTTGCCATCGATGAGTATATCCTTCAAATTTTAGAATATGACGCGATATTACCTTACTGTTTCTAAAAAAAAATCCTACTCCTTAAAAAACTTCTCAACCTCCTTACCAGGGCTATTCGGTTCCGATTTGCCGAGGAAAAACCCTGGGACTCTGATTTGTGGGGAGCCATCTTCGTTCAGTTTCCATATGTATATTTTCATTCATCACCTATTCTTGCTTCTTCGTCATTAGGTATTATTTGAAAAAAAACTTGATGGAATCTCGACATAGCTACTGCATGAATTGATCTGAATTCCCTCTTTAATTGGCTTTTCTCAATGTTGTGAAAGCTGAATCTAAGCTATGATCTTCAAAAATATTTTTCAAACACCAGCTAGCGTGGTCATTCTCATCTTTGGTGATTTCTCATTGAACAAAAACGTCGCAGTTGTTCATTTTTTTCACCAGTCCTCATTTTGAATTTCGTTGCGTGATTGCATGCGTTATGTTTTGTTATGAAAACAAGTCGGCACGTATAATCGTATAATCGGATTTCGTTACTTGTTCATTGGTCGCACATACCGGAGGTTAAATCTAATGATCGCATATCGAGGTACTGCACGCTTCATCGCAAGCAAAATCAATCCTAAATTAACATTCTTTGCAGCGGCATTTGTCATTTGTATTTGTTTTATGCGATGTACATTATTTCGGCCATGGAATTTCCAGCTAAGGTAAATAAAATGCCACGAAGATCCAAAATTTCTTTTTATAAGCGTCTTTATATAATAATAATGATGATGATGATGATGATGAAGGTGATGATGACGATGATAATTAGGAAGAGAAGGAAGAGGAAGAAGTGGGGGACGACGACGACGACGACGGCGATGATGATAATAATACTAATTATAATTTTTGGAATATTGTTATCATTGTTATTCTTCTCTATATACTGTTAAAAAACGAAATGCACATCCAGACCCTTGACACTTTGGCATGCTGACATCTGTCCTCAAAGAGTGGAGACTCTACTGACGTAACAAACTATCCTCCAATACCAGTTTTACCAGTTTTACCCATACTGTCTGAGATTGCTCAGAGACATGTTCACAATGAACTCTTAAGCCTGATTCTCATATGCCGCCGATGCACTTGGGACATGGCCGCCGGTACTGCCTGGGATATTGTTCCGATAAGTGAACAGAAGTGACCGGCAACATTGTTCATTCCAGTCTTTACCGCCGGCATGCCTGCGAAGTTGACTCAACTTTAACTTCGCAGGCATGCCGGCGGTATAGGTTCTGCGATAGCTCTAGTTGCCGGCAGCGACTGTTCTAATTCGTCCGAGAACTAGCCCAGGCGGAAAAATTTTATTCTACATCAGGCAATTAGAATAGCTCGGATACTGCCTTGCTCAAGATTATCAAAAATTGGCTACTTAACCTCGATGATGGCTGCCTCAGTGGAATGTTTTTGGTCAGGATTGTTTGGTTATAGTAAAGCGTTTGATACGATTCCTTATTACGTGTTATTACAATAAATGTAAGCGTATGGGCTTAGTGAAAAATCCATTCCATGGTTTATCTCCCGTTTGAAGAAAGTACGCCAATTGGTAAGCTAGAAGATAAAAGTAAATGCAGCTATTGTTTCTCATGGCATTCCCCAGGGGTCCTTACCTGGCCCGCTACTATATTACCATAAATCCTATTCACCACAACACTAGTTATCAACTCACATTCAACGACCACCAGGAGAATAGAACGTCCCGGTCATTCCTAAATATCTCAGGTAGCCCGAACCGTTTTCAGTTCACCATTGACATTTGCAGATCACACCAGAGATTTTGAGCATTAATCCCAATGAGACAACGGTGAAACTCATCGCACAGAAGAGTTTGAACAGCATGGGCAGTATCACAAACGCTTCCGAGATTTTGAGATCGGATTAATTAAATTTGTTTTACGTACGAGCTAACATCCTCTCTTTCTTCTGCATTAGCTAGCCACTAGTTTGTTGATTCCGTTGGCCATTCCGATATTAATTAAGCTATGTGCAAACAGACGTAACAGTGAACTCCCAACATTGTTGGCCCACGTTGGGAGTTGTTGCGTCCGTTTGCATTTAAAGCAATTTTAAGCTTTTTAGTTCTTCGACTATTCATAAAGCTGACAAAGCACAATGACGTACGATGATCTTTTTTTTTATATATTTCACGCGCGACGACTTAATTACTGGGTCGCCAGTTTAGTCAAGTCATTTCAAGTTACCAGACGTAAACTTGGGAAATTAGAAAGGCTTTTATTTTTCAATGAAAAAAATATCATCTGCAAATGGTTAGTAACTGAACCGTTGTTCGCAAGATGGACGATAAAAAAGAAAAACACTCTATTTTCCAAACACAGGTTACAGAGCCAGATTGGGGGGATCTTACATGCTTAATTAAGAGAGGGGTAGTTATCTTCAGGCTGTTGAAATAGCATTTTCGAGGCCGGGTCCCAGTCTAAAGGTCTGGATGAGTGCCCGCCCCCCCCCCCCCCCCCCCCCCCATCTCCTCATTTACTTGTCTTATTCCACCATTGAGCTAAGCTTTTTTCTTATTTCAGTTCCAACCAATAAAAATCAATACCCAAGGCTCAAAACCAATTAAAGTGTCACCCGTTATTTGTGACAGTCCAGCACGGGAAAGCGGGACGTGCTAAAATTGTGAAGGACTCGAAACTATAAGACTCGAAACTATAACGCGTCCGGCTCATCTACTCACAACGGAGATCCTTTAGCACCTGACATTTTAAAAGTGATAAATAACATTGGACTAAACAGCAAAAGGGTCGGCAGAAAACGTGTTGTTAATTGAAATAGAGGCTAATTTGATGACATGACGTATTCGATCACAAAGTTTGTTATGATCAACTTTAAAAGGCCTCGGTAGAAGTGTAAAAACTGGACGATCACGAAATCATTATTGAGGCTGACAATCGTATTACATTCACCGGGAGACAGCTTCAGTAGATCTAAAATTGAACTTCTCTTTGGCAGTAGGCCTGGTGTTCGAATATTTGTTGAATTTTTTTGCTTTAAATGTATTTTGGTAAAACTTTCGTGTTCTTGAGTATATCTTTGAGGCACTTGTAATGCGCTAACTGTATTTATAGAAAGTAAAAAATAGACCATGGGTCAGTGCAATTTTAGCTAGAGAATGATGATGCCATTTAAATTTAGGCTTGGATCATCTGTTTCAGTTTACGTTTGAAAACGTTGTCTGTTTCGTTGATCATTTTAAAACAAGGAAACAAAGGTTAAATGATAATAAAGTCGTGGTGCTAGTTCTTAGATACACCCATCCTTTGTGCGATTTCTGGTTCGTGTATGTCTGGAACATCCAAATTCGGCTGTTTTTTTGCTTTTCTTTTTGGATGAAAGCCATAGTGTAAAACTAGACCCCAAAAGAAGACCAACGGTACAATAAGTAATTGCTCCAAATTCGCCTTTTCTACTTTTATCTTTGAATGAAAGAAAAATCTAAAGAGAGTTTCACATAGTCTTTGCATGCACGTTTTATAATTCAACGTCCATTTTTCGTCGCAAATTTGTGTCAAGGTGATTCTTTTTAAAGTGGATGGCTCCTCCCCAAAAGCTTCGTACAATCGTCTTTCAGCCGCTCCTTCAAAACTAACAAACAAACAACAAAACAAACAAACGAACGAACGAACGAGCGAAAAAAAAAATCATTCAAATTATTCCAAACTAGTTCTCAAATTTGCACCTTTTTGTCGCCTTAATTTATGTTTAACATTGTTCAGTACTTTCCCCCAACTTAATTCAATGTCGACAGTGACGGAAGTCGTAATCCCTTTAAAAACGGGTTTTGAAGAGATTTAAAGATAATTACACTCTTTCTTTTTTATAAGAATGTTGTTTTTTCTGGCCCAGGCTGGATGTTCGTATTTTTCTGTCGATTTTAGGCTGAAAATATTCCTGTGTTATTCTGAAGCTTAATATGTAACGTGCCGTTCATCGAACTGTTATTAGCATTGAACATTTGGTTTTAGTTAGTGCAGTTTTTTTTTAAGTTTGCTTGCTAGTTTTCCCGTTTAGAGAAAGGAATAATTATATCAGTTAAGTTAAAAACATATATCGTTGTACTGTATTGTAATTGTATTATAATTATAGATTTTCAACACACAAAATTATATCCTATTGAAAATCTCAGTCTCGGGTTTCCTCTGACAACATTCTTAAAATTTCGCAGATTTCAGCCTCGATATTCTTATAAAATATATTCTTATAAAAAAGAAAGAGTGTACATGTAAAATCCCCAGTCTTTGCTTGTTTGAAACAGCCCATCAAGATCCATTATAGCCTCCCACGCAGGCGTTTTTAGGAGATTCAATTTTTTAAGCAAAGACCAGCTTACAAAAACGAAGGACCGGTCCCGGATTCTAATAAAGGATCTAATCAGCAATAAGTGAAAATATAGGACAAAAAAAGCAAGGCTGATTTTACAGTCGGGAATACATAATCTCTTATTAGAACCAATATTTCGGAAGGCACGGCCTTCCTTCTTCAGGGTCTTACATCCCGTTTGTGGGGAGGGATGAAAACGAGCTCTCCTGAAAACGCCTGTGTGGAAGGCTAGACCCATCAAGGCTCTTCTCGATCATTCAGGCATGCAGTTAGTTGCTCAGTACTTTATGCGTGTCGAGCGATATCAGAGACCAACGCACACGCTGCGGTTTTCTGCTAGTGAATTATTCTCCCAAATGTGTAACAGGGATTCATGGGGCTCAATATGGAGACACCATATTGGTCTTCTTCCTAAAGCTCAAAACCAGTTAAAGTATCCCCCGTTATTTGTAACAGTGAAGGAAGGGCAAGCGGGGAGTACCAACATTGTGAAGAGCTCGAACTGCTAACGCGTGTGGCTCATCAGTCTACTCACAAAAGAGATACTTTACCACCTGATATTTAAAGCGATAAATAAGATTGGACTAAACAGCAAAAGGGTTGGCAGAAAACGTTGTTAATTGAAATATAGAGACTAATTTGATGATAGAAACATATTCAATCAAAAAGTTTGTTATGCGTGATCAACTTAGGCCTCGGTAGAAGTATAAAAATTAGATGATCACGAAATCATTATTGAGGCTTATAATCGCATTACATTCACCGGGAGACAGCTTCAGTAGATCTAAAATTGAACTTCCCTTTGATAGTAGGCCTGGTATTCGAATATTTGTTGAATTTTCAGTGTTGCTTTAATGTATTTTGGTAAAACTTCCGTGTTCTTGAGTATATCTTTGAGGCACTTGTAATGCGCTAACGTTGACTTAATTAGAACTAGAACTTAAATCTAATAATCACGACGTCTCTCTTAATAACATTTTATATTTATAGAAAGTAAAAAATAGACCATGGGTCAGTGCCACAAGTTAGCTAGAGAATGATGACGCCATTTAAATTTAGGCTTGGATCATCCGTTTCAGTTTACGTTTGAAAACGCTGTCTGTTTCGTTCATCATTACAAAAAAAATGGAAAGAAAGGTTAAATGATAATAAATTCGTGGTGTTAGTTCTTCGGTACACCCGTGCGATTTCTGGTTCGTGTATGTCTGGAACATCGCAACGGCGAAATGCCATTACTAATGGCAGGGCGCTGCTAGCTGTGGGGGGGGGGGGGGGGGGGAGGGGGGGGGGAAGGGGAGTTGTATTGGTACTCCAGCGGGTTTAGTGACGGGTAGCTGTGAATGAGGCTAAGTGTTGTTAGTGTAATAAAAAAAGTAATAGGCCCAAATTCGGCTGATTTTTTGCTTTTCTTTTTGGATGAAAGAAACATAGTGTAAAACTAGACCCCAAAAGAAGACCAACGACACAAAAAGTAATTGCTCCAAATTCGCCTTTTCTACTTTTATCTCGGAATGAAAGAACAATCTAAAGAGAGTTTCACATAGTCTATGCATGCACGTTTTGTAATTCAACGTCCATTTTTCGTCGCAAATTTGTGTCAAGGTGACTCTTTTTAAAGTGGATGGCTCCCCCCCAAAAGCTTCGTACAATCGTCTTTCAGCCGCTCCTTCAAAACTAACAAACAAACAAACGAACGAGGGAAAAAAAAATCACTCACATTATTCCTAACCTCTAGCTCTCAAATTTGCACCTTTTTGTCGCTTTTTAACACTGTTCAGTACTTTCCCCCAACTTAATTCAATGTCGACAGTGACGGAAGTCGTAATCCCTTTATAGACGGGTTTTGAAGAGATTTAAAGATAATTACACTCTTTCTTTTTTATAAGAATGTTGTTTTTTCTGGCCCAGGCTGGATGTTCGTATTTTTCTGTCGATTTTAGGCTGAAAATATTCCTGTGTTATTCTTAAATTGAAGCTTATCTCATTTTCGCTTTGGCATGTATTGGGATATCAACGTGCCGTTCATCGAACTGTTATTAGCATTGAACATTTGGTTTTAGTTAGTGCAGTTTTTTTTTAATTTTGCTTGCTAGTTTTCCCGTTTAGAGAAACGAATAATTATATCAGTTAAGTTAAAAGCATGTAATTGTATTGTATTGTAATTGTATTATTATAGATTTTCAACACACAAAATTATATCCTACTGAAAATCTCAGTCTCGGGTTTATTCTGATAACATTCTTAAAATTTCGCAGATTCCAGCCTCGATATTCTTATAAAATATATTCTTATAAAAAAGAAAGAGTGTACAATCACCAGTCTTTGCTTGTTTGAAACAACCCATCAAGATCCATTATAGCCTTCCACGCAGGCGTTTTTAGGAGACCTCGTTTTTCATCCCGTTTGTGGGGAGGGATGAAAACGAGCTCCCCTAAACACGCCTGTGTGGGATGCTAGACCCAGCAAGGTTCTTCTCGATCATTCAGGCATGCAGTTAGTTGCTCAGTACTTTATGCGTGTCGAGCGATATTAGAGATGCCAACGCACACGCTGCGGTTTTCTGCTAGTGAATTATTCTCCCAAATGTGTAACAGGGATTCATGGGGCTCAATATGGAGACACCATATTGGTCTTCTTCCTAAAGCTCAAAACCAGTTAAAGTATCCCCCGTTATTTGTAACAGTGAAGGAAGGGCAAGCAGGGAGTATGAAAATTGTGAAGAGCTCGAACTGCTAACGCGTTTGGCTCATCAGTCTACTCACAAAAGAGATACTTTACCATCTGGTATTTAAAGCGATAAATAAGATTGGACTAAACAGCAAAAGGGTTGGCAGAAAACGTTGTTAATTGAAATATAGAGACTAATTTGATGATAGAAACATATTCAATCAAAAAGTTTGTTATGCGTGATCAACTTAGGCCTCGGTAGAAGTATAAAAATTAGATGATCACGAAATCATTATTGAGGCGTATAATTGCATTACATTCACCAGGAGACAGCTTCAGTAGATCTAAAATTGAACTTCCCTTTGATAGTAGGCCTGGTATTCGAATATTTGTTGAATTTTCAGTGTTTCTTTAATGTATTTTGGTAAAACTTCCGTGTTCTTGAGTATATCTTTGAGGCACTTGTAATGCGCTAACGTTGACTTAATTAGAACTAGAACTTAAATCTAATAATCACGACGTCTCTCTTAATAACATTTTATATTTATAGAAAGTAAAAAATAGACCATGGGTCAGTGCCACAAGTTAGCTAGAGAATGATGACGCCATTTAAATTTAGGCTTGGATCATCCGTTTCAGTTTACGTTTGAAAACGCTGTCTGTTTCGTTCATCATTACAAAAAAAATGGAAAGAAAGGTTAAATGATAATAAATTCGTGGTGTTAGTTCTTCGGTACACCCGTGCGATTTCTGGTTCGTGTATGTCTGGAACATCGCAACGGCGAAATGCCATTACTAATGGCAGGGCGCTGCTAGCTGTGGGGGAGGGGGGGGGGGGGAAGGGGAGTTGTATTGGTACTCCAGCGGGTTTAGTGATGGGTAGCTGCGAATGAGGCTAAGTGTTGTTAGTGTAATAAAAAAAGTAATAGGCCCAAATTCGGTGCGCTGTTTTTTTCCTTTTTATTTTGGATGAAAGAAACGTAGTGTAAAACTAGACCCCAAAAGAAGACCAACAGCACAAAAAGTAATTGCTTCAAATTCGCCTTTTCTACTTTTATCTTTGAATGAAAGAAAAATCTAAAGAGAGTTTCACATAGTCTTTGCATGCACGTTTTGTAATTCAACGTCCATTTTTCGTCGCAAATTTGTGTCAAGGTGATTCTTTTTAAAGTGGATGGCTCCTCCCCAAAAGCTTCGTACAATCGTCTTTCAGCCGCTCCTTTAAAACTAACAAACAAACAAACGAAAGAACGAACGAGGGAAAAAAAAAAATCACTCACATTATTCCTAAGCACTAGTTCTCAAATTTGCACCTTCTTGTCGCTTTTTAACATTGTTCAGTACTTTCCCCCAACTTAATTCAATGTCGACAGCGACGGAAGTCGTAATCCCTTTATATGCGGGTTTTGAAGAGATTTAAAGATAATTACACTCTTTCTTTTTTATAAGAATGTTGTTTTTTCTGGCCCAGGCTGGATGTTCGTATTTTTCTGTCGATTTTAGGCTGAAAATATTCCTGTGTTATTCTTAAATTGAAGCTTATCTCATTTTCGCTTTGGCATGTATTGGGGTATCAACGTGCCGTTCATCGAACTGTTATTAGCATTGAACATTTAGTTTTAGTTAGTGCAGTCTTTTTTAAGTTTGCTTGCTAGTTTTCCCGTTTAGAGAAACGAATAATTATATCAGTTAAGTTAAAAGCATATAATTGTATTGTATTGTAATTGCATTATTATAGATTTTCAACTCACAAAATTATATCCTACTGAAAATCTCAGTCTCGGGTTTATTCTGATAACATTCTTAAAATTTCGCAGATTTCGGCCTCAATATTCTTATAAAATATATTCTTATGAAAAAGAAAGAGTGTACAATCACCAGTCTTAGCTTGTTTGAAACAACCCATCAAGATCCATTATAGCCTCCCACGCAGGCGTTTTTAGGAGACCTCGTTTTTCATCCGGTTTGTGGGGAGGGATGAAAACGAGCTCCCCTAACGCCTGTGTGGGATGCTAGACCCATCAAGGCTCTTCTCGATCATTCAGGCATGCAGTTAGTTGCTCAGTATGCGTGTCGAGCGATATCACAGATGCCAACGCACACGCTGCGGGTTTCGGCTGGTGAATTATTCTCCCAATGTGTAACAGGGATTCATGGGGCTCAGTATTGACACACCATGTTTGTCTTCTTCCCAAAGCTCAAAACCAGTTAAAGTAACCCCCGTTATTTGTGACAGTCAAGGAAGAGCAAGCGGGGAGTACCAACATTGTGAAGAGCTCGAACGGCTAACGCGTGTAGCTCATCAGTCTACTCACAAAAGAGATACTTTACCACCTGATATTTAAAGCGATAAATAAGATTGGACTAAATTAAACAGCAAAAGGGTTGGCAGAAAACGTTGTTAATTGAAGTATATATAGAGACTAATTTGATGATAGAAACATATTCAATAAAAACGTTTGTTATGCGTGATCATCTTAGGCCTCGGTAGATTTGTAAAAATTAGATGATCACGAAATCATTTTTGAGGATGATAATCCTATTAGATTCTCCGGGAGACAATTTCAGTAGATCTAAAATTGAGCTTCTCTTTGATAGTAAACCTGGTATTCGAATTGCTTTGTTGAATTTTTGTTTTGAAAGTGTATTTTAGTAAAACTTCCGTGTTCTTGAGTATACATGTATCTTTGAGGCACCTGTGCTCCAACTTTGATTTAATTAGAACTAGAGCTTTAATCTAATAATCACGTCTCTCTTTATAACATTTTGTATTTATAGAAAGTAAAAAATAGACAATGGGTCAGTGCCATTTTAGCTAGAGAATGATGACGCCATTTAAAATTAGGCTTGGATCATACATTTCAGTTTACGTTTGAAACGGAATTGTCCGTTTAGTTCATCACTTAAAAAAATACAGGAAAAGATACATCCATCCTTTGTACGATTTCTGGTTCGTATATGTCTGGAACATCGCAATGGCGAAATGCCTATTACCAAAATGGCAGGGAGGTGGCTAGTGGGGGGGAGGGGAAGGGGGAGTTGTAGGGATACTTCCGCCGGTTTATTAGTGACGGGGAGCTGCGAATGAGGTCAAGACCCCAAAAGAGGGCCAACGGCACAAAAAGTAATTCCCCCAAATTCGGCTTTTTCTGTTTTTCTGAAAGTAAAATATAAAAAAGGTTTCACAAAATCTTTGCATGCACGTTTTTTTAATTCGAACTCTTTTATTCGTCGCAAACTTGTGTCAAGGTCATTCTTTTTAAAGTGGCTAGCTCCTCCCCAAAAGTATCATGCAATCATCTTTCAGCCGCCCTTCCAAAACTAACTAACAAAAAAACGAACGAACGAAAGAACAAGCGACAAAAAATCATTTACATTATTTCTAACCTCGAGTTCTCAAATTTGCACCTTTTTGTCGCCTTTACACTTATTCAGTGCCTCACCCCATGCAACTTAATTCAATGTCGAGAGTGACGGAAGTCTTAATCCCTTTATAGACGGGTTTTGAAGACATTTAAAGATAATTACAATCAACAGTCTTTGCGTGTTTGAAACAACCCATCAAGACCCATCAAGGCTCTTCTAAATCATCCAGGCATGCTGTTAGTTGCACAGCACTTATCTACTTGCGTGTCGGGCGATATCAAAGATGTCAACGCACACGTTCTAGTTTCATGCAACATAACTTTTGATAGGGTGTTTATGTTATACTATTCATTTATAATAAGTCGTTTTCAATAATTATCCAGAAAACAATGGTCTTTTAATTGTTGCCGTGCAGTTTGCGTGAGAAAGTGAACAGTTTCGTGCTTAGGTTGTGACTCACTTGTACTCGAGAGCTGTATGAAGAGGTGGTAATTGCCGTCACTTTATAATAAGAAAGTTTTTTGTAACGAAAGACCCTTTTTTTCTGGGAAAGAAAAAACACTTCACGGAAAAGAATTCATAAGTTAAGTATCTTTCTGTAACAAAAGAATCATTTAAAATTTTGTTGAGTAATGAACAACCAACATTACCCGGTACGTCCGTTCGGGAAAAAGATGCTTAGTAGCTTTTCTCAGTTTTTGACAATGACACTTACTGTAGGCAAATAATATTTCATGACTTCATTCAGGGATCAGAAGTATCGTGCACGAGAATAAACAGCTCGACAGAAAAGTTATGCGTGCGTGATAAGAAGCCTCATTCACACTTTAGTAGGGGTGTGCACAGACTAAAAGTTGGAACCATCTTGTACCTTGAAAAACAACTATAAACAGTACCACAGGAAAGTACTGCTCAGAAACGTTCATAAATCAACTAGTGACTTAAAGAGCCAAGCCGGACATACCAGAATAAAGTTTTTAATGGTTTCACCGAGTTTACTCAATTTGTTTACATCGGCGATCTTGGAAATACTTATGCCATGACATTTTCAGCTCTGTATGAAAATACACGTTACACCTTGGAACTGTATACATTCAGATTTTCATGAAATTTTTGCAATAACTGACTGACCTTTTGGTTCCCCATTCTCAAATAATTAACATTTAAATGAACATTTGATTATGATTATGTACATGGCGTATAACCTCTGATGACTCGTCGTATGACAAAGCATTTTGGCTTCACGTTCAAGTTAACTTGACAGAGTAAACTCCTGTAATTGTCTGTTTTGCACTGTTTCGGTTACTCTCGAGTCTGCAGTCTCATTTCTCAAGTTCATCACGCCATTCAATCAAAAACGACGAACAGCTTTTATTTTACAAGGACCCATTAAGTTTTTTTAGTTCACCGAAAACTTTTAAAGTTCTGTGGAACAGAGAGTCGTTGTGAAGAGCCCATCGATTATTTCGGTGTTAACTTCAATCTCTGTTAACGATTTTGTGTGCCTTGGTCGAGGCCTAGTAGATGAGTCTTTAGACAGTGGCGCTGGTGTTGCAGAGTGCCTTCTTTTTCTCAATAGTTTTCCAAGCATATTTTCCATGGGTTTTGTACCGGTATTAAACGAATCTGCCGTTGTCTTCTCATCTGAGGCATTTTCCTCTGTGCAAGATTTAACTGACTTCTTCAGCGTCAAACAGTTCTTTTCAGAAAGTGACATTGCAAAGATTCCCTCCGATACGCTTAGCATAGCTGACTGCACTTGTGTGGGGGACATGATAGATCCATTTGACTTCATCTTTCGTTGCGAGTTGACACGAGTGAAACAAAACTTGTTTATATCTTCTTGAGCTGCTTTGAATGGCCCTTGTCAAATGACTTATGGTCTATCGACAGGTAAAGGCCTACAAGCTATTAGGGCAAGTTAAACTTGGCTTAGTATACGGTTGCTTTTAAGGCCCGGTATCAACTTGTTACAAATGTTGTCAAATGAGATTGCGAGAATTGGGATCCGTACTGCACCTCAGCGATGTGTATTTCTAACTTCTGATAATCACATCGATTGTTAAATGATGTTTGTAAGCTTGAACGATCTTTTGTTCTCTTTTTAGTGCTAAACAATTATCGAAACATCTGTCACGATCACTTAACTCAAAAATAGATCTTCATTAGCAAAATCTTTACGTTGCTTTGTGTCGGACGCGCATTGTAGTTTCTAGAAGGCCACTTAAAAATAAAGCATGCGAACGCCTTCTAGTACTTATTTACTTGTTTTCACAAGATTATTTATTACGAAGGGGTCAACAGCATATAAAACTATCAAAGCAATCGTTCTGGGTCACAGGCGTACAGTGCTTCACAGTATTTAGGAAAACATATGTACCCTCTTCCTAAAAACAAACCAATGATGTTTTTAGTTTCTATTTCCGGTTATTTCTTATCTGATACATCGCTTTAGTACAAAAATGTTCAAACGTCATTCTGATAGTCATGCTATTTATGGTTGATTTTCTCCTGGCAATGAGAGAAGACTCTAAATATTAGTTAGTCAGATTAACTCCACAAATCGATGAAATGACATTACGGTTTTATTTTTGTCGAAAAGCGAGGAGAGATTGGGCCAGATAAGATGGCTATCATAGTACAATTCCCCCGAGGGTACCCCTATATAAGCCATATAGGAGTGTGTCGCCCCAAAGGGTAGGGTTTCTGGGCCTTTTTGGTCTGAAACTGGGAATAGATTTTTCCCATTTTGGTCTGGAATCAGGTATCGTTTTCGAGGGAACTACGGGAGCGGTATGAACGTATTTATCGTTTGAATTCAAAATGAATAAGAACGAAATAGAAACATGCGAATTCGAATGGCTGATGACATAATTTATGCATAAAGGCCAGGTCTTAAAAAGGGGTATGGATATTAGAAGTATGCTCTGAAAACGGGTGTGGAAAATGCCTTTTTTTGTCTGAAATAGGGCTGATCTGAAAAACCGGGCGGCACTCTCCCACCAAGAATATCTAGGAGTACCCCCCGGGTACAATTCCTTTACGGCTTATAGCTAGGAAATGAAGTGTAGTATAATGGCATTCTTTAGAAGGCAACAGTTGTATTGTTCAAAGATATTTATCTTCCATTAATTAACTAACCAAATATGAGCCATTTTATCTTTTTGGCAGTTGTAGATTCATTCGCCTTTTTCAGCTGCAAATTTAAACCGGTTTACGGTTTAATAATAGCTCCGTCGACCGAATATATTTAGTTCCCAATTGAAATGCTTGAATGTAACTCAAGAGGTAAAGTTACTGTTAAATATTTTTTCTAAATGAAAGCTTCTGAAAACCCAAGTTACTCCATGAATGGTATTGGCCTTTGAAAGCAGTCACATGTCGGTGTAGTGCTTATTGATCGGAGCGTTTCCAGTAAAAAAATCTTAAGTTATGTTTACTTGAAAACTTTTTCAACAGTGTCTTAAGTTAAAAAAAAAAGTCATGAAGTCATGAAGTTATCTAAACACAATAGAAAGAAAAGTCAATTAAACTTTTAAGCTGTCTCGTGCTTAAGCACGTGCGACAACGCACTTGTTTGCTAATTCGAAAATAAAATTAATGTACGGAGGAACCTAGCATCCCACGCAGACGTTCTGATCTTAGGGTTGCGTCACGCGTTCCTGCCCCACTAGGGTAGGGTAGGAACGCGTGAGGAACCCCCAGGAACGTTTGCGTGGGAGGCAAAGTGGAACCTCGATATAACGAACCTCTATATAACGAAGTCCTCGGTATAACGAACGATTTTCTTCAGCCCGGCCAAAATTACAGTAAAATGTATTGAATACAACCCCGATTTAACGAACCTCGATTTAAAGAAATCCTCGTTATAACGAACACAATCCACAAGCCCAAACGTAAAATTTACCTGGATATAACGAATAAATGTCTGCGTGTGATACAAGGATTAAATTTATTTGCACAATTTATTTGACTTTTCTTGAGTTTCTGGTGCCGTAGCTATGTATAGCTCGGTACTGAAATGTTATTACAGTAACTTTTGAGATCCGGATCGAAATGCTAGGTCTTGTAAATTGATTATGAATTATACCTCAATATAACGAAAATTTTGGTAGTTTTCCCGAAAATTCATTAAATGGAGGTGTCCGATATAACAAACCCTTGATTTAACGAACATATTTCCCCAGTCCCTTGGCACTTCGTTAAATCGAGGTTCCACTGTAAATGCATTCCAAAATAAGTTCCAATCAGAGACAAAATAGTTGACACACTTGTCTGAAAGGATCGCTTCATATACAAAAAAAATTCATTCAAATATCATAACCGCCGTAAATCCTAACCACCTTCGGTTGTTTGTACGGTACAACATTGATTTTGGGGAAGGGGTTGGGGTACATTATGTACACAAGGGAAGGGGATAGATATAGCCATTATATGGAGGTGACTTGACACTTTTGTCTCTTCATTGTAGATAGTAGCTGTAACTAGCGGTTAGTAATTAGACAGTTACCAGACGAAACTAACAAGAAAGCTCATGATGACTTTAGACAAAAATTGGATTTTTTGTTGAGTTAATGTGGGGTGCTTAGTTTCTCTATTTTACCTGTAAGTAATCTTAAAAGACATACATACATGCAGATGCTGTAGTTTATGTTTATCCTTGGTTTAAATTATATTTTCTTTTGTTTTCGGTTATGATGATGTATGTTAATAACTTTGAATCAAAGGAAAATAAAATTCAACCCAAGGATAAAATTGAACCACAATATATCCATACACACATACATACATTGTATTGAGTCTCCCTTTGTAGGGCTTTTCAGACGCAATTGACTAATAATTATTACATAAAATAGAATCTAAAATCTAAAAAGTTAACCTAGTGTACTCATTATACAAATACATATCTAGAAATGCAGCCGTTTTTTGTTTGGTCCGTCGCAAAAAGGGGGTTATCTCTCAGGGGTTCCTAACGGAGGCCTTGGAAACTGGGGATAAGAATCGTGACGACTTTCATTGTACGCAAATGAGTCTTGTGTGATGAGCATGTGGTTTATTTTCGGCGATGACTGAAATGACGCATGTAAGTTAAACACGTTTTGGCAATGATGTAACCATAAGCCCGACTCGAAGCCCTTGATTTTAGTGTAGTCAGGTACGTGTATTAAAAACTAAATATCCCTAGTAGGATGAGAAAATATTATTGCGGTGTATTGAGGCGTTACGTTTCTCAGAATATTGTGGCAACTACTGGAACTCTACGGTTAAATCGATTCACTTTGTTGTATGTATTTAATTAACAGAGTTTCGGAGTTGTTAAGATATAAAGTTGCGTTGCACTTTATAAATACTTGAGATATCAATGATTTAACCTTCGAGTACTACTGGAAGCAGCTTCAACTACGAGTCTGACATAACGTATGTGTCACGGATGTGTTTATACGGGTAGCTCTGCAGTTGACTATCACCCACTCCACTTCTAGCACTTCATGTCCATAGAATAGAAATCCCATTATATCGAACTTTTCCGGAACCGTTCGGTCCACGAATTCTATCCCTTGAAAGCGTTGATTAATGAGCAAAACTTCGAGGTTTACTGCAAAACCAGGATGGAGGATGGAGGATGGAGGATGGAGGATGGAGGATCGGGGATCGAGAATCGGTTAAAAAAAACTTGAAAATAAACTGACAAATGAATGAACGGTGAGGGTAAAATGAGGAATGAGTTTGAGGAATGGCATGTGGCATGGCTTACGGAATGACATAATTATGCAAAATTTAATTTATGGAAAACGGCGCAAAGAAAAATGCGCGCGTCTCTGCCGCGCCTTTTGTGGTGCCAATTTAAGCGAGCAATCGATTTGCCGGTCCATTTATTACTGCTATTTAAGCAAGGCTAAAATTGAAGCACAGCTGATACACGAATACTTGATAAATCATCCATAACTCGTTTTTAAAATAAACTGAAACGGTTCTTTACTCACGTCTCTTTTCCAGTGAAGCGCATTGAGAGTACTAAAACATGTCAAGTTTAAACAGTCTTCTATTGAGTTTTTACTCTCCTCATTACATAGAAAAAGGTCGTAACGGCGGACGAGGTAAAATAGAACCCTGGGATTGAAGGCTGTTAGGAAATGGCAGACTCGGTACTCCCAAATGAAATAAAGAAGTAAGCCTCGTAAGTACGTGCAGACGTACTGTGTCACAAATCTCTCTGGGTTTTTAGGGGTATATAATCTGTGCTACTCAAATCAAGGGTCACTCCTTATGGTAACGCTAGAGAGTAAAAAACGCTCGCTAAACGTGAAGTCGGGCTAGCAACCGATTTCAGGGATTTTAAATAAACCGGTGAACGAATCAGATCATATTCGAGACTAAATGAACCCCTCGCTCAAACATTAATCCGTAATCCACAAATCCAGTGAAGCGGCAAACTTCTGTCTGTCTCCTTTAGGCTTTTCCGCGTCTCTTCGCACCTCCCTTGTTTGTTTGAAATCAGAGCCAAGTCATTAACATGTATTTTTTGAAAAGTTATGTATTTTTTTTTTCAACAGTTAGGGGGACGCTGAACCGGCTTTACTAACTTAATAAAGGTAAAGGTAAAGGTAAAGAAGAAAAAATGCTAAAAGTAGGAAGGAAAGAAAAAGAAAAGAAAGAAATAAAGACAAAAAGCTCACAAACTCGATTGCCAGGATTCGAGCTCGCGCTTCTTGGCCAGCTGTTAGCTTCGCGTGCCTGAAACTTCACCATGCGACCGAAATACAAGACACGTTCGATCTCTTAATATTATGTCAGGAACAATCACGCGACCCACCATCTGAAAAACACTTCTCACACGGTTTCATACGGTGGCCCATATCTGCAAACACAACAAACAATTCTTGAAACACAACAAACACTTTTCCAAACACAACATAGTATTATCTGAACACAACAAACTATTATCGAAACACAACACAGTATTATCGAAGCACATCACAATATTATCGAAACACAACACAGTATTATTGAAACACAACACAATATATCGAAACACAACTCAGAGTTTGCAAAACACAACGCAAATCTCCCAAAACACGACACAATATTTGCGAAACACGACACAAAGTTTTCCCGATTACGTAATGCAGGATGTTACTATACAAGGCATAAACCCAGGTAGATACTTCATATATGATTCCTATAGTGTACCGATATATATATTCTTACTTACTTACTTACTCTTTCTGCCTTGCTTGAGTATCTTTATGTACTTTTGTGTCTTGGCCTACTCTAGTAACTTGGCATGCTTAAGTGTCTTGGCCTACTTCAAGACGCAAAAGTAAGTAAAGATACTCAAGCACGCCAAGTAACTGAAGTAGGCCAAGTCCCTCAAGCACGCCACTACTGAAGTAGGTTAAGACACAAAGGTACGTAAAGATACTCAAGCAGGGCAGAAAGAGTAAGGCCCAGTTCAAACGTCGAATCTCACATGTGCCGAACTTAATTCGAGAGTTAAAAGTGCGAGGTTTGAATCAATTAAATTCGACTGTTTAAATTAAATGCGACGTTTGCCGTATCTGCGACTGAAACAGTCAAAGATTCGACTTAAGTTCGACTTTTGATTCAAACGTCGCATTTCACATGTGCCGAACTTAATGCTTGAATGTTAGTAAATTATTATTATATTACTGGGAATATTGACAGCGAACAGAGTTAAATTCGACAGAGTTCAGAGAGTTAAATTCGACGAATGAATCAAATGCCGTATTTAACTATTTTAGTCGACTAAAACAGGAATTAAGTTCCGCAGATGTGAAATTAGACGTTTGAACTGGGCCTAAGTAAGTAAGTAAGTAAGAATATATATCAGTACACTATAGGAATCATATATGAAGTATCTACCTTGGTTTATGCCTTGTATGGTAGCATCCTGTATTACGTAATCGGGAAAACTTTGTGTCGTGTTTCGCAAATATTGTGTCGTGTTTTGGGAGATTTGCGTTGTGTTTTGCAAACTCTGAGTTGTGTTTCGATATATTGTGTTGTGTTTCGATGACATTGTGTTGTGTTTCGATAATATTGCTATGTGCTTCGATAATACTGTGTTGTGTTTCGATAATAGTTTGTTGTGTTCAGATAATACTATGTTGTGTTTGAAAAAGTGTTTGTTGTGTTTCAAGAATTGTTTGTTGTGTTTGCAGATATGGGCCACCGTAGTTTCAAATGCAAATAAGATAAAAAAAAAAAAAGTGACATTAATTTTGCAAATATCTTTTGCAGAAAAAAATTAAAGCAGAAGAGAGTGTGACCTTCCAAAACATCTTTTCTTCAATGGCCGATTGCAGCAGCCCGAGTAATAAAGGTAATAAGTACAAACTTTGTGGCTGAACAAAAGGTAATCGAGCGTGAGAAATCAAGGAGTCTTTTCTGGCTTTTTGATTGTCATCGTAGTCAAGCCCGCAACAGAAGCGGCTGCTTGTGAATTGATTGACGCCAAAAATGTGATACTGTGATAAAATGTACGCTGTGCACAGCTCTGAACATTGTACTCTGACATACGGTGGCCCATATCTGCAAACACAACAAACAATTCTTGAAACACAACAAACACTTTTTCAAACACAACATAGTATTATCTGAACACAACAAACTATTATCGAAACACAACACAGTATTATCGAAGCACATAGCAATATTATCGAAACACAACACAATGTCATCGAAACACAACACAATATATCGAAACACAACTCAGAGTTTGCAAAACACAACGCAAATCTCCCAAAACACGACACAATATTTGCGAAACACGACACAAAGTTTTCCCGATTACGTAATACAGGATGCTACCATACAAGGCATAAACCAAGGTAGATACTTCATATATGATTCCTATAGTGTACTGATATATATTCTTACTTACTTACTTACTTAGGCCCAGTTCAAACGTCTAATTTCACATCTGCGGAACTTAATTCCTGTTTTAGTCGACTAAAATAGTTAAATACGGCATTTGATTCATTCGTCGAATTTAACTCTCTGAACTCTGTCGAATTTAACTCTGTTCGCTGTCAATATTCCCAGTAATATAATAATAATTTACTAACATTCAAGCATTAAGTTCGGCACATGTGAAATGCGACGTTTGAATCAAAAGTCGAACTTAAGTCGAATCTTTGACTGTTTCAGTCGCAGATACGGCAAACGTCGCATTTAATTTAAACAGTCGAATTTAATTGATTCAAACCTCGCACTTTTAACTCTCGAATTAAGTTCGGCACATGTGAGATTCGACGTTTGAACTGGGCCTTACTCTTTCTGCCCTGCTTGAGTATCTTTACGTACCTTTGTGTCTTAACCTACTTCAGTAGTGGCGTGCTTGAGGGACTTGGCCTACTTCAGTTACTTGGCGTGCTTGAGTATCTTTACTTACTTTTGCGTCTTGAAGTAGGCCAAGACACTTAAGCATGCCAAGTTACTAGAGTAGGCCAAGACACAAAAGTACATAAAGATACTCAAGCAAGGCAGAAAGAGTAAGTAAGTAAGTAAGAATATATATATCGGTACACTATAGGAATCATATATGAAGTATCTACCTGGGTTTATGCCTTGTATAGTAACATCCTGCATTACGTAATCGGGAAAACTTTGTGTCGTGTTTCGCAAATATTGTGTCGTGTTTTGGGAGATTTGCGTTGTGTTTTGCAAACTCTGAGTTGTGTTTCGATATATTGTGTTGTGTTTCAATAATACTGTGTTGTGTTTCGATAATATTGTGATGTGCTTCGATAATACTGTGTTGTGTTTCGATAATAGTTTGTTGTGTTCAGATAATACTATGTTGTGTTTGGAAAAGTGTTTGTTGTGTTTCAAGAATTGTTTGTTGTGTTTGCAGATATGGGCCACCGTACTGACATCTCGTAAACGTCAACTGATATTAAAAGCAGATACTAAGCAGCCATGGAAAATGTAATTACTTCCACGCAATTTTGATATCTCATAAAACGGACAACAAATTCAACAGGAAAACGCGCGAACTGAAGTAACTGTCCGTTGTATAGGTTCTGCTAAACTTACACATTTTTCTTGTGCTGAGCAAAAACTGTACCCAGCCGTATCTTGTTTGCTACATAGAAGCTATATATATTTATGAGGTCTTCTCACAGTAGAAATATCAATATGCAGAAGGTTTTTAAAGGCTTCACTCCGGTGTGAACCTAAGATGTGTGGCCTGTCTCTCATTGCAAATTTTAAGTTTTAAGTATTTACATTATAATTATGATATATAACACTCGTTTTGTATTTCAAACGAAAAAGTAGCATAACAGCACTAGCCGACAATAACATTTATCTCCAAGCAAGCGAGACTCAACGCTACTAAGTGTGTAAAATAACTAATTGACTTGGTGCTAGCCCATTTAGACATTTAAAAACTTAAACTGAACTAAATCACTGAAAAACATCTTCTCGGAAACATTCAGCAATTTTCAAGCCTCAGTTCTCCTTTTACCTCCTGTCCGAAAAGCCGATAAGCGTTCCAACATAATTCGTCCTGAGTTCTAATTGTCTTATTGTTCCAGTCGTCTCTTGTCCGCATCACAGGGCGCCCGCACAATGTGTGTGTGTGTATTTAAACCGACTGTTTATAGTAAATGTAGTGGTATACCGTTTGCTTCATCTATAGCGATATAATACTAAGTATGCCTATGATTCAATATTAAATAAACGTTGA
Source organism: Porites divaricata (assembly GCA_038088405.1). Classification (NCBI taxonomy): domain Eukaryota; kingdom Metazoa; phylum Cnidaria; class Anthozoa; order Scleractinia; family Poritidae; genus Porites; species Porites divaricata. Next base: position 14,097,339 of record JBBMOI010000012.1, on the reverse strand, counting down.
ATTACCTTACCTGTGGTACATTGTCGTCCTTTCGCCTCAAAAGCGGTTTTTTGAGCGATTTTGGAGGATTTTGAGCTCGCCGTTTTCCTTGCTCGAGTAATCTGAATGTTCAAATTTGCATATTCGGTTGAAATGGTCTCGCTTGGTTGATTTCTTGCATCCATTTTGGTTGCTGATGTTCGTTTTTTCTTGGATTTAAGTCCAGGTTTCGAATGAATATCGCCGCCCAGTATTACCTGAAGTGACGAAGGATTGAAAGAAGCAGATGCATTCACAGAATAGAGCACTCCATCGCCGAAAACATGTCCTAGTCACCGAGTAGAGGTGCCTTCATGGCGGCAAAATATGTTCCATGACAAGTCTTTATGATCGTTGGTTTGGAAAGCAAGTACCAGAGAGAAAGTATATATAAAGAAAAACAAGAGATGATGAATTCTTCACTATTCGGAAGTAAAAGAATTATTTCCAAGGCGCAGAAGAGGCCCTTTCTTTCCGAAGTTTTGTGCCAAGCACTTCTCTGAACTACACGACTGACAAGCCACGCGAACGACTTTGTTAAAAAAACACGTCAAGCAAATAGAGGGAGTACAAAGAAGAGCTGCACGCTTTGTTAAAAACTGTTATACGAGGGAACCAGGAACAGTTACAAACCTCTTGAACGAATCAAACTGGATACCCCTGAAGGTACGAAGAACAATCTCGCGGTTGATCTTATTCCACAAAGTGATTCATGGTGATGCGGTCTGGCCTTTCCAGACTATGTTATGAAGCGCAGTAGGCATTTAAGGAACTCTAGCCAGAACAAGTTTATTGAACTGCTTCCAAATACTGAGACTTATAAGAATAGCTATTTTTGCAGAACTATCAAAGACTGGAATGCATTACCAAGCGAAATTGTTAATATTAAGTCCGCAGATCGTTTCAAAGAAGTGTTATCTGAGTATTTTAGTCATAATGAATTTTAATATTGCATAATGATTGATGCATTTTATTTATTTTCATCTTACTTAGTTAGGCGTCTTGCGTGATGGTAACCCTGTTGCAGGACTATAAATTTTTGAATAAAGGTTGAATAACGTTAAATGCCATGCAGGGGAAAAACTGCTACTCGATCGTAAGGTAAGGAAATTATACCGATGGTGAATCTACTGCTGAAGACAATGCCAAACGATTCTGCATAACAACTCTGGTGCAATGACAACGCCATCGTCAAAATTTATTAAGCTACGTCGGAAAAGACATGAGAAATCGTATATTATTTAGTCACTTACATTGCAGATGTACGTACCTGTCTTAAGAAGAAGGTAAGATTTGTATCAATTGTTTATGAGTTTATTTGCCGGAAAAATAGCCTTCATTTTTGAACAAGTAAACAATATAGACTAAGCAGAATTTGTCTTCAAAGCAAAAATAAGCATAAGTTGTTTCTACACTGAATTTGTTGAACTCTAGTACAATATATTACTTTTTTTTATGAGTTACTCGTTCAAATCAAACTGTTTCTACACTGAATTTGTTGAACTCTAGTACAATATATTACTTTTTTTATGACTTACTCGTTCAAATCAAACTATCATTACACGCAATCTTTGAAATATCATGGCCTCCAAGTCACGTTGCGATATTTTAAATTTGTTCGCAATTAACATTTGAATTAAGGTTAATAAATTCCAGCTATTTAGCACCTTCCTCTTGGTGATCTATAGTTGGCTTACAACGCGTAAAATTAGTTTCGACAAACATTATATGAAATCGAATGGAAGACACTTTATTCCTAGGAACATGTTATTCGTAAAAAAACTTGTTGATATTCTAATCTTTTTGTTAGTATATTTGGATAGAGAATGGATGCCCTCGAGGGTTTCTTCTGTTGAATATTGAGTTAATGTAAAACCGTTTATAATTGTAATGCGAGAAGGGCACTTAGTTCATTCTCTTTTTTACCTGTAAGTAATTTTAAAGGTCTTACAGACATAGCTACATACCTATAAATAGACGTATATGTGCATACCTCTTGTTGGGTTTCCGGTTTACATAGCTTTTAAGATATAATTAACTAATATTTCTTCTAGGAACGAGTTATTGGTAGAAAACATGTTGAATTTCGATTCTGTTGGTTGTATGTATAGATGGAATATTCGAGTTATAGTTTTATCACTGTTTATGTCACGCGTAAAGGTCACTTAAAGGTTTCTCTATCTCATCTGTAAGTATTGTAATCGTAAAAGGCTTTTTAATCTGCTGCTGAGACAACGCAAAGCCAGTCTTAAATACAAAGCTGGTGCAATGAGCTCGCCATCGTGGAAATTCGTAGGGTTGTATCAATCCGAAAGGCATTTACGTGATAGCAATCATTTACCAACTTGCCCTGAAGATGCACCTTCCATGAGAAAAAGGTAAGATTTGTCCATGAGTTTAATTTCCGAAAATTGAAGAAGTCAAACAATATCGACTACGCATAATTTATCTTAAATGCAGTGAATTTCATTTCCTAAGCGATAAAATTGTTATTTCTATACACCAAATGTGTCGAACTATAATCAGTATTAAAATAATAGTAAATAAATAATCAAAATCCAATTAATAATTATGTCGCTTTTATGTGATGTTTAAAGTTTTTTTTTCACTTAAGCTAAACTCTACAGGAAGAAACTATTCTTCTCGCTAACGAACATACACTAATAAGAAATTTAATGTAAACCCCTCTACTCCCTCAGCCCGGGAATTAACGGGGACTTTGCCAAATATGTTAGAAAAAGTGAATATATGTTTCCACTTCCGAAGCAATACTTTTTAACTTGTAAATAAATACCAAAAACCTAACTTAAATTTACTTTCCTGTATTTGCAACTGGGCAATTATTGTCACTGTTAGCATATTCAGCAATTGTATGTTATTTCTGTACATTTAATGACGCATCAACCATCATGCCGTAAACAGTCTGGCAATTGTGATTTAAGCAGTCAAATGCTTTCGACATATCCAATATTACTGACAGTCACTGTGATACAGTTCCAGTTTCGTAAACCGTTTTCAAAAGTGGATAAGTGGCAAGGGCAATTTCTGTAGAATTGTGTTTCTTGTTGCCACTTTGATGAATTGACAATTTGCAATTTCTTGTTAAAAAGTCAGAAAACTGCTTTGTGCAAGTATCTCAACTACCTTTGAATAGATAGGCACTAGTGAAATTGGTCTGTTATTAGCTCGTACATCTGGGTCTCCGTCTTTACGTATAGGGACGACTTCAGCCAATTTCCATGCATGCATGGAAGGTTGGAAGGAACTATTGATTAGTCTCGCGATCACTGGAGCAGTTATTGGGCTGCTGTCTTTCAGGATTCTCGCTGATGTCACTCAAAGTTTTGCTTGAGCGATCTGGATGTTTGAATTTACATATTCGGTTGAAATGGTCTCGCTTTGTTGATTTCTTGCATCCATTTTAGTTGTTGATTTTCGTCTTTCCTTGGTTTTATTCGCCGAAAACATATCCTCTTAATAAACCGAGTAGCGGCGTCCACGTGGCGGTAAAATATGTTGCATAATATGTCTTTATGATCGTCGTCTTGGAAAGCATGAATCAGAGAAATAGTGCAAAGAAAACCTAAGGCTGATAAATACTTCATAGCCAGAAAAAAAGAAATTTCTTTCCGAAATGGATATGAGGTCCTTTCTTTCCAAATTTCTGTGCCATGCACGCCTAAATACGCGACTAACAAGCCACACGAACGACTTCGTTAACGTTAAATGCCATGCAAGGGACAAACCTCTGCTCGCAGGGTAAGCAAATTATAGCGACGGTGAATCTGCTGCTGAAGACAATTTAAAACAATTCTGCACGACAACTCTGGTCCAATGACAACGCCATCGCGGAAATTGATTAATTTACGTCGATTCCAAAGACATTTACTCATACGAAAGCATATAATAGTAACTTGGATTGCAGATGTACGTTCTTGACGTAAGAAAAAGGTAAGGTTTGTTCATGAGTTTATTTGCCGAAAAAATAACCTACAGTTTTGAACAAGTAAACAATGCCGACTAAGCAGAATTTGTCTTCAATGCAAAAATAAGCAATGCAATTGTGATTTCTACACTGAATGTGTTGAACTCTAGTACAGTATAATACTTTGTTTTTAAGTGTTGCTCGTTTAAACCAAACTATCATTACACACAATCTTTGAAATATCATGGCCCCTAAATCATGTTGTGAGATTTAAATTTGATTGCAATTATCAATCGAATAAGATTAATAAATTCCAGCTTTTTAGCACCTTCCTTTTGGTGATCTGTTGTTGGCTTACAACGCGTAAAATTCGTTTCGACTAACATTATATGAAATCGAATGGAAGACCCTTTATTGTTAGGAACACGTTATTCGTAAAAAACTTGTTGATTTTCTAATCTGTTTCTTAGTATTTTTTGGATGGAAAATGGATGACCTCGAGGGTTTCTTCTGTTGAATATTGAATTAATGTAAAACCGTTTATAACTGTAATGCGAGAAGGGCACTTGGTTCATTCTCTTTTTTACCTGTAAGTAATTTTAGGTCTTACAGACATAAATACATACCTATACATAATGTATATACCTTTTATTGGGTTTCCAGTTTACATAGCTTTTAAGCCATAATTAACTAATCATTCCTTCTTGGAAGATGTTATTGGTAGGAAATTAAACGTGTTGAATTTCGGTTCTGTTTGTTGTATGAGATGGAATATTCGAGTAATTTTGTTACCGTTTACGTCATGCGTAAAAGGTACTTAATAAATAATAATAGTTTCTCTATTGCACCTGTAAGTTTTGTAATCTTAAACGACTTTTTAATCTGCTGCTGAGAAAGGCATTTACTTGATAGAAATCATTTACCAATTTGCCCTGAAGATGTACCTGCCCTAAGAGGAAGGTAAGATTTGTCCAATGCATGAGTTTAATTCCCGAAAATTGAAGAAGTCAAACAATGTCGACTAAGCAGAATTTGTTTGAAATGCGGTAAATTTCATTTCCCAAGCGATAAAATTGTTGTTTCTATACACCAATTGTGTCGAACTCTGATCAGCATTAAAATAAAATACAATGTTTTTTTATCACTTACTCGTTTAAATCAAACTGTATAACACACAAGATTTTTGGAACATGGTAGCCTTTAAATTTTAAATTAAAATTCAATTAATAATGTTGCTTTTATGTGATGTTTAGAACTTTTTTGAGTTGTTCTAAACTCTCGTCTACAGGAATCGAAGAAACTAAGATACTTCTCGCTAAGCCCGGGTATAAACGGGGACTTTGACAAGTACCGTAAGTTAGAAAAAGTGAATATGTTCCCACTCCCGGAACAATAATATTTCCGTGCTAACGTCGGGCGGGAAACGGCTCGGTAGAGACTATATTTAGTAGATAAAACATCGCGCAGAATGCCTATTGTTCTCGGGACATTTACTTCCAGTTCAACAAAGTTCGTAGATCTGTCATATCATGCAGAGACTCTATGAAAGCGCTCAGCCATTGGTTGCTAAGAATGCACGACGAAGCTCATTAATATGTTGTTGGTGGCAAACTAAACAATGAATGTAGCACGCTATTGTTTCTCCTTTTAGCTCTTTTGTTTCGCAAAATCGCGAATATGCGCATATTTCAAAGTGAACGTTCAAATCAAGAGAATACATATACAGGGGTTGCGAATGGTACCACGAAAAACGTGGGTCTCGGAAAATTTTGGCAGGATCTCGAAATCTCGGAAGCGTTTTTGATGTCTCGAAGTCTCGTTTCTGCATAGTTTGTTTTTACTTTTTTTGAGTCTCGAAACTTTTTACCAAAGAGTCTCGGGCTCGGATTTCTAACTAGGATCTCGGCGTCTCTGCGAGTCTCGGATTTTACCATTCGCCACCCCTATACACTTTGCTTTATTTTGCAGGAATTTTGTTGAAAAGTTAAACCACAGAAAGAAAGATGAAATTTTCCATTTATTTTAGCGCGTGCGAGATTTCTATTATGTCGTGAATAAACTCGCTGCGAGGTCATGAGTAAAATTGAGCTCGGAAGCCAGAACACTCGTCGCCGATTGTAATGTTTTGCTTCTTCATTCGAAAGATGTTAGCTCTTATATTGACCCCCAAAAGCAATTTAACCAGTAAGTTCAGTTTTCACCTGAGTTTTTGCAATAGAGCTTAAATACTTAAGCTCGCTCCCTGAAAAAGCGGGCGGATATTGATTGATTGATATTGATATAGTTAAATATTTCAACGCCCTTTGAAAAACACAAAGGTTGGTTAATTTCTAATGAGTTTCTTAACTGAAAAACTACTCGAAAAGCTATGATTTACGCCGCAATCTCAGGGCACAATTTTTTGCTAAACACATTAAATCTAAATATATTCTTTCTTTGCGCACTGATGCACTGTTGACTGTTAAACATTTGTTTAGCTTTCTTATCACTAAAATTCCCGCATTGCACCGGTTTGTGGAAGAAACGGCTTAGATTAACGTGTAAATAAATACAGAAACCTAACTTAAATTGACTTTTTCCCGTATTTGCAACTGAGCAATTGTGGTCTCTGTTAGCTTATCCCAAGTTATCTATTGTATGTTATTTCTGTGTATATAATAAAGCATCAACCACCACGTCGTAAATAGTCTGGCAAATAGTCTAAGCAGACAAATGCTTTCGACATATCCAATAATCTTGACAGTGATACAGTTTCAGTTTCGTCGACTGCTTTCAAAAGTTTATCAGTGACAAGGACAGTTTCTGTAGAATTGTGTTTCTTGTTGCCACTTTGATGAATTTGTTATTTCTTGTCAAAAATTTAGAAAATTCTTTTTTTGCAAGTCTCTTATAGACAATTACCTTTGACAAGTGAAATTGGTCTGTTATTAGCTGGTACCTCTAAGTCTACCTCTTTAGGTATAGGAACGACTTCCGCCAATTTGCATGCATACTACTACTTTAAGTTTGTTGGAAGGAATTATTAATTAGTCCTGCGCGGATCACTGAAGCGATTATTGGGCAGCTGTCTTTCAGGATTCTCGCCGATGTCAAAGTTCTGCTTGAGCGATCTGGATGTTTGAATTCCTCATAATAGGCCCTTTGCAGCTGTAGCCATTCACGTGACACAAAATCGCCGTGCTGGTGAGCAAATTTAAAGTCGCACTGGGACAAGACAAACAAAGAAAATTACAATTTAAAATTATGTATGTCTTTTGTTTGACTTGTCCCTGTGCGACTTTTGCTCACCAGCACGGCGGTTTTGTGTTACGTGAATGGCTAGCTGCAAAGGGCCTATTATTTAGTTGATATGGTCTCTCTTTGTTGATTTCTTGCATCCATTTTAGTGGTTGATTTTCGTTTTTTCTTGGTTTTAAGTCCAAGTTTCGAATGAATATCGCCGCCCAGTACTACTTGCAGTAACGAAGGATTGAAAGAAGCAGCTCCATTCGCAGAATAGAACACTCTTTACCGAAAAAGTGTCCTCTTAATAAACCGAATAGAGGCGCCCTCATGGCAGCCATACATTATGTTACATGATGTGTCTTCATGTTCGTCATCTTGGACTGCAAGTATCAGAGAGAAAGTGGAAAGAAAAACATTAGGGCATTCTTTCCGAGGTGTGTAAGAAGGCCTTACTGACTTTCCGAAGTTTTAGGCCCAGCACGTCTAACTACGCGACCAACAATCCACGCGAACGACTTCGTTAACGTTTAATGTCATGGCAAGGGAGAAACCTCTGCTCGCAGGGTAAGCGAATTATAGCGACGGTGAATCTGCTGCTGAAGACAACTTAAAACGGTTCTGCGGGACAACGTTGCTGTAATGATAACGCCATCGTGGAAATTTAGTAACCAACGTCGATCCCAAAGACATTTACTTATACGAAATCATATACTTAAAAACTAGTATATGATTTCGTATTTATTAAGTAAGTTACGGTAACTTGCGTTGCAGATGTACTTGTACCTGCAAATAAGTTAAAAAAAGTGAATAAATGAATGTTCTTATTCTCGGAGCAATATTTCCGTGCTAATTTCGTCGCTTGTCGCCACCTTCCCATGCAGGGAAATAGGGTCGCACTAGGAGAGGTAATGACAGACCACACATTTTCACAGACGTGAAATTTTTGATAACCTTTTACATAACACTCCCAAGAGAAGACCTTTTTTTGAAATTTTCCACTTTAAAATTGCAATAAGAATACGTTATTTGTCCCTGTTAATAGCTTTTTTCTAGCGGACAAGAAACGGCTCGGTAGAGTCTATATTTAGTAGATAAAAAATATTTCAACGCCTTTTGTAAAATACAATTTAGTCAGGTTGGTACATTATTGATCAGTTTCTTAACTCATTTTCTATAACCACCTGCTATCTCAGCCAATTTTTTCTAAAAGTCGTGAGCTACTTAAAAACTGTGATTTACGCGATCTTAGATGTTTCGCTAAACGTAGTATGAAATCTATTTACTGAAAAAGCAACTCATTGTCCATGTCTTGCAAAACTATTGAAGAAACTGTAAGGAGTAACAGGCTGCACATCTAAAACAGCCTTAAACCGTCTCTTAACCTTATATATTTTGACGTTTCTTCTTAGAGCCTTAACTTATGTTTTTTTGTAAGAGAACGATTCCAATCCTCCTAAGAGAAATTTCCTGGCCTGCATGCACAAAAAGCAAATTTCCTCGAAGACCCCGCGCACTGATAAACATTCAGCTTTCTTACTGACTAAAGTCTTGCATCGACTGGGAGAGGGGTTTACATTAACTTGTAAACACGATAATACAAATTAACTTTTTCCCGTATTTGCAACTGGGCAATTATTAATTAATTAATCAATTTTAGCATATTCAGCTATTGTATACTATTTCTGTGCATGATATAATAACGCAGCAACCATTACCGCAAATAGTCTGAAGACAGTGCATATGTCCGTTTGACAAATTCTTTAATGCGTACTCCAAAAACGATTCATCTGTTACATAAGAATTAAAAACATAAAACTTAACCAGTTAAAACAGTTAGTAATAATAATATTGTAGAAAAATTATTTCGAATTCTTCCAAAAAAAACCCACTTTTTTGCCCAAGTGAAAGACTATAATATCAGTTATCATTAAAAAATATCGTTTCCTTTAAATTATTATTGTTACTATTTTTTTTTTCTTTTTGCAGAGTGGCCGACAGCAACGTTAAAAAGCCAACGTCTTGTTTCTTGGATGGCATCCGTTTCCATGACATATGTACTTGGGCCAATGATGAGTTAAAGAGAATAGGGCCAAAATTACCACTAGGTCGCGGCTTAATCATCGATATACGCTTCTCAAGTCCAGTAGGGGAGTTCGTTTACTGGGATGTAGGACACTTTGGCTCTGGAACCCTCAAAAGCAAGCTTGTGACAAGGGCCAGATTAGTTCTGGATATCACATTGAATCACAACTCACACTCACCCACAACTTACCATGTATATATTAGAACATCATACCCAATCAAATAAACCATAGTTGTCACGTATTGCTTACATAAAGTGTGTTTTATATCATCTTGTATCATCTTACATGAAGTATTCTGAGCATCTTATTTAAGCGAAGTCTTTTGAAAGCGCGTGGGATTTTGTAATTAAAAGATGTTAGCTTCGAGTTGAGCGTCGCCGTTGTTGGAGTTCTTACTGAGTGTTATCTCTCTAGATGTTACATGGTGTCAGAAGTATTGCGAGTGTTTGGTGCCTGTATTTTGCTCGTTTATTTGCCCGTAAATGTTGACATAGTCCAGATGCTTGTTCGCAAACCACCTATTGCCTTGAAGTAGAAATACAAAATGGGGCTTGTGAGATTGGTTCAAAGGGGAAGTATAGCAGCGGTTTCAGAACCAACAGAGTGGATTTCATCTACTGTAGTGGTATTGAAACCCAATGGCAAGTTGTGCGTGTGTCTCGATCCAAACCGCTTAACAAAGCCTTAAAGAGAAACCATCATCCTTTGCCAACTACTGATGATCTACTACCTGAACTGTCTAGGGCACAAGTCTTCTCTGTGGTTGATGTTAAGAATGGATTTTGGCATGTGCCTTTAGATGATGAGGGCAGTAAGCTGACAACCTTTGCTACACCCTGGGGCCCTGTTTCGGTGGTTAAGGATGCCCTTTGGTATATCGCCAGCTCCTGAGGAATTTCAACGTAGGCTTAACGAGGCAATAGAAGGACTTAATGGAGTCAGGACTGTTGCAGATGACATTATTGTGTTTGGTGTTGGAGACAAAGGATGCGGCCCTGCGAGACCATGACACTAAGGTTCAGAATTTGTTGGAGCGCTGTCGTCAGATGCACATCACGTTGAACAAGGACAAGCTCAAGTTCAAACTCCATGAGCTGTCATATGTTGGTCATGTCATTTCTGCTGAGGGGTTGAAACCTGATCCGGCCAAGGTAGAGGCAATACTGGGTATGCCGTCACCTTCTGACAAGCAAGGAGTTCGAAGAACCATGGGAATGGTGAATTATTTGCAGAAATTGGCGCCTGGCTTGTCAGAGCCTACGAAACCTATCAGAGACTTGCTAAAGGAGAAAGTTGAATTTGTGTGGGAGGAAAGTGTCCATGGGTAGTGCTTCAAGCGTGTCAAAGCAGTGATAGCTTCTGCACCTATTCTTAAGTTCTTTGACCCTAGGGAGGAAGTTGTGTTACAATGTGATGCTTTTCAGCACGGTTTGGGTGCATGTCTTATGCATAATGGGCAACCTGTGGCTTATGCTTCTCGGTCGCTGACAGCAGCAGAGTCAAACTATGCACAAATTGAGATGGAACTCTTGGCTATTCTTTTTGGAGTTGAAAAGTTTGAGAGTTATGTCTATGGTAAGAGGTTCAAGGTAGAGACTGATCATAAGCCACTGGAATCGATACTCAGCAAGAGTTTGTTGAGTGCTCCGAAACGTCTTCAGAGATTGATGCTGCGCTTGCAGAACTTTGATTTTGAAGTGGAGTACAATAGAGGTGCTCTTCTCCATGTAGCTGATACCCTCAGTAGAGCTTACCTACCCTGTATACAGATAAAGGATCCAAGAGAGGAAGTCTGCCTCACATTAGATTCTAGAACTTCTCTAGAAAAGGAAGTGAAAAGTGTTAATGCGTTCAGCTTTCTGTCTGTTACACCTCATGGCCTGGCTAGAGTCCGGCAGAGTAAAGAGGCAGATGGTGAAATGGCCCTCCTAAGGGCCATCATTCAAGCAGGGTGGCCAGATACCTTGGAGGAAGTCCCATGGCGTGTGAAGGACTATTTTCACTATAGAGATGAACCCGCAGTGCAAGATGGGTTGACTTTGAAAGGTGAGAGGCTGGTGATTCCTCTGAGTATGGGAGAAGAAGTCAAGCAGAAACTGCATCAGAACCATCTTGGAATACAGAGTTGTCTCAGAAGAGGTAGAGAGGTTGTTTACTGTCCCAAGATGGGTAAGGACATTGAAGATTTTATTTCCAATTGTGCTGTTTGCAAGAGCTATCAACCAAATCCGCAGAAAGAGCTGATGATTAGTCATGAGATCCCAACAAGACCGTGGGAGAAAGTAGGCTGTGATCTGTTTGACTTTGAGGACAAACATTATTTGGTTTGTGTGGATTACTACTCTGACTACTTCGAGTTAGACAGAATTTGTGACAAGAAAGGCAAGGGAGGTAATCTCTAAGCTGAAGTCTCAGTTTGCTCGACATGGGATACCCGTCCAGGTCTTTAGTGACAATGGTCCACCCATCAATTCTAAGGAGATGCAGGAATTTGCGTCAGCCTATGAGTTTGAACACCTAACCAGTTCTCCGCGCTACCCTCAGTCCAACGGGAAGGTAGAGAATGTTGTTAAAATTGCACCAAGTATCATGGCGAAGGCACGAGATGCGGGTTCAGACTCAAATTTGTCACTCTTGGATTACTGGAACACTCCAGCTGAGGGAGTCGGAAGTTCTCCTTCCCAGCGATTGTTTGGTCGGAGGACTAGAACACTGTTGCCAACTTCTTCAAGACTACTTGTTCCGGGAACAGTTCAGGGTTTCCCACACAAGCTGAAAGAGAGAAAGGCTAAACAGACTTACTACTACAACAGGGGTGCAAAAGAGCTGAGTAAATTGGAGCCTGGAGCTGTAGTGTGTATCAAACCTGACAGAGATTCTAAGAGATGGGCTAAAGCCACTGTGGACAAGGAGGTCGACATTAGGTCATACCAGGTCCGCACAGAGGATGGCCGGACCTACAGAAGGAACAGAAGGCATCTCAGGCTCACCAAGCAGCCATTCTTCAGAGCCACTCCTCCTGAGTCTCCAAGTCAAAAAGACCAATCTGTCACTGAGACTGACCTTCCGAGCTGTCCTCTACCTATTTCTGCCAATATGGAGGTTTCGGGTGGTCCCACTGTCATCCAGTCAGAACCAAAACCAAGATCCAATGATGTCGGTTCAGTTCCTGTTTCTGCTACCTGTACGCCTGCGGCTACTATGACGACCACCGGGAGTGGCCAAGTGGTTCGCAAGCCACTATGACTCTTGATAACAGAGCTTTAATCATGTGAACGTTTTTTCCTAGCCGTTTGTTTCTTTGTTCTGTTTTGTTTCCTTTCTTGTTATTGTTATTGCTAGTCTTTTTATTCTTTTTTTGTGAGGGGGGATGTCACGTATTGCTTACATGAAGTGTATTTTGTATCATCTTGTACCATTTTACATGAAGTATTCTGAGCATCTATATAAGCGAAGTCTTTGTAAGCACGTGGGATTTTGTAATTAAGGCAATTCCCTTGAAATTGTTCTACTATCAGACTTTTTTTGAAACTTGGCATAATCAACATTCATGATATGAACATTGAAAAAATGTAATAAAAAGATAGGGTCACCGTGCTTGTTTACGCGTCAGTAGGCTCTTAAATTGGGGTATTTTTACTGGTTGCGCGTTAAAAATTAATTCCTTTCTTGCAAAATTAAGTCTTTGTTACTTGAAAAACACAAAATTTTATCTTGATCATAAAGCTTCTTTTCTTCAAATAAGCAGTATTGCTTCATTTAATTTGTTTTTGATTGCTTGGTTGTGGGGATATTGCACTTTTTCGGACAGTTCCATTGTTAGCTTGAAGTCCTCGCCTTAACCCAAATACGCCAAATACGAAAGTATTTTCCCCCAAAAAATCGTGTTTTACTATCAAACGTTTTTTCTTCTTCAAATATGTTCTTTATTAGACTGTTCTTAGCAAATACCTGGGAAAAAATCGGGGGTCACCGTGCTTGTTTCCTCACAAACTGCTGTGAGAGGTGGACATGGTTTTGAGATCGCAGTCAGGATGGTTAATTTGCGCGGCGGAGACTGGGGCGAGATACAAAATGCAGCCCATCGTGTTCGAAGTATGCACTCGAGATCAAGCTTGTTTTCGGTTGTTTTTATGTGTTTGATATCGCCAACACAGAAATTCAAACTTGAAAAGAGTACATTAAATACCAAGGAATGAGGTAAGTCAAGATTGATGAGATTTCGGAGTTTTGAATCTTTATTTTGGACTATTTTTTAGCGCCGTCGTTGTTTAATTCCAGTGAGCTAGGGTTCGATTTTGTTTTGCCTTTACACAATAATGCTTGACAAAGAAACTTGAAGAAAAGACTATTGATTCCTATTCTTCATATGTTCGCTTGAGTGGTTTCTGTACACAGAAAAAATGTGAATTCAGCAGCAAACTTCTTGTTTACATCAAAGACTGGTCTCCTTTGCCTGGTTCTGGTGCTACGGTGGGTCTTATTAGTTCCAACAATGTACGTCTCTCCACTCTCGAAGTTTGAACAACATATGTACAGTAGGGATTCCAGGCCAGATGCTGGCTCGTTAACGCAGATGGAGCCGGAGCCGTAGAGCTGTCCCACAGGCTTCACAGCCCACATAATCCAAAGCCTCAGCCAGGACATTTTAATAATTCCACAACTCGACGGCCGCGAAGTGAAAAACAACTGCAGACTTCGGGATCACGCACATTTCTGTCATTTTCTTGTTTTTCGATAGCAAACCAGGAAGCTGTCTGCGTCATTATTATTGCGAATAAAAGCTTTAGCCCTGCAAAAGTGGCCCTTGTTTGTTCTATTCGCGCTTGTGGGAAGAACCGCCGCAATCTTGGATGTCGCGATGTTATGCGCAGTAGAGGGTGCGCAGTGCAAAACAAGGGAATTACCTTAAAAGATGTTAGCTTCGAGTTGAGCGTTGCCATTGTTAGAGTTCTTACTGAGTGTTATCTCTCTAGACGTTACAATAGTCATTAAAATCCAAACCAATCTGGTCTTGCTTAAAGTTTCCTGGAAGAACAATGAAAAGACTGGAAATTATAATTAAAACCAATTAATTTGTGCCGATATCATACACTAAGACAGTCAAAGATGTCTTGCCTACTGAAGATACTCTGCTTTAAACTAGTAAGACAAATCATTGGTTTGATAATACATTCTAAAGAAAGTACATAATATGAAAAATATAAACAAAAAATGGAAGAAACAGATGACCCTAGGAAGCAGGAAACAAAATGCTGGATCAGTTCTTATGAGAGACAGAGAACTTCCTAAAGAAGTAATTAATGCAGAAACATCTATGTATTACTAAGCTTAATTCGTGGAGGTGCCTCCGTCATATCAATTCGTTCCTCTTTGTCGCACACCTGCGTGTTTTTCATGTCTGGTTGTTCTCCTAAAACACTGTTACAAGCTAGCTGTGCCGTTCTTCGCGTTATGGCTCACGCTCAACAACCTGCCGTTCAATGGCCGAGAGCTGACCAGGACGCCATTAATGCCGCTCAAGCAGTTGTCCCGCAAATTGAGCTACCACTGGCGGCAGAACCTGCTCCATTACCGGACCAAAATCCAAATCCTCAGCCCGAACAACTTGAGGTATTTCGTTATTTTCTTGTCTTCTCATCATTGTATTCCTTCTTTGGGTTTTTTCCCCTTATGTTAGCTCGCCTCCTTTGTATTCCTGCTCCTTATTCACCTTTTACTCGTATGTACTGGGTTTCGCCTTCTTACTTTGCTAGCTTCGTATATTATGTCATTCCTCTTTGTTTTCTGTCCTGTTGTTCGCACGCCCTTCTGATTTTATTCAATTCGGCATGCTACGTTTTTTCACGTGTCTTTGGCACATTGTAGCCTTTATTTTCCGCTCGCCTTTGTTTTCTTTCCTCCGTTAAAGTTTAGTTCATATATCATATATCTCGTTTCATTGCCGTCTTACACTCGGGTTTTTATATTTCCGGTAAACACTTGGTCCCGTTTTTTCTCATAACAGTTCTTATTTTCACGGGTTAACAGAAGCTGACCCTCTTGTTTATTGAGGATTTTTGTTTTCGCGGGTTTTCAGAAGGTCTCGGTTGTTTTTGCTGCGTTTGGTTTGGTTAGCAGAAGGCCCCGCCGTGTCTTTATTTTGTGCGGGTTAACAGAGGGTCTCGTTTGCTTATTGCAGTTTATTTTCCTCGGGTTAACAGAGTGTCCGCTTGTTTATTGGAGTCTTTTATCTTCGTGGGTTAAGAATAGGTCCCACATATGGTCTATATGCACTTTTAGTTCTGCGGACTTTCTTTATTCTTTAAGTGGCCTTACTTCCCGTAGGTCATTTTCTTTCATTTACATGGGTCGCTTATTCCATTTGCTTCCTATACTAGCTAGTATACGGTTCCACCTGGTTTTTCTCCCGAATTTCGCCGTTTGCCTTAGCCCCCACTGGCGGCGCCTAGAGGAGCGACTTTTACTCTCTCGGATTACCAGGCGCTAGGGCCGCCATTCCACGAGGGGGTTACATCTTAGCTCTTAGCCTTTTTGCGGGGGGGATTGTCCTTGGTATCCCCCGTTTTTCCCTTAGTTGTTTGTCAGTTTCCGAACTAATACTTCCATCCCCGGGAAATTGTGGCCTGATATTTTAATTTAGTACCTCAGTTTTTCTTTGCTCTTTCTTTCGCCCCCTGACCAGTTTTCTAATTTAATTTTAGGATAATGTTGTGGAAACCCTCAAGGCTCGCTTAAAAGCGTTGGAGGACCTGAACAGACCATCCGTCGAGGTGCTGTTAAGGTGGCTGAACACAGTTTTGCGGGCGGTCAGGGGTAACTCGCGTGACGGCGAGTGTTTTAACTCAGACAAACAAACATGGCGGCGAAAAAGTAATGATAAAAATATGACGATTTCTCAAAATCTACTCATTAAAATTTTGTGATATTTGGAGGAATTTTTACTTTTATCGTATTTTAGATAACGAGAACTTTAAAATGGAAGTTGGACAGACGATTTTTGTGACACATTTAATAATTACAGTACAATTATATTATTGATTATCTAAAAACCCCTCTGTTAAAATTTGATCAAATAAGTTTCAAATGGTTATGATTAATTATAGTAAGCTATGTGCAAGTTTATAGGAAAATCTAATGAGTGAATTTTCTGTGAACTGAGCAAAAGTGAAATTTTAAGGTTTTATTCAATCGTTCATGTTGCCATGGAAACTACGAAAATGTCAAATTTTACCTGTCAATCAAAATCTTTCATCAGCTTGTGAGCTGCGACCCTTCTCTTGCTATAATTTGGCAAATGACATATACTCACAAACTGCCTTCAGCCACCTTAAGGAAAGTCAATGCCTTGGCTTTGAAGAGTAGCTTGGACTTGGATGAATACGAGGCCATGCAGATGGCAGAGGAGCTCGTTACCTGTGCCTCCAATGCCCACCAGTAGAAATTCACCTATTAGGCCTGTTTCAAACGTCGTGCTACTGCCGTGCTAAGCTGGCTCGACTGTAGCTCGACTGTAGCACGACACTAGCACGACTTGGTTTCAGACGTCGAATTTAATTCAGTCGAATAGAACGGCTGTTGCCGAAAACAAAACAAAAATTAAAGAAACGGTTTAGCAAACTTTTAAATGATTCTAATGTATTTATAATTTATGAATTGAGTTCGGCACGGCAGTAGCGCGACGTTTGAAACCAAGTCGAGCTACTGCCGTGTAGCACGGCAAAGCTTGCCGTGCTATACTACACGGCAGTAGCAGGACTTGGTTTCAAACGTCGCGCTACTGCCGTGCTAAAGTCGAATTTAATTCGATCAATTTAGTTCGGCACGGCAGTAGCACGACGTTTGAGCCTAAAGAGCAAATTCAAAGCTTATTTTCTGGCCTTTTTCTCCGACCTCGATTTGGGAAGGTTATGCAGCCCCTAGCTAAAGTTGACAAGAGCTTGCGTGTGCCTCTTCTGCATTTCGTGCCGTTCACGGTTCCGCCCCCCTGATGTGTTTCAGATCCGGTCGGATTGGCCATTATGCAAACCGCTGTAGGTTTCAGCCTTCCGCTCGGCGAGACGTGACATCTTCCTCATCTAGCCCAATACCCCAGTTCCATTAATTATCTTTTCTTTTACCGTGTATTGGCTCTTTTTGCACAATAAAGCTGTTAGATCTGCTTCCTTCATAGTCCTTTATAGTCCATTTTTCACAATGGGTAATAGCCCATGATTTTGGTCAAAATTTTTAATTTTTTTTTTGGGCAAAACTATTCCATGAAATGTTTAGAGAGGTTCTAGAACAAAAACAAGTCTTTTTAGAATTTTAAACTATTGATTTTAAATACGGGGTGTCCCAAAAGTTCGTTCCTCTACTTCATAAGTCTGTATTTCAGTACGATTGGACTTGGTAAGCTAATTATTTCAACAAAAGTTGTGTCTTTCAATATAATTCACTATTTTCGTACTTGTTGTGCCATCTTTTGACTCGAATATTCGATATGTGTACTTCCGCACCAAAGGTGCGCGTGCGCGAGCATATTTTCCAGCCACATATTTTTTGTATTTCATAGCCCGAATTGCTCAAACTCCTTTCTTGTTTTTTTTTAATATCACGGAAGATAAACCCCCTTAACGCAAAAACGTTCAACTACGTGAGACCATAATAATGTATACTTCGGTTTACTGGCTCATCTGCTGTAGAAACTTCTAAAAACTGGAAAAATCCGAATGTTGGGTGGTAAAATGATCATGCATGGAAAAATGAAGGTTATGAAGGGAAGAAACTAAGGGGAAGACCAAAAGCCCTGAATAAAGCAGCTGAAATAGTTTTAAAGAAGGCAAGAGAAAAAATAAGAGACTCGACAAGGATGCTCAGTCTCACATAGTTAGCAAGCCAAATAAAAGGGTCATGAAAAGCTGCTTAAAATGTTTAAAATTAGAGGCCCCTGAGATGGCAAAAAAACCTCTGCTTAGTCTGCCAATTAACGCCCAGCTCGTTTCAAATTTGTAAAGTACAAAAGCCTTGCTGTGAAAGGGGGCCGGGATGATTATCTTTTTTGGATGAATGCCTAAAGTATATTTTGTTCAGCTGCCTAAACTAAACAAATATTGTTTGGTGGTTGAACTGGATCCTGCGCACCAGGTGATAAAAAAGCTCAAAATAGATCACATGTGGGTCTACACGCTGTATCCCACTTCATGCCACAACGGCTAAAGAATCTGATAAAAAAGGCATGCCAGTTACTGAAATTCTGAATACATGTACTTGATAGAGAAATAAACATCTTCTAGAAATGTCATGTAAAAATAAAGTTTTGATCAAAAGCTATAGTGCATGAAATTAGAGGAACGAACTTTTGGGACACCCTGTAGTCGCCAAATTCGAATTTTCCCAAGGGATTAGCCCGTGATCATTGGTCAAAAACTAGAATTTAATCCTTCGTTGCGCAAAATGCTTGCTTACGGCGCCTTTCATTTGTCAGAACTATGGTGGCCCATAGCTATCACTCAAAATTTGCCAAATATTTTGCAAAAAAACCTTCTAAAATAAACAGATATCTTAATGAAAACGTAAAACAAAAGATAAGTAATACTCAAATCAAACGTTTATTCATTGAAAATCAAAAACAAAAAAAATCAAATCAAATGAAATAAAAGTAAACTTAATTTGAAAAATTTAATCAAAAATAACATAAAAATAAAATGAAATAAAAATAAACTTAAATTAAAAATCAAAAATAAAATAAAAACAAAATGAAATAAAACAATCTGAAATGAAAGTGAAATGAAAACAGCACCCAAAACCAAAGAAAAATGCAATGAAAAGAAAAACAAAAGTAAAATTAAATTTTGCATGAGCCTAGCGCTATCATAGTATACCAGGATGCTTTGCACGATGAGTTGATATAGTAAGGAGGGCGCCTGGGGACGAGGCGGGCAAGAAAGCAAGATGGCGAGCAGAAGGGGTGATGAATGGTCCATTAAAATTTTTAACTGCTCGCAAAATTTTACCTTTGCTCGATTTGCTCGCAAAATTTAAACGAGTGCTCGCTTGCTCGTGCTCCTCAAATTTTTGCGTTGCTCGCAAATTTTTTATTTCTGCTCGTGCTCGCACAGGCAGCCCAAGCGCACTATGTGTGGGTTCGGGCTTCAGAGGTCATTTGGTCGAATTTGGTCGGAGTATACTAGAATTATTAGGGTATTATCTGATGCCAAATAAATGCAAAAATCTTAAAGATATGAAGTCTTCTTGTTTGTCTGTTTGTACTAATAGCCTTTAAGATAACAAAGGTCGATATTTCTTGCATTATTACATGTGATTCGGGCCCTTACTGTTCGAGTCTTATCTCATGTATTCGAATCTACAACGCTGAGAAAAAAAAATCATGATCACGCGAAACATTGATTCAAAAAGCTCCTTTACCTTAAGTTCATAGCCACTCTGTGTCCCACAGCCGGTTTAAACGCCGTTTCGTCGACTTTCTTTCCATCGAGTACTGAACACTATAAAAGAGGGAAGGATGGAGACCTTCCAGCCGACACTCGCCACGCGAAGGCCAATAAATTCCAAACAAAGCGATCGATCTCCTTACTATATCAACTCATCGTGCAAAGCATCCTGGTAAACTATGATAGCGCTAGGCTCATGCAAAATTTAATTTTACTTTTGTTTTTTTTTTTTCATTGCATTTTTCTTTGGTTTTGGGTGCTGTTTTCATTTCACTTTCATTTCAGATTGTTTTTATTTCATTTTGTTTTTATTTCATTTTTGATTTTCAATTTAAGTTTATTTTTATTTCATTTTGTTTTTATGTTATTTTTGATTTTCATATTGAGTTTACTTTTATTTCATTTCATTTTAATTTTTTTTTTGATTTTCAATGAATAAACGTTTGATTTAAGTATTACTTATCTTTTGTTTTACGTTTTCATTAAGATATCTGTTTATTTCAGAAGGTTTTTTGCAAAATATTTGGCAAATTTTGAGTGATAGCTATGGGCCACCATACACATGTGAAATTCGACGTTTGAACCGGGCCTAAGGGAAAAGTACAAAAACTATTCGAGTCTCTTCAGTGCCTTCGAATACAAGCTGCGCGGAGCGACGTGAGGCGATTGTGTTCACTTGATATGTAATTTAGTAGTTTAATTTCAACATCAAAGGATGAGCGAAATTAACATACTGCTTTACGAACAATTAGCAGCGTTAATATAGCATTACTTGAGCGAAACAGTTCTCAACACAAACTAGTCTGTTGATTGGAACTTTACACACCGTGTGCGTACACTTGCTCGGCGCCAGCTCGGTCGAATGTAGTTTATTTCAGCCATTTTCAATCAAAATTTATGGCGGAAAAATAACAGCAATCAGTCTGTAACTATGCCTACGCCACAATTCCATCCTTAAAGCATCTGTCAATCGTAGTTATGAATAGAAACAAGAAGGAACCTTCATAACAAAGGCGTCCCAAAACAGTCGCCAAGTCTACTAAATACGGCTCTGGTAAGGTCAATTTTTGGGACGCAATTTTCTCAAAGACAAGGACAAATAACACAAAACAACAACAAGAAGTGCTTACCTCGAAGGTTCAAGTGTGGCTTTGAAGGATCGCCATCTCCGTAAGACAACAGACGAAGGGAAAAACAGACACCAAAAATTAAAGTAGCACTAAAAACTCCAAAAAAGAACAACATGCAGGCAAACAAAACCTACGTTTCGACTGGTTTGCGCCACATTTTCGCCATCGTTTCGTCACAAATTTCCACTATGATGGAACCATCCAACGCCAGCTTGGAGCACGAACCAACCAATCGGCGATAAGAAATCAGCCCACGTGACATAAGTTTCCTATCCAGTCTTTCTATTATCCATGGAACTACTGACCCCAAATATGGCTGTACATGTGCTTTGAGAATTTTTGTCCCGATTGGCTTCTTTCAACTGCTGTTGGAGCATATTTTGTTTCCTACGGATAATTGTTTAGTAAAACGCAAAAAGGTGAAAAATGTCATGAAGGTATTACCTCCGTATTATTTCAAGCACCTCATGAGCATATAGTTCAAGTAAAATAGCGACGCTATACGACGTTTCTCTATCATCGATCATCAGCCATATTGGATTTTTATGGAGGTTACCGCTGACTACTCGTTCCCAGACTTCCGTTCCCCGCTCCCCGCTCTCCGTTTTAGTAACATCCCTTTCATTATGCTAGCAAACCTGAAGTAATCTTTTTCCCGGGATCATTGTCACGATATTCACTTACACGATAATCGAGAATGATGTCAGTTCTAATTAACAATTATTCCTTGAGCCCGAATGGGCTCTGAGTCAATAGGCCATGAGGGCGAGAGGAATAATTGTTTTAGTAAAATCCAACTAGTTGGTAAAAAATAGCGAGAATAAAAAAAATTTAGCTAGTTAAATCTAGACTTTAATCCCTTTTTGCCGCCAAAAAGCCCGCGCTTTCCGCTACTAGCTATATAACATATAGCCTAGTAGTAGCTCAACCAATCAGAACGCAGCACTGATAATAGGCCACTAGTTTGATTTTACTGATAATCGATATACCTTAGGACTAGACTGGGCTTACTTGTCTGTATTCAACAGTGACAACTGATAAACATGTTTGTGTTTATTATGAAATTTTAAATCCTCTATTTTAATAGAGGATTTACGGTATCCAAATTTCATAATAAAGACAAACATACTTAAAAGCACTCCGGGAGGCTCAATTACTTCGTGCCCATTTGAGAGTTACCGGGATTTTACTGTATATGACTTTAGAGGTTTTTTTTTTCAAGGGGTATGTCCACAGGCCTCACACGAAAGATTTCCATTTATATGTAAAAAGCATTAAAAATCAATCAATCAATCAATCAATCAAATAAAAAAATATATATATATTTGCCTCGTCATTAAACACCCATCACTTCTCATGAACATCTAGACTTTAACGCTCCCATTATTGGTTTCGTTCTGCCAACTGTGTCATTGTCAGTGGCTAAGCTATCTACGATTTTCCAACTAAAACCATTACAACCAAAATCATAGAATCTTTGCAACCTCTTTGGTAAAGACTCAGACCCAACAATTTTGTGAGCACGTGAAACCTCAGCCTTTCGCATTCTTTTTATCTTTGCTGTATATTGTTTTGCAAGTCTAAATTAATCTTTCTCTTTACATTCTTCGTAATAGTTAATTACAGTAGATGTATGATCGCTTCTCGTCATTGTGTCATTAGTTCATCACGTGGTCGTAAAAAAGTTCACGCCATGTTATCAATTAATTGTCTTTTTTTTCAGCAGGTGAAACAGTTATATCTAACTTTTATGAGTTGTTTTCTCATCTTTAAGATAGGAAAAAAGGCGGAAATTACAAAGTGATAAATCAAGCAAATGAAACGATTGAGCAAATTCCAATGAATGCTACCCAAACATCTGTTGCATTAGGTGCCAGACGATATTGACTAAAACCAAAGAAAAATCTTTCATAGTAAAGACTAGCACTTTTTATGTCCACGACAGCGACAAACTGAGTTCTTCAACAGGAAAAAATAACGGATTCCCATTTTTGGATATTTTAGGGTATTTAAAGAATACCCATAAAAATCCCAAATTTGGCAAAGTCACGAGACAAGTCCCAACCAGGGAATTCCAAACTAAGTTCCCAGATTGGGACTTGTCTCACTCTTCCAAATTTGGGATTTTTATGGGTATTCTTTAAATACCCTAAAATGTCCAAAAATGGGAATCCATTATTTTTTCCTGTGTTCGGTTCTAAGCTCTTTTGTAGCTAAATATCTGGCTAACAGTTTTATTTTAATTTTCTTAACTGACTTCTGTTATCAGTTAAACCACTTCAAGGCAATGCATAGCCATAGCTCCAATGTTAAGCCGTTGTATCCAATAATTTTTCTTTACAAGAAGGCGGATAACATCAGGCAAAGAAGTATGGATTATAGGAAGCCTTCGCGAACTCCGTATCTTGATTTCATCAATTTTTGTAGTTAGTAACGGTATAATTTAGGTAAAGATAAACTAAGGTGTTTATTTTACGTCGGCAAATCCTAACAATACTCGTTAGACTGACCCTGCTGACAATCTTAAGGCGGACCGTTGGCTCATTTTGCCCACCTCCCTCCATCATTATGGGTACTTAAAACTACTTATAAAGCTACACAGACAAGAAAATTGCCTCAAAAATAGATAAACACGTAATGTTACGTTATTTATTGTTGTTCAACAAAGGCCTTGAATTGAATTTTTTTAAACTCCATCCAAAATTCCCACGTGCACTAGCCAAGCAAACTTGTTGAAAACTTGCAGCATTTGCATATTACCACAGAGTAAAACCTAACCTCAAATCAGCACTGTCTTAAATTAAAAAGCCTAGGATTCAGTGTTTTTTAAACTACATTGTCTTAACGTTCTGCTGACATAGGATAGAAGTGTCAGCAGCGTTCTTTCTAGGTTTCTAGGCTCGTTGAGGGCACATAATTTACCAGACTTGCTACAATAATGCACCGCGGGCTATGAAACATGGATCATGCATCATTCTTCTTTGAAGTAACCTTAATTGAAATAGGTGTAAACTCAGAGCGCGTGGTAATGATAGCCGCTCACTTTAATTAGTAGATTTTAGTGCCAACATTGCCAACGGGGGATGCAAACCGTGCTTACAAAGTGAAGTGACTCGATCGTGCTGTAAGTTTTTTTAAATTTATTGCAGTTTTGTTTTTAATTGTAAATATCTGCCAGTCGGTCTTAACAAAAAACGCTGCTACAGAAGACCTTTCCTTCATACATGCATTCTAATTAAAATCGAGATATCATCTCTCAAGAACTATCGGGCGACAAGTGATTTATTCTGCATTTATAGGACTGATATTAATATTCGGCTAATTAGCTACCTGGTATAAGCGGCCAAGACGGCAGCTAAATTCCACACCTTTTTGATCTAGCGTTAAAGCTCTGTCGAACACAACGTCGTTGTTAACAAACCATCTTCAAGTTGTGTTTCTTGTTCACCTGATTTGCTCGACATGGGAATGGAACTAACCCTTCGTAATTTAATTCTTTCGTACTGGTTGTCCTCAAGAAACTGTTTGACTTGCCACAAGTCACTCAGAGAACTGCTTCGTTTCCTGACTGGCTTTGGTTTCCCCCCTTGTTTATCTGCAACACTTGACGAAGTATTTGCCATGGTGTTTTGACTACTGTCTTGCCTTTGAGAACAGAGTTTCTGTTTGTTTTCCATAACCGTACTGTTAGATTGATGCTTGGTACACTCTTTCAATCCTGTACTTACTTGGCCCGGAATCTCTTGCTCTAAATTCATGCCTACCGTCGGCACTTGCATCCCCTTTTTCTATCTTTGCATCTCTACAACTGAAATTCGGCCAGCGACTCGCAGATTTGAAATTTTCTCGCCATTCTCTGAGATCGAAAGCGGTCAACACTCACGCAGCACGCTTTATAATTGATGTCCAACAAACCGCGACGATTTAATTAATGAGATCCATTCTAAATGCGTTTCTCATAAATGGTAGCATTATTCAACCAGAGGTAATAATATCAAGTGCCCCTTTGTTAAAATACAATAGCTATGGTATTAATCTACCCCTTTTATTTTGTTTTTGTCATATTGCGTTAAAAAATGAACCTGTGGCTCTTTCATTTGTGACGCCAGTTTGTTCTGAACGCAAAGGTAAACCCTTGATGAAATGAGAAAAGTACATCATTTTATTTAAAAAACATTGATTTTACTATGTTTATGAATTTTTTTATTAAGTTTAGCGTATAAGGCTTGGGAAACCAGCATGCCACACTGTGCTTTTGAAAGGGTTTTTAACAAAACAAATGAACCAGACAATAACAATGTCCCCAAGGCAACAATATGAATAAGCCGAGCAGTTTGTGGAATACTGACTTTTGAATCAAAGAATTATGTCAGTTGTTGAAGAGAGAACCGAACGGATTGCAAAAAACAGCGCTGACAGGTATAACTCGACTCGCAAATTTCTGCTACAGGTTTTTTAAAAAGTCAATTTCATTTTTAAAATTTCATCTGCAATCATCGAAGTATACCAGTTGATTCAACTCACCTGAGTCAACACAGTGGAGGCCGCTGTCTTGGAATGAGGGAGGAACTGTTGATGTGCAGACGCGTCCTGGCGGTGGAGTTTGAAAGAGAAGATAAAAATAAATTAACTACCGCTGGGAGGCAAAAAAGCGCCAAGAAAAGGTGTTATAAGAAGCTCTTTTTAAAATGCCATCGTTATTGGGAACTGCAAAGCTAGACAGTTCTAACCCAGAGCAAGCACAGCGGAGGTTGATTGTCTTAGAATAAGAGAGGCAATGTCAAAGTCTCTGCAGTTTCAATAGAAAAAAAAAAAAAAAACAGGACTGAGAAGGAAGAATTGTCATTAAGAATCGTTTTCCATCGTTTCTCCCTTTGTGAAGGGAATCGAAGACATTTCATAGATTCTGGAGTCTATGCCGTGGATTCCGGATTCTGAGAACCTCATTCCAGTTTTTGTCAGTGGAACTTGGATTCTGGATTCCAATCCTTAGTGGGATTCTGGTTTCCTTGTGCAGTACCCCGGATTCCAAAGCCCAGAATTCCAGATTCCACATTCAAAATTTTCTGGGATTCCGGATTCCATGTTATTTTTAGGGTTGGGTCTAATTTCAAAAGGAATCGCAATTAAAGCTATTTGCTATTTTCTTGTGGAAGTTCGATGTCTGAGACTAAAATATAAGAAATATCGACTGAGACAAAAAACAAAGTAGAATTTAATTATTATATAATAATTTCAGGCTCTGGTACCTCCAAGTCATTAAGCAACTTGATTAACTAAAACCAATGAAAATACTATAAGACCTGAAATTGGAGAAAATTGTATGTTTTAACCACCATGTGAATAGTAACGGTAGCATTGATCCCAATTATATTTAATTAATAGGAATTACGTTTTCCAAGTTAAATATACCATACCTGGGCCAATATTTAATTTGCCTAAGGACACTACCCCTGCCGATTTTTAAATTGCAATTTTGTGTTTGACAGGTAATTAATTTTGTTGTAATAATAATAATAATATTTAATATTTATATTGCGCATTTTCTATAAAATAATCAAATGCGCATTACAATATGAACCTATTTACAATTTCTATGAAGTCAAAAACAAAACTTACACTATTTACAATCAACTATAAGAAAAATAATTTACGGAAGAACTAACTAATTGTATTAACAATTGTAAGAACTAACCTAATTGTATTAACAAAATGCCTTCTCAAATAAAAATGTCTTAAGTTTCTTTTTAAAATCATTTGTGGTACAAGCAGATCTAATGCTTATGGGAAGACTGTTCCAAAGCAGAGGTGCTGCCATCATGAAGGATCGATCTCCCATGGTAGCTTTTGTAAAACGCTTTGGGGTGCTCAAAAGAATTCCCTTATTATTTCGCCGTAAATCATAGCGAGATGGCGATAAAACAAAAATTAAATCAATGAGATATTTAGGAGCTGAGCCCTGGAGTACTTTAAAGGTGATCAAAAGGATTTTAAACTCGATGCGTAGGCGGATAGGCAACCAGTGAAGTTGTTTAAGGAGCGGCGTAATATGACAGTGTTTAGGTGCGCAGAAAATCAATCGCGCACTGGCGTTCATAACACGTTGGAGTTTTTGCACGTGATGGTCTGGAACTCCATAGAGTAGACTGTTGCAATAGTCTAACCTACTAGTTATAAATGCATGAATCAATTTCTCAGTGCATTCGCTAGTAAGGTATTTTCGTATGTGCCGGATATTATACAGATAAAAGAATGCACTACCACAGGTCTTTGTTATATGCGTTGCCATATCCATGTGCGAGTCGAACCAGGAGCCCAGATTTTTCGCCGAGTATACGGGAATTACATCAACATCGCCAACCCTAATACTGCTAACAGACACTTTAGATAGCTGCTTGCTCGTGCCGATCACCAGAAACTCAGTCTTATCATCGTTCAGCATCAACTTATCATTAATCATCCGTGAACGAACATCGGCGATGCATTTCTCCATAGCATCCAGCGCCTCAGCTTCACACGTACTCTCTGATGGGCGAAACGACAAGTATAATTGAGTATCATCTGCGTACGAGTGTGCAGTTGGCAGGTGAGTTTAATAATACTGAAAAGTTTACTAGCATAAATAGTAAAAAGTAGGGGACCAAGGCGTGAACCCTGAGGCACCCCACATTCTAGGCCAAACTTTTTGGATAGAGCACCATTAATTGCAACTTGTTGCGAACGACCTCTCAGATAGGATCGAAACCATTGAAGAGCTGTCCCACGTAGGCCGAGCAGTGACTGGAGTCTATGAGTAAGAAGGTCATGGTCCACAGTGTCAAAGGCGGCGCTGAGGTCCAAAAGAACTAAGAGTGTCACATGACCCATGTCCATATTCATAATGATAAGATTTTTCTTGTTAGTCGTTTTTTCTTGTTTGTTATGAGAAATACCATGTGATAAAATCAAATTCAGCATTTTTTTTACCAAGTAACGAAACAAAAATCCTATACCCTATCTAATTCTCTGATAGTTAACTTTACTGACTTTAATTTTTGCCACTGGAATGTAATTTAAGTGATTCTACATACATTTTTGCCAAGCCGGAGAACTATGTACTCATCGCTTCGTTGCATTAAAGGAATTTCTTAGTGCTTCGCAGTGTCCCTTTTGACCCATTTGCAAGGCTGCCTTGCAATTTTTATGCCGTCGTGACCCAATCCACATGTATACACGTTCCCTTTCACATACAATGTTGCACGGCAATATAATAATAATAATAATAATAATAATAATAATAAATAATGCTAACGATTTATTGACAGTATTTCTACATGGCAGCATTACATCACTCATACTAACTAAAAACTAACCACTTACATGATGTTACTAAAAAGCAAACTATTTACATAATGGACTTAAAAACTGTTAAAACTGTAAAATCTAAAATATCTAAATTAAGTCTGGACACCGCCGTACATCTGATTTACGGGTAGGGCATTAAATATAGTCGCTGACGAGGCCCGGAAAGTTAACCCTTAACTAAAAAAAGAAATTTCTACGACAGGTGCATTACTAGACCGCAGTGTACATTGGGGATTGTGCAGAGGAGGTTGCAAGTAATCGGGCCAAGCTTCACTAAAAAGAGCAGTCAATGTCCAAGCTTAAGACACCCGTTTTACCGTATTACATTTTCTCACAGGGTAACACCCATAATTCCTCAATTGAGAACATGAGTATTACCCATGAGAAACGATCGTCTGAGCCATTCAGACAACTGCTACAAAGGATTCCATATTTGGAAACGGCACGATCGACGGCATTAGATTATTTCTGGCCGCCATTTTTTTCTTTTGATGTTTTTCTACAATGAAGAAGTTTAAGCCTGGGTCGGTCAAAACTACCGTACTTGGTAGGAAAGGGAAGGCAGTGATACACACTCCCTTGTCAGTGAATTCTGCGACGACTAGAATTAACCAGCCAAAGAAATGTGCATCGGGTCATGATCAGTCGACTGAACAAGACCTCAATGCCGATGATTATGAAGCCTCTGTTTTTACTCCTGAGGTTTCGCACTCTGGAACCTACGTGAGAAACGTAAGCTCTGTGTACAACTGGGAGAAAGTACGCGGCAAACTTCTTGAAGCAACGGTGGAGGAAGAGGGAATGCCGGAGAGCGGTGTTTGCGTAGTTTGCAAAGAGAGGGAACCATTTTTGCGATGTCGTTACGGCGGCCCCAGACAGTTTTTCTGCTCAAATTTTGCGCGAGATCTTCACGCAGATAGAAACCAATTCCATGTTACCCAGCTACCAGCTACCAGCTACCCAGCTACCATGTTCCAGCTACCCACCCACGGATAGATCTGGGCCTGGGCTCTCTGCTGACACCCAGCACGACAGCAAGCCCCCTGGTTTTTTTCCGGCTACACTGGCTTGAACACGGGCGATGCCGTGTTCAAGCAAAAACTTAGCGGGCACCTTTTAGCAAAATCACACAGATATACATTTTTTAAAAAATAAGCAATTAAGTTATGTTTAAGTACTCATTATTTGAGTACCATTAGACATTTTAAGCAATATTTCCAAGCAAGGAATCCTTTAAACTAAGGTCAGAGGTACATGAAAGGGCAAAATGGAGAAAAACAATGAATAATAGCTTTATACGTACTGAGTTGTTTAGACGAGAAAACAACCTTAAAAATGGCGTCTCAACTGCCGATCGCTGGCGAGAGTAGCGATCCGCTTATTTTTAAGAAAGGGAGATACCCCTTCGACAAATAAAATGAGACGAACAGGCATGAAAGAACATTCTTTGTAAAACTCAATTAACCATATTATTAGTGGAGTTAACTTACTTCAATTTGAGCCTTGTTCAATGCAGTGTCTGCAGCGGCTTTTTGAACCATTTCTTTGTACATGGCCCCGGTTCCAACCATGCCTTTCCCGTAAAAATCGTCTAAAATCTCCCTCTGGTTATCCGAGATGCGATTTCGTTTCGACATTTTGCCGTTCCAACCGTTCTAGAGACAAACTGTTTTGAACGCTCGATAATACTTTCCAAAATGCTCGATTCCTTTTTGAATGAAGCCACAGAACGATTACAGAAACGCTCGCTGATTTAACAAGTGATTTATTGGTTGTTACAAACCTCACGTAACAATAGATCTCTGTAGCAGTTGTCTGAATGGCTCAGACGATCGTTTCCCATGGGTAATACCCATGTTCTCAATTGAGGAATTTTGGGTGTTACCCTCTGAGAAAATGTAATACGGGTGCTTAAGAATGTTGAATTGAGTATTTCGTACTGAAGGTAGCCATTCGAGCTTAAGGACGTCCCTTCAATGACATTCACTGTCTTGTGCTAATCGACCAATATGCGGAGGGAAGCCGCGCACCGGATGAGCCGCTGCAAGAGTAAAGACGATTGGTTAAGGTGATCACACTTGCCTCCCACTAGTGTGGCGTGCGTCAAAGTCCTGGCATTAATTTTGGATTAAGCCTGTTGATGGTCTTCTTCCTTGGTCTGAGAGGTTTTCCTCGGAGTAGCCAGTCCAATTTTCCCTATTTTTAAAAAAAAAAAAAACCAACAAGTCCCAATCCCATTATGTTGGTTTTAAAGGATTGATTTGACATATCTTCATCGAAAAAGCTATTAAACAAAAGTTCTTTAAGGGAAAGACGTGAACAAACTCAACAATAACATTATACCTGGAACTAGTCCTGAAGATTGTCTTTGTTGGAGTAAAAGTTTCAATATAATACATGTAAAATTTTACATCACATATGTAATGACCTCAGCACCCCAGGAATGAATTTCGACCCTTTTTTTTCATTTCGGTAAATTCTATCCAGACTAAAAAGACGGAGCGATGCACTTGTATTGGTCGTAGTTAGTTTAGTTTGGCCGAGCTCTGCTAGCTTGGACAACATAGATTCTCCCTCTCAAGTCCTGGTCTAGCATTGCCGTTCTGCCGGTTCTCCGATAGTGGCGAACCCGTTGTCCTCAAGCAGTGTGTGTGTACGTGGTCATAGGTCTTCCTCTCTTAGTTTGTCCCTGTTGATGTTGTCACAACACAAGCTTCGATGCCTACTTCTCTTGGTGTCTAACATAACCTACTCTGACAAAGAGGATTGGATGTCTACTAACTACTTCAGATCTTCATTTGTAATGTAGTCCATTCAACTTTAGTGCTGTGCGAAGCATTCTAGTATGGGCAGCATCATTTTGCTTTTCTGTACTTTTTGTTAGAGTCCATATTTCGTTGCCATAAAGGAAAATACTTTCTCCTGTTGCCAGGAATAGTTCTACCTTTAATTCCCTACACAGGCTAGATTTCCAAATTTTGCCCAACTTATTGTGCGTCACCCAGGCTTGAGCTTATTTCTAGTTTTCATGTCTTTGACAGAATCATCAATCCAAGAATCTAGATATTTAAAATCAGCCACTGAGCGGATGGGTGGGTGTCGTCTGCTCTTTCTTGGTTCAACCGAAAGCCGGCAGGATTGCCATGTCCTTTTAACGCTTGCTCATCTCATAGTCAAGGACGATTGTGAAGAGGTTTGGGGCAAGATTGTCGCCCTGCAATACTCCCGCTGTGATTTCAAACCAGCCTATTTCTGCATCTGGCGACACAACACGTGCCTAAGGGTTCTCATACATCTTAGCAATTGCGTTCACAAGTTCGTCAGGTATGCCATATGCCTTGAGGATTCGCAGCATTTTTTCCCCACAAATGCTGTCGAAAGCCTTTGGAAAATCGAGAAAAAGAATTACTGCGGTTAGTCTGTTGGACTTGACTCCCTCAGTAAGTCCTCGGTGAGCTCAGTAATATCTGGGAGGTGGTTGATCTGAGTGCCTGGTCTGAAGCCATTCTGGTTCGGGCGCAGATGTTGGTTTAAAACTGGTTGGATTCTATTCAGTATAAGACGGTTGGTAAGTTTAACTACGATAGGGATTATATTGCTTTGAACAACTCGGCCCAGATCACATCGCTAAATGACTTCAAGCGGGATATTATCAGCGGTCCAGCTGCTTTTCCTTCAACTATCTAAGATTTTGCTCTTTCTAATTCATGAATGCTGAAAGGGCCAGTTGGGCGATGCAGACTCTCGATTACAATTGTTATGTCTTCGTTCTCATTGTCTACCTTTGGCTCAGCACCAAGCAGTGTCTTGAAATAATAAAGCGCTCTTCCTTGCTTCGACCTTCCAAGATTGGATTTTTGCTGCTCTTTCTACCGCTGATCTTGTATGGGTCATGTACTCTCTTAATGACAATGAGCAATCAGAAGAGTTAAAGTGTACTCTTCAATAGCGAATTTTCAGTTATTCTGGTGAGTATTGCTTACCCCACCCCTGATTGTTTGTCATTAGCCTACGACACAACGGAACACAAATTGCGTCGTGTTTATCAAACCCACTCTTCTTATGATGGACACATCGCTCATTATTGCGGACAATTTATGTTGGTCCTTTCCGTCTTCAGACATGTTCTCCGACTTTCTAGCAGCCGAACACCTCCGCCTGATGGATTGAAGTTTGATTAGCCAGTCTAATGTCCGTCTTTTAACAGGAATGAGCTTAACGCTTAGCTTAGTGGCATCTTGTGCGTGTACATAAAATTGCCTTTTTGATCGTCGTTTGCACAAACAAAGCGAAAGTTAAGGTGGCTGAACACAGTTTTGCTGGCGGTTTGCGGTCACTCGCGTGACGGCGCGTGTTTTAAATTAGACGGCGAAAAAAGCAATGGTACACAGAAGACGATTTCTCAAAACCTACTCATTAAAATATTGTGATATTTGGCATAATTTTTACTTTTATCGTATTTTAAATAATGAGAACTTTAAAATGGAAGTTGAATAGACGAATTTTGTGACACATTTAATAATTACAGTAAAATTATATTATTGATTATCTAAAAACCCGTCTGTTAAAATTTGGTCATGTTAGTTTCAAATGGTAATGATTAATTATAGTAAGCTGTGTGCAAGTTTATAGGAAAACCTAATGAACGAATTTATGTAAACTGAGCAAAAGTGAAATTTTAAGGTTCTATTCAATCTTTCACGTTGCTATGGAAACTACGAAAACGTCAAATTTTACCTGTCAGTCAAAATCTTTCATCAGTATATTTTTCACTTGTCAATTTTCAGCTTGTGAGCTGAAACCTTTAATATATATTGAAGTCACCAAATTTGTGTGGCCAAGTGTCTTCACCCTTATAGAGACGATTTGCCAAAAGGTTTGTTCAAAATCACTGCTAAAGTGTTCCATAAGTCCACTTCCGGTTGACGTGTGTTGCTGAAAAACGTCGCTGCTAAATCTCCCTATTAATTAATGCTGACCCTCGTTCGCTGAGCATAACTTCTAAATGGTTACAGAGTAACCTTATTTTATGGCAAATGAATTCAAAACTGATACCTTAAATTAACTTCATTTCAATCAATTATTTTCAATAACATAGTAAAGCTTATCTACATTGGACAGCAATATTCAAGTTCTACATTAGCCTACAACATTTCAGTGCGGCTCAATGCTTAGTCCGCCGTAACAAGTATCTTATCTTCCTTATCTGTGTCTACTAAGTTACAAGTAAACAAAGTATTCTACAAAATACTGATTAGAAGAACCTCATGCTGTTTCCAAATGGGTCCATTTTGCTTTATGACGTAACCTGTAATTACTTAACATCATCATTGTATTTTTCAAGTCAAGAAAACAAAGAATTATTTAAGCCATTTGGCCTAAATTATTACTATGGTTAGTTCCCGCCAAAACAAACTGTTCCTTCTTTAGCTTAGAAAAACATGCCAAACCTCTGATACGAAGAAAGCAACATGTGTAGAAAATGATAAAGGGAATTATCAGACCGTATGTTATTATAGGGCAGAATGTGTAACCATATTCATCAGCCAAGTGGTATGCGGAACATTTTTGGCAAGAAAATAAAAGGCAGAGTTTTTCTGAAATACTATTGCTCTCTTTTCGTATTGCCTAGCAAACAGCTCATTATTAAGTGCACAACATATCTGTGTGTAAATCTACGTAAAACTGTTTATATCCAGTTTAAGAGCCTCAAGGGTGCTTCTTTTGTTGTTCCGGCACATTAAGAAGGCCCTCCCAATGTGAAGTTATCTATTTGTCTAATTTATCGCCATTTTGACAAAACCGGTTGCCCAGTGGGACTCGTTTCTTCAACTAACCTACAACAAATTACTTATAAGGCCATGTTTGGTCTTACCCAGAGGGGGGGGGGGGGGCGCTATTGGAGTCGTGGGCCCCCCCGGTCTTACCAAGCCCCCAAATTGTCTAATTTAATACTCATCTCAGTACTGAACAAACAATTTCAAAATAGTACGGTACATGACGAGCAACAAATTTAGCAAATTAAGGACGCAGAGTCTATGATATTCACTCACTTAAATATTTGGTAAAGCTGAAGTAACTTAATTGCTCTTGACGTAACGCGCTCTGATGAATTGCTCAGGCCAGTGTTCACGGTCAGCTTTTAAATCATTGGCTGGAATCTCGACTGAGCCCCTCTTAAGCAAAGTCAGCTTTGAAAATACAAACGGATCATTTGACAGACTGATTGAAAGTCAAATTGTAGATAGCCACGTACGGTTACTCGCCATCAAAACGAAATAAAGAAATCAGATAGACGCTACACTTACTTTATTTCGGCAAAATACAAACAGAATCAGTGTTCCTTTTGCAATGTCATCAGTCATATTTAGTTACACAACAGAACACTAATGATCATATCTCAACTGTTTTCTTGATAGATGCAGTTATTGTAGTCGTAGCACTAGAATGCTGAAAAGCAGACGTAACGAGCCCATGTAAAGCAAACAGTCAAAATACCAGAACTACTCAGCAAAATTGAACTCAATTGTGTTATAGTATCTCATCTCAAACGTCGAAGCGTACGTGGAAGCTACCATGCAGAGCTCCGTTTGAATTTATCTCTACTTTTGCAAAGTGTATGAATGTTTCAAAACAGAGATGCTTCTTATGCAATTACTTGTGTTGTTCAATATTTATTAATTGACTGTACCGCCCTCGCTTCCATTGTGGAAAAAATAAAGTGGTTTCTCATTGCAGACGGAACATTAGCCACTGCCCATTCAAATGAAAATCGAGTATCCGTTGAGACGCTGGCTCTTCACTGAAGTTAATTTTAAATTGTGCAAGAATTTCTTTAAACTATATTCTAAAGTAAGGACTTGAAAATAATCGTTTTTCTACAGTCACTCACAGTTCGTTCCTTGATATCCATTGCTTTTACATACTTTTAGTCTTACTGAATCATCAAAGCTCAGTTGAACAAAGCGAGGTAGTGAGCATTCCGTCTGAAGGGTCAACAGCCGTTTCCTTCTCAGCTGCCTTCTGTGCTTCGTTGGCTGAAACGCCACCGTACGAGTTTCTTCTAAGTCTCTTTTCCAACTCTGGAACAATCAAGAGACCCTCTATGTTCAAACTCAGCAATGAGCTGCTTCTTCGCGAAGTTAGTGTTGGTCGTTGAAGTTGTTTTCCATCCTTGGTCTTGTGGTTTTCCTGTAGTCTCTGTTTTGATCCTTCGGGTAATGTTTTGCTCCGTTGAATCTGCTTTTCATTTTTGTTGGGCAAATTGTTGTTTTTTAGATCTTTTTCGTCGTTAAAAGTGAGAGTAACCGTTACTTTATCACCAGGATGCATGACAGCGCCGTTCATGACTTCGTTTTCTAGATATCTGTCTCCAGTATTAGCTTGTCTTCACCAAGTTATTATTATCCTTCCCAGACAAATTGTTATGTCAGCCTATCCAAGCGTCGCTTACACCTCGATTTTTTCGCCAATTATCGACCGATGACCAATTTTCGGATTTTGCAGCAATTCCATGTAGGTTTAAACAGTTACATTTGTATGACTGACTCGGCTAAGATGTCAAAACCATGCTCTCAGCAGATAAATAGCTGCTTTCTTTCCCTTACCGCTGTTCACCGCCCATTCAGTATCGATTAGGTCAGTGAACCATCTAACGGACGTGTTTAGCTTTGGAGTGATTTTTGTGCTGTGGTCATTAATGAATTCTGTCTGAGCTAACTGTCTTCTGCTCTCAAAGGGAGCTATAATTAGCTTCAAAAACAAAAAACTTTGAGAGCAAATAACAAGTGAAATATCTCAACGCCAAAGGATATACCTGCTGCAGAGCTTATATACAAATTACAGACGTATTAGGGTATAAAATTCAGAATTCAATTTGTTAACAAGTAAGAGCACGTGATAACAATTAAGATATTACTACGACCTAATTGTCAAAGGGTTAAAGCGCTGTGATTTGTGTAAGGGTATAAAGATAACATTTCCATCTAAAAGAAAATAATTTGAAAAAGGAAATTGTATCAAATACCTTGAAAAAAAAAAAGGAACCCTAGCTAAATTCAGCATGCAGGACTAATTTTAAAACGATTCATGCCCAAATACCTTAGTCATGGATCAAGGCGTTTTGCAAAGTTGAAGACCTGAAGTCATTAATTTTAAT
The DNA here is from genome assembly GCA_038088405.1 of Porites divaricata. Taxonomy (NCBI): domain Eukaryota; kingdom Metazoa; phylum Cnidaria; class Anthozoa; order Scleractinia; family Poritidae; genus Porites; species Porites divaricata. The sequence goes on along the minus strand of JBBMOI010000012.1, from coordinate 14,061,022 downwards.
GAAGATAATTAAATAGATAAAGAGAGAATGTTTTGTGTAATGAAAATAAAGAAAACATTCCATACGTTTATGTAAATATTGCAGCGTTTAGAAATGTTGAAAATAGAAAACGAGATGGAGATCAATGTGAATCAGCACCGCAGTAAAATGGATAAATAAGCATCAAACAGTTTGGAGGATCTTACGCACTAAAATAAATGTAGAATCACAACCCACCAATTTACGCTTACTTTGTTGAAATTTTCATATCCTTGGTTTGTAATCACGTGACATGGCGGCCATGTTGGATAACGACACAATGCAATTTTCGCTGGGCAGAAATTGCATGAGCAAGAGTTAAGTTTCCACGGAAACAATTTTGTTTTTGTGAAAATGAATTAATGAGCATGTCACGAGCGTGAGACAAAGAAAAAATCTGAGTGCCCCGAACCTATGACCTCCCAAACACCGGGCGAGCACTCTATCCACTGCAGTGAGCTACGGAGAACTCATGGAGAGCAAGTTTTGTAACCAAACATGGCTTCCGTGTGGTCAGTTGCAAAACCTAACCTAATAACCATAACATAACCTAATTATGTTAATAATGCAGATACATTTCGTGGTTTTCTGAAGAGCTAATTAATGACTGTTTTTAAGTAAAATTTAACTCTGTTACATTGAGTTCAAAATATTACTTTTAACATTTTACAGCCTGGGATAACAGTGATAAAATCCTGCATTCCCCTTATTCTGATTGGTCGAAGCAAATTTCCGCCGCGGCAGGACCAATCAAAAGCACTACCCACCTTAGTGGAATTACTGCGCTCGTTTCCCGTCAATTTCGCGGGGAAACCAGTGGTTGCGTCGCGAAATGTCGGCTCTTTTCTCAGGCTACATTAAGCGAGATAAGACTGATATCAAGTAAAATACAGGTCTGTTTGCTTATTCTTCCTGTAGATGACGACTCTAGTACAAAGAACCGTTTCCCCGTCTGATTCACATGCATCTACACCTACATTCATAACTTGTAAGTTCCTGAATAAGGATATTTCGCAAGTGACTTAAAAAAAATATATTAAATAAATAAATAAACATTACGAAAAATAACAGTATATAAATAATTAAAAACAGTTTACTCATTCATTAGGGCGGAGCCCAGAACTCTTTTGAAACAGTTACGCTGGACATAGGTCGGAACAGTAATTTCTGCTTCGTTGTTAAGTGTTTTGTACAGCGTGCATAGCCTTGTTATTCACCTCCTGTGCCGTTATGTTGGCCGGTGTAAATGGTTTAATACTTGGGAGACACAGCCCTCATCTCTTGAATAAGTCTTGGTCACAAAACGAGCAATGGCCCGTCTCTAAACTTGCTCACGCAGGTCTATTTGGTATTTTCTGTAGGGGTCCCATGATGCACAAGCATATTCTAATGTGGATCTAACCTGTGATATATATGCCTGAGTCTTGATTCTCTCTGGGCAAGAGTGAAGATTTCTTTTGATGAATCCTAGTGTCTTAAAATTATTGGGTTTGTTCTTCACATTTAAAATGTGCGTTTTCCAATAAGGCGTTTCAGTGATGGTAATCCCTACGTATGCCTGGTGGTCCACCACTTCTAGAATCTGGTTTAGCATGGTATATTGATGGTACATAAATAGACAAAAGAACTTGTATTTGTATTTATTTTTGTTTCAAGCAAATAAAATTCTTAAAAAAATGGTATGTTGATGGGCAATGGGGATTTTCGATCGATGAATACGCAACATATAGAACTAAGAGGAATGGAAATTCATTTGCCAGATTTGAGACCAAGCTACACCGAGTTGGTCTTAGTGCATCAGCTTGTTGGCTGTGTATTACTGCATACAGGAGGGCGTTATTAGCAAATAATTTTAACTGTGATGATAATTTTACTATTGCTGCCCATTTCATATACAAAAAGTAGGAATCATACGGGTCCACTGAACCCTTCCTTGGAGGACTCCTGATAGGATTTTAGTTTCAGTACTTGAGCAGTACTTGAGCAGCCCTCGGGGACCACGTTTTGGGTTCAATTTACTAGCCACGCCAGCAGGCAATCCAACGTTTGTCTGCGAATACCATACTTGTCGAGCTTAAGGAGCAAGCGCTTTTGCGCAACACTGTCAAATGCCTTGGAGAAATCTAATATCAACAGGTCTGTTTGTGTTCTGTAGTTAAGTAGTCGGGCTAGATGCTCAAGTCTCACATGAACGATGCTGTCTAAAGCCATGCTGGAAGCCATGCCATGAAGACATTGGACACTTTTAAGACTGCTGTTAAAACTCATTTTTTTAACTTAGCTTTTAAATAGATTTTTAGTTTTAAATACTTTTTATTGTAGTTTTTAATAGTTTCTCATGCTTTAGTCACCTTTAACATAACTTTAATATAACAATATTGTAAAGCGCAACCGAATATATTCATATAGAGGTTTGAGCTATATAAATGTAAATTATTATTATTATTATTATTATTATTAGTCAACTAGGATGTTGTGTTCATCCAGGTGAGCCATGATGTGGTGGAATATTGTGTGCTCCAGAATTTTTCAAGGGATTGATGCTAATGACACTGAGCGATAGTTTGCAGCTTCTAGCTTAGATCCCTTTTTGTATATCGCTGTTATGTTTGCAGTTACCTATTCCCTGGGGACGGTGCCAGTATCATTTGATGGCTGGAATATAAAAGTAAGAAACTAAGCTGCGCGCAGAGATGAGATCAGGGCCAGTTGGTCTGGACAGGTTGATTCCGCTCAAGACGTTTCGTGACAGCATTATGGTCGATAGCAATGTTTGGCGTATATCAGGGAATTCACTCTGCCCTACTGTTGGTAATATAGGGTTCTCGTTGGTAAAAACCCTGGGGCCCGTTTCTCGAAAGTCCCGATACTTAACGGGCTCGTAAAGCCGTCGTTGTTTACATGCAAGATAGAGGTTTCCATAGTTTTGCATCTCAACATGATAAAACTATCAGTTAATGAAAAAAATAATGGAGTAATTTTCTAGCCAGAACCCGCGCTCTTATTCTTTTTATTTCGATTTGAATATTTGATTTCGGGCCCGAAAAGTTACCGGGACTTTCGAGAAACGGGCCCCTGGCCCGGCTTCCTGGAAAGCCGATTAGCGCTAATCGAGGACAAGATCATTCTCTCTTGTCGAGGATTAAATCTCGCTAATCGCGGAATAAATTTTATCCCTCGATTAGATTCTGTTCCTGAAAGCGCAATTAACCTTAATCTAGGAATAAAGTACGTGTTAAATGTAACCCTCCTAGCGAGCTCGATTAACTCACTAATCGGCGGAAAAAGTTGTCAAAAACAAACAAAATGGCGGACTCACCGTTGGCACAAGTACACGAAAAAAAGTTTCGACAGCAAAAAATTGATCTCGAGCAATTCACTGACGAAGAGCTTCGCAGTAGGTACAGGTTTGGCCGAGAGTCAATAAAATATATGTAGAAATCCTCAATAACGACTTCGAGAGACAGACGAGGAGAAAACAGACATAAGCTGGTGTCAATGTGGTTACTACTTCATGTAATAAATGTCGGTCAGTTCTGAATATGGACTGCGGACTGTGGACTGCGGATTGAATATAAGGACTATGTTATAAAAACTGGGCCAATTATTTCTAGGTAGATAAATAATTTCGGTTTCCTCCTCTTCTCCTTTGGTTCAACCTCGACCACTTTATTTTCCGCCATTTTCCCTTTACTTCACCCGTGCCTAAACATTTTTCGCGCCATATTTTTTAAAAGCAATCATCCGCCTAGTTATACCCGTTTATTTTGACACTAATCTCGGATAAATTAATCGTGGGTTTATTTCGCCTTCAGGAACTCCTTTTCAACCCACGATTAGTTCTCCGTGGAATAAGAAATTTAATCGTAGATTTGACACTAATCGGAGAATGGTTTAATCGGCTTTCCAGGAACCTAGGCCTGCTGTACTGTCTATTAAGTACCTCCTCCTTCAATTTAGGATCTGTTATCTCTACTCCATTTGATTTCAGGATGGGTATGCCAATCGAGTCCTTGCGTTTAGCTCTAACGTGCTGCCAGAAACTGTTTAATACATTGTCAATGTTATCCTCAGCCTGAAAATCTAAAAGGTTATATATATTTTTCCTTCATGAGCCTTCCTCATTTCCTTATGTACCAGTTTACAGAGTTGCCTGAATTTACTCCAGTCCTGCTCGCTTTTGCTTCAACGAGCTGTGTTTAACGTCTGCGTTTTTGACAAATGAGTCTCTTTAAAATGTGATTGTTCAACCAAGGAAGAGATTTTTCCTTTTGAGGGATTTCCGAGAGATAAACTGGTTAGTAGCTGTCAACAGTGCATACATGGCCAGGAACAACAGTTTACCATTTTCCTGTAGGAAATGACTTTGGTGGAACTGTTAGTGAACGTTACCTTGTGTGATGCGCACACCTTTCCAGGCCTGCTCCATGCTGCGAGAAATAAAGTAAAGTGCAGAGATCGTTAAAGGTACGGAAAGGCGGCCAACAAAAAAAAGACAACTTGTTTTGCAACATTGCTGCAAAATGAGTTTTAAAGCAACATTACACGTTTTACCACCCAAATCAAACCTGTCTTGCTCCTTATTAGGTTTTTGACATGTTTGAACGTGGGTGGTAAAACGTGCAACATCGATTTTCAACTCGTTTTGCGGCAGTGTTGCAAAACAAGTGGCATGTTTTTTGTTGTCCGTTTTTCCGTACCTTAAAACTGATGTGTACACTGACGCGCGGTTTTCCAAATCACGCGCATCTTTGCTTGTTCTCGCGACGCCTCTTATGTTTGAGAGTCTGGCACAAGCTACAGGATCAGCGGGTCAGTGTCTTCCTTTAGACAGAACTGTCACCCTGTCCGATGTGCTTACCTATTCGGAAGTAGCAGCTGGCTTTTCTTGTAGATGATGACAATGTGTAAGTCTCTGCTGCAAATAAAAATTGCCAGGAATAGCAACAATTAAACCGTCTTATGTAGAAGATCGCTCAGGGGGAACCGTTACCCTGTCAAATGCACTAAAGAACCTCAGGACTGTGTTATCTTGGATAAAGGCCTGTAAAAATATCACATTTTTGAAGCTTAGTTAATTAAAGTCTCTTGGACAAAGCCAAACCGAATCTAGGTTAGCTTACAACGTGGAAATTCGCAAATGGATGCTGGTGAAACTGCCGAGAACACCACACCGTAACATGGTATGATGTGATGATATGGTACATGGCGAGGAAGTCTGCCACGAGACGGCAACTCGCTGTATACGCATCGGAGGGATTCTGTGGTACGCAGCTGGAACGTCGCCGGAAGCAACCTACTCAACGAGTAAGTTAAATGTCTTTCACCTTGACAGGGGAGTTTCGGTGCTGTTCTTTACACGATATTCTGAAAAACTCACTCAGAAGTCTTAAGATATCAGCCAGGAACCTAGGACGGGAACTTCTGGCGGAAACTATGGCTCCAAAGGAAAGTGTATATGACTATGTTCTTTTATATACTAGGATATTCGCCCCATGTAATTCGGATTTCGGAATCAGGAAAATTAGGAATCCAGAACACTGCTTTAGGAATCCGGAATCCCACTGACGAATGAAATCCAGAATCCAGGTTCCGCTGTGAAAGATTTGGAATCCAATACCTGGAATCCGGAATTCAAGACTGGCTTAGATTTCCTTTTTATCGGGCGAGGGATATGCAACCTGGTCGGGAAAAGCGCCCTGGGTGGGCGAGGTTGAGGAATATGGTTCCAAAATCTTCTCAGGTCATCAAGTCACCTTTTTTCTTCGGTCTTTGAGAACGCTGAAAAATTTAGCTTTAAGTTTAGCTATTGGGGTTTTTGTCGTCTAGAAGTTTACTGTCCTTTCTTTCATATTCCTTAGTTTAAAGACTTTTTAAAGTAAAATGCAGAAGTGCAACTTTTCTGGCTTGGTGATATGGATTTTGACCCGTCAACCTCTCCCTTGGAATCATTTTTTGACTCGCCCCAACTCCCTGTCAGCTTCAACGTCCAAGATGCATGGCGGGAGACCTGGAATCATTTTTCGATAGTATCTCTTATTCTATGGCTGATTTGAATGACATTTTTCTAAAAGAAGGATTAAGTCTAATATTAATTCCTTCTTTGAAGGACCGTGGCAAACAGCTCAATGCATGTAGCTCTCTATTCGTCTTTCAAGCCTTGATGGAAAAGTCTTGCAGCAAACTCCCAGTGTATTGTACGGATACAAGATAAGCCAATCTAACGCATCCTATCAATAATAGGCTTCTGATCCTATATTTTTCATTCATGCCTGCAGGGTAAGCGCCTTTTAAGATGGCCTAAGCTCGAGTGATTACAGAGTGGTGACAGAAAGTCGAGGTCAGACAATATGTTCTTGATGCGTTAATTGTGAAGAAATTGAAAATGGGTTCGGATCGACCCTTTGTGGTTCGTAGATCAAACATTTGACATAATTCTAATAACACTATCAACCGCGCAGCGAAAAAAAAAATTGTTATGTCGTAGCCTCGACGTTATGACCTTCCAAGGAAAGCCGTCATTTTTTTTTAGTGAACTGGCAATGGTTCTGTGCAGTGAGTACAATTTTCGTAATGCACATCATATAGTAAGTTATAGGGAAGGACTGAATGCAAAAGGATGTTTCGCAGCAAAGCTAAATTGTGTGTGAAATATCCTTAGCCTTACTTTCCATGCGAAGGGTAAAGTGGGATTGTAGCAATGGCTACTTTACTGTAAAGCTCTGCCGGGGAATCTTTTTATGCTACTATATAAATCTGTGGATGAAATCCTACCTATCCTCTGGCCTTCGCGAGGCTTCATCTTTGGTCCGGGGAGATGGGATCACATATATTATATGATGGGATATAAGATTGTAGCCATTTATGACTCCATACAAATGGTTCTGACTCTAAAGCCTGTGTAGAAAACGTGGTGTTCTAAGTCCCCTTTGTATTTCTGCATTTTGCGAATACTGATCGTAGCGAGTTGCATTTTGTTCATTTTTAAGGCAAACTCTTCGCTTTCTCGAATCTTCCTCGTACCTAATAATAATCTCATTATATTTGCGTTTTACATAAAATACCGCAAGAAATACCATAGTTTAATTTGGTAATGTAAAATTAAGTGGATACGGATAATTCCGTTTTATTAAAAGACGGGCTAAGTTGATAGAGGTCATAATTCCAAAATACCTAATGACATGTAAAACAATAAGGGGCTGGGCTTGTTAGATTTAAAAGAAAACACGAATCCAAACCGGACCTTTCCCCCTTGCTATATATAATTATCTCCTTGAAGCAATGAACTTCGTATTAAATTTACCATATATATTCATTATTGGATGCCAGACATCGGTGCGTCGGGGAGGGAGGAGGAAGATTCCGGGAAAGCTGACATAAGATCCAAGAAAAAGGCGGGAAACCACTTTTATTTGGTATACTATTCATTAGCAACTTTTAGTAAGATCGTTCATTTATAGATTGGCCTTATCGTTGTACGAATGGTTCAGCCATCTGTTTGCGTAACTGAAACAGTCTGAGTGGGATACGGATTTCATTTAAATACGGCTCACATTAATCTACACTGGTTCAAACTTCGAAAAAAAAAACCAACCAATCTTTAACAGCATTGGTTACAAAAACGTTCTGCTCCTTAAAGTTTACAGTATTTATATGAATGTCCCTGGTCATGATTGTTAAATGGTAACAATTAAAAGGCAATTTCTCATTCTGGTTTTTTAGAATAGAGCCTTTCAACTCAGTGGAGGCTAATTTAAATCATCTTGTTCAAAAAGTCATTTTCATTTGTTAGGTCCCTAAAACAAAACAGTACTATAATTATATAGTTCGGCAAAAGAGACGTGACTTTGAATGGCCACACCTCAAGACTTCCTTTGAACGAACGACTCGAGAACCACGAGGATCGACTGTTTAAAGCCACTTACATGATTCTAGAAAGAAAAAAATTAAGCCTAATTAACACCTGCCCATTTAGACTTAAATTAATACTTAAATAAAGAATGAAAATATTTTTCTATGATGTGATAATGGTTATAGTTGTCAATTCGGAGCTAATTTACTACTCGCATACGATTCCATTCTTGCCCTTTCTGGGATTTTAACAGGCATCAACAGAGATTAACTTACAAAGATTATTTCCCCGTACTATCGCTCTCTCATATCAGACTCGTCTCATGATCACTTCATGATTACGTTATAAGCTTTGACCGACGACAGTTAGTGCTGGAGGAAATCCAAGATTAGAAGTGACGAGAAACGTAAAAAGTTCTTTTCAACAGTGAACAAACGGCACTGTGTATGTTTTGAAGAAGTCCTGAACGTCTGACCGTCTGTCTAACCCTTGGCAGAGGGAAGGTCAGAAATGGAGACCTCAAAATTCTTTGAATATTAAATTATTTCACTTTTGAGGAATTCACCCACAACGATTTGTTGTTTTGATCACGAGCCAAAGATTAACAGACCGGCTTCGGAGAAAGAATTGCCATTAATGAACCCTAATATCGCGGCCTATTCTTGACAGGACTGCAATAAAAAGCAACTAGCTGGAAATCCAGGCTTCCCCCACAAGCGAATATCGGTTTTCTCATTTCCCTATCTAAGAAACGAGGGGGTCTTGATTTTCCATTTGTTTTGTACAAGAATTTCTTTCCACTTTACGAAAACAGTCTTAACATGGTTTCGCCATCTTAATTCCCCCAGGAACCTTCTTCCTCTTAACACTGGTGGAGAGGAGAGAGGGGTTCATCAAAGTTGCATATTGGGAGACTCCGCTCCTATGTACAAATCTTTACCCTATTAAATATCCTTTTTGACAGAAAAAGGTACCCCTTTCAAACACCTTCTTAAGAACACCGTAAATAATATATCAGCAAGTCCACAGCAACAAACCAATGAGTGGTGCCGGATCTCCCAGTTGTAGACCTGGATCAGTACAATTAAACTTGTAGAAAAATATGAAACGGCAAACTGATGCGCACGGCAAGGCGACGAAGAAGTAGACAAAAGAATAAAACAAACTATATAAACAGAATCATACGTAGGACTCGCAACAAACTTCAAAGAATGTTTCAGAAATCATACAACATTCTTCCGATACGTCGACAAAAGAAACAGCACCGAACTGTCAAAGCATGTATGGAAACTGAAAGACGCCAAGAAACCCTTCAATATAGCATGGAAAGTCCTCAGAAAATGCAAACCTTACAACAACATAACTAAAAAATGCAGTTTATGCCTTTACGAAAAATTTGTAATAATCTGCAGGAAAGACCTATGTAGCCTCAACAAACGTAATGAATTAGCGACTTCGTGCCCTCACAGAAACAGATACGTACTCAAAAACCTTAAGATAACGTAACACAATAATCAACACCATAGCAACTATTTGAATCTGTATTTAACCGCCAGCATTTAAATTTACCGGTCATTCGTTGATGTTGCCTGATGAGTGTGGTCACTTGTTGACCATACGAAACAAGCCTGTAGCATTAAAACGATGAATCACTCCTGAAGTCCTGAACTACATTTAATGAATATACCAAAATTTTCGGTTTGAAAACAAACCTTCAGGGGCTAAAAGAAAAATGAAAATAAAACTAAAAGTTCATGAACTGTACTTAATGAACGCACGCTATATCGCAGAACATCAAGGATACAGCCATAAGGCTGCCTCTCCTCGAAATATTTTGATAAAAGATCATTTTAAAATAGTAAAATGACAGATTTCCCTACCCCTCTCCAAGGGGGTCAATTTAGGTTTCTTGGAAACTACCCACCTACCCCTCTCCTAACCCAACATTTTGCCTTAAGTTAGAAGTAAGTGTTCATGTTTACTTAGGAGAGGGGTAGGTGGGCCGTTTCCCAGAAACCTAAATTTAATATCTTTCATACTCTTCAACTCGTAACTGATCCCTTCTGTCTTTTCATATTTAGACTAAAAAAAGCTAGAAAAAGGTGCCCCTTTCAGGCGGAGCCTCTACGTAAAAGACTTGTAGGAAAACACTCCCCCCCCCCCCCCCCCCTGGTGAGCTTGAACTTCAAAGGCTCTATGTTGACCAAAACAGTAAAATGTCAAAAAATCGTCTTCCTCGAAGAGTACAGATCGTGAAAGTATTGCAAATATCTTTCAAGGAAGTTCTTAATCGTGTCGTGCAACGTCTAATCTTACGAGTAAGTCACGTGTCAGTTTTATTCTACGCTGGAATCGCGTTTAAAGCCGGTTATCTAACTGGAGCGTTTATCAAGACTCTAAAAAAGCCGCCCACTAAGCCGGTTTCGTTTTTGTCAGCTCTGGTGTCTACATCACTGCGGAACGTTTTACAAGGTGTAAGAGCACAAACCAGAAAAACATTCATGGTCTGCTTTAAAGAAACCACTGTTAAGCATTTCCGAAAGTACACCCGATTGTTGGTAAAGTTTACCGTTCCTCGCACTTTACTATTTTGCGTACTAAGTTAAATCCTAGCCACGGATTTTTGATTTTCGATTGATTGATTGATTTATTTTGACGGAACTGATTTTTGCGATTGGTCGGGTTGCGATTCTTAGAAATTGTACTCAAAGCAAATGCGTTTATTTAGAATTAGTAGCTCATCACCTGCACCAATGATAATCACTTTCTAAATATTTTGTCACGCGATAAGACAAAAGAAGACACCTCACTTGGCTCGTCACGTAATCCTTCCTGCTTGGCAAGGATTGCGTGACTAGCCAAAAAGAACCTTTAAACTAAAAGAAAGGAATTGAAAACTGATCAGGGTGTGCAAAGCCGATAACAGCCCGCAGTGCGTCACGAAACACAATACACTCTCGTGGCATTGGCTGATCGAATAACCACCCACGGAAAACCTGCTGTTCACGCGCATTGTCTCATTTGTCTGCATTTCGAGTGAAGGCAGTCAAAAACAAGGAATTTGCAAAGACGAGTATAAATTTTCATAGGGTAAAACTCACCGGAAGACGAAAATGAAAAGGAGACCCAGCTGGATTGAGAACTGTGCAATTTAGACAATCTATCCGGTTGTGGATCCTATGAAAACACTTGGGTGATCAGTAGTATACAATATAAACAAGATCTTACATACACTTAGCCAAGGTCAGTGCGGCAATTTTATTAATTTGGCAGTGCTTCTGCCCTTTGCTTGAATGGAAGATGAAATGAGAACCAGAGGATTAAACAAAAGGACAGCTCAGCTATGACATCCGCAATGCGCCGTCTTGGACAGGAAATTTCCAAACTTGGACTTCGAAGGCGAAATAGATCAGCGTCGGAAAGTGATAGCGATGTTTTCAGCTCCACGGATGAATTACCAGCCAAAGGAGGATTAGAGGATCAACCGGAGGATGCTTTCTCTACGGATGCTAGCTTTGAGAATCGCAGTGCTTCGTCATCAGTCGAATCGACGGATCCACTGAGACAAAGACGGCATTCAAGGAATGAGTCCGACGAGGACGTGGAATGTAAGGAGCGAAGGAGTTCCATCAAAGCTGCCCTCAGACCAGTTCTTTCTCGGAAGAGTCGTTCCGATTTGGCGAAATACTCGCGTCCGAACTTCGACCAAAAACCAAAACAAGGACCTCTGGAGAGAAACGGCTCTAAAAACAGCGTCAAGGATGGCAACTTTGATTGGATTACCGCTGCGAAAAACGGAAAGGGCAAGGAAACTAAGGTATCTTCATTCCCATATCGTGTTGCAGGAAAAAGTGAGGCAACGGGACACGTAGACAAAACACAGAAACCCAAAAGAAGCAGAATGAAACGCAGCAAGTCGTTTAGCGGCTTGTTGGGTTGGAGGCAAGGGACAAGACAAGGACGAAAAGATTCGGCTGGAAATATCAGCTGCCATCAGAAACCTTTGAGAAGAACTAATTCTTTTAGCGGCAAAGGTGACAAAAGCAATTTAAATATGGAGAATTCTATCGCTAAAAAGTTGCAGAATCAAGCCTTTATGACACCTGATACGAATCCAACCAATAGAAATGTTTCACCGAACATCTACATCACGAGCTTTCCCTCTTCAAATGCTAGCGAACATACGCAGAACGGGCGCGCTCGCATGAGTTACAGAAGCTTTATGGCGTTAGAGGGTTTTAGATACGAAGAGGGCATGATTGAAACTGACTTGTGTTCGACAGAGCTTTGATTTTTTTTCACCCGTAAAATCATTGCGCAACTTACTGCTTAGGATTTTTCTCGTTCGCATGCATGGCACTTGACCCAGCAATCCATGACAAGTCAGAACTATGTCGAATGCCTCGTTGCACAATTTACTTCTAGTCTGCGAATGGACAGCTACAATTTTGAACCATACTTGTGGAAGCAAAAAGGAGTCGTAGTTTAGGCTCTTTGTGTAACAGTGTTTAGTTCGGGAGCTTGCTAGGCAAGGTCTTATTAATAGGAACACTCTAACGAGTAGCGAGTTAACGTTAATTAACAACAATGAGGGTCACCCACTTTCGTTATCTTATATTGGTTGTATCGTAGATTGATGTGGCATAACTAACACGTATCCCTTGATTTGCGGACCGGATAGCAAACTACTTTGCCTAACATAAACAGCCGTGAGGTGTGTTAGTATTACAAAGTACATAACTTTTTTTTTTTTCAAAACCTTAAGTGGATGTGGTGGGATATATTACATATTAAAGTTATTGTCAAGTGGAAAATTGTTCAGTGTTATCTTACAGCCAACGGCTTATCAGCGAGACAAACTCTCTCAAGAAGTGTTTTGTAAAACTCTAATTTTAACATGTCACTTGCCATGGCAAGTTGAATGATTAGAAAATAAAACATATTGTATGATACTTCATTCCACTTTGAGTCAATGAAAATTAATCAGTAACCCCACCTGCTGTTTCTGTAGAATGGCGATCACACAAAGTGATCATATCGATGCATGTAAATGACTTTTAAAAATAACTCAATTTTACAGTTCGCTGTTCAAAAAGCAAATTCTCCCACTTGCTATTCAGAGTTCATAATCGACTGCCATGCCTTGTTGCGAAAAGAATGGTTTTTAGTACATTGGCACCATTTTATAAGCGTGGCTAGTGAGGTATTTTCATTCATATTCTAAGACCAGTTTGATATCAATCTCTATTTATAACCATTGTCTTAAGAGCTATAAGGTATTTAACTACCATTTGACAACCTCTTAAGACCTTTATGCCATATTTTAAAACTTCCGATGTGATATGTAAACAAGATAAAAGTAATTCACCTAAAAAAAATAGATGAAAAAATACGTCGAATAGAAATAAGAAAAAATAGTCAGAAATAAACGTCCCAAATTAAATAAAGTGAAGTAAAAGATCTCCTTTTCTCTAATGTTTTTCTCTAGTTTTTTCAGGAGCCATGTTTTTCTTTCCATGATTAAGAATGAGAACGAAACTATAAAACATTTAACCAAGAAATTCGCCTTTCTTTAGCTTTTTGCTCTATGCTTTTTTGGTTCGTCTAAGCCGAGAATGCTTTGAGTTGATGATCCTTTTTTGCGTGCGTGTGTGAAATTAATGTTTGAATCCATAAAATTGCAGAAAAGGAAATTAATGTATAAATATAATTATTCATTCGAACTAAATTGAAAACCATAATAAGCTTCAATAACTAAGAACTCGTTTTTTCCCTTAAAAGCATTAGAACTTTGGAAGCTTCAAAAGGAAAAAAATATTTATATATCTGGCCCTTATCTATAATATATTTGATAACGCTTACTGTGCAACATTCGTTTACACGGCGTTATCCTAAAAGCCCCACTATCTGAACATACGAATTCTCCAAACTGATCGGCCATACATTTCCACAAAAAAGTACAGATCAGTGCCGGACCTTGAGATAAGGGGGGGGGGGGGGGGGGGGGTGGGGGCGGTCATCCAGACCCTTGGATAAGGGGGGGACCCTGTCTCCAAAAACATGTTTTCGGCCTTTCGGGCCTCCGTTTGGTCTAAAAATAAGTGGGGGGGGGGGGGCTGGTTCCCCCTGGACCTCTCCCCTGGAAAACGTCTGTGAAGAGGCAAGTACTCAACGGTGACCTTATCACCGCCACAGAAAAAAAAAACACAAAGCTTTCAAAATAAAGTGTCATCACCCTCTAAACTGCTGGCTCAAAATACCGTGACCACAAAATAGTTCTACCACACCAGGTTACTTTGGATCAAGTTTTACCTTGCCTGAAATAAATTCCGATTTCGTACTGTTGTAAATATTTTTTTTGTCAGCTTTTTTTAGTGAACATCGGTATTTTAAAAGCATGCATTCTTCAAAAGTTGAAAAGCAATCCTCAGCACATCAAGAATGGTTGTCATATCTTCACGTTCGTAGAATCATGGCTCTTGACAAGACTAAAACACCTTAATTCTTCTTCCTTGCTGAAGGATGATGTAATAAAATTAATAATAATACGTCGATCGGCGTACTGCAATTGGCAGCCTGACTCGGCTTTTGATGTTGTACAGCTACTGCTTCGTTACTGCTAAACTGCAGAATAACAAAAGAAAAAAACAGTGAAGTGTTTAAATTTACCAAGAGAAAGGAAAGGAAAAAAGAATAAAAGAGAAAAGAGAAAGAAAGAAAACAAAGAAAGCAAGCACCACGAGAGGAGTGGGGGGCGGAGGTTGCTGGCAGTGTAATTTTGGGCCGATAAAGCATACTTGAGAATAAACGCGAGAACTGGTTTAAGACTTTTTAAAAAAATATATTTATTGATAATCACATTAGATAATCACATTTACAATACTACAAAAAAGCATTTTAACAATAGACATTAACAGAGTAAATCAAAATTAAATTATTTCAGGGCTATTAAAGAGAAAGTAGAAAAAAAGTACAAGAGTGCAATGGAATAATACGGAGTTAAGACAGTTAACTTAAATAAGCTGTCAGTATCCAATTTCTCTTAAAGAATTCTTTGTTGCTGATTTTTTTTTTTCTGTTTCATATTTAGCGATGATCTTCGCCCTAAATCCACAATTGCTTGGAAGGATTTGTTTGCTGCCAAAGTCCCACAGTAGAGTTTTCTAATAATCATAAAATAGTTTCGCAATTGAAGTAAAGGGCAAGCATTTTCTGTCAAAATTCCAAAGAGCATATTTTCTAAGCAGAGACAAATTCGTTCATTTAGAACGTGAGCAGTGCTAGAACAAATGGGCCGTAATGATCTGGGTTGATTATCACAGAAAGTACATGATTCATCTGTTCTAAAACCTATTTTATACAACTTTGTATTTGTGTAAAGAATTGAGTTAATTACTTTGTACTAGAAGGCTTTAACATACGATTCGACAACGATAGAGTGTGGCAGCTTAAATATTTGCTTCAGATGGTCGCTCAAAATGAAAGTTCAGTCTTTAACTTTTGAATAATGTTGGGCGATTTGAGATTTTCGCTTGTTTTACCACCTTTCACGAGAAGATGATCAACAGAAATAGATATTTATAGAATTAAAAACATTTAATTTGGTTTAAAAGAATTTCCTTCAGCTATTTCTATGCTTACGTCAGGGTGATCCTTTAAACATACTTTCCGACAGTCTGACATACATAGATGTCGTGACTGGTCATGACCTTATTCTTGACCTGGTGGCTCCCAAAAGAGCCGTTTGTTATTATGTTTTCGCCGTTAAGTGTTGATTGTTCTACGTCTTTCTGGGTAATAATATTACCTAAGAAGAAGAACAAGGCCTTACACCAGCAAGCAGTTTGTTTAATCTTTGGTTTACAACGGTATATTCAGGAAAAGGGAAAAAGCCTTTTTTTGGTCAAGACTATCATCCCAAATACGTTTGACCTGGGTCATTCCAAGCTACCATGAAGGGTATCAGTTTCACCTAGCTGGCAAAATGTTTCCAAATAGAATGCCACTTCAGCGAATTCGCCATCCATGCGTATCCCGAGGGACAGTCACGTGACAATCAGTCCAAGTCAGAATGGGTTAAGCCTGAAGGACCAACGTAATGAACATAGAAGGCATTAAATCCCAGACTGAAGTTATCAAATCCAAGACTTTCGTAGATTTGTAGTCACATTTATTCACTTTTAGAAATCACTGAATCGTGAGTTTAGAACCTACATATACTTTGTTCCTTCGAGAGCTTATCAAATAGCTATAATGCATGCATGATCAAACCTTAGCCAATGTCAAGTCACAACTGATAAATAGCACGCTTTTCCAACAAGTTGCAGGCATCGATCATAGAGGACCGAGTGTTGGTAGTCTCACGACGATAATTCATGGTGCATGGGTCAGGGTCTCACCCTCTGTATTTTTCAACGTGAAGACAGTTAGTTTTAGGTGTAAGGAAGATCGCGGTGAAAGCACTGCTGTCCCAGTGGCACCGGCTCGTGTCGGTAGAGAGAGAAAGATACATTCAGAAATCAGGGGCACCCAACGAGGATATAGTTCAATTCCACTTAACATAGCATTGTTGAACGCATTTTAGTATTTGAATGGTAGATATAGGCGTATTTTTATCCCCTAAAAACTTTTTATCAGTTCGGATTTCCTAGCTGAAAGTCTAGTGATCCGAAAATTATAGGGATCAAAACTTACCTTTTCGAAAATTTCAGCCAGTAAAAGGCTCCCGAAAATTCTAGGTGGCCTTTTTTAGGGTAAAAATCCTTTAAAAATGGGTAATTATACCATTTTTTAGATGTTGGAAAACCCTAGGAGAGGCAGGCAAGCAAGAAATTTTACAACAAATGTTCCGAAAATTCTAGATCTCAAGTCGTCTTCCGAACAGATATTTTCCGAAAATTGTCGTTGGGTGCCCCTGAGAAATGATGGAAATGATGTCAAGGGAAGTGAAACCTTTCGACTCATGGTTCTACTTACCCTGGTACCAGAGGGTTTTTTTTTGACATTTTTATTCGGGAAAGAGAGAGCGAGCGCGAAGCGGCGAGGAGAGAGAGAAAACCCTCTGGTTACCTTGACCTCGAATCTCACTTTCATGCAGTGTCATTTCCCGAAGAAAAATTTCAAGAAAAACCTCTGGGACCAGGGTAGGTTCCACTTGCAGTTTTAAAACTCTATAGCCGCATAGGAGTACAGGCCATATAGCATGGAATATTGCTGTCGAATTTGCTGAATGACACCTTAGTATCTTCGTTTACTAGAAGGCAGCGGGGAAACTAGCTGGATTGTTTGAATGAGACATCTAATAAAACCAAAAATGTCAAAGGCTTTATTGGATGTTTTAAAGGCGCTTTTGATAATAAACTAAAAAGACAGTTAAACTAAACGGAGGCCGGTTTGACGTCTTAAAAAGAGTCAAGGACATTTGATGAGAAACGGAGGAAACAATTTCTTGATGTTCGCTATAGGGAGCTGTCCGATAGTCGTCTCCCTTGAAAGAGAGCAGTTAGTAGCTTTCTATCTGCCCATGGTTCCGTGTTCAATTTTGAAAAAAAAAATAAAATGTGGATCCACTGGTATTTTCGCACGAAAGCCAAATTCCCAAACTGCAGATAGATAGTGCTTATACCGTAAAATTCCGAATATAAGCCCTTCCATGTATAAGCACCTCCAAATATAAGCCCCCCAAACTCGTAACGCAAAATACCCTCCGTTAAATCGCCCCTCCCAATATAAGCCCCCCAGGGGCTTGTACTTGGAAATTGCCCTAAAATACAAAGTAAAACAAAGGAAAAACGGTAAATTTACTTGCAACTATAAGGCTAGCGCGCCCAATTGATTTTGAAACGCGTTGGGTGACATCCAAAAAACGGCTGCGAGGGAGACTACCCGGTACTCAAAAAGGGCCTTTGAAAAAGATAAGCCCCGGGACTTATTTTCGGAATTTTACGGTATCCTCTTACAATATAGACCCCGAGAGGTCGTCCTTTGTTCCTCAAAGCCACGCAAGACGAGCAAAAAGTTAAAATTATGCAAATAACGGCTTTGTTACCTAGGCCTATTGCAGGTACTTGTAATTACAAGCTCAGAAAAAATTCCGAGAAATTCCTTCTATTTAATGGCTCAATTACTTGTAGGATCAAGAGGACAGATTCAGTTTTTACAGATATTTTTTTTAGATATTTTAAGTAAACTTTTACAAGAACTATTAACATTATTATTATTCATATTTGTAAATATCTAGGTAAATTAGTAGCATTTTTATAGTATATTTTGAAATTAGTAAATTAAGCTCGCCAATTCAGTACTAATTTTACTGCAAAGAGTTTTCATAAACTTTTCAATTTTTTGTAGAACCAGTTAGAACTAAAACTCAATCAAAGCCATCCATTGCAACAGACCACAGGAAAAAGTTTCAACACCCAAACACAGTCTGGATCATTATTTTTGGAATTCAACTGATGCGAAGACACATTTTAGCTATTTAGAAAGATAAGAAATAGCCTGACATAACCCCTCTAAAACCAACTGAAAGACGTGCGATTACGGGAAGTTTAGCCACTTGATCATATTTCAGTACTTACGCCATAAAGCCTAATATAAATACGTAAAAGGTCTAAAACTGTTTGAAGTCGCCGGTTTTGCTTGGATCCACTTTTACACCTTCCTGTGCTTACTACTTCCCTGTATCGTTGGAATCGACGGCTCAGTATTAGCATTCCAATGGTTGAGTCTATTAAAAAAGGCGCACAGGAACCCCACGTGTTCTTGCCGGAACGTCCTGCGGGGTCTTAACATTTTTAAGTTAAAAACTGTCATTATTTTCCTGTAGGATACTTCCCCGAGACTATCTTTCTCAGTACTAAACTTCCCCAGTCCATAAGATAAATTTGTGTTATTCAATTTACAGCGTTCAGCTTTTTCAAGTATGTTGGTTATCGTCTGGTCTCACATGTATCAAATGGAACTAACAAGAATGTGTGACCCAGCCAGAGATTACTGCACCGTCAACGTTACAGAACCAAGTCATTTCATCTGTTTCATCTCAGTCCTTAAGAGCCCACAGGGACCAGTTAAGAAGTCCATTATTTTAGGGCCGAACGGATCGTCTAACGGACCGTCTTATAAAACGAACTGAACTAGAGGTGTCTGTAGTTATAAATGGCATCGACCGTTCACTGCAAGGGTTTGGATCAAGTCAGCTTATCTTTTTTGATATGATATCACAGACATAACCCGGACATAAGAAGATTTCTGTTCGTGTCTGGGGCAAAATAAACAACTCCATCTGTTTGATCCCGCACGCGAGGTCTAAACAAGCCTGCTAGATTCTTTTTAACGCGCCTGAAAGGTCTGTTTGCGAGAAAACAAATATCAAAGAATATGTTAATTACAGTGTTCTGCCGTTATGTTGTGAGTGTAGCCCATTATCTGTGTTTTTTTACGGGTACTCAAAACCTCATTATTTTCCATTGGCGTGAAATGCACTCAAGTTCCGTTGGTAACAGGGCTTTTATAGACTTGAGGATCTGAATGAAAACATGAAGTGAAACTTTTCAAGTGGACGCCATGACAAGGAGTAGAACACATTGTGATCCATATGGTCCATTTTTCAGCAATTTATTCCATAGTTGAGTTCAGCCGAGTTTCCCCTGCAAGTGTGACGGGGTCAAACTTCAAAGCAGTAGTACAGTTGATCGACGATTGATGAAATCCTGGACTCGGTAAACATTGATAACTCGTCTCTTACTCTGATTACGGGCAGTAAGTGGCTAAATAACAGCAATTTAATTTTTGTTAATATAGGTCCTTCATTAATGGCAAACTTTTTAACAGCTCCTGTTAAGGCCTTTTATACCGACCTTCTTACCATGACTACAATTCTGTTGAACAGAGATCAGTCTCGCGTGATGTATCCGAACCGAAGAAGGCGCTCCATGAGGCACTGTGTTTTAACACCTCGTCAAAGTTTATATTTAATGGCTCCCCACTGCTATAAATTCCCATATCAGTGCCGCTCCAAGAAGCACTGCGCTTTCTACGCGGTGTTCTTTTATCGGTGATATCAGGGGTGGTTTTACATGCACAGCTTTGTTCCTCGCTCGGGCAGTCCTGATTCTCTTCTTGTTCAGCCATCAATCGTGAAGACTCATCATTTGAGAAAGTATGCCATTGGAGAATTAAATTAACTTCTTCTGGCGTTTGAATACATATTGTAGGTATGACAAAGTTATTACGTCCGCTGCTCTGTTTCAAGCAATTACTTTGACTGTTTTCTTCCGTCGACGATCTTTCAGGTGAGCAGGCCTGTTTTGGTTTTGTCCCGATTGAAAAACTGAAAGTAAAACGCTGTTTTTCGTCCTTATCCCTCTGTAGGACCCTGGGCAAACTGAACGACCTGGTCCTACGTAAACTGGAATCGCCGGGGGAAGGCCCATTCTTGAAGCGACGGAACACGCGCGGAATACTCTCTTCTGATCTTCCTGTTTGCCGCGTTAAAGAAAACGTTTTAAAGCATATTAACCTATTCTTCTTTTCATGGGATCGTGATTCCATTTACAACAGTTATAGGTAAGCTGTACTATCGTACCGGATTTTCGTCTCGAACACTCTCTATACCTCCGTTGCTTGTGCGTGAGGATATTAAATTCGCAGAGTTGGAGCACTGTTAGAGTCACGCCCATGATTCATACTTGAAGAAATACACGTGATTTCTGGTCCTTAACTTTCCGGTCCGCAAAGAACAGTTGATTTTCTAACCACAGCTTTTAACTCCTATCTCTGTGTATCATACCCCAGAGCTAAGACGCGTGCAGATTCTTTAGTTTGTAAACATCTGTTTCGTATTTTGTACACAGATACGTCCGCAGTGTGTGCATACCTTTCGTGTGTTATTTGGTACAGTTATTCATCCGCGTCACGGCGTCGTGTCAACGCGGCCAATGAATGAAATAATCAAAAGAATTAGAGGGCTAGTTAAATCAAGTTACTCTATTTAGGCGCTAGGCAGGGTTACCCTATCAGGAATTGGTTGGTGCCAACAGGGGCCCTGTGTAAATTATGGCTACACAATGAAAATATAAATTTGTACATGCAAGGACTTAAAAAACTTACATTTAACCTTTGAACCCTTTATCGACGGCCAGCGAGTGGCGAAAAATCCATTTTTCTGATAATTGGATTAATTAAGAAGCTTTTTGTTTCTTGCGCATGCTCCTCTTTACCTTTTTTTGGTACAAAATTGAAAAGGCCATTTCCGAGTTCCAAACACCATAAATTTCAAAATGGGCCAAGCGCACAACCTTTATAGTGGAAATGAGTTTTATTTGCACGAGAATAAAAATAATTTCCATATCAAAGGCTGAGTACTTAACCTCGTTTTGATGCAGTGGCCCGGCGTTACTCGGAAATGGCCTATTCAGCGGGTTAACAGTCTTGAAAGATGGCTCGATAATTAAATCACGGCAAGAGAGCATGAGCTGAATGGTGTTAAGTAATGATCCGGGTAAGGTGGATAGCAATTTCTTTGTTATGCGGCAACGGTACTTTCCCCCAGATAGGAATGTTCTCAGTTTTACACAGAGAATGCATAAACCTACATGAAGGCCGTCTACACAATAAAATGCATTTACACTCCACTTTGAAAGGGCTTTTTTTGTGTTAAAAGATTTTGACCAATCACAAGAGTTGAAAACAATAGCCAAGAAAAGTTTACAATTTTACATGTTCCCCACATAGGATTTCTTTGTTATTCAAACTGAGACCAGATTTTGTTATATGGAAGATGGTTGGAAAGTAAGGATGAATATATGTACCGCTTTATGAAGTTTTGTTAACTTTTGCTGTTTAAGCCAATCAGAAGTAAGTACAGACAATAGAAAAGTTAGCACCTTTTTTGCATTCCAACATGTTCGTTGCTGTTGTTGCTATCGTTCTTATCTGGACCGTTTCTTAATTCTTCGGAATCGTGTTCGTCGCAAGATGGATGGATGCATGTATGGACGGAAGGACGGATGGATGGATGGATAGATAGTCAGAAAGCTTTATTAATGTGTCGGAGCCGTATAGCTTGGGGAAAAGCTCCATACTAATTTGGGGACAGAATTTGTAATTGGAATTACGTATACATGAAGTATAAAAATTAAAATATTAAAACTACGCATAATTTATCACAATCTAATGCGAATCTAAAATAAAGTAATATTCGCTATAAGAATTAAATTATTATGATGATGAACAGAGAGAACAGCCTTACATCCACCAAATATTATTGAGCTTACATCAGTTTTACGAATTCCGCGTTCAAAAATATTCAACTGAGTTTTCACGGATGTTAATTAGGAGGTAAAAAAATTTTTGCCATAACCTAGGCCCAAGATACCGTAAAGAACGCTTACCGTATGTTACAGTATTATATCTAGGAACAGAGAAATCCGATTGTCGTAAAGAATAAGGAGAATTATGGTTATTGAAAAGATTACAGATATAAGTTGGACATAGTTTGT
Organism: Porites divaricata; assembly: GCA_038088405.1. NCBI lineage: Eukaryota > Metazoa > Cnidaria > Anthozoa > Scleractinia > Poritidae > Porites > Porites divaricata. The sequence continues at coordinate 14,038,651 of JBBMOI010000012.1, read as the reverse complement.
GCTTCACTTTTGTACATAAGAATGCTGAAATATCCTGTAGGCGCCTGTTCAACAGCGTTGGCAATTCTGCCGTCTTTAGAAGTTGTGGATAATTTGCTTGCTTGACTAGCACAAACGGTCACGACTTTACTCTAACAACTACAAGCGAAAACTAAACAGAACAACATGACTGGCCGGATCCACCCCGGTTTCCACCGTTTTACGAAAATCGGTCAGATTCATAATACATATATTTTTAATAAAAGAATCTTTCCAAGTTGAAATGGTTTACAAAAATCTTTTTTTTGTTGTTGTTCCAATTTCTGGGCATCAAATTCATCAATTCTACTAGTACCAAAGGAAACATGGATGACTTCCTTTCGCCGGTTCTCTGGGAGCATGCTCCTAAAAGCTTAATTGCTCGTTTAGGAATTTATACTGACTGATTTCGGAAATCAGTCAGTATTTATCCTAGATCCGTGCCTGATTGGCGATATTACCTAGCATCGCAGTCGTTAAGTGAGTCTGATAGTCACCGTAAGTGTATTACTTACTTAAGCCTGCTGATTCAGTAAGTACCGATTTACAAAAAAAAGCCGTGTCTACCGGAAATATGCAAGCTTTCTGAACTGAAATCTGTAAGAACAGGAAGTTTTACGGACTGGCGTTATTAAAATAATTAGCAATATTTTGTATAGTTGATGTACATGAAAACTAAACAAACAAACAAACAAAGGGAAAAAAGGGGAGAGAAAGAAATAGACAGTAGCTTTTGAATGGCCTGTACTTTGCCCTTAGAGGATCCTTAACAGCTCGTTTCAACCAACACAATACACAATACAATGGATGAAAAATTCTCAAGTGAACTAAATATATCTATCACGAACATTCTAATTCAGTTTCCTTATCGTAGCGCGAAATATTTCTATATAAGAACTTCTCTCAAGATCTTTTTATAGTCAGTAGTTGCGCTGCGAAGCTCGTGCTATCTTTAGATGTGTAACCTAAACTTAAAGACAAAACATTCTCAAATGCACCGCGGTAAACACCGCATTTATTGCAGTGTCTGTTTCTCAGAATGTTTCAAACTAATTGTTGGTTTTCAGTGTCACGCCATTCAAAATAGATTAAAATAAAAATCAAAACCATTCGACAGATAAAGTCCAGAATCTTGGAAATGAAAGGAGGTAAATATACAAAGACCCTCGCCAAGATTTGGGTCGAAGGAATAATTCGCATACGAGATATCCCAAGAAATGTTTTACCGAAATTTATAGAGCTTTGTATGGAGACGCCATGCTGGAGCTCATCCGGATGAGCTCCAACATGGCGGACGGAAACCAACAGAAACATCTGTTACCGAGTTTTGCTACCAAAGCGTGAATTTATTCTTCGAGAAACTAAAAAACATTAAAGTAATACTTTTTCTAATACATGAACTGTTTAGATAGCAAAATTTCCTAAAATAACTCATTTTTTTAATCTACATGACAGCTAGCTTGGCCGTCATGTAATGCCGCGTCACGCAAAAGCTTAGAAATTCAAGCGTACTCTATCACAAAACCAAGAATCCGTTTGAAGCGAAAATTTGTATAAAAATTAGATCTCAGCTGCTCTAATGCATCGTGAAAGTAAAATCTCGGTAGGATCGATAGTTTTTTAGTTTGCATTTTGGTGACGTCACGTGAAAACCAACAATAAGATGTTTTTAGGGAGCGCTCAAGACTGTCAGTAGATAGGGGCTTATCTAATTTCCCGGATTGGTACACTAGTGAAATCATAGTTGCTGACACTGAAGGAAAAAAAAAACAGTCCTAGTTTGTTTGGTTATTAAAGTCGACTGATAAATGTAGAGTGCTATGGAAGTTCACTCCCTCATTTCCCTCGGCGAGCGAAATACGCTTAATTGCGAGTCACCTCCCTCGCGTGTGGCGCAAATTTCAACGAGTGCTCGCGCGTTTCGCTCGCTCCAATATTACTGTGGAAAATGAGGGACTAATCGTAATCAACAGGTGGAAAATGTATCGTTCTTATAACAAAAGTTTGATTTATTTTTGTACATTGTTCTCGAACGCCTGTTTACTGCAGACGCGCAATGGTCAACGCTTAACTCTCAATTTTACAGATTAGCCATTGTTATCAGCAGCCATATTAAAAACTGAGGTATGTGTTATTGAAGCACTCGACAGCAGTGTTTAAATTCTTGTCAAGACAACGGCAATTAGCGTCAGATATCGGCCCCTTGAAACCAAACACCAATCACGTGTCTCGTGAGTTAAGTGGTTCAGCAGATAATAAAGAGAGGGGTTGTGGATAGAACGATTTATGGTAACTCTGATCTCTGAAGCCTCTTTTCAGTTATCTTTAATAACATTTCGGGACTGCAATGGAAGAGAAGTTTAAAGCGGGATTCAGCAAAACTCGCCGAAAAAGTACCAGCCATACGAGCTCGTCCCGTAGTTCCTCGTCGTCATCATGCAGTGATAATTCATCAGCTGTGACAGAGGAATGCTTGCACCACGACGTGGATACCACTCAGATCATAGATATGGCTGAAATTGCCACAAAACGCCGGCAGGGAAGAAGCAAATCAGTGGACTTCATCCGGAAGTTCCATTGCTCGTCAACAGATGGCACCATTGAATTTACCTTCAACACTAAATTGGATGCTCGAAGCTTCCAAGACCTGCCAACTACGACTCTATGTTCAACGGAACTTTAAAGCTTTCAGCATGGGATGGTTTTCCTCAAAAGGCCTTCCTTATGTCCTTCATGTATTGATTCCATTTCTTTGAAAAGTGGACCAAGTCCAGCCGATTCCGAAGGTAAGAAAACAAGCCATAACCACGATGGAAACTTTAACTGAGACCTATATAAGCCATTTATCCTCTTAAAATGGAAACCCTTTGGTTTGAAAATAACAGATGTTGTCATTGAAGAATTGGTTTCATTTTGTCAGCCTTAAGGCTTTTTGGCATGTTAAAACTCTTGTTCCCAACAACGAGGCTTCCTAGGAAAATCACATTCTATGTAGCCATTTTTTGACTTTGGTGGAATTTTGGCTATGGCGCAGATTCCAGACATGTGCATCTTAGTCACCTTGTGTTTCGTCACAATTGAGGCACATTCAGTTAATTTGGAGTCCTATATATCGATGTCTCTCTGGGTAAACTGTACGAGTGATTCTATACGAAATGAAGCTTCCAGGACATTATGGACATTGTTCTATGCTACAATAATTTCATCTGAACTATTAAGAGAATACTTGAAAGAAAAAAACAGTGCCTGTAGTCATAGCCCTCTTAAACTGTTGATAACTGTTACTTGTAATAACGCCTGAATGGGAATACCAAAATGTAATTGTCACTTTAAATTCTTTCCGCTGCAAAAATGCTCAGGTTGTAATGAGAACGGACTTCAGACATTTTTTTAGAGGCAAGAGAAACGGCTTAGAAGCTTGAGTTCATTTAATGCTTTATGATTGTCATTTGGAAACTACCCTGTATTTATAAAGTGCCAAGTAAATGTAGTTCAATCCACCAATATATCGATTATACAACACACTTTGTCAAACAACGATAATGGCAGCCAAAATTAGATAGAGTCATTTCCCGTTTTAATAGAAACATATAATTGAAAACTGAGCAACGAACACTTAAAATCATGAAAAATAACATTCCGTTATATCCTTAATCTTGTTATAGCTAAAAATGTGTTTCGATCTGTGTATGGCGAGATAACGAGACGTATTTTGTGTCTGTTACTGTAACTTAGAAATGATTATTCTCAGTTTTGTTTTTCGGGGATTTTGAAAGTATTATTTATTTTAATCGTGTGATTCAGCACTTTTTCTTCTTATAACGTATGGGAAACGAAGTGCTTGTTCCATTATGAACCGGGCAGAATGCTACCATTGCATGCATGTTCGTCCTATTCTTGACATGATTCTAACACCTACAGTAGCCTTGTTAGCCTACTCGATTAACCTAAACCTTAGTTGTGCTAAACGTTATGGAGCTCAAACACTGCGGTTTAGAAGGTTATAAGCTGTTTTATAGTTTCTCGTTCCAACGTCATAACGGTTAAAACTGAGCAAGTTAGGATGTCAGAAATATATATCCATCTAGGAGAAGTTGACATTTCCAATAATTTCAGTTATTGTAGATCAAAGGTTGCAAAAAATTTAAGTAAAATTCAGTGTCGAACTTGTTGCCCCGTTTGATGTTAGGTCTTTTCTAAAGTCCTCCTGATCAGCTTTCAGGAAATAAAAAGTTGGAATGATTTCATTTTACAGAGGTAATCAGAGTTATTACAAATCTTTTCCAACAGATGGCCAACTAGTTAGAAGAATTTGGGCTAATTTTGATTTAACAATATGGTTAATTTGATTTAATTTACCCCTTCAACATATTATGTACGTCATAGCTTTCTTGCTCTAACGGAAAGGCCAATTATGTCGCATAACGCAGAACGGCTGTGTTTAAAAATTGCTGATAACAGGGAATGTTTATTCTTGGGTGGCAACAAACTTGGAATCATTTGGGACTAATAACTCGTCATGTGAAGTCACATGTAATAATGTGGTGTCCCTATACAAGTGAATTGAATAACAAAATAACAAATATACAGGGTGTTTCAAAGTTCGTTCCGATTGTAAATTGTATTTTGCACAAAGCAATTAATGCTTATTTAGGCAAACGTAAACTGGTTCAGGTAAGAAATTTATTTAAATAACCGTTAAAAGCAATTTCAAACTAAAATTTGAAGAAATCATAATTTTTTTTTAATTTTTGCCCCAACATGTACACGTAGGCGAGTTTTTTCCCGCCATACTTTTCCTGTCCATTTTGTAGGTTTTCTGTTTTGGTATTTTTATCGTTTTCTTTCATTTTCTCTACTCCTTCATGAAAATGGAGGCCTACACTGTTTGTGCTAGAGCTCAGGTATCTAATTTTATGGTCTTCTGGCCAATTACTAAAAAAAATTGTCAAATTATTGAAGAAGTCTGAACGATGACCGAACAAGTGGTCCCGATTTAAGACCTTAGAAGACAAACCAAGGAGTAGATGGCCGGTTTTTTTACAAACTGTGTGAGAAATACTATCGAAAAAGCTGTAAGTATATGCGTAATAATTCCACAAAACAGAAAGGTAAACACCGCGTACATCTTCTGAATTCAACTATAAAACTATTCTTATATAATTAGATAATAATAATAAATTATAATTATACTTTCTTTTACTTTTTAGTAAAAAAAAACTGTATTAAAAATCTTATTATGAGAGTTCACGGCCATATAAACCGATCATGAGATAAATCACCGTATAGACCTGATATGACCGTCCACAATAAAACTGAACAACAACTAAGTCCTCATGTGTACCTACTTGAAGCGATAGCAACGTTGAAAGCAAAAAGAGAGACAGGGGCGGGGGAACAGGAAAAATACTAAGACCTTGCAAGGGAGGTACCCTCAGGCTTTGGACAGCCAAGGCAAAAGTATGGTACCAGTTGTGGGAGCTCTGGGAGTGATATCAATAACAACTAAAAGAGCCATTTGAAGGAAATAGAACTTCAGCCATGTCAGAACTGTGCAAAAGTCTGCATTTCTTGCCAGAACGGCCACCATTTTATGAAAGTTCCTTGAAGAAAACTAAGTTCCTCGAAGATGTAGCAAGCCAGGACTATAATTTCAAGTGGAGAGCGATGGTGCGCTTTCTTTGTAAGCCTATAGTTTTTCTAACGTTAGCACTAACAGCACTAAAGACGCGCGACAGTCTTGTTCCCGTCGTCTTTAGTGCGCCAGAGAGCGGGAGCTCACGAAGCTCACGACCATTTTTTTACTGCACTTTACAAAAGTAGAAGTGTTCTTTTCCCCACTGTTTTCCAAAAAAGCGACCACGACGAAAACAAGAAAAAACAACAAACACACAAAACACAAAGCAAAACATACCAACAATCAACAACAACAAAAACATCTGATCGCCGGTCTATGTGGAATGGGATTGTATCAGTTTAGTTTGGAATTTGGCGCTAATTCGGTCAGAACTTACGCATAACTCCACAAGAAAGTTTCAGGAACCAACCCTGCAAAGTTGTAACTCTCGTACAGTTTTCGCTCTCCCAATCTCGAGTCATTGTTACTTCCACTATCCTCTGGCAACGAAAAGCTACAATTTTTAAAGTCGCTCAAACAATGAAAGCCTCACTTTCTCGACGCAGTCCTGGTGGTAAGCTTTCTGATGAAATCCAGTCATGCGACTAGTCAATTACAAACTGTAAAAGAGGAGTATTAAGCGTAAGCTTTAAGACGATCCAAATGTTGTTTTCTTTCTGTGAAATCCTGTTTATAAGCCCTTGATTAGCACAAACGGCGGGTAATTTTCAAGGGCGGAAAGGTCTAACCACAAGAGGTCAGTATTAGAGAGAGGCGTTGTTGCGTAACATAAATTACAAGGAATTCTAAGGAACTTTTGCAACTGCTATTTAGGGGTCAAAAATGGCAAAAAATAAATAAATAATCAAATATGCTAATGAATATAGTTCCACGCGAATTTTTTTGCCTTTTTGTCTCCATGCTTTATTTATTGCATGTTCACTCTCGGCCTGGAACCTTTCGTCATAATCAAGTATTAAAGAAACAGCGCCATGTCCAGCGAGTTTGGTTGTGTACCCTTTTGAGTCTTCTCTTTCTCATACATAGATAGGACAACTGCACAAATGAAACCTTCTGGAATAGCATGTTTCAGACGTTCACATTGTCGGGACGGCGCAACGACATGTGAACTTGAAAAACAGCCAGCGGATGGGCTCTCTGATTTCGCACCGAACTCCACCATCTCAAGTTAACGCCTGGAACAGGCTTTTGCTGAGATTAAACGGCGAAAAACGCCAAGAACACCCAATAAATGGAGCATTGAGACACTGGTGCAGGGAATTTTCTTTTTTCTTTGCTACTTATGACGACTCTTAAGTAGCGATCGCTAAAATTCCCATACAAATCATTACACTGATTTATGTTATGCAACAACGATTGTCTTGCAGAGCTTGGGATAAAGACCGTTGACTAGAGTAACCAAGCTGATCAAAACGTTTTAGTCCTTAGTATAAAGGTAGGCGCATTTTTGTTATTCATGTTTCTGTTGCAAAAACATCCTCCAGAAGACCAAGAGACGAGACAGGTCAATTAGATTGACCCCATTAAATGAAAGTCTGTGTTTTCCATAATTTTTGTCAATTGTTAGATCGAGTTTCAAATACAATAACGTGCCTTTTCCTTACATTTAAGTCATCCAAACTCAACACATCTGTTTTGTTTCCGGGGAAATAAAAATCATCACAGATGATAATATTCTTTTCGATAAAGTGCGGTCGAGTGGATGAAAAAAGCAGCCAATCTGAATTCTGCATTCTTTTTGTAGCTTTTTGTCGTTTGAAAGCAGTTATCTTAACTGTTGTTCAAGATAGTAGAAACAGAGTCAAATAGATGTTCTCCAGGAGATGGGAGGTACAACTTTTTAAACCAAGTTTGACAGAAAAGGTACCCCTTTCGTATATTTTTGTATACAGGGCAGGTAGATGTTCTCCTAAGATGGAGTACTCAGCGAAGTTTTGTACAGAGCGGGCTCCGCCCCGACCAAGCTTCAGAAAGGGTACCTTTTCCGTAAACCTTCTTTTGACAAATGGTTCCCATTTCACCGTACTTGGTTTAGAACACTACTGCTTTCGTTTTAACTGATATAAGGGCACCGTCTTCTGAATATGAAAGAATCACTAAACCCTGGAAGAAAATGCCTTTCTAAGCCTTTTTGCTACGTCCTTTCACAGATCGAAATGACAGGTTTCGTCACCCTTTCATTCATAGACTTCAACTACCGAAACCCCTAACCTTTCAAAGCCTGAAAAGGTACCTCTCACTGGCGAAGCCTCCCTGTATACGCTGCAGAAGGACAGATAAAGTCCTAAAACCCCTTAACTCCCAGAAGTGATTGGCATGTACTTCACCTACAATACCTCTGTTGCAGCCCGACTTGTCAGAGCTGCACTGTACAGTAAAAGAGAAAAATCTAACACGATGTCAAGCAGATGATGAGAATAGGCAAATGTATGCAGCTATCTGCCTAAGGATGCTATTTAGATAACACCCCAAATTCTCTTACCTATTTTACAAGAAAATGTGTAGCTGCCAGAAGGGAAACTTACTACTCACTTCTTGGGAGTTAAAGAGAGAAGCGAAAAGAATAATTTTTTTTAGTGTCGGTTACACAATATGTCGCTTTTTTTCTTCAACTGCAATTTTAATCTTGGTTTTAAGCCTGGTTATGCAGGCTCCATTTTTATGGGATGAGAAATGAGATCGGCAAGATAAATATTCTACATTCAACTAATTACAGTAGTGTCTGAAGTAAGATCATTACAATGTATGAATACAGCGTTATTTATAACACTGATTGATCGGCGCTATATAGGTACTAAAGCAAATACCATCACATAGCAAAACAACAATTATAGCAATCGACACTAGCTGAGGATAATTCGGCCTTGAGGATGATTAGGGTATCCATTACCGCAATCACCGCAAAACAACTTGTGGTCTTGTTCATGCATCGCATTTATATTTAGTACCAACATTGCTCACAACAACTGTCTCACAAATTCAATACGAGTACTAAGCCTTCACAGCTCTTTGCTATGACTATTGTCCTGATTTTGTATCCGCTTCTAAGTGTTTACTGTAAGGGAAAAGTACTCATGGATAATTGGAAACGATAGATCTTCTTTTCCACTGAGCAACAGGAACACGGACAGAAAGAGCCACCATAACCCCTCAAATTGCACCGTCATGGAGAACGTGGAGTTTTTATTTCCGTAAATTCGGTTCAAAGTTCCGTAGAACACAGCGTTGTCGTAAGAAAACCATTTTGAACGCTTGTATCGCTAAAGATACCTCTGTTCCGACAACATCCCCAAAGTTCTCGAATATCATGCTCGATTTCAAAATCTTCCACTACAACATTTATCATTCGCTTTCTATCAAAAATGGTGGAAAAGTTCCTTGTTTTCGCGGTCTGTGGGTCAGAACTGCTTACCGGGCTACAAACGCCTCCCGCTACCGAATAACTCCTCTCTCTTTTATAAGGCTGCAATTTCCTCTTTTTCGGAACTGTATGGTTGGCGCAGTATTGTTTGTTGAGTCTGAAACCGTCAACGTTGGGACTTCTCTGTATCGCAAAGCTCGTTGCTTGACAAAACGCATCTCTTGGACATGAAATTGACGCCGAACGCAATCGTCTCTTGTCCTCTTGTTGTTTCCAGCTCAATAAGGCAAAAACTTTTAAGAAATCACCCTTCATAACGGTCACCAAGATTTATCGTCTGACACAGTAGTCTATATTGTCTATATTGCGCGCTGGTACAGTAAAACTGGCGAATACCATTAGTTGATATCAGATAGTCACGTGATATTACGTTATTGCGTTGACAGATTGCCGGACGGAAAAACAAAATTCTGTGAAAGTCAAGTGCAAGAACTGAATAACATTTGACCCGGTCAATTTCCCGTCTTGTTTATCTGGTCTTGTCCATGACGAGAGCTCAGCTTTGCTGTGAGCTTTCGGCGCGGAAATAATTTAAATCTAATGCGTGGTGAAAACTGCTCAGTTCGAGGTAGGGGGGTGACGAGGCGGGTTAGGGTGTGATTCACTTTAAGCAAGAAGTTATCGATTTTTTTTTCTCAAATTTCTCGGTGCAAATATAAGACTGTGTTGACTCGATGCAAGACACTTTTCGATCTAAATCTGTTTGCCGAATATTGTTTGAAATCACTCAAATCACAATCTCCCCCTACCCCCCAAAAATAGAAACTTAAATGGCTGGCCTTTTTTATTTCACAGTTACAGTAATCAGTATCATTTACCAATGGAGACACCGAGGAGAGCTCAACGATTAAAAAAAAAGGCTGGACCGACAAATTACGTCATTGCTAAGCATTGGAAAGCCCATTATGTTGACAGGTACAGTAAAAATCCACGTGTAAGAACATACATTTTTTGAAGTCTGGCAAAACAGGTTCTTGTTATACAGAATATGCACATGTATTGTTATCTATCAGGATTTTCTTCATCCGCGGAGACCCAGGGGCTCTTCTCGCCGTTCTTTACTTTTCTTCGTGCCATATTTTTCCGCCCGTTTAGACTTTCCCTCGCCCCCACGATCTGCCCCTGGGACTCCGAGGATGGATTTTCTTCTAATTTAAATTTGCAATCGTCGTTAAAATGTTCATCATAGTTCAACTTTAACCCACAAGCAAGAACCTGCTCGATTTTGCTTGGTTAAACAGGTTCTTGTATTTTTGTTAAATGGCAAATTTCTACTGTGCCAGCAGCTTCTTAAACCATTTAGTTCTTACAAGCGGGAAACACTATTCTATTCATGGATTTAAGAAGTAAATTCTTGCATTTTTTGCTAATGTATTTGCTTTTTTGCACCACAAAAGAACGAAGGAGAGAACTGAAAAGTACTGTTTAGGCGTGTTCTAACGGAGTTTGTAAATAATCTAGTAAATTTTCAATAAAAAAAGCACGTATTAATTGAATTACAACCTTATACGCCCAAAGTAATTGTACGCATCGAACAGAACAAAGGAATGTACTACCAGAGTAATCAAAGAGCTAAAACTTGAAACAATGGATAATTTGGGGCTATTTTCACTGAATTCTCTGAGAACGAGTGGTTTGTCCTTCCTAATGAACTGCTAATGACTTTTCATGGCACTGAAGACTTCAATCTAAATCGTTATACATGAACGAATCAACACATGTCTTTGCATAAGTAAACGGATAACTTAAGTCAGCACCCTACCCCAAAAATAATTTAAAACCTTCACTTATCGTAGGTGTTTATATAATACTGGTAATAGGTTCTAAAGTGTGACGTCACAAAAAAAAATTAAAAGTGTGAAATTACCGTAAAATTCCGAAAACAAGCCCCTCCATGTATAAGACCCTCCAAATATAAAGCCCCCAAACCGGTAACGCTTGTAATTGGAAAATTGCCCTCAAATACAAACTAAAACAAAGCAAAAACGGTAAATTTACTTCCAGCTATAAGGCTAGCCCAATCGGTTTTGAAACGCAAATTTCTCTCCGCAGATAAGCCCCTCCTAATATAAGCCCCTAAAAAAGAGTCTTTGAAAAATATAAGTCCCCGAATTTTTGGGAACATCATATCGTTTCTGGGAAACTGCCCACATACCCCTCTCCTAAGCCAACGTTTTGCTCTATGAGAGAAGTAAGTGTTAATGTTGGCTCAGGGGAGGGGTAGGTGGTTGTTTTCTGGTGAGAGTATTGTTCAGTGAGCGTTCAATTTTTGTATTACGTCATTTGCTGATTGCAGTAGTTAGTGCTCCAGCTGAACTGATCATATTAAGGGGTTATTGTATGTGGTCAATATTTTTAAGATTCGCAAGTTTCTTTCTCACGATACATGTAAAACTCTAATTCATGCCTTTGTTACTGCAAGGATCGACTATTGTAACTCATTGCTCTACGGTCAGCCTAAATGTATCTTGAAACGTTTACAGAGTGTCCTAAATAGTGCTGCTAGGCTTATTCACCTTACTAGTAGATATGAGCATGTTACGCCGTTGCTTAGTCAACTTCACTTTCAAAATTGCAGTAATTACATTTAAGGCGCTGCATGGTGCTGCACCTAGCTAGATCTCATCAAGCCTTATACACCTGGTAGACTTCTTAGATCCTCCAATCAACTTTTACTTTCTACGTCTAAATTTAATCTTAAATCTTATGGTGGCCGGTCTTTTACTATTGCTGCACCTTCTGTTTGGAATACACTTCCATTCGAACTTAGATCTTGTAATTCCCTTTCTTCTTTTAAATCTAAGCTCAAGACTTGGCTTTTTAAAATTGGTTATAATGTTGTCGTATAGAATGATAATGTTTTTATAGGATGACAATAATGTAGTTTTGCAGTTTTGTAGGTTTAGGATTTTGTTATTTTTATTATGTAAAGCGCCTTTGGACCATTGGGAATTTTTATAGGATGACAATGTAGTTTTGTAGGTTTAGGTTTTTGTTGTTATTTTTATTATGTAAAGCGCTTTTGGACCATTGGGAATTAGCGCTCTATAAATATTTAACAATTAGTCGCCCAAGGCGACGTGAATATCGGCGAATAGTCACCAAGACGAAGTCGAGGTGACTATTCGCCAATATTCACGTCGCCTGAGGCGACTAATTGTTTTAGTATAATTACATTGATGATTATTCGAGAAAATGAAATTCTTGATCAATTTCCGACCCCGAAACATCCAAAAATCTGGCTGCCATTTTGAAAACTGCTAGCCTTCAATGCTATAATCACCGCGCGGTGATTATAGCGGGATAGTGCGAAGCTCCTAGCCAATCACAGCGCTCTATTTTCGATAGTCATCGATGTAATTATAAAATGTATATTATTATTATTAATAATACAATAAACAGCTGCCACTTAGAACCGACATTTTCCCAAGTTAGCCCCGCTAAACAGGTTCGTACATAAATGGTAATAAACACAAATTTAGGTTCTTACTGGGTATTTTCTGCAGAAAAAATAGATTTAAGCTAAGGCTATTCATATTCAGCTTATTCCTTATCCAAAATATGCATACCATTACATATTGCAGTATGATAGGCATAGACAGTGATAAGGTACCTGTGTCTCTAAAGAGGATGCTGAATGTTGACATATCTTATTTGCTCAAGTGTACAGATTTTTAAGACAGATTTTAGAAAATAAGAACCTGTTTTTAAATATAAGGCTAAACAGATTCTTGTATAGAAACCTTGGTAAATTGTAGTCTAACAGGCTCGTAATAACCAGGCTTTTTAGTTGCAGATTTTTACTGTATTAGCTTTTTTGTACTTGTGGTCACAGACATTTCCTATCTTGAACACTGGATAAGGCATGAGAACAATAGAAGTCTCGCATGCAGTATAAGTGTTCATAATGTTCCCAGACATGGGTGCATGAAATAACATTAATTTCTATCGTTCTCTAATTATTGAAAACAGTTAAAAACAGTTTGCGAAGACAAAGAACATTCGCTTGCCCCCAAAAGGGGTGGGTGGGGGGGGGGGGGGGGGGGGTGGACTTCCCAGAATGGCCTGACGGGGAAGCTCCGCCCAAAAGGGGTACCTTTTTCAGACTTCACATATAGAAAGGTAGGTGCAACTTAAAGGAGCTCTACCTTTCAATACTTCATTGTGGCTCCTAACAGACGTTCCTAGATTAGTCACCTGGTGAGATGTTGGTGGTGGAGATTTCATGAGTTGAAGTATATGAACGTGTAGGGAAAATTGTCATTTTGGTTTCAAAGGGGCAGATGCGTTTTATGGCTGCGAGAAAGTAAAGAAAACTTCCTGGTTCAATGACTTATTCATGTTTTTAAGACAGCGCACCTGCAGCAGTTAAAAAGGATGCCGCGTCTAAACTAGGCATGTGAAAGGGGTACCTTTTGTCAATGAGAACGTATATGAAAAGAATACCTTTTCTGTCAAAAAAAGGTCGTTTGACTTTCTTGGTATTGCTGACTTACATGTAACACCATACTAGTTCCTTCAATAATCAGGGATAGTGGAACATTATTTTTTTCAAAGTGGAGGGGCTGACTGACTGGGGAAGCTTAGGAGAGGGAGGCTATGGCTAAAGCCCTCAAAGCCCCCCGGCTTCGCAGTCTATGATAATATCTTCCTGTTCATTTATACAAAGGAATATTATAATGGATACTCAGATTAGCCAGGATTTGAAAATCTGTGGTATGCCTACTCGTTGCCCTCACTACTAAATACAAGTTATGGAAACCACATTGTCACTGTAAATTCCCAAACATCGCCTAAGGAGAGGGAGTCCCAACCGAAATACTGATGTACTCACTACTGCTACCTTCTTTTACTGGGTCAGGAAAAGGACAGGAAAATAATTATATGTTTTATCACAAAGATTGCAAATGCATGTTAACACAAAGTAAGAGTTACAAATTTCATTAGGCAACAGGGGAACTTACATGTACTAGAAGTTGAAGAGGACATGCACAAAAACCTGTGTAGTAATATATAAATACCCAGGAGAGTAACAGATCTGAATAATATCTCAAATAACTCGAGAACGGTAGATGGGACGAGGGGGGGCGACCTACAAAAATGGAAGATTAATATTTTTTCCTCAAAGTTTTGTAAAAAGTAGACCACTCAAGACACGGGCAAGCGAAAGAGTCCCATTTGAAATTATATCAGTCAAAAAACCCAAGGTGAACAGCCATTTTGGAATGTCGAGCAAAGCACGATGAAAATAAACCCTAAAAGTCAACTCACCTTAAAGATTCTTGCATCAATACAATCAAGAGGGTCCAGGTATACCAACAGAGGAATTTCTTGACGAATCGATGACGGAAAACGAGGAAAAAACGAAATAATTGAGGCGAACTATGCTTGGAAATTTCATCTCACGGTCTGCAGCAAGACGGCTTTTCTCAATCGTGATTGGTCGAAATTGCTCCCTTGAATCTTTGAAAGACTGCTGTCCAGGATACCAGAGGTTTTTCTCGCGTGCGGCGGGAAGTTTCGGTTTTGGCCAAAGGCCGACACATCTTCGGCCATAGGCCGAAGCCGCGAGAAAAACCTGTGGCACGGAGCGAAGCTTTTTATCGTCCCCGTTGACCTTTGAGCTTTTTACGCCAATCAGATTGAAAGTCTCCAAATGTGATGATGTGGGCCGGCACGTGAAGAAATGTCCAAACACTCACCCACATTATCCTCAGAAAAACAAGTTGGAGTTCAAAATTCATTGCTTTAAGCAATCATGACTGGGTCACATCGCAATTCTCCACAGTTGATAAGCTTCAGTTTCAGCTGTAATCCATTCTTCGAGATGTGGATCTGTGAAATCACTATCCGTGAGAATTTAACATCCTGCTAAAAACGATAACGGGCTGGGCCCAGCGGCCGCGTCAACTTCACGGACAAAAAGAAAATCGCTTATAATTATTCAGAACCAGGAGGCACTTTGGAAAAATTAAACAACCTTAAACCCTTATTTAGCCGCAATGAAGAGCTTCACATTTCAAAAGAGGTCAAAGAAAATGCTCTTGCATCAGAGGCTAAATCATGCCCACCAGACCGCAGAAAATCAATATGCGCGTCACGACCTCTCAGTATGAAATAATCAGTAGAATCAAATTCAGTCAATACGTTTTCCTCCAGAGCATAATCTACCCGTCGGAGAAAAAAATTCATTGGAACAAGCAGCATTTTGGCATGAGGTAAAAGTCGTGTGTTGCCTTCCGACCCCCTTTTCATACTAAAAATACATGTTTTGTTTGCATATTCCTAATCCATCAATACAAATTATTTCAAAACATGTTGTAATCGTTTGAAATAGGAAATTAGTAAAGCTAAAATCGTATTGTTGCAAAAGTTGAATCGGTAATAAAAGCTTAATTGCTTTGAATAAAATATACTCCACTTGTTTGCTCATAGCTTAACTTGTCTACACCGTCAAACCATTCTGGTATATTGCTTCTCATTTGCTTTCCTTCAATGCTCTTTCAAAACTTTCCGAAGCCTCCATCACAACACTTCTCGCAGGTACACTTACGTCGTGTCAACAGCACAGTTGGAAATATTTTTTCACGTGCTGGTCTATTCTTGTCAACCAATTAGATTCAAAGTCCCTCAGGTGGTCGTTAGGAGCCAATCAGCCGTCTTGTGCAAAATCTTGACCAACTGATTTAAGGTGGCTGAACACAGTTTCGCGGGCGGTCAGCGGTAACTCGCGTGACGGCGCGTGTTTTAAATTAGACAAACAAACATGGCGGCGAAAAAAGCAATGGTACATAGAAGACAATTTCTCAAAATCTCATTAAAATTTTGTGATATTTGGCAAAATTTTTACTTTTATCATACTTTCAATAATAAGAACTTTAAAATGGAAGTTGAACAGACGAATTTTGTGACACATTTAATTATTACAGTACAATCATATCATTGATTATCTAAAAACTCGTCTGTTAAAATTTGGTCAAATAAGTTTCAAATGGTAATGATTGATTATAGTAAGCTGTGTGCAAGTTTATAATGGCTTTTTCTTATAATGATTATCGATCTCTCTGTAGCTGACACAACTCTCTGGAAATATGTTGATGATACCACTCTCGCCGAGTCAGTATCCAAGAACGAATCCAGTTGCATGCAGTCATGCGTTGATGAACTAGTTCGACAGTCTGAAGCTGATGGTTTTCAGCTAAATGAGTCTAAGTGTAATGAGCTGAGAATATCCTTTTCTAGTTCACCTAGAACTGTAGACCCTATCACTATTAATGATAAGCAAATCGAGGTTGTTTCGTCAGCAAAGCTATTAGGAGTTTTAATTTCAGACGACCTCAAGTGGAATGTGCATGTTAATCATATTTGCAAAAAGACCGCAACACGCCTGTATTTCCTTAAGCAGCTAAAACGCACAAAGGTCAGTCCGAAGGATATGTTACTGTTCTATACAACCTGCATCCGTCCCGTCTTAGAGTATGCGTGCCCAGTTTTCCATAATGCGTTGCCGCAGTACCTATCTAATAGCTTGGAAAGACTGCAAAAGCGCGCATTGCGGATAATATATCCTGACCTGTCTTATGCTGAAGCTCTAGTAGCTGCAGGCATTACTTCACTGTATGAGAGAAGACAGGTGCTGAGCGAAACTTTATTCGATCAAATTATGGAAGACCCAAGCCATAAGCTACATGATCTACTGCCGCCACGTAACGAGTCTACTTATTGCACACGATCCCGGCGATACTTTGAGCTACCGATCTGTAAGACACATAGGTTTAGGAAAACTTTTATTATGAACCATAGTTTCAATTATAATTAGGTTGTAATATTTTATCTTGTATAATATAAATGTTATTGTAAAGTATTTCGTAATTCAGCCGCTTCGGCGGCTGCAAGGAATTTGCTAATAAATCTATCTATCTATCTATGTAACCTGAGCAAAAGTGAAATTTTAAGGTTGTATTCAATCGCTAATGTTGCCATGGAAACTACGAAAACGTCACATTTTACCAATCAGTCAAAATCTTTCATCAGTATATTTTTCACTTGCCAAGTTTCAGCTTGTGAGCTGCGACCTTTCTCTTGCCATGACTTGACAGAAACCAGAAACCGCGCTAGGAAAGTCTCTGGCACCCAGGGTAAAACAAGCAGTTCCATTTCTCTCCAGACAGAAGTCGTTTGCAGATTCAAAACATATCCTTGCAGATTTCAGAGGTATGTCAAGCAACTGAAATCGATGTCAAAGGGGCTGTGACGGTAGTCCAGTTCATTTTGTTTAATTTTGCCAATTACTCGCTCTCAACCACTATGGAACTTAAAGTAAGCAAGGAAATTACAGGTAAATGACAAAATCTGAGATCCGAGACAAACAAATGTGAAATCCTGAGCATTATTTTAGAAGTTGCAAGCAGCAGGGATCAACTTTAAAAAAAAAACTGTTAGGCTGAACAGTTTTCAAAAACCCTAATTTGAATCCGTTTCAATCCTCTTCAGTTTTGCCCATCCGTGATATCTGTTGTTTCTGTTATGTTATTTTAACCTTCCTTTAAAAAAAAAACTGTTAGGCTGAACAGTTTTCAAAAACCCTAATTTGAATCCGTTTCAATCCTCTTCAGTTTTGCCCATCCGTGATATCTGTTGTTTCTGTTATGTTATTTTAACCTTCCTTTAAAGTTTTAAGCGGTTTTTTTTACGTTTCTCTTAATTTAACGGGCATTTTGTAATTTCCTAACTTGGCCGAATTTCGTGACCAGCGTGCAAAGAAAGTCGTGTCCGATAGCACGTAGCCTGCATGACAGGCGCTTTAAGAGCCAAGCGGGGCGAACGCGATATTTGGCTCATAGAGCACGGGGCTAGTGCATTCTGTCCTTAACTTGCCCGACGGCAAGTGGAGATTGTTCAGAGAATTAAAATTACAGAAGTACTGTAAGACAAAATGTTTTTAGTTCCTAATATAAAATTCCTGCGGCCGAAAATCGCTCCGACGAAGTGAAATCGGCATAAACAAGAGGAAGTATCGCATTACATGTCAGGCGAGACATGTTGAGATTCCGCGCATAAGGTAAACAACAGATATTGAAAAAACTTTGGAGGTAAATGTTGCCCGTGACTAATTCTCACTGATTCAGAGAAAGCTATTTGTCTAGATTTTGCTTCATAATCATTTGTGAGGAACCTAAACAAAAGGTTTTGATCCTGAACTCCAGTGAGAAATTTATTACGGTTTTAGCAAATATTGGTCACGTGCGTTTTCTAAACACCGATACTGTTAAGTGTTTGTTGATTAAAATATATAGACGACATCGTATTGGTATCTTTCAGATGAAAAGTTGCCAGTAATGAAACGAAACTTTTTGTTCTTTTGAAACCTAAACTTTTAAACCACAAATTTGTATAATTTTTGTTTGCATGATATTTGCTCACTGATGCGTGACTCGCCACTCGCACTTTCCCGTGAACTTGAAACTTGAAAACCGACTCCCAAACAAACCTCCTTCAGAAAATGATCTTCTGAATGTACTACTTTTGAATGAGAAGCAAACTGATGAAAGCTATCAAATTTTTATGCCCTTAAATAATAAAAACATCTCCCCTGTCAGCGGCTAAGAAATACTCCCGCGGGAATTTTTTTTTTGGCGGCAAATTGCAGAATGTAGCGCTTTCACTGGCAGCTTTTCGCGTTGTCGTTTAGTGTGTCCATTGAGAACTTTGTTTTCACGATTTTAACGCCGTTTTTTTTTTTTTTTCTTAAAAAACTGTTTTTCTAAATTGTAAAATGTCTAAAATGCATGTTAATCATTCACGTGTTGCGGTGGACTTATGAAAAATTATACAGTGTGGAAGCGCCGAGAGCAAAACAGCAAAACTAGTTGAAGACATCGGGAGTGAATATTGCGTTGAACTCAAAGCGTTACAGAACCTTGAGTATTTAGACATTTTCACAAGAGGTTAACCAGTAATATGTAGTTCCTTAGTTTTTTTGTGTTCAAAGAAAAACGTTTGTCTGTTATTTGGACCTTCATTCCGTTAGCTTCACTTAAATTCCTTATTTCATTCTTGTGAGTTGACTTTCAAGACAAAGGCATTTATATAATCAAAAGGTGAACACTGAATTATTGTACTAGTGTATCAATAGTATCTAACCAGGTCTACTTATAGTTCACACTCTTACGGTTATGTACTGCTTTTGTTAAATAACTACAGCTGATTGTAATGAAGAAATAAAGCCAGTAATTTATTAACTTACATTGTAATTAAGAAAGGCATAATTAGTTATTCTGGAAAATTGACCTTCTTTGCACCCTGGTGACACAGCTCCTTTAACGGCAATCATTACGCACGCAACCACAATGACGAAATCGTTTTCCTTGTAGATTGATAATAAAATGAGCTCGGTAAATAAAGATATGCCGACGAGGAAATGTCAAGTGGCTGATTTAGAAGAAGCTGTGGAAAATATGCGCCGTTTAACCAAGGACAAACCTCGAACAGGCTTTCTTGGGAAAGAATTTCTGATTTATCCTGAAGTGTTCCATCCAGATCCTTGGCACGAGGTTATAGCCTACGTCAACAAAGAAGTGATTGAAGTGATCAAAAGGAAACTGTTGATGAAATTTGAAGACGCCCCATTCAATTTTCTAGAAGTAGGTTGTGGCGCAGGCTACACAGCTATCAATGCTGCTGTGATTTCGCACCAGTGCAAAGTCTGGGCGACGGACATTAACCCCACTGCAGTAAAAAACACCGTTGAAAATGCAAAGCTGCATGGAGTAGATGATCGAGTGATAGCTGTCACTGCCGACGTCTTTGACCACAAGGAAATCGCTGGAAAAAAATTCGACATGATCTACTGGAATTTTCCATGGATGACCAGCACCCGAGTCCAGGAAACGAGGTAGAATTGCTCATGCGCAGTCTTGCTGATCCTGGGTACCAAACCTTACGCCGTTTCCTTTCACAAGCCAGAAGCTTTCTAAAGGATTCAGGCTGTGTTTTCCTTGCATTTTCCTTAACTCTTGGTTCTAAAGAGTTATTTGACAAGGTAGTTGTAGAAACTGCGTGGAGGTACAAAATATATTCCAGGAAAATCTTTAAGATTTTCCTGGGATCAGAACATGAAGAAGAGGTATCTATTTTGGAGCTCTGTGAACAAAATGAGAAATAATTAAACAAGCAAGCAAGTAAACGAAGAAAACGGAACGTTTACCTTTCGAGTTAGGGTGACTAATTTTCGTTCAAGCATTTAAAGTTCATTTTAAATATACGTTTAGGTATTGAGTTCAGGGGACTTCAAATCATTTGTTTTACCTTATGTAAAGTCATCAGTCAGCCTGCAAAGGAGTTGAAGCTGTATCAGTCGCGAAAAAAGTTCATGTTATCGAAAATAACCGAATATTAAATAAGGCAAGACAGTTATCTTTGAGGAAGGAATGCAATGCAAGTACCATGCACACTTCACTTCAAAGGCAGTAGGAGATATAACCTGCGAACAGAGTCTCTTTTGATCTCCCTAGAAAATTTTCAAAGAAGATTGAAGGAGACTCTGCTCGGAGGGTATAGGAGATATTGACATTAAAAAAAAAAGAATATAAATTAATATACAGGGCTGAACACTGTACTTAAACTGGACTGACAACAAAGCACAGTATACGCAGTTCAATGTTTGGGACTGCAGTAAACTGTTTTAGTTTATTTCCAACGCGCTAAAAACATGGTTCGAGTTGTAATGATCTGAAGGGAAACAAAAATTACTTCCACTTAGCGGGAACTTTGAGTTATTGAGGGTTCGAGTTACCAAGGGAGAAATTGCAGTAAATGTATGAAGGAAATCCAGGGGAAATCGATTTTAGTCCGATCGAGTTAGCTCAAGGTTCGAGTCATCGGGAGTCGACTGTACTAGCTTGTTGGCTCGATCTATGACAAGCAATTGACTAGCTTCAGTCACCACAAAAGGTGACAAAGTTGTACAGCATGTACAGCCATAAAACGCATCTGTTAGCTGCCCTTTTTAGCCCTTTTACCAACTTAAGTGTAAATAACTCAAAAACAAGTACCATGAATTCATGCTTTCTTTACATGTATGTTGCAAAGACTTCCGGGTCGCGTAGCCCCTGCATTTGAGCCATGATGGGAGTCCCTAATTGTTTTTTTGGGATGCAGGATTTGTCTTATTTGAGGGCCGAGATTTGGGATTGAAAGTATGCTCAGGATGGGGGATGCTGAAAATAACAATCGGGATTATGGGATTGAGCGAACATTTGGGTCGGGATGACAGGATTGTGGAACCCTATTGAGGAATTACGTGGTCTTATATTTGCCCAAAAGCACAGGCATCCCAAGCTCAAGTTATGAGTGTGTTATGTAAATTTACTTTCTCACAATAGTGTCGGTGTCGCGTAACCTTTGTGTCACGTTATAAGCGACCATTGAGACTTTGTATGAGAAATAAAATACTGAGGTCTGCGAACGCTAAATGTCATTATTTTTACTTTTTCTCTACAAAATAAATAAAGAAGACTTACCTTTGATGTGTTGCTGTTTTTTTTTTTCATCGATTTAGTGAGTTTTTTTGCCTGTTATTGTGTGACGAGAGTGACAGGGGTCACACAATAACAGCCAAAAAACTGACTAAATCAGTGAATTCACACCAAAAAACAAAGGAATACATCAAATGTACGTCTCCTTTATTTATTTTGCAGGAAAAAGTATAAAAATGATATTTGGCGTTCACAGACCTTAGTATTTTATTTCTGTTACAAATTGTAATGCGACACCGACTCTTTTGTATAACACACTGGTAATGTGAGCTTGGGAAGCCTGTGCCAAAAGTAATGAGATATAACTCTCTGACCTCTCCTGCCATAGGTCGATATTATTATTTTTGTCGTGAACCTGACAAAATGACCCAGCATCGAATTGAAGATTATTAATTTTGGAATTGAGTGACCTTCAGAGGGAAAACAAGCGATGCCAAATAGAGGATTTGTGAATTCAACACAACACAACTCAACATTTTCCGGAATCTGTCAATTATTACTCCTGACATTTCCATTTCTCTCCAGATAGGAGTTGCTTGCAGATTCAAGACATATCCTTGCAGATATCAAGGGTATGTCAAATATGGCGAAATTACACGATTTCAGCGACTTTGAGAGGTTCTTTGTCACTGATTGTGTGTTACATGTACTCGTAATGTTTTCTAAACAGGTATGACCACCGGTATATCAAATATCTATACTACTATATGAGAAATTTCTGCAATTTGATTGGCTTAGAGCAGTGGTATTTCAGCTTAATTTGAAATACCTACATGTGAAAATTACAAAACCTTTGCGGGTAGTAGTATAAACAAATAATAGCATGGTTTGTACGTGATACTTGGTATAATTACCACTCGTAATATTTCAGAATTCTCTCAAATTTCACTCGCCTTACGTATAACAATTTCGAAACAATTTATCACTCGTGGTATTTATGCCAAATGTCACTACAGATCATGCTGTTACCTGTACTTATAACGAGAAACATCATTCAAGATCTTACCTTCGCTCAAGGCCAACTTATCGGTCGATTAGATTTTTTCCGCCTGCACACCAACTTCTTTTGTATGGATTCCCACATGCAAGAGATTACAACCAAAGTTTGCAGACCCTTGTGAACAGTGGCGCTACAGCAATCGTCTGCCTTTAAAACCATCATAGTCTCTCCAATCAAGAAATACGATAAACACTTGGTTTTTGTTTTCTTTGAATTCATCCTGAGCCGGTGAGGGGTAGACAGCGCGAAGAAAATTTCCAGAAAACGTCTTGGATGTAAACCGATTTCTAAGCGATTCGAACGGCCGCCATCTTTCTTGTTTTTAAAGCACTCGTTTCCAGTACTCTTTCACCATTTTGTTGTTTCTTACTTCATGCACGCTTCCTTTAAAGGTGTATTTACTGCGCTTAATGCCAACTGACGATTGCGTTTTTCGCTGCCGTCAATCATCTTAAATAATGGACCTCTTAAGGAAACAAAACTTTACTTTAACGGGTTCAAACTGGTCATGGTCTGGGATTTGTGGATTTCGATCCATTTTGTGTGTTTCTGTGTTTCAAGGTTCGTTGCTTGTGATCGTAATTATGATTGACGGCAGCGAAAAACGCAATTGTGAAGGCGACTTTTGAACTTTAGAGTTCGCATGTTTGTGAAAAGCTCAGTAACTTTGTTCAAATGAAATATATATCTGTGGACATGGGTATCTTTTCATTTCATGAGTATAAAGATCTAGAGAATTATTTAAAGCCGCTGTCAAGAACCTAATACAAAATGTCATCGCACAAAGCGATTTCGTCGGGTTTAAGTCTTCTTTTCCAAAAGCTGAAAAAGTACTGTCATTGACCAAACACTGGCCGGGGAGGAAGGTACTCTCCATAATGATAATGGCTGATTACGGGGAGGCTCCGCCCGAAATTAAAGGGGTGACTTTTTCTTGCTTTAGGTATAGGAAAGGGTAGCAAAAAAATCTGTCATTTAGGTCTGCTCCTGTTCAGGTAAATACTGAAGGCACAAAAAGGTTGAAAGATGCTTTTTATGGCTGTCAAAAAGTCGAGACTGAACGTTCTGCAATCAAAAGGGATGCAAAGTTCTGAACTAGGTAGGTAAATAGTGGAGCGCGCAAGTTTTTGGCCTGTTGTAAATCGAAATCTGCATGCAAGGCTGCAAGACAGTATTGGTTTTAGTATTAACTGTATATCACAAGTAGCTCCTTGAAAACTGCCGTAAATCGTTTACCACCGAAACACTGCTTTCTCTGAAAGTCACTGGATGCGTCTACGAGGTTGAATTCAGGTTAAATATTAATAATAATGGTCTTTATTTCACATAAGATAAAGAAAAATCAAAGACCATGGTTGTGCAAAATTTGTGGCGAGGGGAAACAAGATGCATTATGGTCTATGTGGAAATTGTGAAGGCTTCCAGAAAATTCAAAGTACATGCGCAACTGCTGGGATTGAAAAGAAGGAGCACTTCACGCCTGGAAAGAGCCTACAGTCTGGCTACCAGTTGTATAAATTAAAATAACTTTTAAGCTTCTATTATATCACATACAGCGCTGAGTAATTTAGCTCGTACAGTAACCGTGATCTATCCGATCCACATAGATGTCTATATATATACCTGAACCAACTATGGTCATTTTCTTATCACTCAGTACAGGTTACCATATCACTGCACTATTTAACAATTATTCGCCAAAGGCGAAGTTAATATTGTTGAATAATCCCCGAGACGAAGTCGAGGGGATTATTCAACAATATTAACTGAGCCTGAGGTGAATAATTGTTTTAGTATATTCACACGAAGTGATCTCAACAGAATCAGAAAGGAAACCATGAACACGATACCGTGAACAGTGGATGAGCAAAAGTTAGATCTTTACAGTGTCTTCAAACATGGCAAATGACAGTTTTAATCTTTTTGTATCGAGTTTTGTAAGCTTTAGCATCAACGGTTTAAAAGAAAACGCCGAAAATTTAAATTACTACTCAATTCTGAGAAGAAAAGTAGAGCTTCATTTGTTTTTGTCAACTCACCGTGAATGAGAAAGTTTTCGTTGTTGCTTCTTGCAAATGCTGTCAACGGCGGCTACGATCAAGGTGAGCGTTGTTTATCTCCAAAGTTCTTTGCCTTGTTAACTTGCTGGTACGTACAATTGTCGAAAATGTTTGCCTTCCTCTTTTCTCCATAAATTAAATTCTATTCATAGGCAAAATTGGTCAAGAAAATCCCGAAATCACAAGCTAACAGTGACAAAGCGACCTTGTTTTCCTCTGTAGTGGTAAACATAGCTTCGAGCGTACAGAAAGTCAGCTACAGAAAACCACTTCACAATAAATCACGCCATCGAGTCTTTTCTTGCCTTCAAAGTCATCAGCACTTGGATATTCGTGTATTTTCAAAAAGGCTTTACCATGAAACTTGGCAAAACACCCAGCTCACGACAGCGATTTTGTTCTGCTTTATATTCACCCCCTAGCGCGGTGAATGTAACGTCATACTCTGAGATAGCTAACCAACCAGATTGCTTGAATTACCGTGAAGATCACTGAGTGTGTATATACTAATGGCGAATACTCACCTCGACTTCGTCTCGGTGACTATTCGCAGATATTCACGTCGCCTGAGGCGACTAATTGTTTTAGTATAATTACATTGATGATTATTCGAGAAAATAAAATTATTGATCAATTTCCGACCCCGAAACATCAAAAAATCTGGCTGCCATTTTGAAAACTGCTAGCCTTCAAATGCTATAATCACCGCGCGGTGATTATAGCGGGATAAAGCGAAGCTCCTACCCAATCACAGCGCTCTACTTTCGACAGTCATCGATGTAATTATACTAAAACATGTGCAAAACCACTTCACTTGTTTTCGTTATTTGTCTTACTAACTTATGCCAAGATTTCTTTATAAAACAGAATTCGGAGGACCCCTATCTATATGAATTTTTTTTCCGCGTGTAAGAATACGAGCTCAGTGCGTATATGAAAGACCTAGGAATCAAGTTCTTTAAAATGACTTTCACCTAATAAAAAGAAGTGATACACGTTCAATATTTCTAATAATGAGCAACCGTATGATGTAGGGCAAAAAAAGCAAGGCTGATATTACAGTCGGGAATAACGTTCACTTTCTAACATAGTGTCATATTGCACGCATTCTCTTATTTTCAAATTGTAACGGCTCATTATACAAGTAAGACCCTGAAGAAGGAAGGCCGTGCCCTCCGAAATATTGGTTTAAAGATTATATATTCCCGACTGTAAAATCAGCCTTGCTTTTTTGCCCTATATTTTCACTTTTTGCTGATTAGATCCTTTATTAGGATCCGGTCCTTCTTTTTTTTTTGTAAGCTGGTCCTTGCTTAAAAAATTGAACCCTATGATATAACCGAACGTCAAAACGAGGGCGAAAAGAATAACGACACTTAGCTGTACACTGTTTGATAAATAAGAAAATATGACTAAACTAATTAATTAATCAATGAGTATAATTATTTTCAATTGATTTATTTGTTGATTAATCGGATCAAAAACATATGAACGTCGAGACAAGGGTCAGGACCCTTTATCTCCAAGCAGTTATTTGTTACGTCACGCCGCGCTTTTCTCCGAAGAGGGCCGCCCTTGTATTGCGTCATTGCAGTTTGAGTGAATACCTCACAGCGACGGCCCACAGCGACAACTAGTACGGTAATGCACTCCATGGAATTGCGTGAAAACTTACGTCATAGTTCAAACAATCGAACAAAACCTTCTTTATGTGCCTTTTTTACAATAATGAGGTGTCAGTATCATGAAAGTTATTCAAAACGATACATGCCAGTGAAACTGGTAAGAATATAATATAATTTCGATTCACTGAAAAGAGAAACCAGGGGACCTGCTGAATGTTGTTGCACGTCTTCAAATTCGGATCACACCCACAGAATGTTTAACGTCGATCATTGCGCGCGCACTGTAAAGTGAGTTATTTCCTTGTCCCTCCTCAATCCTGATAGCGAAGATTGGAAGAAGATAACACAAAGCATTTTCCCTTCGGTGATAATTTCAATAATTTCGAAACTTTTCTATCTGATAACGAATTGTTGGGAGAAAATTTATCGCAGTCACTTTTGGCACTTACTAGGTTAAAGACATGCTCAAGCGGTATCTGCAAGAAGGCTGCACAGACTCATAGATGGCAAAATTTTGTGGTTGGACTTCGGGTTTTAGAACACCACAAGAGCGTGCCGCTTATTTTAGCGCGGTTGATTCCTTCCTTTTACGACTTGTTGTCTCTTGACAACCCATTTTCCGTGACGTTTTGCAGGTTTTACTGTTAAGACGATTTTGGTCATGCCTTACGAGGGTTTAAATCCATTTACACTTACTGAGTTTTATCAGCAAGCTTACGATACGTTTCAGCACTTTTGAAACTATGTCTTTTCTCTTCAGCTGGGCACTGATTAATTGAAGAAAAATGATTTCAAAAGATCAATGATTTAAACTAAGAGCGATGTGTATGCTTCTGGCTATTTATCACCAACCGGCCTTGCACTCAATTAAAAAGCTGTCATATGTCAAATGAATGGTTTTCAATTAATTTTCAATAAATTTTCGTTGTTAACAACTAGTTTTCCTTAGCTTATTAACGAACCTTAAGTGACATAACTACGCCTTGTTCCTTTTTCCTTTTTTTTAGTGAACTTTTAAAATTCATACACTGGGGAAAACTCTTGGAAATGCGTTACGTCTTTGGATATGATCTCACAGAAAAACTTCAAAAAAGAATGGATTTTTTGGAATTCATATGATGCGTCACAACTTTTCTTACGGAAATTCTTAGATCAGGAAAAATTCGTGTGGTGAGTTATAATGGATGTAGGAGTATATTGCTTGCCTCGGATCGTTTGCCGCTTCTTTCGTTTGCCAAGTAGTGACAGATGTTGTTTCTTTAATTTTGAGGCACACAGTTGTAAAGAGGAAACAGTCGGTAAAAGCATTCAGCCTTTACTTAACAAAGTAAACTTTACACACATGGAAATAAAGAGCGTGTGAAACTAAATGCATTTCCGTCGGATGTAAAGTACTATTATTACTGAGGATTTACGTTGGTCTTTTGAAATGATACACGTACTAAAAAATCACACGAAAGACTGATAACCTTTACTCTTCCCAGAAACTTTGCTCAAAGCAATGGAAACCATTGCGGAAAGAACGCATTACAGTTTCCGACAGATGTACAAGTAAACAATGGCACGGGAAAATGTCGGTTGCTAAAGTTAAAAGAAAAGGACATGATATGCAAACACCTTCTGAAAGAAGTTTGATAAACTGTATAGTGAGAATCAACTTTATTATAGTCACAGGAAAAAACATGTACAATGCGTTTCCGACAGTTTTTGAACTGTCAAACCAGAAAAATCAGCAAGAAGTACTTGTAAAAAATTGTAAACTACGTGTACTGGAAACATAAAAGTAGTTCAAACAGCTTTCTTGTTTGAAAAATCGGCTCAAATGGACATTGATATCGTGAGTGTTTGTTAATTTTTAAGCGCTGGGAACCAGAAAATGATTGCTTTCAATCGCGTCTGGCTAGTTGTCAGTTAACAGGTCATTTCACTAAGTGTCGTAATGAATAAGAACTTGAAGAATAAGTCCCTCTATTGGCTCCATCATAAATAGCAATTAAAAAGAAAAACGGTGTTCACACTACGGAATTAAAAATGTTCATTCCGTAATATGATAAAAATCTTGAATACTTCAAATGATACAACAACACGTTCTTAGCACACATAAAAAATCAGGGATTGAACGTGCAAATGTTTCAACGAATCAAAACCCCTCCAAATCTAGGATTGGATTTGTCATCACTTGGTAACAGAAAGAAATGTGTATTGCAGAAATCGCTTTGAAAAATAGACGCGACGTTCAGGTCAGTATTTTTTTATAATGAAATTGCAATTTTGCTAAGTTTAGAGCCAAAGGTTTTTAGAGCAACTAGTTGATTTAAAAACTGTTTGGTTATGAATTTGGAAAGAATCACCTAGGTTTTAGCATGGCAGCCGGGGTGAAGAGGTGAGTGGGTACAACAGTCGGTGCCAGGATGAGGTGCAAAACTAAGGTATTAATTGGACTGCTTGATTTACATCCATGCAAATATGATTACATACGAAGCAAACAAAACAAAACTCCAAAAATGTCAAGTGTTTAGAACATTCTGTGTAAGAATGTGATTTAAAGCTTATAATGCTAAAGAGCAACAAAGGGAATTGATCATAGGTCAACCGGATTACTCACCGTAAGAATCCAGGCGGTTGTCATGAGACTAGACTCTCGCTTAGTTGTCGTCAAATTCCACCAAATACATCTGTACAATCGAAACAAAAAACAAGGGTGGAACGAGACCAGTAATTGAAGCACGGCGTTTTTCGTTCGACTAGCGGTTTTGGAGCTGTCTCTGTATTTCAGACAATTTAGCAAAGAAACTAACGATCACGTTTTAGTAAAATTTTTGGAGTGTGTTCTATCTATGTGAGCAGTCTCTTTATTTTTCTTTGCAAAGTTAGTCCAAGCGTAACCCTTGCATGGGACCCGCGTTGAACAAGGGCGTAAGCCTGGTAACGTCGTAGTTTGCAATCGCGCTGGCTTGGACAAGAACTGGACGGATTTTAAGAGAAAAGGCCGATCGCGACTGCAAGCAGTCTACGTCTTATGATCTAATAGCTTAGCTTTAACTGAGCGTATGTGAGAAATAATGTAATCATTTAGGTCATTCACTGAACAGCTCACTGCTGCAGAAAAATTAAGGAGAAAAAAAATCACCTGTCGAATTTGCTTGGGGTTTTAATTTTCCTTTGGCGAAATCTTAGGTTCGTGACTGATCTAATTAAACCAGAAACAATTTACGCTTCCGAAAGACAACGCTTGAAGTAAACAGCGACTATTCCGCTAATTCACTCCTTCCTTGGTCTTCCGATCTGCTCTTAAGCAACGAAAGTATAACAATGCATGCAATATATTATTGAAGGGGGTGAATCGCTTTTTAGTTTTTAGACTTAGTTAATAAGCGATGGTCAACCAATCAAGAATAAGATAGGCCACATTTCGCTTTGAATTATTGTTTGACTGAATACAAGTATTTCGTTCCTCAGGGAAAATTCTAGAACAATTTTAGTATCTTGTGATAACGGATGAAGTCCTTAAGCATATAACCTAACAAAAATTGTCTCTTATCTCTATTTTTTTCTAATTCCGCTTCACAAATCCCCAAAGAAATGCGCCGGTAACTGGAGAGCCAAGAAGACAGATCAGTGACGTCTGTTAGCTCACGTCCCAGAATACTCTGGCTTGAATCTGCGACCCCGTCATGCTCAAGGCAGGAAATACTCAAAAAATTTTCAAAAGTCTTCCTGTGTACATGTAACTACAAATGTTCCGTCGAGTTTATCTTTTAGTGCTTCGTAATGTTTGGAAAGAAAACGCTGATATATTTTTAGTTTTGACAAACTTCTCCTAAGTGTTTTGCTTCAAGGTCAGAATTTTATTTAGGCTTGAAATCGATACGTTTGTTGTGAAGAAAAATAACTTCTAAATATACAATTTTTACAGATATTCATCTTTTGCTAAATATACTTGTAATTACCCTGCACGCAGAGTCTCCTTCGATCTTCCTTACTCTTACTGATGTTTACCAGCTGAAGAAGTAAAATCTGTGAAGCTTCAAGGTTTCAGCGTTGTTTGTTTGTTTTAGCAAACGTCTTAGTATAAGAACAAAAGGTGAAAGTGGATTCTCGACAAAAAAAACATAATTAAATAAATTTGAAAATAAGCACAAAGGGTGTTTTGAACTCCCACGCATTGGCTTTTTTGTCTTCTTTGTTACTTGGAGGAAAAAAAGTGATGCATTCCCTACAAATTACTTGCTCTTTCGTTCGTTCGACGCGAGCAATAAGTGACAAATTCAAAGCAACCTTTCTTAGAAACGTTTTATTTTTTAAAATGAAACTATACTACAGATGAAATTGTAATTCGCTAGCTACTGTAATATCACCGCCGTTTGTCCTGAGTGACTCACAGAGTAACGAATATTTACAAAAAATATA
Organism: Porites divaricata; assembly: GCA_038088405.1. Taxonomy (NCBI): domain Eukaryota; kingdom Metazoa; phylum Cnidaria; class Anthozoa; order Scleractinia; family Poritidae; genus Porites; species Porites divaricata. Next base: position 14,007,943 of record JBBMOI010000012.1, on the reverse strand, counting down.
ATTATATATTGTATTCTTTAGCATAAATAGAGGTAACTATCTAATCACTGGTATATTTTGTCTGAAAATGTTCATCAAGAATTCAAGAAAATCGTCCAATTTCTCCTACTGCACGTATGGTGAATGAATGTCACCAGTCCAGAAAGGCTCAGTTCTTCGAGTAGTCACACCAGCGGAGCCATGAGTGAGGAACACTTCGACAAAGTTCTTCCAGAAGTAAACGATTAGCTTAGAGACGACTCAGCATTCCGTAGAACTCAAGCTGTTGCTCCTTAGTTCGGAAAAGTCAAAACTAGACAAGTCCAAGTCTAATGAATTCGATTTTTGCGGTTTGATAACCTTCGTGGTTTTCTCACGTAAAGTTCTCAGGTGACACGCTTCTGTTGAAAAACTTCTTGTTCGCTCCAGTTCAGGCTCTGATGTTGAGGAAACTAGTCTTACTTCTTCCTGGGAATCCGTTGATTCTGTGGACAGTCTTCGAAGCAAGGAATTATCGAAAGAAGGTCTTGGTTCACTACTTTGCAACGATTGTTTCCTTCGGTTACGGGCGCTAAATCCCATGTCTTCTAAAATGTCGTATTTTTCGCCTCCACAAAGAGCTGTAATGATAGATTGAGATAAATTATCAGTCACAAGCTTGCTTACTGCAAAATGCACGCCATTATCTTTGATAAATTGTATGTCTAGATCGAAACTCATCTAGAACTTTTCGACGACACTCCTATGATTTTGGAATCGAATTTAGTGTCGATTGCGTGTGGAGATAATTGTACCACCTCCCAACCAAAGACTTTACCACAAAAGACTGTGTTTGAAATAAATTGCTTTCTCAGTCTCAGTTTACAGTTATTAATGCCCAGTGATCAGAATTAAGAAGGATTCTCAGTAGACCAAGAAACAAAACCTTCCCGTTTCCAACCTACACTGAATAAGGTTGTAGCGAAGACGGGGTCCGTTCCCGTGACTTTACTGCTTAACTGGGTAAACAGAAAAGAGAAGAAATACATACCTAACAGGCGAAATGCTATGTCTTCCCAATCTCTCGGCTTTCCTTCGTCCACCATCCTCACAAATCGATAAACAGCAAAAAAAAAAAAAACTCAAAACGTGTTTCAAAAGGCACAGAAAAGGTGTTCAGCGTCTGAGGCGCGCACTTGCTCAATTTAGCTCTGAATAAGTTGAAGACAGATGTCCATCTGATTCATTTGATCAGCGATGGCACGCTATTTATAAGCCTTTCAGATGAAATGGACAGGATTAGCGGTGCACGAATCGCATTTGTGGGAACTTGACCTTTCGGAGACGGTTTCCTGTTCGTTTTGGCGGGTACGCCTTTAGAAGGTAATTAAACTATTTAAAGGCTGTCACATACCGTTTCTGCTCTTGTGTTACACTATGTACTGGTCAAATTCCCACTTACGTAGTCTAAACAATTTAGTCTAAATAGCATTGCAACGCCGGATGACTCTTCATATGAGCTTCCCACGCGAGACGCCGCGTGAACATTGGTGCCTCGCCCCGTACCACTTTTTGATCAAGTAAAGTGACGCTGCAAAACAAACAAACAAACAAAAACAGAGAAAAAATCTTTTCGTTCACTCAGAGTATTCTCCGTGGGAAGAATTTTCCTTTGGATCATCCTTATCACGTTTTACAACACATATCTACACATTCCATCAATCTATAGTCGTATTTATGGTTAATTCACAAACCCATTTCCTTTTACAGAAGGCACCCCACGTTTTTCGAGTTTGTTCACTGGAATACAGACCGATAAACTGCACATAGTAAAAGGAATAATCTTTCCGGTCTGCTAAGCTATGCATTTTCCATTTGGGAATGTAAGATCTTTCTAATGTAAACACGATTTGGAAGCATTTTGAGTGTTTGGGTGCATGGATTTGCTGATAAAAAATATGCGTACTTGACTGACACGTGAATCTCCAAACTCACCGATCTTCATCAAGCCTGTCTCGTTAGTTACGCAACGTTTGATCAGAAATGATCTAAAAATACAGATTTTCGATGTTATCAGCTTGCAACAATGTAGAATCTAATGGCTCATCTACCCGCCGTAGCTAAGAAAAGTTATGCTCTCGATCTCAACCAGGAGCCCATCAAATTTGATGGGCTCCAGTCTCAACCAATTTCGTCAATCCGTATATAAAGTCTGACCTCGATCGGCATGAAATTGAAGTTGATTAATTTGATTAGAACTTTTCGTGACCAAGTTTTGAGCAGTAATTTTTAATGATACTGCTTGCCGATTATCAGTACTGGCATACTGCCGTTCCATTAGTTCTAATTTTTATGATCATTGTACGGAATCCAAATTAAATGAATGCTGCGCTATACTTTCCTCGAATTGCCAGTCTCTGTTTATTATGCTACCAGGTGAACAGAAAAAAATCGAAATGACCATTCAAATAAATCCTTTAATTTTTTAAGCTAGTAAGCACAGTTTAACCGAGTAGCGAATATATTTAAGTCGGCAAAAGATTTTACCGTGTGTTTATATAAGGAAAAGCACTTTTAATCGTATTTTTGTTCCATATTTTACTAAATAACATCTGGAAAATTCTGTTATTTTATTTTCCGCGTTCTTAGACAAAGGTATTTTCTTGCCAATTACTTCTCTTAATCTTCCCCGAAAGTTTTGTCTCATCCTTCCTAATATATACTGATTTCTAAAAAAAGGAATAACATATTCAAACCGTGTAATGTCCAAAATCTCTTACGAAAAAAAGACTTCAAAATGTTTCTCGTCAAATAGAAAAGAGCTAAGAACTGCTTGATACACGTTTGTCCTTTTTGCACCAGATCTCTTCATAATTGATCTGACTGAAAAACGAACCTAATTGTCGCAATTACACCCTGTCGTCAGTATATAATTCGATGTAAAGGAACCTTAAAGTTTTCATCTTCTGCTGCATGCTTTCCTAATTAACCTTTTCAGTCTAAACTGAAAACTTTCTTCAAATCTCATTTAGCAAATTTATGATGAAATACAAATGCCAATACAGCGTCGTTGGGCGATATGGATCATGAAGAAGGACCCACTTAAGGCTTTTTCAGTATTCTCAAAGTCTTATTGGAAATTTAACGTTTAAAACTCTGACTGTTGGATTTGTCATGTTAACTAGAACATTGTAAAAATTCGCATATTAAGCTTTCGTGACTTGGAAAACACTTGGTATGCTCATTCCAGCCCCTCGTAAACCGATATTTCAACCGATGAATTTTTTGTCGTATTCAGATTTTATCAGCTCTTTAGAGTTATAAACACCGATACTTCATAGTAAAAATACTTTTATTATATAATCGACGTCTTCCAGAAAGTTGTTGTAGTAGACAGTCCTTCGTTGTCTCGATTTCTTTTTTGTAGTTTGGGATAGGCTGACCCAGGCAAATCCGTTTTTGGTATAATATTCTAAAGGCGAAAGAGATCTGAGTCAATACCGTAGAATTCTCATTTACCTTAGACACATCGGTATGTCACGTGCCAAAAGGCCAACGGTACAGTTGAGGTTAAGAACTGAAAAATACAAAGTTAAAGTTGTACGTTATTAGCAGTTGTTAACGTGTCTTATGCATTCACCTTTTGATTGTGTCGCTGGCAAAATAAGTCAAAACATGGTGGGAGTAAGTCACGCAGACGGGAATATAATATGTGTTTCATACCCCGGGGTTTCATAAGTAAGAACAAGAATCCTTGCACGTGTATGTAGAAGGTCAGATAATTAACAGAAACTTATGTTGTCTGCACGTGAGTGGTTAACTGAATAACCGAGACTGACCTGCCCAACGGTCTGACCTCGATTCTCAAGCTTATTAATAATTTATGAAGAAGGCTTGGTTTCCGTTAAACCGTTCAGATCATCATCGGCCCACAAGCCAGTCGTGTCAAAATGTGTTAAGGCATTCGACACGATCACTCATAGAAGCGCCTCTGACACTGAATCGTCACCAGTCGTCTCTTATTAACGAGGGATGCGCGTGGAAGATTCCCGGTGGGGGGGGGGGGGGGGGTAGGAGGGAGGGAAAAGGGGAGATGACGTCTCTATCCTTCCCGAGTGCCGTAATAGTCTCCCGCGACAGAAGCTGTGCCATCTGGACTATCGGAACGGTCGCAATCGTCTGGATCGAAGTCATCGAAGGGAGGTTTATCAGGACCATTGCAATCACGATCATGAAAAACTGCTAAAAATCGTGTAGATTGGATTGGGGATATCAAAATCTATCCAGGTGTCTTTCTGAGCCGGCGTAAGCGTAATGAAGTGTCGAATCCAGTAACTGCTCAAGACGACCGCACGCTTCTAACCTTCTGAGACGATTCAAAATTCAAATCTAACACAATCGTACAATGGAAAACATTTGAAAAATATAGAATAAGTGATGAGACCTTACAGTGAAAACACACAACTGCTCGTCTGTTTGTTTTGTTGATTCATGAAACTTGTATATGCTGCCTTGATTGTCCCATGTTCCGCAAAAAAGGGACGATCGATATATATTACCCGGACGAATATCTAGGCTATTCCTTATTTACATTTTATTTATTTCAGTTCCTTATTTACATTCATTTATTTGCCTCATTAACATATGCTTATCATTATCTGACGAAGTTAATAAAGAAATAAAATCTTTGAATATTGAGAGAACATAGCAATTTCAGTTATCTGAAAATTTGAGCATCACTGCAAACCGAATAGAATCAGTTGAGCTCATAAACGTTTTTGCCAACCAGCACTTTCGCAGTTTTTGATTGCTGCAATTTTCTTTGTTATTGATTGCAAAGAGCTGAAACTTGCACCAATTCTTCAATGCTCAAATTAACCAGCTCTTTTGTGACTTTTAAAACAAATTTCGTCTTCGCCGGATTATTGATATTCGGGCAGACTGTTTAATTTATCCACTACTTGAAACAATCCTTGCCTGTTTCATCTGATATCCAAACCCTACCAAGTCTACCAACTTAACCATGGTAAAACGAAAAAAGAGAACTATCCCAAGTCTGAATCTATCTTTTGAAAATACAGTGCTTGTCCCAAGATAAATGACTAAAACAAGCATTATTCAAGCATATTATAGCCTTTGAAATCATAGCATAGCAAATGAATTAAGAACGTTTCAAAATTATGCATTTTCGCGATTGGATTAAATTCATTTTCCTTGGATAAACATGTTTTTATTTCCTTTGAATTAATCGACAATCAGCCTAATCCTTAACGACTATAAATGTCTGCCCAGTAATCCTGCCAAAATCAACACACAAATTATACAGATATGTGCCAACAAAAATTAAGTTTATCATCTAAATGTTTTTCTTAAATGGTTTATTTCGCAATATTAGACGTTGTCTTAACGAGGCTGTGTCCCGGGGGGGTACTTCCTTATATTTACCTAATAGGTATGTGCCCCAAAGGGTATGGTTTTTCCGCCTTTTGGTCTGTAAACGGGTAAAGACTTTGCCTATTTTGGTCTGAAAATGGGTATAGTTTTAAAGGAAATTCGGGAGTGCATGGGCGTATTCAGTGCCGTTTCAATTTAAAATGAATAAGAAAGAAAGAGCAATATGGGAATTCGAAATGGATTTTAAGAAATCTTTTTACTGGCGTTCTAGTCTAAGTAATGGTAACATGATATTCTTAGAGGCCAGGCCTGAAAACGTGTCTGAACCGGGCGGCACACCTCCACCAAGAACTCCCGGGAACACCCCCCCCCCCCCGGGGGGGACTGCGTCATGGCTGTCTGTTTCATTTTGTTTTTAACGCCAGTTAGTCACCCTTATTCGCTATGAAACTCATTTTAAAAAAATCACGTAAGAGTGACAAAATCCGAAAGATTCGTGTCAACCAAATGTCTCCCAAGCATGATATCAAGCGTCACTAACCAAAGAAAAATGAACTTTGAAAAACTGTTAGGACAACAAGTTTTCAAAAACCACTATTGCGATCCATTTCAATCTTCTTCACTTTTATCCTTCCGTGCTCCCTTTTGCAGTTGTTTATACCTTATTCTCGTGTTTTGAGCGATTATTTTTATGTTCCACTCAGTTTGGTGGCAGTTCTACTCATGAATTTTGACAAATTTTTGTGATACTGGAGGGGGGGGGGGGGTCTTTCTTATGTAAGCCATATAGGTGCCGCCCCCAAGGGTATGGTTTTTGCGCCGATTGGGTCTGAAAACGGGTATACACTTTACCCATTTTGGTCTGGAATAGGGTATGGTCGGTATGGTTTTCGAGGGAACTACGGAAGTGTATAAACGTATTTGTCGATCGAAATGAAAAAGAAAAAAGAGATTAATATGCCAATCCAAAATGCATCTTAATAAATCTTTATGTTGGCTTCTATTCTAAGTAACTGATGACATAATTTCCTAGAAGCCAAGTCTGAAAATAGGTATGGATTTTTGAGGTCTGGTCTGAAAACGGGTGTGGAAAATGACATTTTTTGGTCTGAAATAGAGCCAGGATTTGGAGAACCTGGCGGCAGACCCTCACCAAGAATTCCCAGGAGTACCCCCCTGGTGTGATACAGCTTCTTTAACTGCGCTATTGTTGGTTTTCACATGACGTCACTAAAATTCAAACTAAAAAGCTATCGATCCTACCGAGATTTTACTTTCACGATGCATTAGAGCAGCTGAAAACTAATTTTCATACAAATTTTCGCTTCAAAAGGGTTCTTGGTTTTGTGATAGAGGACGCTTGAATTTCTAAGTTTTTGCGTGACGTCATGACGGCCAAGAGAGCTGTCATGTAGGTTAAAAAATGGCTTATTTCAGGAAATTTTGCTATTTAAACAGATCATGTATTAGAAAAAGTATTACTTTAATGTTTATGAGTTTCTCGAGGAATAATTTCACGCTTTTGTAGCAAAACTCGGTAACAGATGTTTCTGTTGATTTCCGTCCGCCATGTTGGAGCTCATCCAGGTGAGCACCAGCATGGCGTCTCCCAAATCTCTATAAGTTTGGGTAAAACATTTCTTCGGATATCTCGTATACGAAATATTCCTCTGACCTGAATCTTGGCGAGGGTCTTTGTACATGTACGTCCTTTCATTTCCCAGATTCAGGACTTTATCTACTGCACGGTTTTGATTTTTATTTTCATCTATTTTGAATGGCGTGACACTGAAAACCAGCAATAAATAACATAACTAACTAAGCACTTTCAGTCAGATTGGAATGCGGGCAGGCAGTGTATGTTCTTATAATTGTTAATGTTAACTCAGCATCGACTCGAAAATCGTAAGTTACGATTTTCGAGCTTTTTTAGACAAGATTTATTTAAATTTACTATTTTTTGATAATGAAAAGTAATGAAGGAGATTTGGTTATTGTGGAAAGTGCACTTAGCCTATCCAGCTAGTTTACAGGCAGCCCTCTCTTTCTGTCTAATAATTCTGAAGCAAATAATGCAAATAGAACATAACAGGATTCTGAAAAATCCCAACTGGCAAGAGTAGCTGATGAGGATTTGACCAAGGGATGGCGCAGTGGAGAGAGCGCTCGACTCCCACCAATGTGGTTCGGGTTCAAATCCCGGCGTTGACGCCATATGTGGGTTGAGTTTTTTGTTGTTTCTCTCCTTTGCTCCGAGAGCTTTGCAGGTACTCCGGTTTTCCCCTCTCCTCAAAATCCAACATTTCCAAATTCCAATTCGACGAAGAACCACTATGGATATGCTACCTTCAAATATTTATCATTATCATTATCATTATCAAATCCAGCTATCAGTCAGGGCGGGATTTGAACCGGGACCGCCGAATTGCGAGTCCAACGCACTGACCCTCGGTCACGCTGCCTCCTCCATAATTCCTGATTTGTTTCATAACTTAAGCAGGCCATAGTCAGAAAGAAACAGCTCTTTTGGTGCTCATTTGACACTATAAATAGCTATAAATCTTGTTATGATTTTGTTTCAACCCCACGTAGTAAATTTGTTGTGTTAGTAGAAGAGAGGTGTATATTATTCACGCGCCTTATCGACTCTGAAATCCAGAGTTATGGAAATCCGGGGGGTACTCATTAAAATCTTATATGGGGAGGCTCCGCTACGAGGTCCAGCCCCTTACCCTTAATCTCGTACCCAGATCTCCCACGGCCAAGGGAAAGGGAGATCTCACTTTTCAGCGTAAAACAGAGTGAGATCTGGGTACGAGATTACCTTACCCTTTGATGTACCATTTTTGGCAGAAAAGGTACCCCTTTCGTATACCTTCTATTGACAAATGGTATCCCTTTCACATACCTTGTTTAGAACTTTACATCCCTTTTAACTGCTATAAATGCACTGTCTTTTAAATGTGAATAAATCACAAAACTAGAAACTTTTCTCAACATTTTTATTTTACAATCATAAAAATACATCTGTTAGCCCTTTTGGGTCTTCCGTTTTACCAACCGGATTGCACTAGACTGTTCACAGTCCCCTATTTTTCCGTGTGATCGTCGAGATCGAGCGCGTCTTACCTTCAATGGCGGCCATCTTGATTTTCAGATGTACCGAGCCTAACCTTGGGAAGAGTATCCCTGAATCTACTTAGGGGGCGGGGGACGGTTTGGGACGGTACATTGGGACGCGATTTGAAGCTTCATAATTTCAAAATTAGCATATCAACATGAAACGACAAAAGTTCATCTTTGCTCCGGGACAAAACTAATAGCAAGGTACTACGTAACAAGAAGAAACAAAGAGAACTACAATAAGGATGCCGAGACAAAAAAAGGTGGCATCCGTAGCAAATAACAGAAGAAAACAAACTACTTAAATACACGAAGAAAAAAAACACAGAAAATTCTTGCAAGGACCTCTTGGACAAACAGCAGCTAGGGAAGAAAATCAGATCAGCAATACAAAATAACACTGAAAATTGAAGGCAAGGCTGATCGGACAGCTCATGGTTGATAATTTACAAATTTATTTGCCAATATTTCGACTAGACATGACAAAACTAGCCTCATCAGGGGCTAGAAAAGTTAAGTGAATAGGCTATTGTATGAAGTACCCAACTCAACAACATGACAACGGCCAAGAGAGAATGAGAGCTCATTCTCTCTTGTAACGGCACGGAACCGGGTAGGTCAGCACTTTTTAACACCTGTCGAAACGCCCTTGGACACCTTATGAAGTTTACACAACGTAGTATTCCTTATCGTTTTGGATTAGCCGGTTTAGCACTGCATTTTACAGATTAGGGTTAAGCACTACCTTTACTGATTAGGGTTAAGCACTGCCTTTACTGATTAGGGTTAAGCATTGTTTCGAAAGTGGTTAGGTTCCTTTTTTGGGTTGGGGTTGATGTTATGTGTTCTTTAATCTACCTTGTGTAAACTTCATAAGGTGTCCAAGGGCCTTTCGACGGATGTTAACGAGTGCTGACCAACCGGGTACAAGTCATTTTGGCCGAGAGGGCTTGGTTCTCAATAGGTTCTAGTCCTCTCTCCTACTTATTCACTTCCGCTACGGTCCGAATAGGCTATTTCAGTGGGGGGGGGGGGGGGGGGGCATTTCAGGAACCCGTGGGCACCTGGTTATTTGCATTTCCAAAATCTTTTAGGCTTTTGCTTTCTTGCGCAACTGAGGGCTTTTGTTATTTAAACCTCACTGGGACTGCCAAATTTAAATATGAAAGTAAAGATGAAATGAGTTCTTGTTTTATTTAGTAGTAACAAGAGGTCATGATGCAAATGGCCTATACTTGCGTAGAACCTTTCCCATATGTGATACTCAATCGTTTTTCAATAGAAACCCATGTTTTGCAAAATCAAAGATGTGGCTAAATTTGTGTTGCTTTTCTCCATAACAAGAACACTCTTGGTAAAAATTTGGGGTGTTGTCGCTGTGTATTTCATCAGATGAAAGACCATTAAACGCAGCCGTTCAGCGTCAAAACTGAGAGGCTGAAAAAAAAAAACGCTTTGAACACGATTCGATCCTATGAAGTGAGTCACGAGATTATCCGTTCTCCACAGTTAATATGATGGAATTCCACAAATTCACTTTCATATCAGTTCAGTTACATAATGTTGTTACACAATTGCGCGGTTCGTCTTCTTATGCATCATATATTAATTGAATATTATTTATAGTCCTGGTGTGAAAAGACGCTGCTAATTCCTCTGTGTCCCAAAGTTTCATATATTAGCTAAGAGCACTAAATTTATAACGACCGTGACATTGGGTGAGACTTTAATTAGGCTTTTCTTTCGGCTCACAGTTCACGTGTCACAGAAATAGGTTACATAATCGATGACAATCAATTAGTATGGCGTACCTTCCTTCCTCAGATCAATTTATCGGAAGATTTAAAATAACTTTAACGAAGGCTCCTAACGACGTGATGAACTCTTCGTCTGAATATTGTTATCTTAAACTCTATCAGTGATTTGACTTTTCCTGGCGTTATTTCCCTCTTTCTTTTAAATCGTACACATTCAGGAATTTACTAAGCAATTTCCGTTCGTTTTTAAAATATTTTACCTCTATTTTCTTTCCTTACCATTATTTCCCTGAGATTTTATCTTCTTTAAAGAAAAAAAAATTAGCACTCATTGACCCCTCTCCTGATCTATTGAGAAGTCCACGTGGTAAATTCTTAGGCTTTGAGATTTTGCAGGTGTAGTGTGTGTTATCTAACACAGAAGAATTTTCGTCATAGTCATCATACCTGTACCTATACATGGGTTTTATTACTTTTATAATAGCTTTTAATAACGAATTTCAAACCAGACATTATTGTCTACGGAATTTGATTACAGAAAGAGTGAAAGAAAAGAAAAATTATCGCGAATACTGCGACAAAATTAAGACGCTAACAAGACAGTGGTATTTTTGGCTTTTTCATTTGTTTTCTGTGTAATTATTACTTGTCATTCCTTTTGCTTTGCTTCTAACTTTATCTTTTTAGTTTAAATGGTTGAGAGAGAGAGAGATTGTTTGAGTGATTGAGGATTGCGTATAACTGACCACGCTAGGTACAAATAAAAGTGGTCAACTTCCCTGTCAAGGCTTTTGGGAGCGAGGGGTCAAGTTTGAGGTACCACGCTTTCCCTTTAGGGCGCATTGCCCGAAAATGGCAAATTTATTTAAACAACAAATACTTACTAGCTGCACCATTTAGTGACCATTTAAAATGCAAGCAGCGAGTAGTGAGTACCATGTTAAGTGATAATTAGAGATTTGCAATTTTGCACTGTCATCTTGAAATAGAATAAAGCCAATGGTTTTGCTAAGACTCTCCGGATTCACTTTTCTTAAAAAGCACTTTCTTACGTACTTCTTTAGTATCCCGCCCTATCCTCAACGAATGTCGCTGAGTGCCTTGCCTTGTGGTACACCAAAACTTCAACAACGGCGTGATTCTGTGGGTGTTGAGAGTTCTGGGTCAGGGCTTAATTAAAATCATAGTGCGCGAATATTTTGCATCAGAGTTTTCTCTGTTGTTACGCCATACTGACGAGCCCCCAAAAAAGGGCGAAACAGCTGTCTATGGCTACAAACCCGCTATGTTTTGAGTTCTTTCGGTGTCTTGTTGATGTCTTGCAGAGTTAATTTTCACGTAGTACGATCAGCATTGCAGTATTCTGCTTGCAGAATTATATGTCAACAACGGAAAGGCAGAAAACAGACACATTCAATATTTTACATGGTTGGAATTTTTTTTTGTAGCCTACAGATTTGTTTCTATAAAAGCGAAGTACAGCACTGTTTTGGTTGCGGAGCTGAAGTGTAGTGTAGACTGAGAGGAGTAACTCTCTAGAGAAAAGTTGACTTGAAGGAAATACTTCTAGAAATACGTGTCGAGTCGGCCAAAATATATTTTTGGATCAAAACGGGAATTTCAGCTCAGTCTCTTGTTATTTGAAGGTTGATTTGAAAGTTACCTATTATAAATAATAATTATAGTAATAATAATGATTATAATAATAATCCAGGTTTAACTTGCCTAAGATATTCACTCCCGCTTTTCAAGAGACAAAAGCTGGTAATATGGAAAAAATATATTTCAAAAATATCTATGATGAATTGTACAATCCTGGGAACCAAAAAATCAAATATCTGAAATTGAATGGGAAACAGAGACGAGGGGATTAGAAAGTCATGGAAAGTTACATTGATAAAGTTCCCACGGCCCTCTTGATCCAAACGGAACTGAAAAAAGGGATTTTATGCATAATCCTTTCTCAGGGTCGCCAGCCTTGTTGCATCTCTCTGCAACATATCTTTTATGAGATATCTTACTTTTTAAAACAGTTTCAGTTTGTGAGGAAAGAGGTCATTACAAGAGGATTTAACGGGAAGTTGTTTTTAGAGGTATAATTTTTAGGAGAAAGTATAATTCCGGCCTGAGCCGTCCGCACATTTTTAATCGATTGAATGTACGTTTGGAACGTTATCAAATCCACGCTCGACTGCCTCAAGCAAGCAATGCAGCATATTGTACTTGTGACACACCGAGAGAGCATAATGTCTCTTTATTTTCCCTCGACAACACTAAATTAAAGTTTGCGTGCCTCTCCGGAAACCAATCTCTGATTACTGTTTCAAGCGTTTTAAAATTGGTCTAAAATAACATTCACATTTACCAAGGGTTTGACTGACCTTGACTGGGCGTTTTCCACCCTACCATTATTCTCTCTTGTTATTCACAGCATGGCTTCAACAAACTGACGTAAAGCGTTTATGGACAGAATCAGTAGCGGAGGATGAAAAATTAAGTCCATCGTCCTGAGAACGAGGTACTCGTTTCCGATTTAATTATTTCCCATTATGGTGATGTCAGAGGTTAATCCCAGGGAAATCGAGAGGAAATAGTCAAGAGATCTAGACTAGCCTGCTAAGCGGGGTTCCAGGTAATCCGCTATCAAGACTTCCTTTTCAGCCAATTGATGCCTCTTAGATGCCTGTTTTGTTCTCAACTCCAATTTGCTCTTTTTTCCCGGGTGTTCACACAAACAAACGTCATTTCAGTTTAAGAATCAGAATGCATTTTGCATTCAAATTACCACAATCCTTTAAAATTTTTTTTTCTTGGGCAGATATAGAGATGTTTACGTGAAATTTTGAGGGTCCCAGATAGCGTTCCCCGTCATTCTAAAAGGAAAAACAACGCTTCCGCATAAAAAATGATTCTGCATATAGTAAGGACTTCCTGAAAGCAGCTAGTAGAAATATGATCCACTCAATTTCATTCATAGACGCCTTTTTATAAGATATAAATGCCCACGATTTTTGATCAGTGTAGTGTACTCAAAATCAAGGAAGTCTATATAGATTGTTTTCACATGACGTCACGGCGGCCATGTTGGTGTTCCAAACCAGTTCTGTGGGAGTTCAACTCTTCTTATGTAAAAACTCTGTTTTCTTCCAATAAATTTGCATAACTACTGGCTTGATTTCTGTAAAAACGCTCTATTAACAGTAATGTAAAAGCTGCTCGACCGTAAGGTTTTTCCTCATCGGTCGCAGACAACAATAACACATCATCGTTTATAATTATTTCCCATTGTTTACTGTTAGACCAGTTCCGATGTATTAAAATTCGTCCTTGGCTGCGAAGCTTGGGGGAATAAACTAAAATAAATCATCTTAAGGCTCAGTAATGAATAATGCATTTCTTTTGTTTTATTCCCCCTAGCCTCTCGGAGCCAAGTATGAATTTTAATATATCGAAAAGCAGCTACATGACCCTCTGTAAACGCTAATTACGACATTGGTGTAGGCTTCTAACAAGTGTTGGTTGTTTTCAGGAAATTATTTGTAAGCTGTCAGTGCAGAAGTCTAATGATAATTGTCTCACCAAATGCTCAGCTGAACTTCAGTTATGGGAAACTTACAGTAAATGCATGGAATGAAGAAGTCTGCGTTACCGACAAAATTTTCCAAATTCTACCTAGTAAATAATTAAAGCTGTTTTTCAACGTTAAATATAAGGGAATCCGGATTCTGGAATCCGGGAAAATTTGAGTTATGGAATCCAGAATCGTGGGCTTTGGATTCCCGAATACAGCTCAAGGAATCCGTAATCCAATACTTGGAATCCGTAATCCAATACTTTGAATCCGTAATCCAATACTTGGAATCCGTAATCCAATACTTGGAATCCGTAATCCCATGCTTGGAATCCGTAATCCAATACTTGGAATCCGTAATCCAATACTTGAAATCTGCAATCCACTGCGTGGAGAATGTCTTGGATTCCCCAGTGCATCGGGCAAAAAAGTATAATTGTCTGCCACGCAGGCTTAAAATGAAGAAGACCGGGCGAATATCTAAGCCGATATCCGATGGGGTAAATGGTGACCGATTTCCGAGACATTTACGAGCGCCGAAGGGGCATCCTCAAGGGCGGTCACGAGAGTATGTTCCCCCGATGTTTTTTGGATTTTAACTGACCCCCTAATCCCTTTCCTGGATTTGTGAGTTCTTCTCGCTCCATGTTAGATAATCCAAGACAGTATTAGATTCTGGATTCCACGCCCCCAGGTACTGGATTCTGGATTGCAATCATTAGAGGTATTCCGAATTCCTTGAGCTATAAAATTTCGTATTCCAAAGCCCTGGATTCCAGATTCCCCATGAGAAAAATTTCCGGATTCTGTAATAATACCTTACAAGAGGCAAGTCATTCAAGTTTTGAGTAGCAGCGTTGAAACTGAAAATGTTATTGACAAGTACTGATAATCATGGATAATTAATGATTTTAAATTTATCTTGAATTGGGAGGTGAGAACGAGTGTATTGACATTACGGCTTTACTTCGGTGTAAGAACCAGTGAACTTTTTCTTTGTTTTGTACCTTTTGTTTTTCTAGGTTTTATTGTGTTGACTTCTTTGTTTTCTTTGTTTTACGTCACCGGTGAGTTTAACAGGTTCTTACACCGAGGATGAGCCGACATTGCGATCGAAACAATCGAATGATGAGGCAAAATGCTTGGTTCGATTCATTCTTGTCAGTTGAGATCAAATTATTCTTCGACACTTATTTTTCGCCCAATTGTTCTGAGGCCGATTCAGTCGCTTATCTGGGATAATATTTTGATTTTGTTTACTTTCAATTTTTTTTTTTTAAAGAATTTTTCTAGTCATTGTGTAGTGCAATATCAAATTGTGCGAAAAGACAACTTACCTGCGTGTTTTTGGTAAGCTTTAGAACTGAACTCAATTTCTTTTCCTGCAGGCCTTGGTTTTGTCCTGACGGTGCACGTATACTACGTCATGTAAAACCCCTCATAAGTCTTGACTACGTGTGGAACAGCCTGCGGTATTACATCCTCAAAAAATTGGATTTTTCACCAAATTAAGCGTAGTATGCTGTCTCGTCTCGTCTCGCTAAGGCTAGCAAGCAGTTCATCGTAGTTTTTATATTAGAGGATGTTAGCATCGACAACGAGTACGAGTTCTAGAACGAGATCAGCGATTTTGCGTACTGCGCATCCGTTCTGCGCATCTACACGTTTTCAAGTCGTCGTGTCAAGTTGCACTACGACGAGTTCTCACCAAAAACTCGAAGTGGGCAGAACGACTGGGAAGAGCTGGTTTTCAAAGGTAAATTCCGATCGTTTAATGCAGTTTCTTTTCATTTCTAGCCTCTCTTTATCATCTTGAACATTCCTTATATTATGTTTTATGTAAAAAAATGCTTTTGAAATCGAGGAAAAGCAACCGAACACGATATTTCCTACACAGAGTAAATTTGCATTTACCCGGGAAAGTTTCATGTCTCTCCACAGCCTCACAGGCTCACGAAATAACCTCGAAAATTGCTATTATTTTGGTCGCAAATATCCCAACAGTCGAAGATATCAATAAAGAATACTTACTTCTTTATCCAGTGTGGTTGTTGTGTTGAATTTGATGGGTTTTAGCGAGTTTTAAGACCGAAGATTCAGGTCGAATCTTCGATACTTTCCATGCTCAAATACAGGATAATCTGTGCTGTTTACATCATATAAAGCACAAAATTCTTCTTCGTCCAAAAAACCTTCCAATATGTAACTGACTAACAAGCAGTCTTGAACGTTTTTTAGAGTCATTCTTTGTTTTCGAAATTGTTGTGGAAGCGCTACCTCGACTCAAATATTTTCTATAAACTCGAACTCGGTGTCATCGCTAACATAGAAAGCTGAGAAAACGACTTCGAGTACGAGTACGGCTTGAGGTCGTTCTCGTACTCGTACTCGTTGTTGATGCTAACATCCTCAAGAACAAATCTTGGGCGGGGTAGTGGAGTTAGGATTGTTTTCAGCCTAGTCCCTAGGCGTTCTCGGCGCGGTCAATCCTGGACTCTACCGTGAGCTGTGACGTCACCAAGAGAGAACGCCTAGGGACTAGGCTGGATTGTTTTACATCGCCCGTGCCTCAAATTCAATTCAACACTGCCGACCAAGCGACTGCTGATACTATTTCATTGCACAGGGAACCCACGTAGAATATGGAGTCGTTTCGGTTCATATATTACCAAGAAATGCATAGATATCCCAAGGTGTAGAGAAAGTGAGCCCAGATTACAGCTGCGACTTTTGACCACCCGACCTCGCTTTCAATGATATGTCCATTGTTACTCTTTCTTTGAGTTTTTATGATGACGTAAAGTACATCGGCTGGAACGACTTCTGGAACATTCTCTTGGTGAAAAGAATCAAAGCTCATCGGCAATTGTCTAAAAGCTCGATTTTACTCCTTTGTTTGCTAAATATTACTTGTACATAATAAGTTAGCTCCTAAAGATTTATCTTTGGATGAATTTAAGGCCAAAATCAGTTGGAGGTATGATTGCGAAAAACCCCCTCCTTTAATTAGTTAGTAATAATCCATCCTACCGGAATTTTCTGTTAATTAACAGGTCTAACGTTGTTGTGTCAACTATTACTAACTGCTGTACTATTCTTTTTCGGCGTAATTTTGATCCAATTTGTAATATTGTTAAATACTTTCTTTTAGTTTTAAAACTTTGTAACCGTAACTTGTGTTTTTTTGTAAATAAATGACTATTAACAAAAAAAAAATTCTCTTGGTGAGCTGTTTTAATGAATTCCCAGAAGACTTGAGGTATCCTGGAGGATGGCACAAAAGACAACCGACTGTGAGCAGGCAATTTCTCCTTTGCAAGAGAACACCGTGCAGGGGTCGAGGTAATCAGCTCCCTTTGAGTGATGTGGTATCACGTCGACTTATTTCTTTGCATTAAATTGTATTAATTTTTTTTGGTCCCTTTTGTCGATAACTTGTAGATCAAGCCATAATTTAAAATACAGCGAGCAGTAATGCGTGAGAGTAGGGCGGTCGTGAAGAGAGAAGCCCGCGCTTCAACAATCGGACAGCAACAGCAACAGCAACGAAAGTCAAGTCACGCAAGAGTAACGCAAGTCGTTGTCTTGCGTTACTCTTAAGGACTGTATCGATGTTCAGGAAAAGAAAAAGAAAGTCGTTGTCTTGAGTTCAAGTGCTCCACAAAACGTGAAATTTGGCCTTTTTACCTAGAAGTCGTGCAGTGATGGCAAAAGAAGTATTGCATGTGCAGAGTTTTGTTTTCAGCTTACCTTTTGCTTTTTCTGTCGTTCTCGCTTCTGTTGCCGTTGTCTTTGTTTGTCTTTGTTACTAGTGTCTCGTGCGAATCGCTTGTTTAATGCACGGGGCATTATTTTTTCGTTTGTGCTGTTTTAGTTCGAGTTGCAAACAGAACAGAAGACCACAAAAGAGTTACTCTCCCAAGTGAAATAAATAAACACTCAAGCAACGTGGGCCCAAAGCATGTGTTTACATGTACATTACCTGCTAAATCAACGTCCCTTATTTGTAGGAAATCAGTGTAGGGAATTGATAAGGGAGCCTTTCTTTGGAAAAACAAACTTGAAACTGCCTTCTTACTTTTACGCTCTGTTTACACCAGTTTTGAATATTAAGTACATGTAAGATTTTAATGGGGTCCGAAGTCGTATGGAATTGAAATCGAGCGCGTTGTTTTGATAGTTTGAATAAACGAAAAAAAAGGCTTTATTATGACGTAATTATCAAAATCGGTTTCAGCCATTTTCTCTGCTCTGTTGCAAAATCGTGGCCTCTAAAATATGAAAGGAATTCCATTTTTGTTCAAAAACAGCTGGATGGCAGGAAATCAAAGTTCTGACACCGTGTGAATTGATCAGTTTTTGACGGAATGCTTATCCCAACACTTATCGTACCGTTTATAAAATATCTGTTCCGAAGGGTAAAAAGTATTAGGTCATATAAAGCATTTTTCCAGGTTTGGGCTAAAAAAAAAACGGCTAAAAGGTATCCTGCCCACACTTCTGATTTACCACGCAACATTGTGAGAAAACTCCCAGAGTTTGGAATGTTTTCCGTCCCGGTTTTAGCTTAAACGCAAAACAGGCGTTACTAAATACATTTCCCTAAAAATAAATTCAAATATATCTGGCGTAGCATATGCATGAAATGAAAGTTACTTAATTCCGGTGGTACTGTTCACAAGGAGTCAGGGTCTAACTTCTCAGTTCGTGGACAATTAAATCCCATACCAGGTTTCACTGTTGGCTGAACATGAAATAAAGCTACTGGTCATGAGCGTTCCTGAGGTACTGTTTAGTAATGCTTTTACCAATTAAAGAAAACGATCATTCTAATAAAAGCTTTTGAACCGTATCTTCCCTTAATTTGGTACTATTACTGCGGTAAAAAATGGTCCTGTTACTTTCTGCAGTCTGTACATGAAATTCTATGTCGTTATACCAGCGTTCCGTGAAAGCTACGGAGCATTGCTCTCCTGTGGTGCTGTTTATATTGCTGTACTGTTCTTTGTCTTTTAGTTTGTGTGGAAAAACAAAATCTGCAGCGGTACATGTATTTCCTTTAACATGAAACCTCCTCTGCAGTACTTTTTGTATGATCATTCCTTTTTCCAGTGTATTACATCATGGAACTTATAGGGAGCTTTGACCTTGGGCATTCAGTGAATGCTACACATTTTACTGAAGCATTTCCTTGTTGAAAACCCAAAACAAATATACTCATTCTACGTATTCTACTCATTTTCTATGAAGAAAAACATACAAATAAAAACAATGCAATCCTCCTCTTAGTATCTGACAGTATCTTAAAATTCTGCCTTAAATTGAAAAGGAAGTCTTTGACTAGTTTTTAATGGTGATATATCTCCTTGAAATTCTTAAATAAACTGCCTTGAAATGTGAAAGAATATCCAATAACTAATTGTCCCACAAATGATGAGTGAGTCGAAAAACAGTTTACACGGCAATCAAGTCTGGGAGTGATTAACCTGTTTTATAGGTCACCCATAAACATGCCTTCTAGCAGGTTCATTTGTATTTCATAATATTCTGGAGAATTGTGAAAGGCTCAGTTCGGTACAAGTAAAAGCAAAACATTGAAGCCTCCGACAGTTCGGATTTCCACAAACTGAGCTGAACAAAGTCGTCGATGGAGGGGGTTTTGATCTCATCTAAGAAAAACCGGAAGTATTTACAATGGTCTAAGATACTTGGTTTATTTGTTAGTTCTTATGAAGACAAAATAGTGAATTTGGATCAACTTCGTTCAGACAGATTCAGGAGAAAGAGTTACCTTTCTTCAGGCGTATGCTATGTTACTCTGACTAATAGACAATCACCCGCTTTGATCATATATGATGTTAACACCCTTATTTTCCAGTAAAAACTCTGTATTGTCTTAACGCAGTAGTGATACGGAAAAAATAAACACTTGTAAAGTTGATTAAAAATGTGCCCTGGAGGGATATTATCAAATCAATATTCCTTTTTATTGCGATTTCTTCATGCGTATCAAGTTGTACGTGTGGAACTGTAGTTCACCATCTTGTTAATTCAGCGAGGTGTTTCTCTCATATGCCCTACTCCTCTCGCATGGAAGCCATTTCAATTCTCGGCTGTAATTCCCTCTTTACTCGCAAAAGAAATACAGGTTAATCCATTTGTATACTTTATTTGTATATAAACTAATTAAATCGTAATCAGTAGTTTTTATCTTGCATATGGTATTGTGCAACATTAAATAAGAATTATCTCTTTTCTTGCCAGTTAATGAGCGAGACTTCATAAACTGAATCTTTGGGATATATTATGTAAGAACTTCGATTTAATCTGTTCTGTAACTTTGCTTCAAACGTTCGACGATCACAGAAACATAGATCTACGTACACTATTTACATACATCCGAAAATGCTATTATAAATTTTGTACACCCTAATCTTCTGATGTCGACCTTATCTATAAGTTACACCGACACGGACAAATAACACATAGTGCAAAGTCGGGAATTCATTTATAGGTTCCTTACATTTTAACCTGACGGAGTTCACCTCCAGTTGTTAACTAAACTCTGTTTCTCTTTGTTTTAACTGATGAGGAGTTCCTGTCAATAGATTTAGCTCTGGCTCCACATTTCCGCCGAGGCCTTAACTGTCGCGGAAAAGTCCAGGACTTGGACTAGCGATATTTGCTGCGTATTATACTGATGGCTGGGAAGGAAGCAGAACGATCGTTCGGCCTTTTCGGTACTTTCGTTCGCGTTCTGATCTGTCAAAGCACGAGGTGTACTGTAGACCTCCCGCTTCAAATCTCCTCACCTGCTGTGAAAACCCCTAACAACCTCGACGAAATTATAATTCTGTAGAGCAAAAGTTTGTAGTTAAGACACCATCTTGCGCTACAAATGTCTCTGACCGTTCTAGAGTGTCGTCATTCGGGGTAGTCATAATTTGCATGCTTTTAAGTCTCGGTCTTCCTCTCGAAACTGAACTGTTTCTTCTTCTAAGTTTCGCAGTAGCTCCAACATTCAGAACACTTGGTTCCACAGACTCGATGACTGAATTTCTGTCTATTTCGTTCGGGCTTGTATGTTCCGTTTTACAAGAACTACTAACACTCGAAGTGGTTGAGGTCGCCGAGCTTCTGTTGCTAGAACACGGTGACTCAATGTTCCAATTCCGCTCCTCTATACCCTGTAGTAAAGCCGGAAAGTGCAAACAAGGAAAGCAAACATTGCGAAAGTCGGGGCTTTGTAACTGTTCTCTCATCTTGAAGTAAAACACGTAAATTGTACGCAATGTTTCGATTCTCAGCCTTTTTATATCTGGAAAACCCAATTAGTAATTTGTTGACGTGTTCTTTCCGCAAGCCAAAATTCAACTGATTTCCTTCGTCCCGTCTTGTGTTACTAATTTACGTATTGACACGCCATGCGATACGTGAGGCTTATTTTCCTCGTTTCCCCCCAAGTGTGGCATGGAATGTACGTCCACCCACCGGAGCCACCACTCAGTCTTTGTTCCTTTTATCGCGTGATCTGGCATTAAATTAACAAGGGCGAATTAATCACAATAAGAGTGCCCCCTTAAAGCTGCCATTATAGCAGCAAAACACCCCCTTAGCCACTTGAACGACAAAGGGCCCCTGTCAATACCCGTGACGTAAAACAATTGCAAAGGAAGTCAACTGGTGACCTTGAAGACTACTTGTACTTGACGTTGTTTATATTGTACGGTATATATATCGATTTAAATTTGAGATCAGTCCTCAACGATGAATCTTTTCGCTCTATTATTTGGGGGAAATGACGTCTTCATTTTACATTTTGATAATTTTGGAAGCCTTGCGGGCAGAACGAGGTCCATAATTATTTGAAAAATTGAATAATGTGTTCTTAACGACGTGAAAATGCGTGCGGTTGGGCTTGTTGTTGATATCCAGCTGTGATGCTTGCTGTTTTATTGTTAAATAATGTTTATCATTTAACTTACGAGGCTAGAGACTACATACCAGCACGATTCCAACCAAAAAAAGGTATTACTAATCCGATTTTTCATTAGTTTACAAGTTTATGAATACTAGGCAATGAAATTGACAAGATACAATTTGAATGCCAACGCTTAGAAGTAAGTAGTATGAACCTAAAGGCAGCTTTCTTGCGTTCACTTGAATGGTTATCCTGTGTTGTGATTAAGTGAAAATATCAAAAGTAACAATAAACAACACTCTATGTGCCATCATATACATCAGTGTTAAACTAAGCTATTAGAGCACGTACCACAGAAATCAAAAGCACTGTTCAATCTCACTTCATGAATCATTATCACTCTCTAAGGAGCCACTGACCAGTTCGTAAGGTATAAAACCTCATTTACCAGTACTTCATGTAGCATTTTACCGGAATCACGGTGGATTGGTGGTGCTCAAAAGGAGAGCATAAAAACGCAGAAGAGAGAAAAAGCTAGATATAGAAAAAATAACTAACTAAATAAAATATTCGCAGACGCCAGAAAATAACTTTGCGGAAGTAAAAGCAGAGATCATTAAACGAAAACAACTGATCAAGGTGATCATTTGTTTTATTCGATTCATAGTTGAAAGCATCCAACAGCAATCTTTGCGCGGCTGAAGATAAGAGCCCAGTTCTATTTACCAATCAGGGGGCTTCAAATCCGGTGACGTCAAATAGAAGAGCTAGTTTTGGTGTTTGGAATAAATAAAATTCTTCTAATTAAACAACGGAACCGTGCTGTTTCGTAGCAAAGAAAGTTGCGATGCGTAACCACCAATGAAATAAACGAGGGTTAACAGTCGTGACTTTAGCCATGGTTTTCTATAACTGTATAAAAGAAACAACAACAAATTGTCCCTCGTTGACTGGTCAGATGAAAGCTTGTCCAATTCACTCTCAAATCAGATTAGGAAATTGCGTTGATTACTATATGGGATCAAGCTTTGGAAACATATGGGTTCCGGAACTCTTAATTAATTGTATTACCACTATACACGGAAAACTCCTTTCTTTCCAGTTTCCTTTCTTTCTAGTTTAGCTTTTACCGTTAAATGACGCGCAACACAAGGCAAATGGACAGATTTATTGCCTTTCCGTAGCGCCAATGTTCTGTAGATCTGAGGCGTTTGTCCACTGACTGATCAATAGTGAAACTGGTGAAAAGTAGTCGACCCCATTCAGCTGCCCATTTTTGTTGGGTCTTGTTGATGGCTCAAGTGCACAAAGCTGCTTAGAGCTACTTTACACTTACGAGGACTAAGCCCCATTCAAATACCAGACGTCTATTCACAAGCGAAGTAGAGAACTCAAGCTGAAATCAGGCCTTCGGTGAAACATCTCCAGCTACTTGCCAAAACAAGATCGGAGTTGAGACTGAACCGACACCGGCGATTACAAGCCCTGCACGCAGACCACGAACTCGGATACGTTGCATCCAGGGCTGAGTTGCTCAAAGCATGGTTAGCTTTAACCATTGGTTAAGCAGTATCAAAACCAATACGTTGTTAAGGTATTCAACGCTGGTTAACGCTAACCATGCTTCGAGCAACTGGGCCCAGGAATAGATTTCTTATTAGATGGGAATAATTTAATAGTCACCATGTGAATCTTTATAACGCGTTACTAGTCTTGCGTGTTAAGTGTTCTACGAATTGCTAACCGAGTAGAAATGAACCATAAACTTGCCAACAATAGATGTCATCATTCATAAGATCTTGCTCTATTTTCCCGTTCAATTTGAGAAATTTCCACAATTGTTATGCTAAAAAAAGATCAGCAAAACCGCAGACACTGAAATTATCTTACGAACGAAAGATATTTCGCAGTCTCCTTAGATCGTGGGAAAGCCAAGAATAAAAATAGATTAATAAAGGGCTTCGATTCCTCATACCCTCTTTTTAAAACCTCTTGCACTGATCGATGTGAGACCACTAAAATTTGTAGTGGTTTAAACCACGAATCCGAAGCAGATTTTACTGGAAATCACCAAGAATTACTGACTTGTTTACCCCACGTTGAAAACAGTTTTAGGAGATCAATTATGGTGCAGTTAATTATGTTGTTTTGAAGGATTATTTACTAGACCGACTGCACCTGACAAAACTGTTTCTCAGCCAAATCGCTACACAAACGAAACTCGAAGATTGAAGCCCCCAAAAGAGCATGCGCAGTAAGGCTTTGCTGGAAGAATACCAAGGCTATTTGCATGGTACATTTTCTAATTGTTGATCGCTTTTTGCGATCTCTTGTGGACAAAAATGGGAAAACAAGATTCCATTTGAGAAATGTGGTGGACTAAAAATTGGATTTTTTAACCCATTGTCGGTCCATTAAACCCATCCAATTGCGTGATCTCAGTACGTAATACAGCTTATTTTTGTGAGCAAAAAATTGGAGCAAGATCTTAAGCCTAAAAAAAAAATCAAGCCGAGTATTGTAAGTCAGCAATGCGTTGTTTATAAATTTGCATGTGATCTGTGTGATGCAGATTATAGGGAGTTTAAGATACGGCGACTACGGACTACGACTACGGTTAAACATGCTACTGCGCATGATCAAAACCACGTGACTGTTCATTTTTTAAAGTTCATTTTTCCCGCGTAGTCCAGCGGCTACGGTGAGTTGTTGAGCTGTTTCGCGTAGTCGCAACTACGGAGAACATTTTGCTCGTTACTTAAATATTTTGCCGTCTCGGTAAATCAAGAATCTCGTCTTTTCGTAAAAACATTTTCAATTCACCTGCTTTAAGTGAGAGGGAAGCAAAATATGTAAGTTGTGTCTAATTTCTGCTCAGATTTACGTTTTTATTCCACTCGAACCACTTTGGGTTGTGACTACATTTTTATCTAAAACTAAGCTCATATTTAAATTTAGCTGTTTATACGCAAAATTCAGATTAAAGGCCGAGGAGAAGAGAAATCATGCAGGTAATTTACTTTCTCTTCGCACTTGAAAAGTTTCAATGTTTGTTCGAACTGATTAGTCATGATGTCTTTCTACTTGTGTAACTTTGTTTATGCGATTTTTTGTATCGCATTTGCTGAATGAAAATGATGTAAACATCTTCGAAATAATCGAAACTCGCCACTTCAATACTTCAAACTACATCAGATCAGTAGTCGGAGAAGTCCATCTTCTAAATCTAATAAATGAGCTATGTCTATTTCTTTAATGTGCGACACAAGTTTTCATGGGCGAAAAAAATAAAACCTGTGTAACCAAAACTTTGCTCACCAATTTCAACCGCCTTGATTGCTTCCTTCATGTATTGATAAAATTAAACAATATATAAATAGTGCGAAAACTATAAAATCTGTAACCTGGAAGAATTTGTTCATTGTTCTAAAGATAAGATCACATGCAAAACTGACTTGCAGTTTTGTGAACTGTGATGAAAACAAGAAAGTCTTTGCGTGTTGTTTCCCTCTCCGCCTCTTCTCTCGTAGTCTACTGTCTGGAGTGCAATCTTAACGTTCTATATTTGCACGACTCAACCCAGTGCTACAAACCAAGGACAACGCTCGTGCAGCCGTAGTTCGTAGTCCGTAGTCTCCGTATCTTAAACTTCCTTATGTTGGCTACACAGCCCGACACTTTCATCAACGCATTGCTGAACACAAGTGTTCAGCTATCGGTAAACATTTTTCAAAAGCGCACGGTGACAAAAATCTTCTCAATGAGGGCCAATTTCGCGTTCTCAAGAAATGCCACGGGAAATTTGACTGCCTCGTTTGCCAAATGCTATTCATTAAATAACTGAAGGCCCGTTTACACGACCGAAAAAATTTGAACGGTTCGGATAAAAAGACGAACGGCTCCGACAAAATTTGACCGAGTAAATGGCGCTTGACCCGTTCCAGTTTTATCCGTTCCGTTCCTAAAAAGGTCCATAGGCGGCTATAAACCTCTCTCGGCACGGATCTGCAACATTTTTTCTGAGCCCGCGCTACTCTACGTCAGTTGTTTAGCGTATCTCACATGCGTCGTGTTAGTCTTTAATTCTGAGCAGAAAAAATGACGGAGAAGGGACCAGAAGAGCACCGTAAGCCTTGTTTTCCTCTTAATTCGGTGCGTTCTCCCAGAAGCACTTTGAAGAATCCGGCGCATGCGCTGTCAAATGTTAATTTCGTGTCCTTTTTACAAGAAAGCAGTAAAGTGCTCGTAAGAGTTTATCCACTAGTGACAGAGCAACGTACAATGTACTGTATGTGTAAGTGGATATGAACAACAAATCGCAGCAGTTCAGTTTAATTATCGCGGGCTCTATCGGTACCTTTCTCGAAGAAAACAACGTGCAAACGGTCTTGTACCCGTTTCCAGGGGCTCTCAAGTATCGTGCTTTTTTCTGTCGGGTACATTACAGAATTTGTACGTGTAAACAGGAGATTTCATCTGGAACAGGTACTTGTTTCTAACCGAGCCGTTCCTTATCTTTTAACGTGTAAACGGGTCTTGAGGCCTAGCCTTGTGGCCTAGCCTTAAACACTCAGAGTGACTCCATCTTTGTTTGACTTGTAACATATTTTTATATGTTATTTTCCTTTTAATGAACTACTGTTTTTCTTGTATTTATAAAACATTCATATTTTCACTTGATAATGACGTCCGGTAACGTCGAAACGTCGTGTATTTTTTAAATTTTTAAAAATTTCTTAAATGTTTATAAGAAAAGGTTTTTCGCATTTTTTTATAACTAAATGTTTTTAAAAAGTTCCTTTCTTTTTTAATGATAATGACTAATAATAGTAATAATAATAATGGCTTTATCTCAGCAGATCCACAAATTACGTTACGTTAGCATATTGATGGTAAACACAGTCACGTTCTCCTCGCAAATCAGCCACGTTTTTGTTAGTTAAAACTAAGTGGACCCATGAAGAAGCCCTGTGGGACAGCAAACCAAAGTTCAAAGATTTTGAAACACGGTCGTCAATTTGAAATAATTGCTCTCTTCCACAAAGGTAGTTGACTGTTCATATAAGGTTTTGCTAGGACAGACCTAACTTTTACCCTATCAAACACCGAGAAGTCAGCTACACTCACTCGGGTTCATTGCTTTCAATGTCTTCACGAATGCTAACGAAAACAGATGCTGTAGAATGGACTTATCCTGAATCTAGAAATTTTATCCTCAAGAAGGTTGTCTTTTTTTTAGAAACTCAACAATCTGATTGTGAACAAGTCTTTCACAACTTTTAGACAAAACAGACAATAGAGACCTTAAGATACCCCGAAATCGGTATACGGGTAACGGGTAGCGCCATGTTTTTTTCATTTTGTGGTGACGTCATCGACCTTACCCGGTAGAACCAGCCGTTTTTCCGGGGTAGACACCAGTTTACCCGTAGAAGATTTACGAGTAGCTGCAAGTCCTACATGATGGAGAAGCGAGTAAGTTTTTAAGACTTTTTAAGTTCAAATGTAAATTGTATAACTCCTTGGCAATGTTATTGCAAGTCTGTTCAAATATTTTTGCCAAATTTGAATTTTAGCTGTAAAGAAAGCGCTTCAAAATGTATTGATTTTGGACCTCAAATGCGCAGGTTGAACTCTGAAACGATATCAATTTGTGGCGGTATTTGGGGGGATTTCTGAGAATTGCTCGAACGTTTGAGTTTCGCAAAAGAAATAGCATTGAAAAATTTAGCATGGGAGTCACTGTTGAAGTTGACAATCAAAGGAATTGTTTGGTGATGTGTCTCGATCAAATGGCGGGGTTTGCGATAACAAGCTTTCGGTCGAGGGACTTCCCGCCAAGTTTCTTAAAATCTTTCTATGATATTTCAATAAGCTTATGTATGAATGAATTATTTGTTGCAGCTTGTTGTTAAGATATGAAGTGTAGAATTTGAGGGAGATTTTGTATGCATTAAGCGACACGCATGTACAAAGTTAATTTTGCGTGCTTGTTCTTTTAACTAAGGGAAGAAGAAGAATTTCGATGTCCTCATCCTCAGTGTCGAACAAATGAAGAAGAAGCATATCATTGGCGTGCTTTATAAAGAAAGAAATTAGTAAAGAAGAATTTTGGATACATTTGATAGACTTTATTAAACAATTCAGTCAACTTATTTCAGAGGAAAAAGAGTCAACCTCGCCGCCGCAGCCGCCATCTTTGTAAACAATCCTTACCAATCCCCGCGCGTTAATTCTTCGGGTATCTTAATCGAAATAGTCACGCACATGAACATTTTACGTGTACGGGTACACTACCCGTACCCGTACACCGATATCGGGGTATCTTAAGGTCTCTAATATTTAACAATTAGTCGCCAAAAGCGACGTGAATATCGGTGAATAGTCACCGAGACGAAGTCTCGGTGACTATTCGCCAATATTCACGTCGCCTGAGGTGACTAATTGTTTTAGTACAATTACATTGATGATTATTCGAGAAAATAAAATTATTGATCAGTTTCCGACCCCAAAACATCAAAAAATCTGGCTGCCATTTTAAAAACTGCTAGCCTTCAATGCTATAATCACCGCGCGGTGATAAAAGCGGGATAAGGCGAAGCTCCTAGCCAATCACAGCGCTCTATTTTCGATAATCATCAATGTAATTATACTAAAGAGCTTTAGTTAATTGCTTCCTATAAAGCGAGCTTCGGTGCGAGGGTACAGAGATTGTAGTTGTACTGTGGGGATTTGACAGCTTGCTTGTGACCACAAAAGATGACTTGACGCAGGAAATTCATGTGTTGCTCATTGTACGTCTTCTCCGACTCTAAAATAGGAAACAATCATTCCTTCTCAAAAATTGAGCTAACAAAGCCAAGGTTTAAATATATGGGCCCAGTTGTTCGAAGGCTGATTAGCTCTAACCCGGGTTTCTTTTTCTTTTCTTCAAAAGCCTTTTCTTCAGATACGATTTTCTATTGTCTTTAGACCATCCAATTATCAAATTGTAGACAAAAAGAATTAAACCGAATATTTGCTTTTTACGCGATTATATCTGAATTAACACTGGGTTATCTTAACCCAGCTTTGAACAACCTGGCCATGAAGACTACGCTACTAATTTACTAAACTTTTCAATATATGTTTTCTGCAACAACACAGTTTTCCATGATGCGAAGAGTCTTCAGCGAAAACAATCTCCTTATTTTGAGAAAAAATGAAAAGATAGTTACGTTAATTTATCAATTCATGCATCTTTCCACAATTTTCCACTTAAAAGAGAGTGAAATCTCCTGAGAGGCACCGCCGGGGGGGGGGGGGGGGGGGATTCCCATGTCGCTCGTCCGAATTTTAAAACGTGTTGTGTCGGTTTTTATGAATGCTTCACGTCGCTGTCGGAAATTGAACGAAATTCTTTGTCTTTGTCGGAATTTTAGAAAAGGGGATAGCGATGCATTGTAAAGAAACCATTACAGTTCTGCAATTTCTCAGTTAACATTTCACGTATCGAACGGCTATACATCAATACATGGCCATTCACAATTGACACAATTCACACGAGGGTTCACTGGAGCTCACTGACGAGACGTTCTATGAAGCGCAAGAAATATTGACGAAAACTACTCCTTCTTGGCATTCAGACTGGTGATAAATTAGGCTCAAAGCTTCCATAAAAGGAACAGATGTAATCTGAGACAGTCTTGGATTCTGGATTCCAGCTGAGTGGAACTTGGAGTCCGGATTCCAATCGTTAGAGGGATTCCGGATTCCTTGAGATCTATTCCGGATTCCAAGGCCCTGGATTCAGGACTTACTAGCAAAATTTTCGCGGATTCCGGAAAAAATGACAAGGAATTAAAACAGAACGTGAGCACCCTCAGTTCTTTCAGATGAAATGATGGAGGGATAAAGTACACTTCAACAAACCATTTTTTTAAGTTGCAGTATTTTTTTTTTCATTAAGAACTGAGACTTCCATTGACGTAATTCTATGCAGTTTTTTGTTTCTTTCGATAAATCTCCACCATAATTAATGTAATGGGCGCTAATAACACAATGTACACTAAATAATATTACTCTGTCTATTTGTTTGCGGCGAGTGGAATGGGACAGGGAGAATAATAGCTATTCACAATTTGTACAGCACTATGTTACAATTTTAGCTCGCAACCGGACGGAATTTACCCAGCCGTGAATTTAAACTAGGGCCTAAAGCCCTCTCTGATGTCCGTATATGGTTAAATATAAAACCAATATAAACAATATTGACAATGTGAGTTGTTTCTGTACAAGTAAAATAAATACCATACTTAAGTTAAAATTAACCTGGCTGATTGACTGAGGTCTGGCAGGTTGGCGTAATTAAGCCTCAAGAACGAACTGTGCATTACGTTTGTTGGAAACAAACCAAGTCGCGACACTCGGGTTAATATTTTGTACATGTTATATGGCCGTAGCACATGACATGGTTTGTTTTATCATTACAAACGTCGCCCAACTGATGGCCCATCCAATAACCAAAAGGTGTGCTTGGTAAAAAAAGGAGACTTATTAAACCAGATATAAACCATTGATATTAGTTTGGGGTAACGACAGTCATCTTCTCACTGAGCAACTATTACATTAGTTGCCTTCTAGTCGATTGAAGTCTTGTATCGTGTAAAGGGTAAAAATTTCTCGGAAAATGCAGTAAAAAGAAACTGTCATTAAAACTGTCCAAGTGATAACGTCAAAAATTCCAATCAACAACCATTAAAAGCTTCAGGGAAAGTTAAATAAATAATTTAAAACAGCGCGCCTCTCGATTTCAATAGAAGAGAAGACGCGATGATTGAAGCCTTTAAGCTTTGTTCATCTCTCCCGTCCATCTTGCTAAAAAGCACTCTTCGTGCCCCAAACGTCCACAATTTACTATGATGAGAGAAGCATACGTTAAACACCTCCACAACAAGAAAATTCCGTCACTTCCACTGATGTTCGCTGGTCCGGTGAAATTATCTAGGTATCAAAGTTGCTCCGCATTACCACTAACACTTCTTCCTAACTTCTTTTTTCTCAAGAATATTAAAACCTTATTATAATCGCAGTGTTTCCTCCAAATTCTCGTAATGTTGCTGATTCTCCTTCGCAGTAACACAACTTTCGCGCACAATCAACATTTTCGCCGTTGAGAAGTCAATCGCACGTTTCCAAACTTTACCCGCGATGTAAAAAGGCTCGCTCAAATCTTCCATTTTCTTTCCTCAGATGACAAATTATGGACATCAAGCCGGTCCGTCTTAAATGCAAGAAAGCCTTGCTTAGTTGCTCTGACTTCCTTTTTCTGCCAACCACAATGCTTCTCCGTTTCTTCTGCACTTGAAAAACACGTCGCCCGCTCACTTCAGACGGAAATCTTCCCTGCGGTTTTCATCTTTGAATTTTCAAGACTGATCCTTATCTTCCTCTTCCTCGTCTACTTCGTCTTCTTCTTCTATCTGCTGGGTAGAAGGGTCGGGTTCCTCTCCTCTCCCTTTCTCTTCTTCGTCATCAAATTCATCGTCTGCTTCGCAGCTCCGGCTACTGCTGGCGTATTTGGACAGGTCAACGGTCTTCACACTGCTGGCAGCCACCTCTCTTAGTATCTGCATCCTTCGCTCGCTGTCGTCATCTGCGCAACAAAATTATTCATGTTTAAGCTCACTGCCAGTCCTGACTACCTAATACTGATTTAAGTGAACCCCAATAAAGTTCTTTGAATCCTTGCCTTCTTAAAACTACCGAATCCTGTTAATCCTGAATTTTCCTAACCCTCCTATAATTGGTAACAATTTCAGATGGGTTTTAAAAAATCTTGATTCCGGTGTATAAAGAACGACACTTTTTGGCCCCAATCAAACATCAAAACATAGCACAAATGGCGGGCGCCAAGCGCGGGAAAATCCCTGCATATGATTAGCTGAAAAGTGGCGGGAATACTTTTCTCACAGACGATCGAAGAAATGAAGAGAACAAAGTAACTGCGATTTAAGGACAGAAAATACTCACATGAAACTGCCCTACGCGGACGATACGAAAAACAATCCCCCTAAAACCTGCACTTTTTTCGATTTTGAGGAAACGCCTTTTTAAGTCACTCACCAGACGTCTCGGGTTCTGATTGGTCTATAGCCTCCTTTCTTGTTCCCTGCCAACTGACACGTTTTTCTCGCCCAGAGGAGCTCTGCTCTCCAGGCTTTCTCTCCTGCTCGTGTTTGGGAACCTGAGCGTTGTACCAGTATCTGTTATCCTCAATCCGCTCCAGGATCTCCGTCGCATCTGGATGAACGAGGTCGCCCCAAGTCTCCCAGAGTGGTTGAATAACAAAGTCGATAA
Organism: Porites divaricata; assembly: GCA_038088405.1. Classification (NCBI taxonomy): domain Eukaryota; kingdom Metazoa; phylum Cnidaria; class Anthozoa; order Scleractinia; family Poritidae; genus Porites; species Porites divaricata. Next base: position 13,975,881 of record JBBMOI010000012.1, on the reverse strand, counting down.
ATACAACCTGGGGAAGAAGAAATACAGAATATTGTTGTCTCGAAATCTATGATCTTGATAAAAAAAAATCAATAAATATGTTAAAAAAAAACTGCGTGAAAACAGCATCTCCTAAAAAAAATGTTTAAATTGCTTTTGTCATCAAAGACCGAAGTAAAATTAAGTCAAACTGGATCAATTTTAGCCATTAAAAAAACTGAACCCCACCGAGAACGCGCGCAAAAGGTTGGCAAAGTATGTCAAGTACGGAATGCTTCAGCCGGATCACGGTTTTTATGGACGCAACCTTTGGTACAAGGTGAATACGGTAGTTAAAGTCAAAATAGTTAATGGATTGTGGTGTTAACTCTTTACGAAGTTAATTCACTATTTGCTAATATGAACTGAACTCGATTTCTTACGGGGCGAAATAGTTGGGGGACGAACTCACTACGGGGCAAAACCACCGTAATTAGGTTGACATTTGCCGGTTACTCGCTGGCTTTTAAGAAGTTTTCACGGAACACCGGGGTGCTTACCATTTATATGGGAAAAACCGGAAATTCCGGTTCGAGAAACAAATGAATCGCGCTATTCCGTTTCCGAAACTTCAGAAAATATGGGCTCTGATCTGAGGCGATGTAATTTCTCTACGCTTTTTAGTCTGTCCGGGTGATTGGAACTATTTACTTTGTACCGGGTCGTTCTCCCACCACGTCATATTATTGTAGTTTTAGGTTTACGCAGAGGATTTCCACCCGGGTGAATTGTGTAAATGGTAAGCACTCCCGGTCTCGTTTGTTAACTGACATGCAACCACGAGACAGGGCGCAGTTCTACGGGGAAAAACAGAGCTTTATATCCTAAAGCTGAAGTTAGCAAAATATACCTGTGACTTCTCTATTGACGCGTTATGTCTATCCATCATCGGACTTATCTCCATGCCGTCGATGTCTCTTTCCCTGTCGCCCTAACAAAAGACAAGGTCAACGGAACATAAGCAAGATCTCACAATGTGGCTAAAATGCAATTTAGGGGTATTTAAACTCAAAACAATGCTAAGCAGCGGTTTCGATTGTAGCGGCTCACATTCTGCGGGGGAACCCCAGGTAAGCTGAAGGGCTCGATGACGACTTTACAGGGATGAAGGTACTGAGGTTTATAATGCAATCGAGCGTGATTCGTATCTGAGCCCTTTTTTGTTGATTTCTTCCCCGTTCCTCTCTCCTTTTCAGGCAAGGGTGCACTTCGTTTTAGTAAAATCCAACTAGTGGTCTATTATCAATGCTGCGTTCTGATTGGTTGAGCTACTACTACGCTATATGTTATAGCCCACTAGAAGCGAAAAGTGCGGGCTTTTTGGCGGCAAAAAACGATTAAGTCTAGCTTTAAGTTATTATTCTCGACAAGAAATGTACTAAAAAGCATGATGCACGTGCTGAGCTGTTGTTTTGATCATTAAACCTATTGTTTTTTGAAGTCGTCGTTGTGGTCGTCGTCGTAGTTGCTTAAGCTTCCTATTGTGTCGGTGCCGGTGGTAGTTGCCGCTCACTGGTTGCCATGGATATATTGTGTTTATTTATTTATTTTATTTATTTTATTTGCCACATAATAATTACAAAAAATATTTGAAAAGAGGAAGAAAAAAAAAAAAGAAGTGGCGAGGAGACCTAACAGAAACTATAGGAGCTTATGAGAGGTTAGGCCTCCTCGAACTATGAGCTAGAGCTGTTTCACATCAATAGAAGAAAGGAAGGCGAAAAGTCGAAGATGGAAAGATTTATAACCTGTTTTCATACTTACTCAATAATTTAATCTTCAGTTTTTTCTTAAAAGAGGAGAGGGATTGAGAGTTGATGACCCTGTTGTCTAGTGAATTAAAAAACTTAGGCCCTTGAAAAAAGGGCGAGAACTTCTTCGTGTTTGTACGACAATACGGTAGACGGTAGGCCTGGGAATTTCTTGTATTGTAGGAGTGGAATTGATTGCTTTGAGAGAATTTGTTATTAAAGTTTGGGGGTAAGAATGAATTTTTGCAAGAATGCTATACGCTTACCAGTACCACTGTCTAGGGCACCTACACCCAATCCATCTATTATTGATGAGGTTAACAAGCGATACATGTGGTAACGAAGTAGCACTTTTGTCTGAGGTAGTTTATCGCGCTAACAAGACGAAACCCTCAAGTGCGACCATTCAAGAGACACGCTATACAAGATGAAACCAACCACTCTGAGCATTCAAATGACAACTAGTGACAAGAACGAAGGGAACCTTAATCCGGCTGACATTTGACAAACAGACAAACCCCTTTAACAAGGACACTAACGGGCATAGAAAGTCTTCGTATTAACGGGGTATCCGTATTGAGCGGGATGAGTATTTCTTCCCCCCCTCCCCCAGGGACTAAGCAAACTGTCTGTAATCATCAGGGCCGGGTTGTTCGAAGCTGGATTAAGAAAACCCACGGTTAGTGCGAAATTTGAACTCAGATATGAGGGCTTAAAAAGCAAAGTCAGTTTAATTCTCTTTGCCTATAATTTGATGATTGGACACTCTAAAAAGAAAAGAGAAAATTATCCGAGAGAGTGCTTATGATAAGAAGATAAAGAAACCCGGGTTAAAATTTAACCCCGGGTTAGCGCTAACCGGCTTTCGAACAATTCGGCCCTGGTAACTGAAAGGAGACTGCGAGGGGGGGGGGGGGGGGCTGAAGGACAAGAAGTTCCCAGGGAAACGCACCTGTCTAAAGAATTCTTCCATCAGTCTGTCTACCCATTTTCTGTACATTGGAAGAGGCTTAGCTGGATTGCTTAGATCGGCGCAGTGCACAAGACACTTTAAAACCTGATTAGGAAACGAATGCGACAAAATTCAAATTAGCAAATGATTTGGAATTATTGGTTGACTGCACCGTATGTGGTACCTCACCGTGTGAACGCAACGCTTGGGTTTTAATCAAGGTGATGTTAGAGAGACGATTCGCAACAACGATTTAGTAGCGCAACACAGCATTGCAACATTGTTGCGACACTGTTTTGAGTAGTTACAACATTGTTACAACATTGCAACGCTGTGTGTTGCGCTAAAAATCGCCGTTGCGAATCGTGCCGTGTAACTTCACCTTTAAAACCTCAACAGCCTATAACATCAAGGCTTGCAGCTAATAGCATTGTCCCTAAACTGATAAACACGGCTAACGTGTTCAAGGCCCACTTGTTCGAACGATGGATAACAATATCCACTCCATAAATCTCTATTAAGTGGATAACGCAATTGGTTTCCCTGATACTTATCCGCTGGATAGCAATTTATCCGGTGGACAGCGTTATCCAACGTTTGACTTGAAACAACCGGGGCCAGGACTACACTGAATCACCAAGAGGATCATGGGAAACCTACTTTTGGTACGACCGGAGCTGTTGAAGACCAACGTACTTTTTTTCTTGCAAAAATTAATAACTGTGAGAAACTCTCCACCGTGATCCACGCAAGCAGATGATCAGTACCTTTAGGTAGTGTCCTTTACTTTTCACTATAACTTGTCGGGCTAGAGGCTGAATTTGGCCTTCTTAGTTTTAGCTTCCGCTGGAGGTTTTTATTACACTCTGCAAGATGGTTCTAACTTTTGAGTCTTAAGATGAAATTCTGAAGTATGACCACTCAAATGAAAGATGCTGATCAACACTTTCATGTAATACTACATGCACCTTCTGGCTTAACCTTCTTGACAGAAAGGTTTACCAAGACTCTTGTGGTTTTGTTACAAATAGTTATGGTGAGTCCCAATCCAGAACCATTGAGTCACAGTTCAAAAAACAATAATCCCTAAATTGAAATGCTTGGGCCTTCATGTGACCAGACAGATAAAGATACTCTCTTGTAAAGCACAACAAAAACTAAACGAAATATGCATCGTTAAACAGCCACAAGAACAGTCACAAAACTTCAGATCGATCGATCGATCTTTCGCATCTTTGGGGATTTTTCTGCGTCGGGGACGCAGGACGCAGAGGTAACCAAAATCACTGACACTTGTTTACTAAGACCAACCTGCATTCTATCTGTTCCATTATCCAAACACAGTACTCCGCTGCCTGCTACCTTCTTACTTTCAACCATGGTTTTAAGAGAAGCCAGCAGGCTCATATGTTTTGCGTTATCAGTTGCAAGAACCTGTTCAAAATAGAAGAAGCGATTTGTGTTTTATTAGAAACACTACAGAGCAATTGCGATTTCTTAGCTCCCGTTGCTTAGTCCAGTACGACGCAAAAAGGGGTGGGAAGGGAGGGGTGGGTCAGCGTGGCAGTTGTTTGCAACGCGTCGGACGATCACACTCTGACCACCAGCTGAGGCTGTCTAACATCAGTTTGACTCCTCAGCCATACTGAGGCTGAGTTTCATCCTCCTAGCTGGACGAGGAGTGCGTAGAGGTTGACACATGTGCATCATTTAGTGCAAATCAACACTTAACACCGTCCCCCTAAATAAACGCTCTTCCCCACGACTCTGATCTTAAATTAACAATATGAATACTTGGGCTGCAGCAATGCATCGATGCATAGGTGAACCGCGACATCTCTTCCCACCATACGAATATCAATATTTCAACAAGATATCGCGATGTTACGTTACATTAACCCTTTAAACCCTAAGAGTGGTCAGCATCAATTTTCTCCTTGTAATATCAATGCTTTGTAAAACAGAGTGGTCATGAGAATTACGAACATCATCACACAAGGTGAATTTGCTTGATATCTTATCAACTTCTCCTTACTACTTCTATAAGAAATGAATAGGGACAACAAATGAGATTTCAAATTTTGATCTTAGGGTTTAAAGGGTTAAAATATGCTACAAGTGCGAAAAATGTATGAAATCACTTCCTGTTAACAGGAAACCCTTAGCCAAGCCTGTGCAAGGCGATTTAAGACGGAAACAAATTTAAAAAAAGCAACCCATCACTGATTCGCGTGCTCCTCGCGTCAACGCATCGTACCCTTGAAGCGCGATGTGTATCATTTCGTGAGAAAATAATGCATCGTTGTCACCCTACTGAATACAGTTGGTCGACGGGATCCGGAAGATTTTGCTTGCGGAATCCGGAATCCTGGCATTGGAGAATCCTGCTAACGATTGGAATCCCGAATCCAGCTCAAGGAATCCGGAATCCTTATAAAGATTTGAATCCAAAATCCAAGTTCCACTGACATCGACTGGAGTCCGGGAATCCACAGAGTGGAATCCAGAATCCGAGAAGTCTTGGATTGTGGGTCGAAGCCGGTTCTTTCTACAGAGAAAAGGGACTTTAAGATCCAAGGACACGACGGCAACGGGACCATATCCAAGTTCAGAAAGAGAAATAAAAAAAAAAATCGTCGTTGCTTGTTTACGTTCTCCACAAACACGAAATTAGGCAATTTCACGCCGTAGTCGTGCAAAAACGGCAAAGAAATGTACAAAAAAGTGTGATGGACGTGCAAAGATTTGTTTTGCTCATTAAACCTTTTTTTTTTTTTTTTGAAGTTCTCGTTGCGATCGCGTCGCTGGATCTTTAAGTCCCTAATATGGGAAGAAGAGTACGGACTCGCTGACGCTCTTGCCCTCTTATATCAGTAGGGGTGTAACGATTCATATTCCTTGCGATTCGATTCGATTTCGATTATTTCGATTCGATTAAACAACATGCAACCCTAAACCCTCAATTTCAGTATAGTAACAGGGACAGGAGGATCTACAGCCGCTTGGTCGTTCATCGCCATGTTTGAGAACCTGCCAAAGACCGTGTCGCACATGGTTTGCCTTATTTGGAAATTCTCAAGGGGTGGTTGAAGGCAACCTTTTTACCAGGCAACACAAAATGGCGCACGAACTGCAATCGTCTTTGCTCTTCAATCAAAAATGCACTTTTTAAGATCTGATTTTACAATATAATAACTCACTGACGGCACCCTGGAAAAAGTAAGCAAAAATCGAACCAAATCGAAACGTGGAAGCAAAGAATAGTGAATCGAACCGAACGGTCATAATCGCCATTAATCGAGAATTTGATTAATCGTTATACATATGGGGTCCGCTGAATACAGGCGTAAAGCCTTCATCAGGATTTCGTCAACAACCAGGCGAAATGAAACTAAAGCCAGGCAATTTGTCTTAATATCACAAACTTACCATTTCAATAATCATTCTGCGTACGGTCTGTCGTTCCTTTTTCGAAAGATTCTCAAGAATGTCGCAATCTTCGTGTTGTAGAAGTTGAAACGCTACCGCTAGATGGTGATTTTCGAGTACAGACTCGTCATTGTACATCAGTGCCATTTCAGAATCTAAGGAGGTGACTCATTTCATTAACAATTAGTCGCCGAAGGCGACGAATTGTTTTAGTATAATTACATTGATGATTATTCGAGAAAATAAAATTATTGATCAATTTCCGACCCCGAAACATCAAAAAATCTGGCTGCCATTTTGAAAACTGCTAGCCTTCAATGCTATAATCACCGCGCGGTGATTATAGCGGGATAAAGCGAGGCTCCTAGCCAATCACAGCGCTCTATTTTCGATATTCATCGATGTAATTATACTAATTAACAATTAGTCGCCGAAGGCGACGTGAATATCGGTGAATAGTCACCGAGACGAAGTCGAGGTGACTATTCGCCAATATTCACGTCGCCTGAGGTGACTAATTGTTTTAGTGTAATTACATTGATGATTATTCGAGAAAAAAAATTTATTGATCAATTTCCGACCCCGAAACATCAAAAAATCTGGCTGCCATTTTGAAAACTGCTAGACTTCAATGCTATAATCACCGCGCGGTGATTATAGCGGGATAAAGCGAAGCTCCTAGCCAATCACAGCGCCCTATTTTTGATAGTCATCAATGTATTTATACTAATATCAGATAAGCAAGTAACGAATGAAGAACCCTTTTATACGATAAAAAACAAACAAACAAACAAATAAAATAAAACAAAAACAAATAGTAAACAACGTTACAGCAACAAGTAGTACAAAAGTACAATCAGAAAAAAAAAAATTAAACTAGTGCATCAGCAATCGCTTTCATTCACACAGCAGAGAAAAGAAAAAGCTCTCCGTGCTCAATATATTCAAAGAAATTGACCTGTTTCAAAGTAGATCATAAACTTGGTAAAGTCTCGCACAGAACATCAACGATAGATTCCATCAAAATTCGAGCAGGTTCGAAACAACGATTTCGCGGCGACCAATTGTTACAAAGTCGCTGCTTATCTTGGTCAAACGCGCTAAAATCGCATGCGTGAATGAGCCATGAACACACGTGTAGAGAACAAGGTGCGTCTTTGATTTGATGTACTTACTTGTTGCCACTAAGAAGTGATTGTTGACTCCCGGATGATCAACATCGTGAACAGCACTAGCCAAAATAGCGGCGAGAACTTCGAGATCAGTAAAGACGGACTGAAGAACATAGAAAGCAACAAAAATTACTTATGATCACATTCAGCTGTTTACCTTGAGTTTGCAAAAAAGGACATGTTTACAAGACCCTAGGACAATAGGATGCTTTAGGATGAGTTTTCAAGCCTTAACTTTTGGTGCGATGTATCAGACACTCTCACAAATTCTGTTTGAAACTGTTTTTCAAACTCGAGATTTTAAAAGGACTGTTAGACTCACTGAAGTTGATCGGACAATTAATAGAATCCATATCGTGTTTGCGTTCTTTGTTAAAATTCAGTTAATGTCACTATTCCGCTTAAGATACGAATGAAAAGGTAAGACAACTAAATAGCGCACGCAAGCAAATAAGACAATAACTACAAGATGGCGTAATAAGGGGGGGGGGGGGGGTGGGGCACAGCCCTGTGGCAGGTTCTAGCGACTTCCGGTTATGCGCACAACAAAAACACAAGCCTCACTTATCGCCCCACAACCGTGGGGTAGGAAGAGAGTATTGGCAGAGCCTTTCTTATCTCCTCTCCCCAGCGCCGCACGGGCTGGATCGGACAAGATTAAGGCAAATGAATAAGATGGCAAGACACAAGCAATGCCAAACGCTTGGGGGAAGTCGCAACGCAGACTTTACCGCACCACAAGGAGTGACCCCCCAAACTTTATTGATATATAACACAACAAAACTCCTCCAAAGGGAGGGAGGGTGGGTAACAAAATTCATTTAGTACTGTAACTGTTTGCTTTCGTGCAAGCTAGACGAATAATGACCAGGTCTGAAATAGCAGAACTTTTATAGCTAGACAATGTCTCAAATCTCGACCAATAAATACAGTTGTAGCATAAGCTATCTAGTTTTTCGTGATTAAAGTCTAGCCATGAACAGGGCCTTGAAAACAGGGACCAGTCTGCGCGATACTACGAAAAATATGACGACAAACATACGACAAATTAGTCAGGTTCCAATCACGAACAGCTTTTGTTTGTATTTTAAAATTGGCGTGCTTTCATTCATAAATAAGGCTTTAAAGATCCAACCGAGCATACATTGGAGCAGGCTACCTTAGCCTACCCCCACCTGGGGCTTCATGTTCCATTAACTGCATTTACCATCTGGTAAATGTCTTATAATCAAAGTGAGGTTTCAACAACTGACGTAATTTGCACAAGAAAGGGAAAGACTGAAGGATTATATTTCTGGTAGTTGTAGTCGTATCAACTTCTTTACGTAAAAAGCTGTTATTACAGTACATTTATCAGCATTTTGAAGCGTGTAGAAACTAGACAAAAGAGTCATTTTGCATTGGATTAACCCATTAATTTCGTCTGCGTGCCTTTAAAACAGAACAATGCGTGACCGGCACCGCAGCCTGGACTGTAATAACGGCTGTTCGCCACCTTATAAACTACGATGAGAATGGGTACAACGTACAACGTTTCTGCGCAATAATTTCTGGAATCGTTTTCGTTGACGAAGGGTTGGTAATGATCGGTCTATGGTATCCAAAGACGACCAATCACTGCTTATCTTATTCAACACAACGATTCCAGAAATCTCAGTGCCGAAAGCTTGCTCCCAGTCTTGCTGTTTTATATGAAGTGGCGCATGAACCATGCTAAAAGTACAAATATACAATGTAGTCATTGTGAATTTGTCCATATAAGGCTTGAGAAACAAGATGTGTACTTACTTCAAAAGCTTGTGCAGAGAGAAGGACGTGAGACGTTTGCGTGACGTCAGCAGCGTGCGTACAATTGTGGAAAGGGACATCTTTTAAATAGTGACTCTAAAGAAAAGGAATAACGAAATCAGTGACTTAAAACTTTGCTTTTTCACGATCAAGCAAAAACAGAGAAGCATGTTATCTCACCTCAACTGAGGACATATAATTAATAAACGTAGTGGGTTTTATCTTGAATATTTTTAATAAATCTCTGGCCTGAAATGAAGCAAAAACGAACATTTTCTAAGTATCAACATTTAAAGACCGTTATAACAATAGAGCGAAAAGCTACGGTAAAACACGAAACAAAAACATGCAACTTGTTTCGCAAGGTCAGCACTTTTTAACATCTGTCGAAAGGCCCTTGGACACCTTATGAAGTTTAGACAACGTAGTATTCCTCATCGTTTTGGATTAGCCGGTTAAGCACTGCGTTTTACAGATTAGGGTTAAGCACTACCTTTACTGATTAGGGTTAAGCACTGCCTTTACTGATTAGGGGTTAAGCACTGCCTTTACTGATTAGGGTTAAGCACTGTTTCGAAACTGGTTAGGTTCCTTTTTTGGGTTGGGGTTGATGCTATGTGTACTTTAATCTACCTTGTGTAAACTTCATAAGGTGCCCAAGGGCCTTTCGACGGATGTTAACGAGTGCTGACCGTTTTGCAACACTGCTGTAAAGCGAGTTGAATAGCGATGTTGTGCGTGTTACCACCCACAAATCAAAACTGTCTTGCAACAAATTAAGGTTGGTGCAAGAGCGCAATAGGCCAGTTTCGGATGATCATCTATCATACTCGGCTCCAAGGCTGAGGAGTATAAAACAAAAGCAATCGCAAGAGATTCAAGGATTACTTAATTTATGTCTTTTGTTTTACTCTCCCAAGCCTTGAAGTCAAGTATGAATTAATTATGTTTTAAAATTAAATTTGAAAACTGGCCTATTGAACATATAGCACAATAGGCAAACTGATTTCTGGAAAATGGTGTTTTCAATGCAAGTAGAAAGTACGGAGACAAAAAGTTAGATTCGCGTTACTATGGACAATAGGGAGTGAGTATACAGCAAATGCTGTTTTGATTTGTTTTGGATTTACTTGTTGTTTTTCTCTCAGTTGGTAGGTGGCATTTGACGACAATGCAAACCTATCGGCCATAAAGCTTCTCTTGATTCCCCGAACCCAAGATGGTGGTAAATTCTTAGAATAAAATTTATTCACACGTTGGTTTTCTGCCGCGCTGAATGACTCGGAGGAAGCAAGAAAGATAAGAACAACAAACTCGATCCACAAATTAATAGCGTCGCCTCTGGGATACCCCGCGCCACGTTGGTAGTGATGATAGTAAGGGAAAGGGGTGGGGTTCTTTTTGCACCACTGACGCTTCCTTGTCCCCCCATACGAAAAGCTAAGACTTTTATAGAAGACCTAACTGTCGTTTCGTTAGAAAAGATTTTACCTGCAGGATTGTGTATGTTACAGCAAGCAAGGGATGCCCTTGGGTAATATCATGTAATTTGAAAACATCAAATGTCCACTTGTTGATTTCTTCTAAAATCTGAAGAATAAGGATAATATAAGAAAGCTGTAGTTATCATACGACCAATAATATTGCTACAACTACACTATACAACATGTGTACATGTACATATCAAGGGTTTAATAAGAACAGAAGTGGCCAAGAGATCCTTTTATTACCATGGAAGTATGGTTTTTAATAGTTATTGTAAATGTCCATAATCTTGAAAGATCTTGTTATTAGTTCATATGTTATAATCATTACCTTGTATATATTTATTATTATTATTAATATTGTTATTATTATTATTATTATTATTCATAGTCTAGTTAGTTAACTCTGGGTTCCTATTGATAGCAGGTATGCTTTGTAAGCTCCCTGAATGGACTACCCTGGGTAACTACTTTTTGATTTTACATAAAGGCGTCTAATCTAATCTAATCCAATTGTTTCGATTGTCGCTGTGAGTAAGATAAGTCAAACCATTTCTAGACACCAATCATGCTCATTTGTACATTTGGTTGAATGCCTGCATTAAAGCAAAGAGAACTAAGTTTAGTTCAGTTTTAATACCAACATCCTGTCTACCTGGGAAGGGCTACATCCCTCTTATTGGAAGTTTGATAAATACGGCTTTTTGTACACTTCCAGTAACTCACCTTTGCTAATTCCCCTTCATTTGAAACTTCCACTCCAAATCTTTAAACAAAAAGACAAAAAAAACACTATCAACTTAAACCTAAAAAATGACAACTGTAATTACTTTAGCCTTTCCATAACTGAAAACGTCATCCCAAGAATTATGGTCAGAGTAAAAACTAATACTGGCTAAAACTTCAACAATGTGCAAACAAAAATTTACTTCACTATTTGTCATATCGCTAGAAGAAAAAAAAATGGCTGTACATTCCACGTTCTTTAAACGTGTCGCGGAAGTTTGAAATATTTATGACGCTTTACTCATGGCCATAAAAATACCATAAATCCTGGTGAATAACTATAAACCTTAAATAGCCTGCCCACCACTACCGAGCCAGCTGCCCCTTCCTCCCCTCCCCCCCTCTTTGCAACTAAGAGTTATCACCTGTCACCAGTAGTATAGTGCGTAACTATGGATCCAAGTATTCCCCGACCCCCCCCCCCCCCTTAAGAATTCCCCCATACCTTGGTACTGACCCACTAAAACTGTGTAGTCTAGTGAGTTTTCGAACACCATTAACCATGGACCGTGATCTAGCGCGGATCCCTTCTCTTTTACACTTTGTACCAGGGACAGCATCCACTTCGAGCTGCTTATCTGTAAATCATACAGGATTAAATTAAGGAATAATTAATGCCGGAATGATAACTGCTGGGTCTCCTTTCACTTGACTGAAAAACTCTTAGAGCAGTAAGTGCATGCAAGAGTACGCCCTGATCACATTTAGCCGTTTCCCTTAACAAAATCTGGCGTTTTTGCAATGTTCAAAGACCTTCTTTAGCCCACGCTTAGGGCCTGTTTAGACGGAGGTGGGCAACCCCAGGTAGGAGAAGTAACACGTGGCGGGTTGCCCCACCTAACATGAAAATGTGATCACATTAAAATGAGAAATTATATGGACAGGCGGGTTACCTCACTTATCTGAGGTCCCCCACCTCCACGTAAACAGGCCCTTAGTGACTTTATATTGGCTTCATGGGCGTAACCCAACTATTGATGAGTTCAGACACAAATACTTGAAATACCAGTAATCAGGCAGGAGGTGAACCAGTTGGCTATTTACAAGTGGGACCGAGGAGAAGAACTCGGGACTACCAAGAACAATGCCAGCTAGTGGTTATATTAGGGCGGGGATTAAAATCAGGGCTGCCAGATTACAATTCCAGCACTCTAGCTGCTCAGCCACAAGTAGCCAAAGAAAAACTTCTTTTAGTAAAATTCTAAGAAATAAATAATACTATGCAAAAGTTCAGCCAGAGAGGTTTTATTTCACCCTTTATACCCCAAGAGTGACCAAAATCAGTTTTCTCCCAACAGTACCTATACATAATTAAGAGATTAGGTTATGAGAAATAATAAAATCATCACCTTTGACCTCTAAACAAATTCTCTCAACTAATTCTTTACGTAATGTATTCAGGGTTGTCAGAAAGTTTTGAAGTAGACACCCCAAGTTGTCAAAGTAAGCGGTCAGTCCAGGGAGATTTTATTTAAAAAAACACCATCTGTAAAGAAATTAATGCCAAGCAGAGTAGCCGGTTGATGCCAACCAAGGAGGCAGCGATTTTTACTGGCAACGGGCTACATTTGACAATCCTGTGCATGGATATCAGTGTGGAGAATTTTTATGTGGATACTGGGGATTAAAGGGTTATATGGTAACACCATTTAATTTTGTCCTCAGATTCAAAAGTTATAAACCTCTCTCACACTAAAACGATGTAGGAAACCAGCACTTTGGAAAGGCTGAGAATCTGTGACATCTCATTGAAAGAAGCCTAATATATAGATTTAGCCATGGCTAAAAGCGAAGCTCCTGTTAAGTCGAATTTATGATTTAAAATCAAACAATAAACTTGTATTCCACAATTCAGTTAACTTTCAAACACATTCATGTGACTTTTGAGGAAAGGTTAAGTGATTTTAGAGAACAGTAATTTGCAAACAGCTCCAAGCTAAGAGTGAACTTAACCTTACATCGAGTTGATAGCCTTATATCTACAGCCAAAAAATAATTAAATTATGATTAATAGAGTTATACGCTTCAACATAATAAAGAATTTATTATATTTATTTTTTATGTAATGGTTTTATAACGATGTGTACAGTATGTGGTCCTTGGTCCGCGTGTAAAAGTCATTAACTTGATTATCTTACCCGAATCTTCACGCAACGAGCTGAAATACTCCCTGAAGATAGCTTTTATGTTCCTGTCGATAATCCTGAAGTTTCAAGTTCCAGACATGAATATTTTGCTTGGAATTCGCAAAAAGGCGATCGTTTTCGATTAGGGCGGATAAAGGTTGGGCGGTGAAACGAGCGCGTCCGAGCAAAAAGGTGTGATGCAATAAACTGGGACTCTGCTTACAAATGTCACTTGTTTTCGCCTGTTAGACACTGCTGCTAACAACTAAGTACTGTCGAAAACACGAAGGAAAATCTCATCCGTGGCAAAACTAAAGACAACAGACTGTGTTTCAGATGACGTGTATTTTAAAAAATGCGTGCATGCAGCTCGTGCAAGGTGAAATTATGCAAATTTCAATCACTATCATCCTTCTTTTTAATTTTGAAAAAAACATCTCATACGTCTTTCTGTTTCTTCGAAACTTCAAAATAAGTTTCCTCTCAGTTTTTACTGTTTACCTTGTTTTGTTTTAGAGAGACAAACGGAGAAAAAAAACGTTAAAAGTAACCTCAATAAATTTCGTTTACATGCGGTTGCCGAATTTGCGACGCATTGGGCGAATCGCCATGGCGCTTTGCTCCCGAGAAGCAAAGTCTAAAGCAGCACAACGCCACTATATCAAAATATACCAATCTAATTTTTTGTTATGTTATACAAAATGTATCCCCCTTTAACATATGTAAAAATTGAGGCTAAGAAGTGTTAAGCTTTTCCAAACGAAACGGCGAAAGACGATTAGGTGATATTTATTGAAAGAAGGAGGTCTTCAACACTTTCAAATTAAACTCAAATTTTGGCATTATACGACCAACAAGTTTGACTTATAGGCATACAGACACAAACATATCGAACTGTTTATTGATATTGTTACGAAACGAATTTATCTATTTAACATTGTAGCCCTGTTTTCGATGGTCCTAGGTAAGCAGTACGATAAAAACGTAAAAATGTTATAGTTTCCACACGAAAACGTGATTTTCACAGTATTTCTTGTTTTTTTTTCTTTTCTTGATGCTATTGAGCAAAAGTTTTTTTCCGAGGATGTTGTGAGCGTAAAATAATCTGCTTTTCTTTCAAAGACTTCAGACAACAGTCTCCTCGAGTCTCCCACACGAGCGTCGACAAGCGGTTTTTAGCGCGGTCGAAAATAATTACCTAAGGCCCGGTTCAGACGCCGAACTTTTCATGAGCCGAACCTAATTCGAATTAAGGTCGACCCAAATTATTTAGACCGGCTGAATTGATTCAGACGCCGATCTTAATTCCAGCCGAACTAAATTCAAAAAGAGAAAAATGCTCATTTCCGTCAAACTACTTACAAAATACGTTACAATAATTTATGCATTAGGTTCGGTACATGAAAAGTTCGGCGTCTGAATCAAAGCCGTTCCAAAGTCGCTCCAAAGGCGAAATTCCCGGCTAGGCCAGGCGAAAAGAACGGCTGAGCCGTTCCAAATTGAAACAGGCGTTCGTAATTGATTCAGACGCCGAACTTTTCATGTACTTAATTCAATGTATTAGGTTCGGCTCATGAAAAGTTCGGCGTCTGAACCGGGCCTAAAACTTTGTATGTACTCGAGGTATTAAAAAAGAGAACTTGTAGAAATGTACAGGGGCGACTTTCAAAACATTCTTCGAGAACAAAGGCCGTCGCTTTTTACTTTGGAAAGTATTATTCAACCAAGGTCATAGGACGCGGACCAAGGATCGCTAAGCGAAATTTGGTGATATTTTAGCAAGAGTCGCTAAAACAAAAAAAATAGCGTCTACGGCAATATGCTTCCAACAGCAGAAATAAGTTGATCTGAAAACCTGTTCTGCAAAAAGACTAGTCTTCCCGTTGCGTTTTAGTTATTCGCAGGCTAAGTAAACATGACCACGTAATTTACGGTGCCGCAAAAATCCAAACTTCAAGAAAGACAAATTAACCTACCTGTCAACAAACTTTAATTTCGCGTCTTCGTCCGCAGCAAGAAGGCTGAAACTTCGTCATATGAAAGAATGCTAATCAGTAAATCACGATATCTTTCATAATTCAACGTATTTTTTTTCTTGACGAAATATTTTATCATTTTTGGAAAAGACGCGGACCAAGGACCGTAATCGATCTTCAAAAGCGTTTAATACGCGCGGCATTTTAATTTGACTACTCCTGTATGCAAGCGATGTTCATGAGCAACTGAAAACAAACGGCACAGCGATAAAAATTGCAAGAGACTACCAACAATCAATAAAAGGACAATAATTTGGTGAAACATATACAGAGACAACAATTTTCATTCATGAAGACAAGTATTAAAGTGTCTCCGAAAATTCTTGTTTATGTTTTTTATTTTGTAAGCCGACTTCCCGTGTTTGCTTTTTCAAAGATGAACTCGACGCAAGAAAATGGCTCAAAGCTTTCTTTTACAGCCAGAATCATAACGAAATATTTTTTGGAACGTTTTCTTTTTATTCGCGATAAGAAAATTACTTAAGGCTTTTTACAGTTTTATAAGCTTATAATCAAACCTGATACTAGGTCAGATCATTTTCTTCTTACAATTTAAAACGTGTATCAACTAAATAGCCGCATAAACTACGCTCGAATTCATTAAATTAGATATAAAAAACAAACGTCAAATACAATAATTACTCAGGCTTACCATTCGAGATGGACTGAAGACTATCAAGTAAGGCCAGAATCGCTTCAGACTTTTCAACCCTCTCACGCATCAAGCAAGGTGAAAAACGAAAACGATGCCATCTGAAATCGGCTTTCCAACTTTAACAAGCGATGTATTTCTCAACCAAAAACCAAATAAACAAACTAGCCATGAATAACAGAAGACTCTTGAAAGCAGCTGAATTCCATTTTGTACATTCAGTGGACAAAGACAGAAACGTTACAAGTCGACACAAAACACTGTCAGCTTCAACGGTCAAAGTAAACAGGTTTCAAGATGCTGCATAAATTCTCCGCATGAACTCACCTGTCAAATTTTGACCAATTAGAGCATAAAAATAAAATGTAGAGCGTGACCAACGCGTGACCTTGGTGAGAAAAGTCAAAAGCAACTGGCATGTCTTCACTGCCTGTAAAAACTTGCTGAATTTCAGCTTCCAAGGTCAGTTTGAAATCAAAATTTTAATTTGCGGCACATAAAAAACACTACTTATTTTATATGGATTAAAAAAATGAAACTTGAGCCTTCCTAGCCTGTATTATTACATAACTTGCTGAATTTTCGCGACCATAGTTAGTTTGAAGTCAAACTCTTAATAGTGCGGGGTCATCATGATATAAACACGGCATATTTCATATAAATTTAAAAAAATAATAAACTTGAGCCTGCGATCATCTGAAAACCAGTAACTTGTCAGCGGATAACTTCAAAAAAGTACTCGACCTCGATGGGTCGACACCTGAGCCCGCGATACGGTCAGGTGATACTGGTCAGCGGATACCTTGTTTTGACAGCTGTCAATTGATTACAATATTGATGTGCAATCAGTTTCCTCCTGGGCTTCCTGGGCTCCCAAAGTAGTTAGAAAGTGTGAAAGTAAACATTGGTTGTCCTGTGGTGCGGACGGACGGCGGGCGGGCGGGCGGGCGGGCGGTCGGTGTACGGTCACGTGATTACCAAATTTTCTGGGATGGGTAGATCACTATAGCTATGGGGCTCCGTCCACGCGCGCGCTTCGCGCGCGCGAGGAGCTCCGCTACTACTCAGAGGTTCAAAGGGCTTTGTCAAGCATTCCTACGCAACGCGTGAAAAATCAATTAAACAGTCTTTGTGGGAAGCTACACTGGAGAATCATTGGCACCCAACGTCAATTTTTGGGAAATATCTGTTCGGAAGATGATTTGACATCTAGAATTTTCGGATCATTTGTTGTACATTTTCTTGCTTGTCTGCCTCTCCTAGGATTTTCAAACATCTAAAAAATGGTATAACTGCCCATTTTTAATGGATTTTTACCTTAAAAAGATCACCTAGAATTTTCGGGAGCCTTTTTTCTGGCTGACATTTTCGAAAAGGTAAGTTTTGATCCCTATAATTTTTGGATCACAAGACTTTCAGCTGGGAAATCCGAACAGATGAAAAATATTACTTTTTAGGGGATAAAAATACGCCTATATCTACCATTTAAATACTAAAATACTTTCAACAATGTTATGTTTAAGTGGTTTTGAACTATATTTTTTTGTTGGGTGCCCCTGGAGAATGAAACGTAGAGAGGAAAATGGTGCTTTTTGGCCTTTGCATGGTGTCTTCCTGGTATTATATTTTATATATTTGGTATGTGGTTCTTTTTGCAACCACGTGCATTACTCACACTAGATAACAATAATGACCTTGAAATTATGCATACATGAAAATCACATAAATTATGTGAACTGTGGAGTGAAGAATTCCTTGAAGGAAGATCATTGCATCTTCCCTATGAAAATAATCATTACCTGTAAAAGTGTTGTAAACCCAAGCAGAAACTTGATTCCCTGATTGGTTGCTCTCCGAAAAATCTTTGAGTTCTCTATTCAATAATCTCTTGAACTTATTAGATGCCATTTCACTGACAGAAGTGTGTGTCTGTAATGTCTCAAGTTGATAAAGCACCCAGTCAAGTTCATCCAGAGTATTATTAGCAAGCTGTGAGAAAAAAAAAACCCTAAATCATCAGCCTCTGCAAACCAAGTAGCTAGCTCGCAATTCCACAGCCCCAAGTAAGATTTTTTAAAAAAAATAAAATATTCAGTTTTGAAGGCCCTTCTTCATCCAGTAGTTTAAGTGAAACTTTGATGATAGTTTTTTGAAGAGCTTATTATTAGTAGTAAAATCCAACTAGTGGTCTATTATCAATGCTGCATTCTGATTGGTTGAGCTACTACTAGGCTATACCTTATGGCCCACTAGTAGTGAAAAGCACCGGCTTTGAAAACCAAAACAATGGCTGCTAAATCGTGTTTTGCTAGGAGACTAAGCTTAAGTTGTTTTGTCTCGATATTTTTGACAAACTAGTTGGATTTTACTAAAACAATAATTCCTCGAGCCTTAATGGGCTCTGAGTCAATAGCCCATGAGGCTGAAAGTATTCAACTTTTGTTTTTGAGACTGTTTCTCTGAAATGGCTGCATAAAGTGCACTAGCCAGGGGTAAAATTAATGTTGGCCTTTAAGTGCTGTTGCTTTTCTAACCCTACATTTATTACAAAAGTAAAAATGGACTATTTTTTAGGTCCTCTCTGATTTTTTTTTTGCCTCCCCCCCCCCCCCCCCCCCCAACAGAGCATGCTATCCTCTTACCTTTTGGTAGCTATCGTCCCTTGGTATGTTGAGGGAACCTTAAAAAAAGTATATTTCTGGTAAGACAAAAATAAGTCACCTAATAAACACACTAATAGAATATATTATTTTCTATGCAACAGTGATAAAAAAGTCCATATTCTTGACAGTTTATTAACCCCACAATTATAATTATTATTACATGTATTATTACAATAACGTTAATAATTATAGTTCTTTGCAGTCCTTCAGCCATGGCTTTTGCGGGGCATGACAAGAAAAAACCTGCCCAGGGCCCAGAGAAGTTCCTGAAAGGACAATAATTTATTAGTGCTAATCCAGGATTAAGATTTTGTTCCACTTTTTGTATTTACCTTCCTATGCATTGCTTGGAGTAACATTTTGTGTTATCATTTCTTTTTTTTTTTTTCGAAGTAAAGGCACAACAGTATTTTGTAAGCTCGAGTTACATGTACATGTTCTTAGACAAGAAAACCTTGCTTAAAATTTGGCTTAATCCTGGGTTAAACGTAACCATCTTTCAAGGAACCGAGCTCAGTTGCCTCACAGTGAGGGCTATAACAAAGGATTTCACAATTAGGCTGTGAAGTGAAAGCTGGATACCTGAGATACTGTATCCAGGAGCTTCTATTGAACTATTGGCAGCCAGCTCCTAGAAGCCAGGGAAGGAGACCACTCGTATGGCTGGCAACTCCTGGCAACCCAGCAATGTGCAAGACAAAAATGAAGGCACCCATCACACTGAGCAAGTCAGAGGAAGGAGAGAAGGAAGGGGGGGGGGGGGGGGGCACTATAAATTATACTGTGTCCCCACGATTGTGAAACTCCAAGGCAGAATAAATGCTCAATAAAACTGCCCCAAAACACCAAAATGCCAGAATGCTTTAACACACTTGAACATACTATTACACACAACACTCCAAGAGCATGTGGGAACCTTCATGGAGCATGAGCAAGATAACACTGGCACTCTTTGTTGTTAACTCCGTTAAATTGCATTTAACTGCATTAATCTTTCTATGTAAATGTCATTATTAGGAGGGGAAACAGCTAAAAAAATCTTTGGTTCAGCATTTTCCTTCTGTTTCCTATAAAAGCAGTAAATTAGTAAGCAGGGGTTAGGCTCTTAACAGCTGGGGAAAAACCCTGGCCCCTGCTGGCCTCCGCCCTTCATGACAGCCATACATGTACACTCACAACATTACCTGAGCCGGACAAACCAGAGCCATTCTGGATTTCCTGTGCTAAATTGTTGTTGCGTAAAATGTGCGAACCCACTGATCCTCTTCTTCTAGAATTAAAGAAGGATCAAGAAACAATTTTAAAAAAAATACTGAATGAACAGGCATGGATTGTAAAACACCTGGAACAGGATCTCAAGAACTGTGCTTGTACTTAATCTTAAACAAGGAACATTCTCACTTTTTGTACACCCCAACAAGGCCAGTGAAATGCAAGTAGAGCTGATTAATATTTCAGCATACTGATTGACATCAATATCACTGCAGTACATCGTAGAGCGATGACATCACAAAAATTACATTTTTGAAATAATGACATTCCATACTCTTGCAGGCCATCTGATAGGGTGCGATAAAAAATCAGAAATTGTGTGATATTTTCCGGGTAGATTGTGCGATAAGACAGGACTATCATGCGATAAATTATGCGATTTTTTCAGGGCTTATTTACATTGTTTTACCAGGTTTCAAAGGAGAAAAACCAATTTAATGTTGTTTAACAAGCAAATTGAATGTAAACGAATAATAAAACATCTATGTTAAAACAAAATAATTAATTTTGTCCGATTATTTTGAACCGCAAAAGAAAAAGGACACTTGCTTAATATTACATGACGCCCTTACTCTGCTGACCACACTGCTTATCACTGCAATCAAAATGGCTACCCAGATACTGCGATCAAAGGTTTCAGATG
Source organism: Porites divaricata (assembly GCA_038088405.1). NCBI lineage: Eukaryota > Metazoa > Cnidaria > Anthozoa > Scleractinia > Poritidae > Porites > Porites divaricata. The sequence continues at coordinate 13,955,109 of JBBMOI010000012.1, read as the reverse complement.
TCTTGCAAGGCTTTCTTTAGTGGTAAGTCACCTTAAATAACATTAAGATTGGGCAAATGTCTAAATAAAGTTAGAATTCATTGTTTACTTTACTTGAATTTAGCATTTTTTTATGAATCATGTGATTTTCGTCAAATTGTGCAATCGGATGTGATTTGAGGTTAATTGTGTGAAATCGCACCACTGCGTAATATCAGATGGCCTGCTGTTGGGATATTCAGGAAGAACAAGATGAAAGAAATCTGCCCCCAAAATCACCATGTTACATCATTGCATTGCAAATTGGTCTAGTGAAATTAACATGAGCACTGTTGCACTCTAAAGACTCAGTACAAATCATTCTAAAATTGGTTCTGATCAAAACGTACATGGTCCAAGTCAAATTTAGAAGGATTAGCATGAAGCCATCTTGCTCTACCAGATGATCTTAACAAATCCCATAATAATCCTAATACATGGATGCCAACTCTCCCGCTTTTGGTGGGAGACTTACGCTTTTTTGCCTCGTCTCCCGCTCTCCCGCTTTGGTACATAAATCTCCCACTTTTTATGTTCACTATAAATATTGAATACTTAGTAAAAAATAAAACAGTCTTAGTTTGAGATTTAGCCCATTTTTAGCTCAAAACTTGAAGTTTTCTTATATATTCACAGTACGGTTTCTGGGGCATTTTTGTCATTGACAAAGATTATTTCTAGCATTCGAATTTTGATAGTATGTACATCATGTACGACGTCATATAATGTGCGGGCTGGGTCAATTTTTCGGGGGGGGGGGGGGGGGGGGTCGTTGAAATTCCGGGGGGGAAGTAAAAAAAAAGACAGTCTCCCGATTTTAGGTCTCCAGAGGTTGGCATCTCTGCCTAATACTTGAGACATCACACTTTTAAGCCAGGACTGTCACTAAAGGCTGGGGGGGGGGGGGGGGGGGTTGCTGATTGGTCAAGACCTGTGTTCAATAAGAGTACAGAAAATGGAAATAACATGACGGTGGTGCAATTTGTTTTTCTCTTTCTCAAACATGCAATTTTCTGGAAAACTTCGAAGGAAATAGACTTTAAAAAGTGTCAATGACAGCAACTTTCCACAGTCTACATTACTGTTAATAATCGACTATAGAAATGATGTCAAAATGTTCAAAACTTTGCAGTGAAACCACTTGCCTGTGGCTCGTGGTTCCACTTTTTTCAAACATGTTGACATCAATTTCATGGTTGATAAGAGTGTAGACCACGGAAAATTGTTGTTGATTTGTTAAATGCCCAGCACCTTGAAATGTTACTGACAGCCCTGTGTACTCTATACTAGATTAATGATTCAAAATAAAAATGCACTTGACAATATTAAAACTAAAAGAGAAAAAATTAATTTTAAATAAAAAAAAAACAATGCAACTTACTTTTCTTTTTTAGCATTTGTCAGTGACATGAAATTGTTCCTAACATTTCTCAAACTTGAAAGGATCTGTGCAAATGGAGTGACTAACTCTTCTACTCTAGTTCTGGAAAATAAAAGTTAGTAACAAACAGAATCAGATCAATAACCAGAGTATAATAAATACCATCAACATTAACTGACGTGATACAACTCACTTTGACTCTGTTGATGACTATGTACCACACAGGTTGTCGAAACGTCAGTCACTGTCAACAACAACAGCCTTATTCAGGACTACGTTCATCTGGACAATCAAACTCAACCTACTTTTGAAATGACACCTGGGTTCAACCTTTCACAAACAGGGTATTGACGTGTGTGCTGACTTAAAGTGTTTTGCAAGTCTGGTTTTTCTTTTAGTAGACTGTTATGTAACAAAAAAATACCAGACAATCAAAGATTTTCCATCTCTTCCTGAGCCATTATTGTCTGCCAACTTAACAAAAGAGAAATTCTGAATGACTGGCCAGCAGCATCCTAGACCATTATGAATACTTCACTGACTGATACTGCCGATTATCTACAGGCGACACATCAGGAGAAAGCATGAAAATGTCTCCAGGGCAAGTTGCATAAATTTTGATGCCAAATGTGATATCTAATGTTCAGTTCATTCAAATTTAATTTTGATTTTAACCCTTTAACTCCTAATATCCACATACAAATTCTCCTATCTTCATAAATAATTTCCTTATAGCAATAGGTAAGAGAATTTGATAAAAGATCAACGCCTTTTCCCTTAGGTGATCATTACATTATTTCTCACAACCTTTTCTCTTGATTATGTATTGACACTGTTTGAAGAAAATAGACGTTGGTCACCATTGGCACTTGAAGTGTTAAGGAGGTTTAAATATAACATAGCATGTGTGCTTGCCCTATATAAGTCCTATTGAGCTACTATGAACAAAATCTTTACTTTAGGTGGACTTTAAGACTCTTTTACCTTTGTTTCTATTCAGTTTCCACTGATCGTTAACGAATAAATAAGCAAATTTTCTTTCGCAGTTTTACAGAGAGAATTTTCATAGACGATTGTGGTGTGTTTGTAATCAGCCAATAGAAGCATTTGTTATTGTGTCGCGCATTACAAGAATTTTGCAGTTAATCAAAAAGCAAGCATTTTTGTCAGCTATGTTATAAAAGAATTTGCTCATGCTTTAAGATGTGCATATATTAAGTTATGAATGCACTTGGGAAATTTGGAGAGCACTCAAGAAGCTAGAGTTGCTCTCAGCTGCGCTCGAGCTACTCTTACGCATCTTTCATGCTCTCCAAACTTTCCGTGTGCTCCACAACTCGATATGTGCACACTAAGCATGAACAAATTCTTAATTGAATGGCTCTCTACCATTTTGCAACCAGAGCCACTGTTACTTACCCTTCACTGAAAGAATGGTGCCTTGATGTGACACACTTGGATGCAAGCTCAAATTCACTGTCTGATTTATAAAGGAATGATTCTCTTCGCTGGGTAGGAACTTGAAGAGTAAGTCTGTCCCCATCAGATCTCTCAACAGAATCTTCACCTTGAGAAGAATACTTTGAGCGTTCACGCTTCCTTGGAAAGCTGCCAAGGGAAAAAGAGAATTGAATATATAACACTGTAATACCACATGCCACTATAAGTACAATGTAGAGGCCACCAATTCAATTGACAGGTTTCTGAATGAATGAAGAGTCATGGATGAGAGGAAACAGACGTACCATCTTACAATACATTTTAACATGTGAACAGTAAGCTCTGACATCAGAATACAAAGGCCCCACTGGCAGCCGCTCTCAGTCCACTTGTGAACTTACTGTACCCACCCAACCCATAATGTGAATGATATGATGTGTGGAGGTTGACCACAACACCAGGGTCTACGTCCGCTACTCTTTTCGAACATTGATGTGGGTTCTTTTATGTCCCTCAAGAACCAGATAAGCGCAAGTGTTGTGAGATGGGACCTACATGTACGGTTTTTTGTCCTTATCCGAGAAGACTAGAAAGTCTAACCATTTGCAGATGTCATTGCAAAGGTATTACTTTCTTCTCAGCTATTTAAAGACCCTGAGTGTTGGTCTGGCCAGGGTTCGAACACGTGACCCCCTGCTCAGCAGACTGGCACTCTCCCAACTGAGTCAACCAGGATGAGAGTGAATTACTATTTTCTCTGCCATGAAAAGTCATTTTCTTATTCTACCAAAATAGTAATTGTAGTTAATACAACACCCTATTGTAATAACCAAAGACCACTCTCTGGGACCCTGGACAATCATTATCTTCCCCAGCATAATGGCACAAGGCCGGAAGAAGAGGAGGAAGCTTATGGCCAACTACAGTGTAAAACACACTATGATGATGATGATGGATGTGATTTGTTTAATTCCTGGTAAGACTGCTTGGCAAGTAAAAAATAAACCCAGTTGGACAAGCAGTGATACTTTTTTACTAGAAGGGGATAAAAATTCACAATTGAAAATTAAAGTGATAAGTACCGCATCACTGTGAGTGAGTGATACAGCTGTACATTGTTAGTAAAAACCACCTGTAAATCATACCTATCATGCAAAGTTAAGAAGGGCTTTTTGTACGTAGTATCATAAAGTGATGATACAACAAGCTGTACATGCACTAGCCAAAGAGGCATTTTAACTAGTTGAAAAAATGGCGCAAGAATAAATGAAGCAGTAATTTTTGGCAAAAATGGTTGACCTGTCCTGTGTAAAACCAACTAGTTTTGTGTCAGGTTAACGTACCTCGAAGACTAAAGAAATTGGGCATTTTTCTATACATGTAATTACAAGTTTCTTTCTAAAGAGGAAATTTTTTTGACCTTGTCATCAGCACACCACTTCAATGAAATTACTGAGTTTTAAGATTTGTTGGAATGATTGACCTATCTGACTTCTCATTTGCCGAAATGTGAAAACGCTTGCATGCACATGAAGTTACGTAATACAGTTTCCTTAAGATCGTGAATGAAAAAGCCATGTAAAGGGGTGTACTGTTGATATGTTTAGACTCTTTTCATTGTTGCTAAACTCCACCAACCCCTGTATTTTCCTATAATGTTAAACTAAACTGAAGCTAGATCATTGTTGTACTGTTAAGTATGTAACAGAAAACTGTTTAAAACTTTTGGGTCAGTGGGCATGTTAGCGGTGAGCATTCAAAATAATGAAAGCTACTAAGCAGTACTTTCCTCTAGAGATGTTAATTATGTTGTACAAGGTTATTCTAACTTTTGAGTTTGTGGACTAAATGCTAATTTGAGTTGTATATAGACAATGTGCTTTACAAATGATTAATAATTATCATTATTATAAGTTTTATTATTGAGGATAATCAAATCCTTCAAATCAAAGTGACTGCATGCACCAGGGTTGTCAGAAATTTGGAAAGTAGACGGCTGAGTTGTCAAAGTAAGCAGCCAGTCCAGGGATATTTTATTTATAAAAAAGCCATCTGTAAAGAAATGCCAAGCAGAGTAGCCAGCTGATACTAACCAAGTAGGTGGCGATTTTTGCCAGCAGCCAGGTACTTTTTACAACCCTGCTGAACAGTACTTTTCCATGGCACTGTTTATTATTGTGTTTATCATGGAGGTGGTTTTTTTAGTTTGGAGATGAAATCTGACCATTCAAATGAAAGATACATGTTACCCTGATGTGGGCACTGTACATGTACAACAACTGCAAAAATTATTATGCTGAACAAGGTAGTTTTAACATTGAAGTTATTATAGATGCTTGGATCACTGCTTTGTGCAACAACTATCTATTGGTTCATATTGGTTTTTTTATGGCTGTCTGCTAGTGTAATGTTTCAACCTTTGATGTGAACTTCACGTCCCCTGAGTAAACGTAAACAAACACAAGAAAGGATGATTAAAACAGATTTTTATGTGTGTTTATTCTAAGTAAGTGCTTCATCAATCAGCAAAATAATCATGTTTAAAATCTGTTATGTGGTTTAGCTACAACAATTGATTTACAAAGCTTAAAACTAACCCAGTCAGGCTGAAATAGCTTCCTACAAGTATATACCATTTTTCAATGTCACTAAACACTACGATGGCTAAGGGATTGATAGAACACTCTCTGTTTAAATGAAATGCTTTTCATTTCTTTGGTATTAAATTTCAGACAATAACATTTAACCTTCAGAAAAATATTCCTTGAATGTACACTTCTATACACAAAATACTCAAAAAATTACAAATGCTGACCTGATGAAAATTTAACTCATAATTTGAGGGACAAAAAATAAAGGAAATGTGTTCCAGCTGGGCCCTAACTTTATATCAGCATCAAGATAAATACAACACAGAAGTATATCTGACAAAAAAATGCAAATTAGTACAATTCTAAAACATGTCTGATAAGTCTACTACAGCAACTACACGTATTTGAGCGGAACCAGTGAAAGTTACTGTATTTTGATGTTTAAAAAGTGCTTTGCTTCACAAGCAGAAATTGTAAATGCAGTTTTTTTTTTGCATGAACACCAAGCCTTACTAAATCCAATGTATATATTATGTAGTTTACATCTTCAGAAACACAAGATTTGCAACATAAAATTCATGTAAAATCTAGCATCACCTGCTCCTCAACATTTATGTGGATATCTTAAACAAGGAGTACAATTTGACAAGCACAATCCTTTCCTATCCAAGGAATTTCAGCTTGTGGTCAGCCAAAATTGCAAAATTATTAAGATGTCTCGAGTGAAGTATGTAATCTTTGGCTTGAATGTGCATCCAATTTAATATAATATTACACTTTGAATCATTTCTTGAGAAATCTACTTGCGCTTCACACATGACTTGTTTTGATTAGTGACAAAAAAATTAAGCTTTAGAGGATGAAACATGGTCCGGTTGTTACAAACAGCCAAATGTTGCACTAAAATTAAAATTTGTACATTCACTCAAAATGTCAGCCATGTTTAGTACAAAATAACAAGCTCAAAACACATGCATCCTTGTAGCAATCAGGGCCAATTTTATGTACAACACAGGTTATCTTCCGGCAGATAAGCAATTGTAAGAGCTGAAATAACCTCCTAAAGACAGATTAATGGGTAGAGAAGGCAACAGAAGTGTAAAAAATGGAATAGAAACTTGTAAATACCATGTGGAGGTCTGTTTCTTCGAACCAACGGCCCCCATACTTATGTATTCTATTAGCATTAGGCCAGGTGGTAACTTTGCTGAATTTCCCTCTCATTTTGTGTTCCTGTTGAATTTCCATTCAACATGTTGTCTTCCAACCTTCCTTCTAATATTGTTGAAATGATAGAACTAAGCAGCAGCATATAATAGTCATTCTTCTTCCGATTTTTGGCTGAATATTTTCCTTACAGTAGGATTATACTTCAAGCAGACACAGTGCTCTTCCATATATGGAAGTAGGCCTATTGTTATTGAAAATGGCAGCTGTATTTGAGAACGAAGACAGTAGACCTGCATAATAAAGCCGAATTATTATTAATATTATGTCAAAAATGTTTAATGGCTTTTCCTTCTTTGAAGGCAAATTTTACAAGCTAACTCTGTCTGTTTTCCTCATCTTCCCAGCAGTTTGGAATTTCATGAGTTTGGAAAAAAATATGTATACATAATATGAATGGGAAGTTTATTGAGACAATAATTACCAGAGTTATTACAGAAATAATGCAGGTAACTCTTTCTCTTGAATAAATTACATATAAGACAGTCATGAAGACGCAAGGAAAATGTACAATGCCTTTAAAACGAATGCAGAGATGATGCTTTGAAATGAGTGCTAGCTTTCACTAAAACATAAATTTTCCACCATCTAGGGGCCACACAGAACAATCAAACAACCTTGAAATGAAGGTACAAACACCAGCATATGCATTATTTATGAGTTTTGTACCATAGAAACTGAATAAGTTTTGACTGGAATGCTCAAACCTAATTTTATTCCTTTTTACTGGCTTTGAAAACCACATTGACAATTACCTGGATCATTCACTCCTTTGTCAGCAGAAAATTCAAGAACATCGAGTGTTGACAACCAGAAGCATGTTCAAGGTTAAAAAAAACTTAGCTTAGCTGGTATGCAAATCTGATGTCCACAAAAGCTTTGTTGTTTACATTCAGGCAAGTGTAAATTGCTTCTGAGCATTAGAGTTTCTTAAAGCAAGCTTCAAGTTATCAATGGATAACCAATTAATGCTTATTAATTCTCAATGAAAAAAATACCAGACCCTTGCTCAGATTTTAAGACATCCATGAGGTTTCATGACATTTTAAGTGTTACTTCTGTCCTTTACTATCCAGTTAATCATGTCTTACACACAGAATAATACAGAAGAAACTGACAACATTCTCTGTCCACAAGTAATATGGCACTGCAATTAACAACTGCCAAATGCTCAGATGCACAAAAACACAAGTGAAACACAAAGGCTATTATTTTAAAAGTACTTTGAATCCCCACAGGACAAGTGCATGTGTGTATATCACAATAACAAACAACGAAAACATGTTATGTGCATAAAACAGATTAAATGTAGGGGCAATATAACATAACTGCTCACTACTAACATCAGTGTTAAAGCTCTTATTTTGGAAAATACAAAACAAAACAAAAAGGTCTAAAAAAAGGAAATGAAAAACAAAAGAAAAGAAAACACAATCTGACCTGAGCTCAACAACTTTTCTTTAAACGATAAAAGAAAAGCACTATTATTTGAAACAGGACTGACAAAATACAGTGTAGCAAAATAAAGACAACCACATGTTTAGTACTTCATGAACTTTTCAGTAAGATTAAAATAATGCTTTTAGTGTGTTAAAATGGTTACAGCATTGATTATCATTCACAGGCTTTATGATATTGTGCTTAACAAAGTAGGAAGAGATTTTGCCACAATAACAATATAATATTACATTACATTGCTGAAACATGTACTCACAACTTTCATTAACTTTGAATGATAAATGTTATTTTTAAGTTAACTTTTTAATCCAAAAGAAAATAAAACCAATGAGAAGACATCTACTTTTACTTTTTATAATGTAAAAAGCATAAGAGTCTCCCATATCAACTTTTAAGAAAAAACTGAAGAAAGACCTTACTTATAACTTGTTCCTTCCCCTTAATCCTCTTTTGTCAGCTTTGTGGTTTGTCTTTATTTATTCATTTACTTTTATCTCTTTTTTTGGATACCTTATTCCTTCGTATCATTGTTACTCTGCCTTCACTGTTCAGTTAAATTAATATTAAGTTTATCTTTTGGACATAAATTAAAAGGGAAATCCCACACTGTATAAGCTTCATGGTTTCTTTGGTCTTTCTTGCCATTATTCTAACAGATTCCTGTAATTTATTAACTATGTTATAACACGGTGGCAAAATAAAATAAATATATAACAATGTTATTTAAAGTTCCAACTACTTGGTGCTGTAGTATTAATTTCAGTAAGTACATGTAACAAATCAAACTACTCCACATTAGTTACAAAATTTTACAGTAATAATTTACTGAGAGCACAGTGAGTACACATTACTGAAGAAGTCACAAATGTAGAGAATTTGGGGATTTTTTCAGTGAGGACAATTTTGGCAAGTACTTTTCTGGGTCACCTGATTCAAGTAGGGATTTTTGGGGGTATTCAAAACCAATGTTTCCATTTTGTCTTGTTATATCATTCAATGCTTTCTGGAAGTTTTTATGACCAGGAAATTGAGCATGGGATTTTTTCTGGGAGGGAGGGGGGGGGGGGGGGGAAGGATAAATTTTGGTCCAAGGATTTTTTGGGGGTTTTGATTTTTGCCCCCATTCAATCATTCCTATCACTTGCAAACCAGAGTACCCTGCCTCCCCTCCTGGGCGACTAACAGTGCCCGGTGGCCCCTGGTGCCTACATACATGTATGCAACTTTTGCTCTTAGTTGACAAGGAAATCCTAGTATTTTTATACTAATCATATGCTGGGCACCCTAGATTTCACAGGTTCAGAGCGATGGGCTCCCTTTGGTTATCTTAGAGTACAGCCTTAAAAATACAGTGTCATCGATATGAAATTTCTGCAGTCTTTCCCACACGTCATTTTGTGAGGGAGCCAATGGTGGTGTCGTGAAATGTCAGCTGTGTTCTCAGGCTAAGCAAGGGATGGAATATTGAAATGAAAAACAAGACAAGAAGGATTCATTTTGCAGCATACTAAATGGCTCTTGTTGACTTAAAAATATGAATATTAGATTTGGAGAAATAAAGGACAAGACATTAACAAAGACTTGGTACGATCACTGGTAACAGTGGTCCTACATGTCGCTTATGGCCGTAATCTGTAGTGGGATAGAAGCCACAACATCATTCAATGCACTTCCAAAAAATGTCCAAAAGTCCAGAGTATATGAATTGGTTTTCCCCATATAATACAATTACAAAGAATTTGCATTGTAGGTCTTTGTGACTTGTGACTGACCCAACTGTTTAATCTGTTGCCTTTGTAACATGTACCACAACATTCAACAAGGTGAACTTTAAATGAGGATACGATCATTGCAGTTGTAATCAACAATTTAAGCAATTGCAAATTTCTGTAACCAGACAAAAATTTTAGGGCTTCAAAAGGATTTGAAACTGTTGTATGCCTCTGCGTTAGCACTGCAGTGCTCTTCCAGCTGAGATATGAACACATATACAATGGGAGCAGTTAAATTTGTTGGGTTCATTTTAACCTACATGTATGAAAGGTGATCTTTGTACAAGTGATGCAAGGGAGGCAAATAGCCTGCAAATGTGTTGAAAAAGCCTACTAATTCAGTTAGACTCCTATATGAAATATTTCATGCACATTTTCACATCTGAAAGTCAATATTCTTGGCATAAAATATGCAAATTTTGGTACCTGTAAATAAATTTTGTAAACTATGATCATGTGTGAATAGGTTCTTTCTCTCTATCAGGTTTTTGGATAAGAAACAGGAATTGCTCCATTCTGATCATGTGCTTGAACCTTTCATTACTCAGATGTTGGAATAACAACATTTCCTGGCTTGTTTTTGAAAGCGAAGGTCAGTTTCGCTTCATTGGTTGAAAGTCAAGTCTGCATTGCAACTACATGCTAATTTTCTGAAGGTCCTTATAGTCATGCGCATGTCAGTGCTGAAGATTATTTTATAGGTTTCAAGTTTGAATGTACGTTTACATCTACTACATGTATAAGATGCAGACAACAGAATTTTATATATTACTGATCACTGCGTCCATATGATATATATAATTTGTATACATGTATAAGTTTTGACGTAGATTAAGTTAGTTTAATTCTAAAACACACAACCCCACAAGCTTTTATACCTTTAAAAATCATTGTGTTTAAATAAAGATTATGTATGTGTGCATGTGTATGTGTTCGCTATTATGATAATCATTTTAATCTATTACAAAAAAAGGTTAATGGGATAACCTAAATGTATGCACAATATTTGCATTTTAAGGTACATGTAGTTGATCATTTCTTAAACTGAAAGACATGCTAAACAATGTTACACAGAAATCTTGCAATGCTTATCTATTTAATAAATGTCACTTACTTATATTGCTACAACGAAAAAAAAAAACAATATTTTAAAGAACCAATTATGTATATTTGCCTGCTATTAGTAAGCAATCAGGCACATTGTAAGATTTCATACATCTGGAATAATGCAAATAAAATCGTTCCACATAACTAAATGAACCAAGAAAAGCTATTAAACAATATTTATAGACACCTTTGTTTAACTTTAGATTCTATGAAATTATGAAGGAGAAGGGTTACATTAATTATCTAACAAAAATACACCCAACATTTTCCAGATACAATATTTTCAACAGCTACTACACATTAATTTAAAGCAGTTGATACCACTCCAGATAATAAATTTGTAGAAACTTATACATGCTCAACAAATTTGCAGTGCAAACAATAGTAAATGAGATGCCATGTTGAAAAAGTTTTCATTACGAGATCTTTGTCCTCACATTTCGACTTTTAAAATGATAACAACAAAATAAAGTTTAAAAAACCAAGTTTATTCTACCGTTGATTGCATCTACCCGTGAACGCACGCGCTCAAAACATGTTTTCACATGACATCAAACGTTTAAGTTTCAGGCGTCAAACTATGAAGTTTTCCCGCCCAAATGTGAAGTTCCCTCTGTAGAGTCGGTGTTCTCGTGGTTCATTCTTTTCACCGTTCACTGTCAGCGCGGTCAAGAAATTAGAGAAAAATCAGCGAAAATCTTTTCACTGAAATGGAGAGCCGAAAAAGTATCGAGGACTTCCCCAGAGAATTGGATGAAGATTTAATAATATATGCTGGTGAATTACAAAGCAATGATTTTACGTCAACAGCGAGCGCAAAGTATCTAACAGAAAGCGATCTAGCGGGAATCCCTGACTCATCGAAAAACTTAACAGAGGAAGGATCTTTGTCTTTTAAATAGTCAATGTACAACTGAGTGTACTATATTTTCGGGAGTAAAGCGCTCTGACGCACATTTCTCCAATCTTTTTCGGGAATAGTTGCGGCCACTTGGAAGTTTGTTCCTAATATTTCTGGAAATTGTTGATGTTGACAGTTCTCCGCAGTCACTGTGAATAGCCAAATCATCGCGCAGTTCTTTAAGAGAGGACAAACCTCTTGCTTGCACCATGGTCTCCAACAGAATAGAGTCTTGGAAAGTACACCTAGGAACCGTTTGAACGTGATTCAACTTTTTGGGAGCCATGCTTCCAGTCAAGTTGTACTGCTTAACAATTTTTGAAACTGCACCCTTGCTGATGCATAATCTTCTCCCAACTTCTGAAAAACAATAATCCTGTGCAAGTTCTTTTACTTGATTCTGCAAATCGCTTGAAAGTGGGAGACCTTTTTGATAATTTCTCCTTTCTTGTTGATTGAAAACATCTTCCCTTTGAGCAGTGCCGAGAAGGATAACTTCACATTTGGGCGGGAAAACTTCAAAGTTTGACACCTGAAACTCAGACGTTTGACGTCACGTGAAAACATGTTTTGCGCGCGTGCGTTCACGGGTAGATGCAATCGACGGTAATTATAAGCCTATATTGAACTATTCAAAAACACCTTCTGAGCAGCGAGGTAGATATGATTCAGTGTAAAATTGACACATTCTGCATTGTGCATTTGTCACGTACAAAAATAATCAATTTGTGGTGTGACAGCCCTTTACAGTCTAAAATTTGCAGAAAGAAAAGTTATTGACCCAAAACTCTTCACCCTAATATAAAAAACCTAGCAATCCAGATTTAATTGAACCGTGAACTTCTTCACAATCCATTCAGAAATACACAAAGATCTAACTTTGAAAGATTATCGCTAAAAGGGCAGTTTACTTCAAAGAGTCAAACGTCTATTGTTGACCAATTCACAGGCTTCAGCTTTCGGCATAAATTAAAATGAAGGACTGAACAAAGTTACAAAACCACACTTCATCGACATAATTACAGTTAACTGCGCTGTGCATAATTTGAATGAGAAATAAAATTATTTTAAGCTCACACATGCATGGGTGACTAGTGGGCGAAAAAAATTCTGCCATTATGAAACCAATTGCTTTCAATCCAGAAAGGAGTAAGGTGAAAAACAATCAACGAATTGAATAACCTTGACAGAGACATACAACACCTGCTCCTTAGAGATGCAAGCTTTTTCGACAGCAATGTTTCTACGATCCAAATTTTCCTGGAGAAAGCGCAGATACAGTACATGGATAAAATTTTAGTTCTTATGTAGCATGTTTGGCGAAAACAACATGAAATCTTTTCAATAACATATTTGAGTTCTGGTTACGCTCAACAGACTATAAAATAGCCGTCTGATATCCATTTTCCAACCGCAGCATGGGTTTTCTCCGCGCCAGGAACAAAACCGCGCGCAATTTTGATTTGAGAGTGGGCCCGTAACCATTATGTCGATTTTCTAAAATTCCTTCGCTACTCGAAAATTGAGGAATTGGTCAGTTAACTTGGCTAGTTCAGCGGCATTGTTCATGTAAAAATTGGAAAACTATCGTTGACAGCGAGTAAACAAATCCACAATGTGTTCATATCGATCTTAGGCAATTATCCGCCTTACCAAAGGTTTAAGTGCAGCTGATTCTTAACGCTGTAGGTCAGCAAAAAAAGAACTAGCGTCCTCCTTTTCCTTTAAACACTATGATAAAGTTTTATCAAAAGTTACCGATCTAGATGTCTAAACAAAATGATAAGGGACTTGGTCGTTCTACAAAGAAGACAAAATCTTAAGCTTTCGTACCTTCCTTTGCCCTCGCTCTCTGACACTTCTTCTCCATCATCTGTGGTGAGCGAGATTTTTAACGAAGAACGCTGCGCTTTCCAAGTTTCTGACATAGCACTCACGTTCCTTAAAAGTGTCCAGTTTACCTATAATATAAAAGAGAAGAATGTTTACAAATCTTGTTGCAAAATATTGTAGACAATGGGGAGTAGTTTGGAAAGACTGCACTTTACAGCCGCTTGAATACAAGCGTTTACGTACGAGGAGATCAACCCCTCGCTGGTGTTATGTTCTCGATGAAAATTAATGCCGCAGGGTTATTGATCGCTAACCTCTTGTCTGTATAACCAAACAATGAAAAACCTACCGGAGTGTAACTTTGGATCGGATAAAACTTTGTCCCGGCAGCAAATGACACCGAACCACGTTTCTTAGTACCGGGAGAAATGGGAGACCGCATGCTTGATCGAACCTTTTTGGATCCCATCCATTGCTGTCGTTCAAATATTTTCAAGCACACGCCGATCGCCCCTAGAAGCAAAATATGTACCGCATCGTACAGATCGAAATGTGTAAATAGCTGCTCGAATGAAAACTTCGCTAAAGATAGCCAAAAGAGAAACAATTTGGCAATCATTATCGAACAAATTTCCGGAACACTTCTGCAAAGCTCTTCCCTGCCAACCTCTTGGACTCAATTATAGACATCGGTGACATCATATTGCGTACCGCGAAGTGTGATTACGAATTATCATAAGAATAGTGGGGTAAAGTGATGTAAAAGTTTCTTCTGCCAATGTGTTTACTAATTTGATTTTCTTCACCATTTACAAAGCAGAAACGGGGAAGACATGAATTAAAAGATCAACAATTCGCTTGCAAACTGTTTGATCGGCGAGCGATTGAAAAAAGGGAGAAAAGCGCGAAAGGTAAAAAACAGACGTTTTATCCGGAAGGGTAGAGCTTGAGTTCGAATTTCAACCTTTATGCAAATTTATTATAAAAGTTTTTAGGATTACTTTTCTTTCGTGTCCTTGAGGATGGCAGTGTGTAATCAGAGGGTAAATAAATTGCAGTGTTTGTATTTGGGAGTATCAGATTGAAAACACAACTTCCCAACCTCTACAAACATTAAAACGGAATAACTATGGCATATGAATTGAAATTTTATCCCCTTAGAGTTCATGGGACAGAATAAACAATGTTCTTATCAATTTTAATTTCTGCCATTCAACCGAGATTAACGTATCAATGGTATTAAGTGACAAAACGAAATGAGCAAGAAATGTAAATTAAACATTCATGCAAAATATAGATCCATTTGATGATCACTCATCCCGTTTTGGTCCGTATTAAAACGAGAAGATTATAGCCATAGATAATTAAATAATAAAACTTAAAAGTAAAGATAGAATAAACAAAAAGTCCGTAGTTAATCAAGATTTTAAAAATAACGAATAAATTCTGCCAGAAAACTACTAAAAATAACTATAAAACACTTAAACAAATTATTTTGTTTATTCGCAGTGAACTAAGCTGTAGGAAGTTGCGGTTTTTCTGTTTTGGTATGCATTTTTTCCCTTTTTCACTTTTTCACTTATAGTCAGTGTATTGACGGACATGATATAAAAAACACGTGACATTGGTTTGTCAATGACGTCACAAAAGATGTTTTCCTAAACGGTGTTGCAAACCTTAATTTTAGAACAAACACACAAGAAGTCCAACGACTACTGCAAAACTGATTTAAAACAACGTATATTGTTTTCTATAACAATATTTCGGCTGGCCATGCCAGCCTTCTTCAGGTTTACAGATGTTACTGAACTTATGTAGCAATCACAATATTATATAAATGGAGAATGTCGCAATAAAATGGACAGGCGGAAATGACGTACAACATAAAAACTGGAAAGGAAAAATACTAAGGATATGGATTACAATAATTCGTCACAGCGGTTTAGGCCATGAGGTTCAAGAGTCATGGCCTTATCTATCAAATGCGACTCCCTGGCCTTACGAACTGAGTCACGTGAAAAATGAATTTTCTCTAGTGGTATTAACAGCATGTCAGTATGAGAATGGTTAGAGTGAGAGAGAAAGTGTTCAGAAACAGTAGTGGGTTTAGATTTAATGTTAATTTTGTCGACTGCACGTCTGTGTTCGTTAAATCTGTCCTTGAGACGTCACTTAGTTTCACCTATATATTGTAAATTACAACGGTTACATTGAACCATGTAGATCACATTTTTAGTGTTACAAGTGATGTGTGAAGTGATGGAGCGTGTTTCACCTGTAGCGTAAAAAGTGTAACTTGTGAGGCCGTTAGTAATGTATGGACAACTGTATGTAATTTTAGGAATTTTCACCACCAAAATGTTACATAAACAGTGTAAACAGTAAATTCGCCTTTTATGGTTGAAAAGGTTATTTAGTCTTTAAGCTATTTTACTAATTAACAAGACACGTGACACAGTTCCGGCTTTATTTACCGACTCCTCATGGATTCCTATATCACGCAAACACACATACAAGGCGAATTTTTCAGAACCTCTTTGAAAGCCTCTGAAATATACCCAAAAGAACTTGTTGCTCTTTCATTATCCTTCCCCATTTTAGAGTAAATACTTTGACCGTTTATACTACTACATGAGAAATTTCTGCACTTTGATTGCCTTAGATCGAGCAGTGGTATCTCCCGGGGATATTTCACCTTATTTTGAAATACCCACATGTGAAAATTACAAAACCTTTGCGGGTAGTAGTATAAACAAATAATAGCATAATTTGTACGTGATATTTGGCATAAATACAACTCGTGATATTTCAAAATTGTCTCAAATTTCACTCGCCTGACGGCTCGTGAAATTACGTATAACAATTTCGAAATATTACTCGTGGTATTTCTGCCAAATATCACTACAAAACATGCTATTACGTATACTAATTACAAGTCTCGTGATCTGTCGTACAGGTATCTATTGTTGCAGTATCTGCTTCGCATGACTATAAGACCAGGTGTACTGAAGTCAGGAGCTCATTACGCGACGCCAGCATCTTTCACTACCTCTTCTACTTCACCATGTTTTTTTTTTTTAATTCTTTGCAAAAAAACAATTACAAATCATTACAGAAATTTACAATTCATTGCAATTTAGTCTAATTATCGGTTACTAAAATTTATGTTACATTAAAATAGACATAGACATACATATAGACATAGGTTATTTTACGACGTGGAGCACAGGAATCGTAACTCGTTAAAACGCTCTCTCTCTCTAATTTCACGGAGAGGAAAACAAAATGAGAAACAGGAAAAATAAAATAGAAAGACAAAGTCCACAAAACAACTACAATAACAAACACTGTTTCTATCTCTATTTTCATTGTATAATCATTTACCTGTATATTATTCTATCTAGTATTTATAATTGTATTTAATTATCAACCACTTATGTAAATTTTAAATTTAAATTTTAGGAGCCTTTGAAAAATATTTTCTTTTTTTGCCTCCAATTTAGCCGGGTATAGATCAAATTATATTTTTGAGGGCCATTGTCTGAAAGTAGTCCATTTCTTGCTAAAGGATGCTACGTTATTGTTATCGAAAACAATGTGTTTCTCCCTTTCCATGGAGCGTGTAACTAGCTGAGTGTACAATTGTAGCATAGGGAAGGTATGTAGTTTGCAACTAGTCGCCCTATGTAAGGGAATCGAAGCACTCTTGGATTCTGGATTCCACGCCGTGGATTCCGGATTCCAAGATTCCAGATCTTTTTCAGTGGAACTTTGATTCCGGATTCGGATTGTTAGTGGGATTCCGGATTCCTACACCTGTATTCCGGATTCCACAAGCAAAAATTTCCAAGATTCCGTATTCCAAATGCGAAAATTTCCCGGATTCCGGAATCGGGATTCCTTTACATGGGGCGAATTTTATATATAGTGTCTAGCGATAAGGTAGAGGTGATGCATAGGAGTAGATATTGCATATATTGTCAATCAAGCCCAGGTAAAGAGGTGCGGTAAGAAGGGAGGGATTTTTGTCAGATCAGGATTTTCAGAAGTCCACTGCGAAACATTATTCCACAAAGTCTGAGATAATCTACAGTCCCAGAAAAGATGTGTAAGTGTCTCTGGGAAATCAACACACAAAAAAAACATGAGTCTTTTAACTTCCTTTTTGCCTATCTTAACAAGGAAGTCGTTTGTAGCTATCCCTCCGTATGCAGAAATTTAAATTGAAATACTTTTAACTTTGTTTCCGTATAAATGGTAGCGGATAGGTGTTTTCCCTGTTCACTTGTACGTTTTAAAAAAAAAACTTCACTTTATTTTAAGAACGATCAGTTTTGCCGCGATCAGTTATTCTAAATAGGATATCTTTTATAGTAGAACCACAAACCAGCCAGGAAAAACCTACAGCCCTGAAAATGGTATCTTAGACCTTTTAATAACGTTTAGTTTTCCTTTGAATGCCCTAATAGACGGAGAAGAGTTTTCATTTTCGCGGGATAAAAGACTTGAAAATGTATCTCAATAAACCGGAAAAATTCGCAACTCATTGAAAAAAGAAAAAAAAAAAACGAAAAAGGAACTCCTAACCGCGCCATGACAAGGAAAACAGTTTTGTGACGTTATATTATAAAATGCTACTTGATTTTTTTGGGTGCAATTAGTATTCTTGAGTAAAATTTATGGCGAGCTAAAATGATACGATTTGGGGCAATTTTTTAAAGGTTTATGTTACCGGAAAAAAAGTTTGTTTACATGCGAACTCTAAAGTTCAAAAGCCGCCTTCACAATTGCGGCAAGTTCGCTGCCGTCAATCATAATTACGATGACAAGCAACGAACCTTGAAACACGGAAACACACAAAACGGATCGAAATCCACCAATCACAAATCAGAAACCATGACCTTTTGAACCTGTTAAAGTAAAGTTTTGTTTCCTAAGAGGTCCGTTAAGATGATTGACGGCAGCGAAAAGCGCAATCGTCAGTTGGCTTTTGAACTTCAGAATTCGCATGTTTGTGAAAAGAGCTGAAAAGCGCAGTAACACGAAATGAAAAATACAGATCATAGGGGTGTCGGTAAAACGCGGGCTCGGAGTCGGGGCCGGAGTCTATCTTCTTTTTTTTTTTTTTTGAAAGAATGCTATTTTAGGGTTAGGGTTACTGTTAGTGTCGACCCGAACCCAAACCCTAAAACAGCATCATTAAAAAAAGGGTAGACCTCAACCCCAGTCCCCGCTCCGACCCCGACCCTGGCTTCTTCTGACAACGTAGGGCCCGTTTTTAAAGGAAAACTATGGATCCAATTCTTTGAAGTTTCATAACTCGAGCTGTTCATACGTGTCGTAGCGAGAAATGGTTTTCTGTTTTTAACTCCCCTTCTAAAGCTTTTTTCACCTGATTTAGGTTTGAGAAAATTTAAAATTTCACTTAATTAACCCAATTTGGTGGCGCCAGTCCGTGTTGTGGCATCATAATACATTTTGCGTCAAACAAAAACTTGAAATTATTTGGTCAACAATCCGAGCATGTGGCAAGTTTGGTCAAGGAATAATAAGAAATGCAGAAGTATACGTTAAATTAGCTTTGATTACACCTTTAGAGGTGGTTTCATTTGTTCATTTGTTCATTCATTTATTCCCATTCATTCATTCATTCATTTTTATTGGCCAATTAATATTAATTACAATATCATTTTCTCACTTCCAACAAATAGCAAAAACTACACTGAACAGGTACAAACATTAACCACAAGGGACTGCAATGGACCGCAAACAAATATGCCGAAGAACGTAGGATCTGTGAAAAACCTGATCAGCAAAAATAAATTGGTAACATTTATAGAAAAATACACAGACAAAATTATCTTAAATTTACAAGAGTTGTGGCCCCTCACCGTGTTTACCATTTTATAAGGGAAAAGGGTGCGTAGGAAGAGGAAAAAAGTGTATTGAAAATTAATGTAATGACGTGGAAAATAAATACGCAAAAAAGTGTGCTTGGGAAGTCCAACACGTTGGACTCGTTATTTTGGGTACGACGTTCGATTGATGCTCGTTTTCAACAAAGTCCAGCAAGTTGGATGGCGTTGCATTCGTTTGGCCGGGCACTTAAATTGCGTGCTCTACATTGTGCAAGACTTGAGATTCAGACTCGCTGAATACTCCTTGCAACCTCAAGAAAAGTCACTCGTAGTTCTCTTTGAATTACAATGTGGAACGGGTTGTTTTCATACCGAATAAATGAAAAAGTTTTTTCATTGGTTCATTACAGTTGTTTTGAATTGATTTTAAGCCATAAAATAAATCGTTTAGCGAAATTATGAAAATACTTCATTTCACGGCATGACAGTTTATCCTGTTTTCTTGCCATCTCTGCTGAATATATTTTTAAAAAATTCCGTGTTATTTGCCTTTATTCTTCGATAAAGAATATTTTAAAGGGCCGCAAGAAAAATAAAATTACTCAGTGTAAGATCTTTAGTTTTTATGATAGTTTACCTTGTTATATTTTCATTGTCTCAATTTCATAGCTCATATCAGCACAACAATGGGGATATTATGTTTCTTTCTTAAAGGAGAAAAAATAGATATATATTGGGAGTGTTTAATGGATCATGGAAACTAAATCTTAGCCACAAACATCTGGAATGGCTGATTTCATTCATGACAAACAGACCACAAAAAATGTTAAAGAATGCAAATCTATTTCTGACATAGGGGGGAAAGGTTTACAGAGAAATGGAAAACGCAAAGTCTGGAAGAAATATGTCACGTCCACTGACAACCTTTAAAATCATACTGATGAAACGAAAATAGTAATAAAAAAGTATTTAAAAAATTTAGTACGAAAGTAGGTGAGGTTTAATAAACTTATAATTCAGAAAAATATATAACGCACAATTTTCATATAACTGGAAAATTTTTTTCATGATGATATTTATAATTACCTGTTCGTATAAGTATACTTTGAGAGTAAAAATCAAAGGATCTCACCTTGTATTGTTTGAAAAAGTACCATAGTAGTCATATTATAAGCTATAAGAAGCATATTTCATGATTCGTTCTAATGCTTTGTTAGTGTCGGCTCATGGGTGTTAGTAATTCAATGACGAAAGCTAACTTGAAAACTATAAGACATAGGGTGGGCGTATTTTCAATTCCATGGACAGGTTGCTTCAACTAAAATGACTCAATGATTTTAATTGAACCAATATTAGTTACATAAATACATAACTTTACTTTTCATTACTTATTAAACAAACCAACCTCGTCTTATTCAAATACTGTAAAACTTTGTTTCCTTTTGTGGAAGGGTGGAGGTCAGAAACAAATAATTCACTACCTTACCTTACTGATTTCTTTACTCCGGGTCGAACGAATTTAATTTACGTTATTTCTCATTTGTGAATCCATGATCAGTTAAAGTTAAAGGGCTTCTGAAGTAGCGAAAGAAACACGCCGGTGAGCCACTGAGTAAAATTAAACGAATATTTTAGTGACACTCTGATCACAAGTTAAATTGATTTGAGTTTTTAGCAGAACGCTGAAAGGTTCCTTATGACGTCATTAATATCTTGCAAATGGTTGGAAATCGTTCCGGGTTCCTTAAATCGGAAAAGATAAAAATAAAAAAACAATAAAAGAAAAGAAAGGAAGGCAAAACTTTTCAGTGTCGCATCAATACTTGTGCTGAGAAGCACGTACGCGATCGTTTAGAATTTAAGACGTAGTCTTCCTCAAACACTAAAGAAACAATCGTTTTTTTTTTATAGCGGATCTTCGCGCGCGAAGCGGAGCACCATGGGTAACAAAATTTAGTACTCTAACCATCCGAGAAAATTTGGTTATGACGACAGCGTACTCCGTCCGTCCGTACACTCTTTTGGGGGTGAGGGAAGGGAATCAGGTGTCCGCCCGTCGGGGGGGAGGAGAATGATATATTTTCTTGGGGGGAGGGAAATCGCGCAAGAAATGGTGTGACCCTTGTCGTCGCGTTCAAAAACTTGGTGACCGTCGAAAAAATTGTTATGGCAACAAACAACAGCGGATCAAATTATTTGTATTTGCTAATAAGTGGAAAGAGAAAGAAGAGAAAGGCACAGAACGAGAATTATCAGGCGAAGAGCTAGCGAAGAGTAATCGCCGAAGTGAAGTGTCTATGCTGCATCTGGAGTCTTGTTTACTGATAGCTGAAGCCGACAGAGTTTTATGTCATCTTATTATGCTTTAACCGTCCTTTTTTACTGGATCTACTCAGATAGAGCTGCTATGAAGATTCGTTTGTTACTCTTGGCTGGCGCGTTTATTGGGCTTTTGGTTTGAATGAGCCACTTGACAAGAAGTATTAAAGCTTTAAAAAATAAACTTCTCTTTTGACTTAATACTTCGCCTTTCTAGATGCGTAAGAGGGTTGAAAAATCTTCAGCTATTCTGGCCTTACTTAATGGCTATCACGAGCTGCATCTCGACCGGTAAGCTTGAGTAATTACTGTATTGCATTTGACGTTTTTTTTTCTGCGTGGTTTCATGTCTATGAAGTCGAGCATTGTTTATGCCGTCACTTTACGCATATTAGTTTTGTAAGATTTGAGACAATGATCTGACCTAGTATAGAATTTATAAAGTCTTCAGACATTTTCTGACCGCGACTAGAGAGAAGTCGTTCTGAAGAATATTTAGATTATTTCGACCTATAGGTTGTAAAAAGAAGCTTTGAGCGTTGTTCTTGCCTCGAAGTTCATCTTGAAAAACAGCAACAGGAACACGGCGAAAATCTGCAATTAAGGTTTTATTCATGACTCAGGATTTTCAGAGACACTTCACTTTCAATATACATATCTTCGTGAATAAACATTGTTGTCCTTTTAAATGTTTCATTAAATTATATTATTTTCTTTTCTTGATTGTTTGTCAAACCGTCCCTTTCTTATCCAATAAGAAAGAGACGGCTTTTCTGTTTGTTATTTTCAGTCGTACATGAACATAGCATACAGGAGAACTCAAAATGTCACGTGTATCAAATACATATATGGAGTTTAGAAGTAAAATGCACACGAAAATGATTCTGAGACCTCTTCCTGCTAGTGTTTATTCAAACACTCGACAGCTCCCTTTGGAAGTTTGGACTCAGCTTGGCAAATTCAGAAGTGGCTAAGTGGACGGGTGATTTTGGAAATTCTATTAAAAATAGATGTTTTCGAAAGTTTTTGCTCAAGCCGATTATTTAATACCCTGCATAATTGCATAACAGCAGAATGACCTGACTGAACAGTCTCGTCTTATGGTGCATTCTCTCTATACGTGCAACGTTTTGTTGTCATATTTTTATAAGCTTAATTTGTTGTAGAAAAGGGAAACGCGTGCTTCAATCGTCCTGGATATTGAATGAGTGTAATTTGTCTTGTAATATTGTTCTGTAAAAACTGCAGAATTATATAGAGAATATTACATGGTCGCGCGGAGATACGAAATTTCTCTTCGAGTGTTGAAAAATTTTTTCACGAGTGAGCGCACTTTTCGCACGCCATCTCATACCGCGAAAAATGTAGCCTCTTCTCGCAGGGTATACCAGATTTGTAAAGTAAACTTGTAGCGTACACAAAAAAAAATCCGGCCTGATTCAGTTTTCATTTTGGCCTTTCCTTTAGACAGAGAGATAAAAAAGATAAGTTACTAGTACTGCGTGTAAATTGGCTGCCACCGAGGACTATCGTGTCTTAAAGGCCTTTCAGTAATATAAAACCTGATTCCCTTCCCTCACCCCCAAAGAGTGTACAGACGGACGGAGTACGCTGACGTCACAACCAAATTTCTCGGATGGGTAGAAAAATAAATTTTCTTACCGATGATGCTTCGACTTTTGCCAGCAAAATCTATCAATCCTCGTACAACCGCCACTCTCCTAAGCCAAAGTTTAGACTAGTTCTCCCTCATATGGGCAAATTGTTGAGTTAGGTGAGGGGTAGCAGGGGCTGTTTGTCGTAACTAACAATTTTGCAAACATAAATTTGTTCAATTCCTTTAATACTTTTGTATTGGCGATGGCAGCGACCATATCTTTGAGCATATGCTTAGTGAAACGGGGATGACATTTCGTCGGACCTCACAGCAGATATCACTTGGAGGTAACGCCGTAAAGCTAGTTGAATCTTCCAGACGCTTAGGTCTTCACTTGCTCAGGTGAATTAACCTCGTTACATACGGGGTTTTATGATTTGATCTTGTTTTTTCCAGTATCTTCCTTCATTTTAACCTTAGACCGCTGTGTTTAAGACCAGAACCACTTTGGACCTTAAACACTAATTTTTTCAGATCACGTGACCAGCCACGCTCATAATTATGCAAAATTTGGACTTTGCAGATTACACCACTTTACTGAAAGTGACCACAATCGTTTTTCCTTCCACAATATTTCATTTAAAGTAAAATAAGCTAAATTAATCGGGATTTGTGAAATGATCCATTCCTTCGTAATTACAAGAAATTTTTCTCTCGTCCCAGTCTCCCTCTTATCAAGAAACGTTATACTTTACAAAACGTAGATAATTTAAGATAACCCCGATCAATTTCATAAGCTTTGTGTCGATAGTCATTGACACAAAATTAATATTACAAGTGTTATTTATAAAGTGGTGTAAATTTGGATTGAAATAAAAAGTTAAGAGTGGGTGTGGCAAGTCACGTGACAAAGATAATACATTAGTAATAATAAAAAAATAATGCTTATGGGGAGTAGATATTGAATTTAAAATGTTCATGCGAAAGGTAAAATCCCTACTAAAACAGACGACCCCCTCCAAATTTGCACTGCCCCATTCCTTAATTGAACTCAGATGGGACACTCATGTATAAATAAGCTAATCAAGCTCACACTAAAAAGTTGAGCCTGCTAAGATCTTTGCATTTCCTTCCTGTAGTTAAACCTAGAAAAGATTTCTTCTCTAAAGTCATCTTACCATCTGTTACATATGGCATAGCTGTGGTAATACGCTCTTTACAGAACTTTAGAAAATTCATGTTCGTGCCGCAAAAATCATACACAAATGAGTCAGACTAGTTAACTCCCTCTGAAGAAATCCTTCGCTAAAAAAAGACTACAGTTACAAGGATGTCAGTCTTGACGTACACCTCTTTTCACGTTACTGCCCCAAAAAGTATACAAGAACGTTTTCAAATATATAACTGACAAATACAAACTCAGAAGAAAAAAGTGTTTTACCCTCTCCAAGCCCACCTAGCTGGAACTTTCTAATAAAATCTGTCAGGTATAGTGCGGCTAAACTATGGAGTGGCCTGCCCAATAAGATCAGAGCAAAGCAAAGCTTAGTCGCCTTCAAGGAAGGGTTTAAAATTGTCAGCCGGGTAAATGTTTTTAGTAAAATCCAACTAGTGGTCTATTATCAATGCCGCGTTCTGATTGCTTGAGCTACCACTAGGTTACATGTTATAGCCCACTGGTAGCGAAAAGCGCCGGCTTTGAAAACCAAAACAATGGCGGCTGAATCGCGTTTTGCGAGCTAAATTTGTTTTCTCTCGATATTTTTGACCAACTAGTTGGATTTTACTAAAACAATTATTCCTCTCGCCCCCATGGCCTCTGAGTCAAAAGCCTATTCGGCCTTCGGCCTCGTGGGCTATTGACTCAGAGCCCATTCGTGCTCGAGGAATAATTGTTAATTAGTCTCTTTTCGTTACTGTATGTTATACACGACCACATCAGCATTTATCGTGTTTAAATAAAAGATGTTGTTGTTGTTGTTGTTATCTTGATTCCAGGAATCACATCTGGGATTTAGTCCAAATTTAATTGGACAATTCAGTATATTTACGCGTTAAAATGTATGCAAGGTAAGGCAACTGCACTGAAACAATTCAAATATCTTCTACTTACGACGCGCTATGAAAAATAACAAGTAGAAAACGAGAACAAATTGTTAGCTAAAAATTTCTGTCACGTGATATGTTTTGTCGTTCGCGCTTGCCATGCAGTTGTGTCTTCAAGGTCTGTTTAATTCCGGAGGGTTTGAGGGCGCGCAGTGCGATAGAGTCCTGATCTTAATCCTTAACGATCAAACTGATTTTTCGCCCAAATTCATATCAGAATTTAAATTTCGTAATGTTAAGCAAAAAACAGATGGAAGAAAAAAAAAGACCAGAAATGAAAACGAAAAAAGAGGCGACGGAATATTCTGAGGAACAGAGAGAAATCACAGCTGTTTCTCCTCGCGCCTCAGCGATTGAGATTTAATACTGATGATGTAAATCAATGTTTTCATAATAAATCCAGTAGTTATGCATGGCGTTCCAAATGTAAATTTGTTTGATTTTATGTGTCTCCTTGTAAATTATGATACAGTATTGTGCCCTTCGGCGGACGAGCTCCAGCAAAGCCAAAATGCGTCTGCAAAAGAAGTCAGAATACTTTTGAACTTGATAAAAATTGACTGTTTTGTAGTTGATTCATCAGCGTTTACATTTCACCTTTGTGACAGTTTGTCTTCTCTCTGTTGTTCGTAAACATTACTTAACAATATAATTCCTGAGAGAGCTCCTGAACAGATTCCGGACAGATTTTACGTCATCAGATTGGAATTTCTGTCCCTGAGGTGAAACGTCCCTGGAGGGGAGGAGGGGGGAGAGGGCTGTTTTCGCAGACTAAGAGAGAGATTGAGAAAACAGCACGACAAAACAGACAACTCGATTGTTTTGTCTCTTATCTATCTAATCGATCGTTGTCAGTTTGTATCAATAGGCAATACCTCATCAACATATAAACCAATCATTTGTGTTGTCCCCCAGGGTTCAGTTCTTATTTGATTTTCACCTTTTTGCTGACGATTCAAATTTATTCTCGGCAGATTCATTTTTGAAATGCTTAGAAACAAGAGTGAATCAAGAATTTAAAAATGTCCATGATTGGTTTTGTGCTAGCACATTGTCTTTAAATATTGATAGCGGAGCTCCTCGCGCGCGCGTGGGCGGAGCCCCATAGCTAAGGTAATCTACCCATCCCAGAAAATTTGGTAATCACGTGACCGACCGAGCGACCGACCGTCCGTCCGCACCGCAGGGAAACCAATGTTCAATCTCACACTTTCTAGCTAGTTTGGGAGCCCAGGGAGCCTTGGAGAAAACTATCAATGTTGTGATCAATTGACAGCTGTCAAGACAAGGTATCCGCTGACCAGTATCGCCTGGCCGTATCGCGGGCTCAGGTGTCGACCCATCCAGGGCGAGTATTTTTTGAAGTTATCCGCTGACAAGTTACTAGTTTTCAGATGATCGCAGGCTCAATTTTTTTTTAAAATTTATATGAAATATGTTGTGTTTATGTCATTATGGTCCAGCACTATTAACATTTTGATTTCAAACTGACTTCGGAAGCGAAAATTCAGCCAGTTATTTAAAAATGCAAGAAGGGAAAACAGATGATAGTCAAGCTTTGGTCACGCTCCACGTCCAATTTTTATGCCCTGATTGGTCAAAATTTGACAGGTGAGTTCATGCGGAAAATTCATACAACATCTTGAAACTTGTTTGCTTCAACAGCTGACGGAAGCTGACAGAGTTTTGTGTCAACTTGTGATGTTTTTAATAACTGTCCTTTTTCACTGGATGTACAAAATGAAAAACAGCTGCTACCAAGAGTCTTCTGTTAACGTTATTCATGGCTGGTTTGTTTATTGAATTTTTGGTTGAGAAATGCGCTGCTTGTCAAAGTCGGAAATCCGATTTCGGATGGCATCGTTTTTGTTTTTCACCTTGCTGGATGCGTAAGCGATTCAAGCCTTACTTGATAGCTTTCAGGAGCTGCATCTCGAAATATGGTAAGCCTGAGTTATCATTGTATTTATATCTGTTTTCATGAAGTCGAGCGCAGTTTATGAGGCTAGTTTATGCACGTTTGTATTTAGATTTGAGACACTGATCTGACCTAGTATGAGGTTTGACATAAGCTTACAGAACTTTGAAAAGCCTTTAGTCGATATTTCACCGCACATAACAAGAAAAACCGTTCCGAAGAATATTTAGATATTATTTTGGCTGTAGAAAGGAAACTTTGAGCGATTTACTTGTCGCGAGTTCATCGAGGAAAACAGCAAACACCGGGAAGCCGGCGGCTTAAAATTAAACTTTATTTTTAAGCTTAAAGACTCTAGGATTCTTATAGACACTTAAATACTTGTTTTCGTGAATAAAACTTGTTGTCTCTGTAAATATTCTACCGAATTATATTTCTAATCTTTTATTTATTGTTAGTTGTCTTCTACAATTTTCATCGCTTTGCCGCCCTTTGCCGTTATTTGTTTACATGCAGTCGTTCATAAACATCGCTTGCAGGAGTACTCAACGTACCGCGCGTATTACACATCGCCGTGACGGTCATAAAACTATCAATAAAAAATAAACACAATAAATTCTTTATTATGTTGAAGCGTAACTCTGTTAAAATTTCTTTGCAAACTTGGTAGGTGATTTTGGATTTTTTTTTAACGGTTTCGCTAAAAGCCCACGCGTGCTTCGATGGTCCTGAATATTGAATGAATGGAATTAGTCTTGAAAAATTGTGAAACTGACTGCTAATTGTCTGAGGTCTGGCGGTCTGTATGATAAAAACAGCGCCTCATAGTACTCTTTCACCTCAGATGTGATGTATAAAAAGTATAAAAGGTTGATTTGCACGCACCCAGATTTGTTGGCAAAATTTTCTAAAGTAAACTTGTCGAACGTAAAAATTCGGCCTGATTTGTTTTCCAAGAATTTGTTTTCCACGCCTAATCTACCGTGATCAAGAGCCATTATTGCTCTAAAATGTGACCGAAGATGATTGCCAGCGCTATTTTTTGGGTGTACACATAAGGCTATCAACTCGATGC
Organism: Porites divaricata; assembly: GCA_038088405.1. NCBI lineage: Eukaryota > Metazoa > Cnidaria > Anthozoa > Scleractinia > Poritidae > Porites > Porites divaricata. Next base: position 13,926,508 of record JBBMOI010000012.1, on the reverse strand, counting down.
AAGATTTGTTTCACTCTAAAATCACTTAGCCTGTCCCTCAAAAGTCACACGAATGTGCCCTTAATTTAACTGATTTGTGGATTACAAGTTTATTGTTTGTTTTAAATTATAAATTTATTAATGGAGCTTCGCTTTTAGCCCTGGCTAAATCTATATATTAGAACAAATTTCGTTGTCTTCCGACCATCTCAGAAAAACTTGACTAAAGCCATTCTTTAAAAACCATGAGTTTATTAAACAGAAAGATCATATCAAACAGCTAGGAGTTGTCATAGACTCTCATCTAAATTTCAAGGAAGACATTCACCAGCAAGGCAAAAAAAAATCTCCAGGGGAGGGGCGTAGCATCCTTTACGCAAATAAGCACGTGCGTACTTGAGAAATTGGTAGGATTTTTTTTAAAAAAAGATTTTCTGTTATAAGTAAAAACCATTTGTAGTGTCGTGACTTGACTTTGTATTGTCCAGATTTGTTCTTGTCTGTCTCGGTGTTACAATTATTTCGCATCATTTTACACATAAAATACAACAGTTTGAGTAGTGGAATGTGATAAATTCGAAACATTCTGATGATGCCACAATACATTGCGTATCCATGAAAAACGGAAAAGAATCGACCCTAACTAATTATCGTTCCTTTTAAGATTTATCTGCGAAGTTTTCCCATTCAAAAGCTTTTCATTTTTTAGTTTTTTCTCTCTCTCTCTCTAAATGTCGAAAACGTCTTTCAAAGACTACTTTGATGTCATTCAACTTGGAAATCATGGACCAAACCATGCCGACGATAATCCACGTAAGCTGAAGCAAACTATTTAGTGCACGTGTGGCCATGGCGCGGTATCAACAAGAATTTTGTAGGAAATTTACTCCTAGCGAACAGATGTAGTATTTTCTTCAATGACAAACTTTAGAGATATTCAGAACAGCTGGAAATAAATATATGCCGAAAATAATTGTTTGTTCCTTTCCAGTGGTCACGATCGAAATAAGGGAAAAACTCAAAAAGTCAGCAAAGGCCTAAGCGTGGACCAAGCGTGCGGGAAACTTACACAAACATGCACATGCATAATTCGCAGTTCTTCCAACCGATGCTTTTAAACTCCAAATTTCTGAACAAAAGGATGCCTCGCCTTGTGCTGGTGGTAAACATTCCAGTACCAGCTCAGAGAAGAACGTTTCAAAAACTTTTTTTGATACCACGTTTTATTGTAAACAAGGCTGTAAACTGCCATGGAAAGCAAAAACGTTATTTTGTTTAAGTTTTTGTAAAACCATGTGGACCCGTGTGCGTATTTGTCAAAATGGTCCCGCTATGCCCCTGCAGGGGCCTTTGGGATCTTAGCCAAACCCAGGGCAATTATGTTCCTGTCTGTAATTAGCTAAATCCTAGGAATCGACTTGGCCGTTTCTTTAAAAAAATGTATTGGCGAATGGCAGTCTTAACGCCTTTAGGCATCTCACCTACTGCAATAGATTGTTTAATATAATTCTTCAATAGGGGCACCAGGGCATCGTAAAACTTCCGTGTGAGTGATGCAGGTAACGATCACGAACTCAAGATTTATTTTGCATCCTATCATCAAATCTAAAAATTGGGTATAATCGAGAGGCTCAGAGAATTCTCCCAAGTGGCGCTCGCAACTGGAGAATTGGCTGATGAACTGTTATTATCCCTTCTAGCTTCTATTTCACATCGGATACCCTTGATAATAAGTTCAAAATAAAGCCATGTGGGCCACCGTAGCCTGCGGCTATGAATGTGTGCTTTTGCTATTCTCAGCACGCGATTTAAGATTTTATGGTCAGCGGGAGCTCCACTTTAACGCCTACCTACATGTAAGTCTCTATATTAAATATTGTAAAATGTTTTTAAATATTCCCAAGCGATAAATCGCTGGCTCATTTAAATTCATTAATATGTATATTTTATTTACTTGAGACGAAATTATAAATAAAAATAAAACGTTCCGTCGTCTTGAAGAGTTCTCGTAGTGTAAATTTACCTGGGAATACTTCCTAATGTAATATTATAATTCTATAACTCTGAAAATTGAATAACTGCATGGCTAAGTGGATCGTTTGTTATTTTAGTAAAAGAAAAATATTTTATTTGCGAAGACCATCTACTTATATTTTAAGAGCCGTAAAGAACGTATTGTGTATATGGCCATAACCTTCACTCAATATTTGGAGATATGATCGACCTTTCTCTTCTTCATTCGAATGCTGTCAGCTGATTTTCATTTTTCCACCTGCCCACGGTTCAAATGAAAAAAGCCGTTCAACACAGCTAAAAACGAGGACTTCAAACTTAACGGAGTCACCAGTTGAGAGGGAATTGTAGTTTACTGTAGATGACAAAGTGATTTCGCAAACATTTTTCTTGAAGAAAAAGACATTTAGTGATTTGCACACACCGCTAGTTAGATAAAGAAAGCACTGCATGACAAATTCACTCGAAACCTGTCGAGTTCGCACATGAAACACTAAATACGAAAACTTTTCATTTATACATTATTTATAGCGACGCTCCTTCTTCCAGTAATCTTAATTTTTCTTTCCCTTTGGTGAAATAAATCTCATAGGTTACCGTTATCAGGTTATACTGCTATAGCAGCGATCGCCTGGAGGTCTGTGAAGTAAATAAGCAAATTACTAAAACCGACAGATTTTTATTCATTCACGCTGCCAAAGCGATCAGCCAAACAGGTCTAATTATTTATTTTTTTAAATAAACACATTTTCGATAGGTAGGCTTATTACAAATAATCCTTTCAAAACTTAAAAGCGAATCCCTCGATGAATTAATGTTGGAAAAGACTTTTTAAGAAAATCCCCATTCGCTATTGGAATTATTATTAATATGCATTCATGTGCAAAAAATTACACGGTCGACGCAGTTCAAAGTTAATGTCGAAGTCTAAATTTTACCACTATTTTTTTCATTGATACAAGAGTGATGTCCATATTTAAATGAAAAATATCGGACTGAAAAAATTTTGAACTAGGCTATTCAAATGTATTATTGCAATTTTCTTACTCAAACAACTATTGAATATATTCGTTTAAATATTGCCAAAAGCTCGTTTCGAAAAATATTATTAGTTCGCGTGGGCGCCGCTTAAAATGTAACACATCAACTTCTCATATACTGCTTTACTATTTCTAAATTTAATGCTAGGAAAGGAAAAAAAATAGGACCCGGCGTATTCAACTACACTCTTCACCGGCTGGATTTTCTTACCTAAAAATGTAAACAAGGAAAGGAGAATTATATTCCTGTTTTCTCACCTATGAATATTTACTGTCCTAACGATGAATGTCTTGCTCCGTTTATCCAGTTTTCAATGTGCTCCGTCTGACAACTTTCTTTTAAATCCTAAGACAGAAAAACAAAAATCGTTCGCTCGCTTTAATTGCCCAAAATGGAGTCGAGCTCGGTCTTAATAATTTCAATTGGGCATTCAGCAAGGGAAATGACTTCCCGCCCAACCTTATCTAAATGTCCTTACCAAAACAGCGAGCAAGTTGTTAATTGACCACAGCTTTTAGTTTTAGCAAATGGCTACAAAAGAAGCCTAAGGACAGTATAGTATCTTTCGAAGCAGCTATAGTTTGACTTCGACGCTCCTGCAGACGGTGTAACAACAAACACCTAATATTTGCAAGAATATTCACGATGCCAAGTGAATTGTTCATTAATACCCCACGTAGTAGTCAACGGTGACGTTATTGGATTGTAAGAGGAAGTGCTCGCTAAATTTCTAGTTCAAAAAAACTAGTAGAATTCAAGAATTCATTAATATTTATGGAAAAAGCTTTGGAATACAGAGGTACTGCGACTGAGTTCTAGTCACAAGATATCCGGCCCGTGTTTGGTCCATTGCAGCTATTTTCGAGGTCACAACTTGTTTCACTGAAAATAACCGTTTGAAGGAGCAAATATTGCCTAGAAATTCTGAAACTTGAGAAAGGATAACCGTTGCATTCGTTAACGATGTCAAATAAAAATCGCGTTTGACATGGAATATTTTTGCAATCCAAAACCAGATCTGGGAACGAGATTTGAATGGATTTGCTTCAAATTTGCTCAGCGCAAATATGATGCAAATTTGTGCAAACTGGGGAATAAATCTGAGCAAAGGTGGTAAATGCCGATTTTGCATGGGAGTATATATAAATGCAAATTTTGCATTTAAGTATCTCTACAGATCGACTACAAAGTTTCGCAATTACTTATCTTTGCATAGCTTTTACACCGGGTGTAAATAGGTATGCAAATTCGGCATTTACCAGCTTTGCTCAGACTTATTCTCCAGTTTGCACAAATTTGCATCATATTTGCGCTGAGCAAATTTGAAGCAAATCCATTTTTTCGTCCAGTGAGCCTGCGAAATCATTCGTCTGTCCTCGTTCATCACCAGTCGCTAGATACGTTTGGCCAAGAGGGACGTCTGCCCCTTAGCGACAGAAATTCCATACTGACGTAAATCAATGTTTACATGAACCCGGTAGTCTTGGGGTTGCAAATGTAAATTTGTTGGTTTATATGTTTCTCCCGGTCGATTATGATAAAGTTACACCAAAACTCCAATGCTTCTGCTAAAGAAGAATTCGATATATTCCACGAACATTGACTGCTGTGTAGTAGATTCATCGCGTTTACGTTTGAACTTTGTTTGTCGCTATTAAAAATAGCAAAACAATATAACTACTAAGTCGACCAATCAGAGCTCCTGACCACATTTCGGACAGATTGTACGTCATAAGTGTGGAATTTCTGTTGCTGAGGCGCAGATGTCCTTGCTGGCGAAAATTCCCTGGCGGCGAGGAGCGTGGAGAAACGGCTGTTTTCGCAGGCTTCAGTTACTGAGGCAAAAGGGCAAAAGGACTCTAGAAACTTACGGAATAATAATAATAAGTTGGAACAAAAAGGAGCTTTCATATTTAATAGTTTCATGGCATTAAACTTTCTTACACTTGTTGCAGTAGTTTGGAATGATTGCGTGCGCGACAGAATAGCGTAAGTCTGTGTACCGCGATTATTTAAAGCAGCTGAAAAAGCTTAAGATTAAGAACAAATACAGAGTTTGATTCTTAACTCAAAAAATCGGGCACTCAAGATTTTCTTACGAAAATTCGTCTACATAAAAGTCACTTTCTTACCTACCCATTAATGAAATATACCATGATATTCTTTTAATTAAGTTCATTTATGGGTAATGCCTCATGCAGATCTCACTTTTATATCTTTGCACAAAATGCACGAGTTGTGAATATTCGCCTCTAAAAAACATTTGGACACTCAACGTATTTGCACACGAACGGAGCGTTCTAACGCCCCATAAGGGTACGTCCAGGCGGCACCGGACGAATCTTCGACCGGCTGAAAACTTTGACCGGCCCACTCTATTCGATATTTTCGCTCTGTTAATTCACAAGGAACTTTAAACGGCTAGGCGTCTAAATTTTCGTGCTGTTAAGATCATACAGAGTCTTGAATTCTTGAAATTTGCAAGGCAATTTTCCAGACCTGAAAAAAAAGTCTGAAAAATTGGTAAAAAGATGGCATTTTTTTTCAAACCTACAACGAGTGCTTAATAAGCGAGTTGTTTTATCGTAGGCAAATCCCGGCAATCTCGCCCGTAGCGAAGAATTTAATCACAGAGAGACAAGTTTCATAATTCTCATTTGTCGATCGCACTGTATCGTGGGTACTGACGTTTGCAGTTCATTTTGAAAAAAGGTTGCATGGTTTCTGCTTTTTCAAGATGAACAGTTGACCACCTAGATTGCTTCCCATACCTTATCACATTAAGACGTAATCCATCAGGAGAGTGCGCAATTTTAATTTTCAGTGGGCAAAAACCTTGTATATTGCATTCTTTTTTATATTTTTCAAGGGCTAAGGATGTAATTAGTTATCTGTAATGACACCAAAGAAAATTTCCTATGGGAGTCCGAGAAAATAAATGTCAAATTTCACAAAAAGACATGGGATCTTACACCGGCTGTTGTTTTAAAAATTCTTGTGAAATTTGACATTTGTTTTCTCGGGCTCCTATGAGAAATTGTCTTTGGTGTTATTTGAGATATATAACTATATCTACAGCCCTTAAAAAGTGTAAAAAAGGATACGATATTGTTTAAATTATTCTAATTTCTCAGTGCCCTAGTGGATTCCGTCTTAAAACAATTCTAGTGCAAGCTATCTACAAGTACTCTGATTGTGCTATTCTAACAAAAAAAAAAACGAAAAAAAGAGTCTTGGCCGAGCGGTTTGATTATCGACGTGTGCTATAGTCGGCCATTTTGACTAGTTTTCGAACACAGCTCACGGCATTGCAACGCTGGCTCTGGCATGGGCTGTACTCGACGCTTCTCCCCAAATCAAAAGCTAGCATCAAATAGCAAGATCATATTTGTTGGCGTAGCACGTTTTCAACAGTCTTTCTAAAATTTAATAGTCACATTGACATATTTAGTAACATTAAATTTTCAGTTTAATTTTAGTCATACATTGTTTTATTTATCTATTTTGAAATGTATGTACTCAGTGTTTAGTGTTGATGTTCGTGTATCTGTTTTCTTTATTGTTATGCTTCAACCATAATTGTAATTTTTTTCACTGTTCCTTCCCGCCTCGAATAGGTAAGCTATTTTGCGGACACGAATCAATGGTTATGATTTCTTTATTTATTTATTTATAAACATTATTTATACAGAAATTCCAGTTCAGCATAGCTGGTTTAAATGGAGATCTGTGCAAAAGAAGACGAATAAATAATAAAATATAGAAATAAAAGCAAAAAGTCATTCGAAGAGCTCATGAAGGTGAAAAACTAACTAAAATGATTTAGATATTTCTTGACTTTCAGTTTAAAACTAGTGAGAGACTGATCATGGCGTAAGTTACGAGGAAGAGTGATTATGATTTGTATCCAAGGTGTTTTTGATAAACTTGAACATCTACAGGAAAGTTAATTATATAAAGCCCTCAAGTATAAACACAACAAAATGCAAAAACGTTGTTGGGCGCCATGTTAACTACCTCAGTACGTCATTGAAAGGTCTTTTATATTATAGTCAAATTTACAGCAGGCTGGTCCATTTCTGCTTCAAATACATCATACTAAAAAAAACTTCGAATACTAAAAAGCCTCAAAACAAAAGAAAAGCAGAAGATCGAAAAAAAAAAAAAAAAAAAGATTCGACCTTCACGACCTTGTATAACCGGACCGACCATAGTTTTTCTTTCCAGTTAGGACAGTGGACTACCTGTGTATATTGGAGATTATAACTATAAAGTTATAATAATGAATACAACAATAAATCGTGATGGAAAGACTTTCAAGGAGTGCATTTAGAGTATGAAAACCTGTGATAGATTTTCTTCCTAGATCTGCATATGCGTTAAGAGGCGTACGTTGATTTTCTTATAATAATTATAGTTTGTTTTGAACACAATATGAGTGAATTTTTAATTACAAGTAAATCGGCGGGTTTTTCCCAAGATTACTGATTCACGCTTTCAGGCAAGATTTTTAAGAATGAACCAAATAACTGGCTCTTAGTTCTGGACACAAAAATTGGTCGACTCACATCTGTTGGCAAAAGCAAAAGTTTAAGAGGCTTTCCATTAGTTTCGTGTTTCCAAATGTCAAAACAAATTGTTTAATTATTTTAACAACTTCGCCAAAAGTTTCACCTTTTCCACTCTTAAACTGTAGAATAACACTCTCGGCTGGCTCTGTACATGACAAGGTAAAAATCTGCATGAAAAAGTAGCGAATCACAGCAGAGAAGTTATTCGCAGTTTACATTTTTGATACGATTGAAGACCTGTTAACATTTCATACGGCATGTGTCTGTGTAATCGAGTGTTTTTTACAAAGTCGGCCCTCTCGAAAATATTGAAGCAGACGTGTTGAACTGAAAAGTAAGTGCAACGACTTAGTCTCACTGACTTGTTGTACGATTGACCAATCTTCAGTTTCGTAGATATTGGAGCAGTGGAAGCGAAAGATTGAACGAGATAAATTAGTTTTTCTTTACTCAGTGAAAGATATCGTGTGTCTCTGATAATTTTTGCGCAAGCATAACAGGCTAAAATGTAAATCCAACGACATTCGTTAATAATAAAAACTACCTACCTCGCAACTAGATCGTAAGCTCAACACTGACAATTATTCAAAATTCTAGTCGCTGACCGAGTGATTCTTTTTCGGAAAGATTTTGAAACCAAGACGAGTAAGCCTTAATTGCACAGGCTGTTACTGAAATCTCATATTTCACTTAGTGGACGGTAACACAGATTTTCTCCTATTTGACGTCAGCGAGATGGATTAACCAACACTGAAATTCATACAAAAAAGCGTATTAAATTTTTAAAAGAGTGCCGCCCTGGCAGATGCGCTGAATGTTTTGAAAAAAATATTTCACAAGGGTTAAAGAAAAACTGCATAAAATCTACATGAGGAATCTCTGCTTTTTTTTTTTTTCGAGATACTTGGCCCGTAAGATGTGCACAAACAAGATTTGGAGCAGTTTAAGTCGCCCCTTTCTACGTTACTAATTCAACAAGCATTTTATTGTAGGCTGAAGCAGAACTAAATTGATTGACGATCTCCTCTCAAAAGGCTAATTGCATTTATTTATTGTCAGTTTTTATTGTTACATAAGCATTTAGGACCTGACATAAATCATTTTTGCTTATTAATGGTTCAGCATTCAACTTGCCCAATGAAATACGATTAGCCTTTTTTAAAGTGAATAAACTAGTGCTTTCTGATTGCCTCTTAGCAAGTAGTATACAAGATCGATAACGATTCACCTACCTACCCATCCCGTGGGCATAAATATGAATGGAATTAAATGACAAAAAACTTGTTTTGTGATATAAGCAAGAAATACTGTATTTGTGATTTAATCTAGGCATTGAAGTTATTGAATTCAAATTAATTTGCCCTTTAAACTTCAAAAGCTAAGTCACTGTGTGAACAGAACTTATTATGAATTTAAGAATATAAGCATAATTTCTTTTTAAAAATGTAAATCAAATAATTTCTTACCAAAAGAAAAGAAACAAAGAAATGCAGAAAAAAAAAGTAATAACAATAATTAATAACAATGTATGGCCACAAATAACCCCAGAAGAAACAAAAACACTAATTAAGAAAACAAGTAACTGGAAAGCCTCTGGTGAGGACAGGATAGCAAACTTAATCAAGAACTTGCCTTCCTTACACCAAGATCTGACAAATTCTTACAATGAATGTCTCGGCACCCCTGAATCTGTCCTGACTGGCTAACAAAAGGGATTACCTATCTGCTTCCAAAAACTCCTGCAGAAGACTATCGCCCCAAAGATCAGCTTTTAATAAACAAGGCCATCATCGAGGAAGTCAAAAAGAAGAAAAGAAACCTATCAGAAGCCTGGATGGATTACAAAAAGGCGTTTTAAACGTTTTAAAGACTCTGTGCCACATGACTGGATATTAAAATGCCTCGACATCTACAAAATATCACCAACCCTCATCCAGTTCCTAAAAGCAAATAAATATTCCATAGGAAAACAAGCCCTATCTTAAACCACTCAGAAGGGATACTATATTTAAGACAGATCAACATCAATAGCGGCATATTTCAAGGTGACTCACTCTCTCTCTCCTCTTCTGCATAGACCTTGCTCCACTATCCGCTCTCTTCGTTCTCAACAGCACCAGTTATGGCTATACTACAAGTACATGCAATATCAATCACCTATATTCTACGAGGATGACCTGAAAACATTTGGACCATCGTAAAAGGTTTCAGTGTCGACATCCAAATGCAGTTCGGACTAGACAAATGTTCCAAAGCTACATTCAAAAAAGGAAAACTTACCACCACTGAAAACATCATGCCAAATTGATCTTGACATCACAATCTAACAACTAAAGCAAAATGGTGCAAATAGGTGGGAGTGAATGAAGGGGTCGGGGTACAACATGCCAAAATGAAAGAAAATATTAGAAAAGAGTGCTATCGAAGAATACGAATAGTAACAAAATCGACTGAGCTCTTTTCGACATATTTTACAAGTCACGCCTCGAAAAGTTTATTTTATGTTTAATACTGATATTTTGATAAATCTGAATTTTACACTTAAGTCCAAACAGGAGTCTTTTACCCATGTCCTAATGTTCAATATGGCCACCATTTTGAAGAATCTAAAATTGGACAGTTTGGTATCTGAGTGTCACCACATGCATCCCAACATCGTTACATCATCTTATGCTGCTCAGAGCAGCCCTATCTATAAGAAGTTATCAATGGGGTGATAGCTTTGGTAGTTGACCGTTAATTTTTTCGTACGTTTGACGCTTGACGGTCAGATCTTTCGACGGATGAAGGTCTTTAAGTGTAAATTTAGTCCAAGAGTTTAAGAAAATTTTAACTTCAATCTGTATTATTTATATTAGTAAAATCCAACTAGTGGTCTATTATCAATGCTCCGTTCTGATTGGTTGAGCTACTAGCAGGCTATATGTTATAGTAGCGAAAAGCGTTGTCTTGTTGGCGGCAAAAAAGGATTTTTTAACTAGCTATAGTTGTTTTGTCTCGACATTTTTGACCAACTTGTTGGATTTTACTAAAACAATTATTCCTCTCGCCCTCATGGCCTCTGAGTCAATAGCCCATTCGGCCTTCGGCCTCATGGGCTATTGACTCAGAGCCCATTCGGGCTCGAGGAATAATTGTTAATTAACTGTTGTGTTTTGTACGTTGTCTTGGCCTTTTACTTAATATGAAATTTCGTAACATTTTCAGATATATGCAAACTTAAGCAAGTTGTAAGGTCTTGTAATGTCTTGTAATGGAAATTGCTTTTTTTTCCAGTTTAGAGATTATTCAGGAGCCAGCTAGAGGTCCTCGAGTGGTAAGATTTGAAATACCTTGAAACGTTTAGACGGTAGATTTTATTCCGCAGTTTTGACGGTTGACGGTACAAAATTACCTCTTTCGGCTACTGACGGTTAACCCCATTGAGAACCTCCTATAGGCGAACTCTTGGTACAATTCTCGCCTCATTATCAGCAAATTTTCATAGTTCTCTGATGAAACCATAAAATAGTAACCCTGAGTATTTTAAGATCATAGCAGGAGTAATTCTAATTAAATTTCCCCTAAATTTCTTCCCCGATTTAGACGTTCCTCGAGTATCTATGAGGAATGTGTAGCTCGTTATAGTTCTTGCTATCAAACAATTCTGCAGGTTTTTACCGCGGATATTTCGTTTAAAACTGCTTCCAAAGACTAACATACAATATTACGCTGGCGGCTACCATTAAACTATATTTACAAATATACCATGATGGCTAAACCAATCAATGATTCAGTTTTTAAATAAACAGGGCATTTCGACTAGAAGAAAGGGTGTCACTTGACAGTCAGTAAATGTCATAATCCAGTGGCCACCTAAGGAAACCCAACCGAATGGAGACACTTTCCAGATCAAAACAAATTTTAAGTTCAACTTGTATACGAATGAACCCACTGTAAAAAATGGCATTACCAGGCTGAATTCGCAAATTTAAAGGGTTTGTTTTTTGCTTCGATTTTTGATGCAATTCAGAGGCCACTTGAATCTGTAACTTCATAATACTTCACGTCATACTTAGTCGCTTTTAATAGTAAGAGCGATTTTCGTATGACCTTGAAATGAAAGCGCGCGAACAAAACAGAAACGACAAACGAACGGAAATAGAGCGATTTGATTGGTGTATCGAACGGAGACAAACGCGTCTGGCTTTTCATTGGTTAAGCGAACGCTCAGGTGAAAAAACTTCATGCCCGAGAACTTTCTAGAAATCAACCGATACTTCGCTTTGACGTCATACTACAACACGATTGGCCAATCGAACAATGCCTTCTCCATATTAGGGTTTCTTTGGCGGGAAAACAAAGAGGCCATGTTTTGATCTTTTCATCCATTGGCTGATGAAACAAAGAACGAACACTTACCGAAACCTTTTTTCAAGGTCATACGAAAATCGCTCTAATTGTTGAATACACAATGAATGAAGAAAAGGATAATTTGGATAAAACCGAGGAAATTACCGTTTACTAAAACTGATGACAAATCAAAGGATATTCCGGTTTATATCGCGTTGCGTTCTAATACAATGGAATTTGTGCCGGAATCACTGCTTTGTTGGGACATTGGCAGGGAACAAAAAAATCTACAAAAAGACTGTCAGTTGCCAATATTCAAAGACAACTTAGCAAAGTTACTACTACTAATTCTTAATGACAATAGATCATCAACAAACCTCTATTTTTATACTTAGGGAAGCTAGAAATTTTCTCTGAAAAGTGTGTGTGTGTGTTGACTTCTTTTTTTTAAAATCAATTTTCGCACTCTGCTTCACCGGTTAATGCTTGATCATTTAAACAACGTTAAGATGATTTATCTACCATGCTACTATCTTTTAATTTGAAATTTTTTTTATATCATTTCGATTACTTAAAACTTGCACCTGAAAGCGATATCAAAATCCAGCCCCGAGGCTAGTGGTTCGTTATATTAACATTAACTACCCAGAATAAGGCGCCAAAGCCTGTTACGAAAAGTGGTCTTGATTCCGTTGCGGTTGCTTGTAAATGAAAAGGAGCAGTGGTCGCTTCATCCCATAGTGTAATTAAACCTCTGATGAAATATATTCACACATAGTGGTAAGGATTTCTAACTCTTAAGCCTGTAAAAAATTCTATTCTTTGATCATTCACAGTATACTACTTCTCTAACGATTTACTTTGCACAAAAAATAATAATTTATTTCAAGCATTTTAGCTCATTTTACAAAGTGAAATTCCTTAAAATTTTGGACTGAAGCTTTTGGGACCAAAAGGATTAAAACAGGCGGTCGTTTGTTCGTGGCGGTAACTGTAGATGTGGTTGCGACAGTCGCACATAAGGATTTCAGAGACTGAGGAAACACGTTCCCCTTCTTATAAGTGGACTCTGACCGTGCCGAATTCGTAATATCACACAAAGCTGCTGCATACGCAAAATGTTATATTTTAGTAATAGGGCAAAGATCATTCACTGGGGGATTTCGCCGTATCAGAAAACTTAAGAAGCGAAATATACTTTAACAAAGTTAATGACTTTGTCGAGTCGTCATACTACTGGTAAACCGACGTCCGTTTATATTAGTGCCGTCAATTTTGATTCATACTTCCCTAAACGACTATTAAAATTTTCCTACACCAGTAGCATGAATGTCCTAAAATTAGTAGTTCTCCAGAGTGCTTATAAATGTATTTTGTAAATGCTGTAGCGTTGCGGCTAATTATTTCAATGTACGATGACACAGAAAAAACCGAGTGAATAAGATCGATTCCAGAACTCGGTTCTTAAGTGGAATATAACCAAAAAATACTGCCTTAAGTTTACTTCACTGGGTTACGTCAACTTTAGAGACACACGTCAATATAAACTTTATCTTTACCGAGCAATTGACACAAAAAAAACCCAACAAATCTGCTCAGAACGTTGTTTTCATTTTCCTTACCTATTACCGAAAATCATCGACGAGAGAGGTTAAAATGTTTCCTCCAAACATGCGATCCGTGAAGGTTAAAAGTGCGAAAACACGGAAAATCCAGCTGCAGTTTGTTTTCTCAATCCGAGGCTACTTAAACTAGTATTCAAATTAACACTCACCGATCTATAAAATTGTTACAATACCTTTTCACCCTAAACGTAGGATGATGATAAAAAATGAATGCTAATGCCTAATAAACAGCTGTAGAAGTCCGATAATTGTTAAAGAAAACAGGAGGTAAGTTAAAAGGTAAATAGATGACCATAATCGTCTGGCTTCTTTGAGAGGTAAGTAGGAGAAATAACGATATGCTCTTGAAAATGACAAAAGGTAAAACCAGAACTTTGTTCAAATTAGATGCTAAAACATATACATCTTTTAGCAACCTTCACCGCAACAGTTCACTTTGATGGTATTGACGAAAAACTCCATAGTCACTGCCAATCAAGTTATCATACTTGACATTTGGCAAATTAAAGTGTAGGCATATTTTATGTTGAAAATCTATTAAAAAACAGGATGAGAAAACAGACCATGCTGATTCCGGTCTCAGTTATTGGAAAACTTAAAGATAATGCGCAAAATGCTTCGTAAAATTCCTGGCAAATGATTGTCGTTTTTGAATTAACTCTGTTGCCGATTTAAAAAAAAAGAAAAAAAAAAAAAAGAAAGGAAAAGTATTTCCTTTTTTGCGAAGGGAAAATGAAGGTAAAGAAAACGCAATTAAATGCTATTTGATTATGTCCATGGGTGTCAAACACAGTTTCCTTATCATTCCCCAATGGCTTCCCGGTGGAAAGTCCCTACTTTAAATTTCAATGCCTACGCTTATGTTAGCGCGTATGAAGTCGAGATGTACATGTGAAACAGTTTCCTGTCCTTGTGCTTCTTGACCACGCAACGCTGAGTGGGTACTTAATCAAATGGTGCGACTTTCACCTTCGGGACTATAAAGGTCAAGTTCGCCTGCTGCGGGTAGGTGCTTAAGGATAGAGCTCACAGTTGACAGACCGTCATTACTCGAAAGAGCGCCGCGGCGCTTTTCTTCTACGAGTGGTGCTAATTTAGGAGGGGTGGGGTTCTGGGGACCTTAACTTCAAACTTGCTTGCTTTTACCAGGCAAATGAAAATGACTGAAGCTTATTTCAATATAGTTTCAACCAATCAGAAGCACTACCCAGATCTGCTTAAACATATTTCTCGCCACCATTTGCAAATTTACGGTTTAAAGCATGGGTCAAATGTGCGTTGTATTCGGAGAATGTCATTGATTGGCAATATCTCTCGCTACGATGCCTAGAAGAAGACAAAGTTTTTTCCCAAAGTATATCTTGAGGTCTCTTCTTCTGCCCTATTTTGTTTGGATAAACAAATTGGCGTTTCTGATAGATAAACATACTTTAATCTCAGTCTACATTTGGAATGGACGTACTCAAAGTTTAAAATTAAAAATTTAAATAATTCAAGGCTAAATGGGGGGTATTTAAAATGATGTTTGCATCATACTTTTTTACTGAAGTGCAATGTACAGTCATTCCAAAAGTGACGCGTTAGAATATATTTAATATGAATGAGAAAAATGTTACTGTTTAATTTATTTTTTCAAAACGGTCACCAATAGCCATTTGCACTAAGAGGTCATATCAAATGACATCGTTTTTATGGAAATGAAAGTTATATGATGTTGTCTTCGAAAAAGAATTAGTGGGTCAGTCTTAAAAAAAATAAGTGATTTGGGTTTTCAAACCCGCACCATTTTCTTAAAATAAGCAAGTTCGTTGCTGGTCACGTGACCAAAATGTGTTTTTTTAAAATCATGAATTTCCTCTTTCTGAACACAAATTTTGCACTTAAATTTCAAGGAAAATGTTGAAAAGATGATGTGGTAACATTTACAGCACATCTGAGCGTAACTATCAAACGTTTAACAAGATATATTAAGCAAAAAGTAGTTTTGGCCGCCATGTTGTAGGGCAAGAGTATGCCCTCCAACATGGCCGACAATACAAATTATATTACTTTGTTGAAAAATCAAAGTGCCATAAAATATCTCCCTTAAATGCGTTTCCTTTCAAATTTCGGGTGTAAGATAATTTTTATGTGCTCTGTCAATTTTTGACATCAGCAAGATTCCAACTCATTTATAAAGGAGCATTGGTCACGTGACCTCTTAGTCCAAGTAGCCTATTTGACAATCATTTGAATTTTTCAGGAAAAAATGGTCACGTGACATATTACGTGACTTACCAACACAATATTCATACTTAAAAAAATGCTAAGGACGATAAGTTCTTTACGTGTACCGAATATTGATTCAGCTTCTTATCCTCGATCGGTGCCGAAGTTATATAGCTGAGAGATTATTTTCCACAGGTAAACATTTCCATATCATTAAACCGGGCTTCTAGAGTGAAGTCGCTAGAACAACAATGAAATGACGACGTTCATATGCCGCGGGAGGTCACAGCAAGACTTCAACTTCAGGAGAGTTCGCCTACATTTGACCAAGCCAGGGACGCGAGTTGAAATGATTGCGACTAAGATTAAAGGGATGCGAATTCACATTTAAGCGACCTGGCCTTCGTGTAGACATATTAAATTCTGCAAGCAGAATACTGCAATGCTGATCGTACTGCGTGAAAATTAACTCTGCAAGACATCAACAAGACACCGAAAGAACTCAAAACAGAGCGAGATTGTAACCATAGACAGCTGTTTCACCCTTTTGGGGGCTCGTCAGTATGGCGCAACAACCAGAGAAAGCTCTGATGCAAAATATCCACGCACTCTGATTTTAAGCCCTGACCCAGAACTCTCAACACCCACAGAATCACGCCATACCATGTGCCTTCTGGGGGGCAAGAGTCCAAGTGTCAAGTTGATGTCTCGCAGAGAAAATAAAAATACTGGCCAAAACCAACCTAAGAACATGGACAGAACCATGCAAGAATTACAGCATATCGGATCTATAAAAGATCTACGTTCCAATGCAGTCCCTTGTGGTTAATGTTTGGCCTTCGTGGTACCTTAAACTCCCTACTTGAGACATCGACACCTTGTGGGAAATAAAAAAATTCTTCCGGTCACCGTACCAGACACTTCCGTTATCTCATAACCTTCAACATGTCTCCACTGGCTCTTCATCGTGTCATCAGAATCGGTGACGGATCCGGGGGGGCCGGGCCCACCTTAATTTTAGACCAAACTGAGGCCCGAAGGGCCGAAAAAAATTTTTTGGAGACCGCCCCGTGCCCCTTTTCTGAGGGTCGGGATGACCCCCCCCCCCCTCCTTATCACCTCAGGGTCTGGTTCCGGGTCTGAGAATATTCGTTCTGAATAATTCATGTAACCCATGTCTCTCAATCCTCACAGATGACCTTTTATTCTAATATTAATATTAAAATGAAAGGTGCTCAACTTGCCTATTCTTAGTCTGCAGTCACTTGACAAGGCGGACATGATGGAGGTCAAACAATACAAAAGGCCATTGCACTTCCGATCGTTGCCCCAAGCCTCTATTTTAAAGCGAGGCTAAGTACGAAATCATTGATTTAGAGTGAAAGTGAGAGTTTTACGTAAAAGGAAATGGCTTTTTTCAAAATTAAAAAAATAAAATAAATTAAAAATAAATAAATGAATAAATCGAGTTTAATTCCCAACGGAGGAAAACGCTATTGTTCTTATAAACCAACATGGCCGAAATGATCTAACCTAAGTACGTTTGTTGTAAACCAGCATAATAATAATAATAATGGAAACTTTATTTGTGTTTTTGAATGTACAATTGTAAATCTCGCTACGTCTAGGTAATTTACAAATGCTGCTTGAGACTGAATTATTAAAAAAAAAACAAACAAAACAAGCAAACAAACAACACAAACAAAACAAAACAAAGTCCAAACAACAATACAAAAATAAATCAAAATTGCATTAAGTCAGGGCTATCCCAGTTCCTGTTTCTACAACAAAAGATGTAATATGTTGCTCTAATGGCTATATTTATCATGTTCTTGATTATATAACGTTGCTGCTTTTTGTCAATGCCAACTGTGCTATCAACAAAAGCAGTAACTGGAAATCACCTGGAAATGATAAAGTTTCTAATTTCTGGCTCAAACATCTCGTCATCTTACATGAAGACCTAGCAAAAGCCTACACAAAGGTCATTGAACACCCCGAAGAAGCACCAGAATGGCTTACTGAGGGTATTACATATCTACTACCAAAAACAAAAGAGACAAAAAACCCAAAGAACTATAGACCAATTACTTGTCTTCCCACGCTGTATAAGATTCTGACATCCCTCATAGCAGAACGAACATATACTTTCTTGAATGAACACCAGCTCCTACCATCAGAGCAGAAAGGCTGTAAGAGAGGGAGCTACGGATGCAAAGACCAACTCCTGATAAACAAGATGATCCTGGAGGACTGTAAGACCAAGAAAAAGAATCTATCCACAGCCTGGATAGACTATAAGAAAGCATTTGATAGTGTACCTCATACGTGGATAATAAAGTGCATGGAAATCTATAAGATCTGCCCTGTGACTGTCAACTTTATCACAGAAAGCATGAAATGTTGGAAGACAACTTTACGCCTCAACCATGCTCAAGGGTCAATGACATCAAGGCCTATCAGTATCAAAAGTGGAATCTTTCAAGGAGACTCTCTCTCTCCACTTCTGTTCTGTCTTGCCCTTGCTCCACTGAGCTCATTACTAAAGGCAACCACTTATGGTTATGAAACCCAGGGTAGAACAATCAGCCACCTCTTTTATATGGACGACCTAAAAACATATGCAAAAAGCGACAGCCAGCAAACCGGCCTACTCAACATTGTAAAGACATTCAGCAATGATATTAAGATGGAATTTGGGTTGGATAAATGCGCTAAAGCCACATTCAAAAGAGGAAAGCTGACAGAAACTTCCGATTTACAGCTTGACATTGACACCTGTATCAAAGAACTAGACCAAGAGGACACATATAAATACCTTGGCGTGGATGAAGGTGACGGTATACAGCATGCCAAGATGAAAGAAAGAGTGAGGAAGGAATACTACCGCAGAGTAAGGATGGTCCTAAAAACTGAGCTCAATGCTGCCAATAGATTTGAGGCAATTAACACTTTAGCTATCCCAGTGGTGACCTACAGTTTTAACATAATCGACTGGAAGATGAGTGAAATCAAGAGGTTAGACACAAAAACAAGAAAACTACTCACCCTATCAAAAATGCATCACACAAAAGCAGATGTAGACAGACTCTACCTCCCAAGAAATGCTGGTGGGAGGGGTCTTATCCAATTAGAAGCCTCTTACAAAACAACCACGATAGGGCTCGACACATACCTAAAGAACACAGATGATGCCCTAATCGAGCTAGTGCAAGAACATGACGGCAGAAAAAAATTGTACTCTATACAAAGGCAAGCAGAACAATTCAAACAAGAACTAGACTTAATAACACCAGATAAACAAGCAGAAGAAATAACCATCAAATATGCAAAGAGAATCAAACAAATGACACGAAATAAGACCCAAGAAAAATTAACAAAGCAGTGGGAGGACAAAGCCCTACATGGAAGATACCCAAAGAGAATAAAGGAAGCAGATGTTGACCACCACAAAACCAACCAGTGGCTCAAAAGCAGTGGACTGAAGGCAGAAACGGAAGGATTCATAGTCGCAGCCCAAGACCAAAGCCTAGCTACCAGATCATACCACGCCAACATTATCAAAGACGGTACTAGCCCCCTATGCAGGATGTGTAACAAATATGATGAAACAATCGACCATATCGTGTCTGGGTGTCCTGAACTTGCGAAAACAGAATATACTCACAGACACGATAAAGCAGCCGCGTATATACACTGGAAAGTCTGTCACAACTATAAAATCAAGACATCAGAAAAGTGGTATGACCATGAGCCACAAACAGTTACAGAAAACGAGGATGTCACAATATTATGGGACATGCCAATACACACAGACAGGAAAATAACAGCCAACAGACCCGATATAGTGATCAAAGACCACAAAACGAAAACCTGTAAATTCATTGACATGGCAGTACCATCGGACAGAAACACATCCGTGAAAGTTACTGAAAAACTATCCAAATATAAGGACTTGGAAATTGAAACAAGCCGAATGTGGGGCATGAGAACGGAAACGATACCAGTTATCATTGGAGCACTTGGAGCTATCAAAAAGGGACTAGAAGCTTATCTTGGAAGAATCCCCGGCCAATTAAGCATCAGTGAACTACAAAAGATAACCTTGCTAGGTACAGCACACATTCTGAGGAGGGTGTTATCAATCTAAAAACTGGCTATCCCCTAGTGCCCCAGGATCATGGTTTGATCCCGGCCCTAGAGACTCTAAGCAAACATTATGTGAGGATAATAATAATAATAATAATAATAATAATAATAATAATAATAATAATAAATTTTTGAACATTTGCTGCAAACTCTGTGCAAAACACCAAAATTTTTTTACAATCGTGAGCACTTTTTGATGAATGATGCATTTTCGCAAAACACAATTATTATTGATTCCTTGTTTCATAATTTTTTTTGTGTACGTATGCCTGCTACTTGCATTTAAACTGTCACAATTTATGACAACAAACTATTCTCGTGTCTCTGAAATTAACGGGAAAACTTCTCTATTTTAGTTTCATGTAGGCAAAATTAATATGAGGAAAATTGAAGTTTTGCTAATCTACTCACTGTTTGCTAAAGATCTTGAAAAACAATTTGTTCATTAAAATCTTCATCCAGGTATTCATTGTGCTTAGGTAGTGTTTCATCGAAGACTGAAGTAAAATGAACGTTCGAACAAATGTCTATCACACATACATTCTGGCACAAAAAGGAAATTGATAAAAAGAAAATCCCATCTGTCGACATTGAAAATTTTAATTAAATATATTGCATTTCACTTCCACGAATACATTGTGCAAATTGCCGGACGTGGGGATATATTACAGTATCTTTCAGTTAAAAGTGAAAAAAAAAAAAGCTAAATTGCTGTCTTAGGAACTGATTAATTCACGACAGTAAAAGTTGCTGACTTCAATTTGAGCGGCAAAAGGGGAAAAGAGGAATGTGTAAAAAAGATAATCGCTAAATATTGATTGTTCCTGTGCTACACAGAACCCGAATAAAATACTGCCCGAGCAATTATCACAAACAAAGCGCCTTTTGGCGATTTAAAATTCTCACTTTTTCTTGTGTGTAACTTTATATGCTCAAAAACTCTATAGTTTCGATTTACAACATAAAATATGTAAATCAGACGAGATACAATTGCAAAACTTGTATCTCTAGCCTAGTCTCCTAATACTCCTGTAACTTATCGTTATGTACTTTTCTTTGCTGTTAAAATTTTCCTTTCACTGGGTTGCAAAGCATTTAAAAAACAATTAAGAGTTTCATCAACAGGCTAAGAAATATTCCTATAGGAGGTACAGCAAACAAACACACGGCACCTACCTATATTAGCATGAAAGCGTCCGATCTAGCAACGACAGAATGGCCAACGTTCCGTCTTATTAATCCAGCAAACTCCTCACTTAGACACCTTGGCCGCAGTAAATGATCATACGATGAAAGGTTCAGGAAAGCCGGCAGAATTAAAAAGCTTTGGTAAGGGATGTTTTGTCTACATGAACAAGTCCGTTACGCCGTTGGTGCACAAATTAATTCATTGCTGATAGTTTGAACGGCAGCAGCTGTGGAAAACAATGGTAACGTCAGGTTGATTTTAGATTAAAATTCATCTCTTTGGAAACTCTCATAGACAAGTACAATTGATTTCTGGCAGAATACGTAAATTTGTCACAATTAAAGACGCAATAGTGCCTCAAACTCTAGCAATGGCAAAAACAAAATAAGGACCATGTTTAAATTTTGCAACTCTTGAACAATTGTCCAAAGGAACACTTGATTCGTAATTCACAAACGCAAATTTTCTGGGAAACTCGGTGTTAAAATTAAGTCAACAAATAAATTTAAATGGAAATTTTTCGTTTCGGCTGCTTTGTTATAGCTACAACTTAACCAAGCGACAAAAAAGGTGTCTTCCAACACCTTTTATTAATCAGCTTCTTACGCAAAGAAAGACCCGTCCGTTCAACAATTTTCAATTGTGAAAAGCAAAATGATACAAAAAAAGCTAACAAAATGAAAACACCTCTTACAACTTTTTCGTTACCATGAAATATTAAAATTCGTAATACTCTTTGGTCAATTTAAATTTACGAATAATCTGTCTGGATATTTTTCTTCTAACAGTGTTAATATGAGTTGGTTAATTTCAACCGAAGTATCTGAACTGGTAGATTGTAGTATCTGATTCCTTAGATGTCTTTACTGGCGCATGTACCTGAGCAAAGCGAACATTTTTTAAGATTGTTTAGTTTAAATATTACCTAAGGCGGATTTCTAGAAGAAGAAAACAAACATTAGAGCAGAACTTGGTCCCAGTAGGGGTGTGGAGGGAAATGTCTTGGTCGCAGAGTGCATAGATGATATTACGTCGCAATTAGCCAGCTGTCACTTGTTTAAGTGTAGCAAAGTCAATGAAAATGGACTCATTTTAGCGAGAGTAAGTATTTGAGGTTTTGTAGGTATTCGGAACTGAAATGACAATCTGCCCAAGGCACAGACACTGAATAGCCTGTGTACAGACCTCCCTCCCCTCAGGAAAAAAGGGGCCCCTTCTCCGAGGGGGGTGGGTGTGGTGTGTACGCGGGCTAACACTAAAATGACAATCGACCTAAGGCACAGACACCTACTTGGCAGGCTTTTGCGAGCGCAAAGGTCTTGTTAGGCTCGATTGGAAGCCGCTGTTCTGAAAAATGAGCCCCCAACGGACCGGGAGACGGCAGAAATCGAGCCTAAGGTCTTGTCAATACCCCGGTCATACTCTGGATCATACTGGCAAAATAACTACTGTGGCAGGAAGACATGTCGTGAATTTCCAGATAGCCATCGAAATAAGTCAGAGTTTTGTCCCATCACGTAAGTATCATTCTTTTTTCTTCTTCATGTAAAAATTTTTCTAAAAGTACAGAGATATTCTAATTTCTCTATTCAACATTTTATCTTGCGATGTTTTCTGATGCTCGTTTCCTGTTTATTTGCAAAGATAGATTATTCATTTCTATTTTTTGACAGCCGTGAATCTTGCCCTAATCAATTCTTACCTTTAAAATACTATACATAAAGGTTAATCTGTGTGTTGTAAAATATAGTTTTCTGATGACTGTCAGGTTGGAAGGTTAAAACGCGGCAAGACCACGATTTCTTTCATACCACGATGTGACAGATCCAAAAGTTTGAAAAGTTTTTCTTCGTCGTGGCATTTTCGTCAGTAGTTTCAAGTGAAAAAAATCATGTCGATTGCAGAGGAAGAAAGAGAAGGTGAAGGATCCAATGAGCCTTCGTTGATCCACTATGTGGATTTTTCCATTGTCTAGGTAAGACAAAAGCTTAAAAACCTCAATCAAGCAGTACTTATCTCAGTAATTTAGAGTTTAAACCTGTATAAAAATGAATGATGCAGTTAAAAAGTGCGAGTGTGGATTGCAGCGCACGCCCAGAATAGCATCAGTACAATGAAAAGAATGAATGTTAGTTAGCCTCAGTCTAATTTACTGGTTTTTTTTACTATCTTCGTTCCGTTTCCCACCAAACAACAAACAAAGCACCTTACGACGCTATCTGTGTGCAAGAATGTCCGAATTTTAATTTTTTTGGGGCTACGGGCTCCGCAGCAAACGTTTTCAGGGCTCCAGGCTCTACAGTAAAATAATATTAGGGCTCCAAGCAACGAAGCGATGGGGCTCCGGGGCTCCGCGGGCTCCGGCAACCCCCCCCCCCCCCCCCCCCTTTGGGACCCTGAAGAACCGCCAAAGATGCTGCAATAAGCACACTCGCCCTTTTCTATTCTTCATATAGTGAGATGCCCACCCTTTCATAAACCTGAAGCCTGGAAAAGATACCCCATCATAGGGAGTTCCCCTTACCCCCAGGCCAAGTCCGTGCTCACCTATTGCCAGCCCACGTTGGACTCTAGGCCCGTTTGAGTCAATACCTAAACCTAGTCCTAAGCGTAAACAATAAGGCAATGGACGAAATAACCAATGTGATGAGCTTGAAAATAAATTGAACTTGACCATAGAGATCTGTTGCAAGAAGACGAGGAGTTCGAAAGGCAAAAGCTTGTTACACAAATCGCTGAGAATTGAGACCACAACACCCTCAGTAAGAAGCTTTCAACCTATGTGTATGTCAAAATCAACATAGTCAGTTCAACTCAATGTCACTTTGAAATACCATTCAAATCCAGGGAAAGAAAAGGAGACCTAGCTGACAAACTTTAGTCTTTCATACAAGAGTGCACGTGCTTTTCTCCACCTGCTCAGGAGTGAAATTTAATGTTTTTAACAGCCGGCAAAAACTTTTGGGATTACCGTAAACAAAAACTATGCCTTTTTCTACATGCCAAATTCCTAATTTTTACTGAAATGTTGCTAACTGGTGATAAACACAATGCTCTGTTAATACCACCCTAAAGTTTGTAGGGTAGCCTATAGTTTAAGCTAGGGATCTAGGAAATGTGTATGTTGCCTAAAGGACTTTGCAGGTGTGGTCCTGTGGTGTCGCACGGTATTCCTGAAGTTGTTTGTGAGCTATTTCCAAAATATTAATTGTCAATTCTGTAATTGAAAATATTGTGCTACTGCTCGTGAATAAGAGTGGCCGTGTCCAAGTGACTACTTCGTAGCTATTTGTCATGTATTACACCATGGGCTGTCATAACCCTATCCTAGTGGCGCCAGGGGATACTGACTCAGTTAAAACGGTCGTAGAATGAATATACAACAGCACGGTATTTCCCACCCAGTAGAGAATCGGAATAAACTGTGATTAAATTATATGATTATCAATAACTGTGACTTCAAAAAATATATAATAAGATATAAGAACTGATCGATACACGGCCCCTCTGGGGGAATGCGTGACGGGCCACAGTAATCATAAATTATTCTAATTGGCGTAAACATATCTTCTTTTGCTGCTTCTTCCGCGTAAAAGAAACAGACCTAAGGGGATTCTAAGTCGTATATCTTTCGTGTTTTTCCCTGGAAAGAAGAGATATTTTCTCCTTAAAAATGTGAAATACAAGGATTATATTTTCTGTCAAGTTGTTGAAACGACGCAGCTAACTGGGCTAATTTGCATACGGAGAATGAAGTCACGTTCATCGTCGACAAGAGAAAAACCCTAGAAAAAGCGATTACCAAGTTTTCGCCACATTTTTTCAAAAGTCCAACATTTAAAGGGTCTAATGACATTTGGCGATAATTATAAACGTTAAAACTGTGGAAATTAGTCGATCAGATGCCAACCGTTACAATTCCAGCTTTGCTGTCAAAATGGCGAATTTTGGAACATTAACGGAACTTTGTACAGCACGCAAAGAAGAGTGCCCACAAATTTTATTGCATTAAGAAGCAGACTGGTCTTAGTACTTCTGATTTATCATAGACTTGAGTCTGGGTCAGGTGCCACTTTTGCGAAATTACCGTTCAGCTCTAGTTATGCAAATTACTTTTCCTGCTGAGCAAATTAAAGGGCATTTTAAAAAAATCATATCTCAGCCAACTTTCCACAGAATGCAACCATTAAACCTTGAAACTATTAAACCAGAGTTAAAACTTTTGTGTGTAAAATAATCAGCTTATTCGGCCTTGTAATGTAGGTTTGACAGAGCCCTAAAGTTTCACCAAAATTGCACCACTTCCGATGGTAAACTGGCTAGTTTTAGGTGACCAAGAAAATCTTCCTGTAAAATAGAGAAAAAATTGAGTTGGTCCAAATAAATGTGACATTTCTTCATGGGATAGGATAGTTATCTTCCTCTGAAAAAATCAGGGCAATCCGTGATAGACCGAAATTTGCCTTATCGGTTCTTACGCGGACAGCCTCTTAAATTCAGTTCACGCACGCCAAATGCAAAAAATTCGCTGGTTTATAAAGTGCATGCATAAAAATCTTGTTATGCAATTGTTTGACAAAATTCGCACGCGTGAGAAATTGTGCTCATAGGGATATCAAAGTTAAGATAAATGGTGTAAATAGCGGAAAAGACAGATACCAAAAAAAATCAGTAGGTCTGGAGAGGAAAAAAGAAGAGAAGTCTCTCGCAACTGACCCAGCAGTTGTCTCCGCCACAATAAATACATAAATAAATACATGAATGACTACATGAATGCATATTAAATAAATACATAAAATTAAGAGCTTCAAAGATTGTACACGGGAGATGGCGAATACCGCAAAGAAACCGGAGAAAAAAAGTGGAAATTACCCGAGGAACCACCGATGGTTAACTGCTTCAACAGACAAAAATTAGCTGCAATGCTATACACCACTGAAACGTATCTGAAATATATGACACTAGACCACTGGATAGGATGTTCGGGCTTGGTGGTAAGTTTGTAAACCCATACTAAACTAAAAGTATTTATTATTCATTCAAAATATTTCCCCGATTTTGATTGGCTAAAAGCACAAGTTTAATTCACCATAACCAGTTACTGATGACCAAATTTGGAAGAATTTTGACTTTAACGAGGAAATGACGTCAAAAATGCAGCATTTTCGCAGGTTAAGGCACCGTTAACCGAGAAGACCTGGGGACGAGGTTGAGTTGTTTTGGTTGTGAACTTGAAAAAATGCGGACATTTCACTCGTTTCAAGAGTAAGAACTAGGCGAAAAAATAGCTAAAAACATGGCAAGAACAGCAAGAAGACAACTCGAAGGGCGACATCTGTTATTTGGAGAATATTAAAATTTTGCGGAGCTGGACAAACCTATTTTGAATGACTAATAAAACAGTTATTGAATTCGGCTTTCGTATCATATGAAGAATTATGGAGATCTCGGAGGGTGTTATCCGCCTCGGCCTACGGTCTCGACGGATAACACCCTCCTCGATCTCCATAATTCTTCATAACATACTCAGCCTCATTCATTAACTGTTAAATAATAACGTGGTATGGTTTTAAATAGCGTACTGACACACAAGCGAGTATTCGATGGGGTGAGCAATATGGTATAACATAATTATTTTCATATCCCAAAGTGTTAGGGTTATAGGGGAACCTTTGCTGATGTCATTGTTTACATTTTTCCTCATTAGCATAGGACTTACGTCATAGAAGCCGAGGCCTTAAATATGAACTAAATGCAAAAGTTGAAAGAGCTGATTAAGTTGAGAAATTTATACAATTTTCAGCTCTTTGCAAGCCATATTGAAGGAAATATCAGCCATCAAAAACTGCGAAATTGGTGTGTAGCAACAAAGTTAATGAGCCATACATTCTCTGTAAAATTTCGAGTTTTTAGAAGAGAATTTACCCGAAACCATTCGGTGTATTGGGCTCAAATTTTCAGAGATAACTGAAACTGTTATGCCCTTTCAATATTCAGCGTTTTTATTTTATTAGCGTCATCAGATAGTGACAATCATATGTTAAAAGTAGGTTGAGTTTGATCGTCCGGATAAACGTAGTCCTGAATAGGACTGTTGTTGACAGAAAATGACGTTTCGACAACCTGTGCGGTAGTCATCTTCAGAGTCAAAGTGAGTTATATCACGTCAGTTGATGGTATTATACTCTGGTTATTGATCTGATTGGTCAATTACGTCACGATGTTATTGGTCGTCTGTCAGTTAAGCCGTGATGTTATTGGCTATGAAGACTCGTAATCAGTAATTGGTGCGTTTCGATCCGTCTATTGTCACAGTTAAACAGTCGTCTATTGTTAGTCTAATTGTCAGTTCTCCAGTCGTTCTCTTGTAGTTAGTTTTGCTTGATCTAGATCAAGTCACTAGTCACCCGGACGATCAAACTCAACCTACTTTTGAAATGACTCCTGGGTTCAAACCTTTCACAACCATATGTTAATGAGGCAAAAAGTGTAAACAAAGATTCGCCTCTAGTCCACCTTTTTTCAGCCCAATCTGGTTCAGACATGCAACCTCCCCGTTTATAGCCACCACCACAGAGCTCCAATTTTTGGCCTTTGAAAAAAAAAAGAAGAAAATAAAGAAAGAAAATCAAACAAGCAAAAAACATAAGCGTGGGAAATTTGATGACCAGTCCTTTAAATACAGTGTAGAAAAGAAAGTTAAAATATTTTCCCAAGGCGATATACCGTGTGGCACGAAAGTTTTGCGGATTCTAATTCTTGAGATTATATGTTACCGAAAAAACTTAATTACTCCAGAGTAAATATTCTGTAGCTTTAATTCGCTACACAAAATTACAGTACTAAGAAATCGTGTCTGTTCAATTACAACTCGTCTCTTTCGTTCAGAAACAAAACGGTATACAATGAAATACTGGTAGATAGGATACACACACCGTAGTATTGTTTGAAAATATATATGTCTATTGCACGTACTCAATAAAAAACGAAAATATTATCAATGCTGGGTACTGGGTACTTTCCAAAAATCGCAAAAATTAATTCCCAACAAGAAAATCTGTCCTAATCGCAAAAATTAGTTCCCGCAAAACACAAAAAATCGCCAATCCGCAAAAATAAACTCTCGCAAAAATTTCTTGCCACACGGTACCTTGCCTCCGAGAGCAGATGTCTCACCTGGCTTTTACATGCCTCCCAGTAACGACAGGGATAGTCAATACTTCATTGAAGGATGCAGAGGTACCAAAATGCCTGAAATTTCTGATATCAAGCCACACCTCGAGAACACTAGAGATTAAAGAGGTCCAAGGTCCACGTTTCCGGCCTTAAATTCCTGGACAAGGTGGCAGATAGAGTAGTGGCTGCGCAGACTCAGCAACACGTGGTAGACAAAAGCTTCAACTGATTCATTGTACTACTGTCTTTTGAACAGGGCTCTGACATTGAGCATACCACAAGACGTGTCGACGAAGAGGTCTGTAGCATCAGGAGTTCTCTTCCCCTCGTTCACTACCTTCTTTCAGCATTCAGTCTAACCCTAGTCAGGGAACAAACTAACGACGACGAAAACAACAAAAATAACTTACAACTTCAAATCAAGAATTTCACTTAAGTAATTATACTGACCCGCAGGCAACAACTGCTAATCTAGGCGGGACAGACGAACAACTGTAATTGCCCCCGCAGGGATTTCGCCTCGAGGAAGCACCCTAGTAACTCGCGCGTATATTATATTAAGAACAGTACTTACAGTTCAAATGTACAGTCAGTATACTAGAAAAAAATCTCGATTTGCTTGAACAGGGGCCGCGAGGAATCGGCAGGTAATGATGACGTTTCTATTGTTTGCGCCCGCAAGTACGAAATGGTTAGGATGGAGTAAAGACTGAAAACCCCGAAGGGACCGCCTACGTAGATTGTGCAGTCATACTTCGTTACGTGTTGTCAGTGACATTTTTTGGAGCAGTTGTTTTGAAAGTTATGGACCAAAAGACACTCGTTAAGCGCAGATAAAGTTATAAGGTGCGTATAACTGTGTATATATAAACACTTGGAGAGTTTGCCAAACACGAGTTGACAAATCTTTGATTAAAATCCTTGCCAGACACTCTTTCTCTCTCTTTGACCGGAATAAGACTCAGCCCCAAACAAGCAAGACGAGTGAGCAACGGCTAGCTTATCACTAGAAGAACGATGGACGATTACAGAAATTCGCCGACAATCAAATTCTGTGCTGACTTATTCCCTGCTCACAGATGTCCTTCCGCTATAAAGTTTAAAATAAGACTAGAATGCGCGAGCGTGAATTGACCAAACGTCCTTTTAATTTCTAAGGCTTACTTTCCGGCAAATAAAATGAACTGAAGATAAAAAAGTGAATGAGAAATAGCGAAAAATTAAACTTCTAATTAAATCTTTTTTTATGGTTTAGAATAAACTATTCTCGAAACTGAGAATGTTTTGATCAAAGCTGTGTAAATCGAACTGAAACTGTGCATGGAACCTTGCGTTTCCTGTATTTATCTCACCTATTGAATGGAATATGTGTGAAAATCTTCATTATGAATCGGTATATTTCAAAGAGCAACACAACGAGCAAAAATACTATTGACCGACAATATGCAGCGCGGGGGCAGCTGAGTGTCAACTATTACTAGTAAATATTATTACATGAACATGGAGTTTAAGGAAACGATAACTTTAAAAGTTTGAGAGAAAAATCAGTTGAAACTTTAAAGACTTCATTAATTATTTAGCCAGTCCAACTTTTTGTAAAAGGATAGGTGTTCCTAGATAGTCATTTCTTTTACTAAAAGATCGCAGAGAAGTCGGGGAATTTCTCTTTTAACTCCTTTCTTGGGTAGATTTCGCAAGCTACACGGTCACTCTCCCCTACCAAAACCTTGGGTTCTTTCCCCAGAGTTCAAAATCCAAAATTGTGCTCTAGCATTGGGAGTTCTTTTTCATCTTTCACTTTCCTTCTTTCAGCTTATGTCCACTGTACTCGTCGATCGAACTTTTAACACTCCCGTATCAAATTGTGGAATCTTTCCCAAATTTAAAATAAAAAATGGTGGCCATACACAAGAAATATGGAGAGCTCGCCTGTACTGCACGCTGAAATTTACTCTGTGACGTTAAAATTCAGGTCATCAGTGGTCTTAACTTTTTGGTTTCTTTTATTAAATCTTCAGGCAAATCCGCCTCTCCGTAACAGTTTCAGAATATATAACTTTTGTTCTATATAATAAAAATTGACTAAAAAACTTAATTAAGGAGAATTGCTGCGCGTAAGTAATACTATACAATGCTGTTTGGAGGGAGCCTAGTTTCTTTCACGTTTTAATTGTCGCAATATAATTAGTGGTCTCTTAAAAACTAAAATTCTTTAACATTCTATTCTCAAAAGGACAAACGCTGGTCTGTCATAATATGACCTAATATGTCATCTGAAACAATGAAGCTAAATAAACTCATCTAAAATAGAGGTGGATTTCTTCTTGAACTTAAAAGCCTCTTTGTTGTTTCTTTTGTCACAGTAATCATCTTGCTTTTTATCGCTACAACTTTTCACTTGGCAGACTCTTTTATTCGCAGATGTGTGTTTTCTTTCGCCGACATCAGAACCATTAGATAAAAAATCATCGAGAATTGAAAGTGAAGCACATGAGGTACTAGCAAAAGACGATTCCAGAATTTTTGCTTCGGTGTCTGCATTCGATTGCGACTCTTTCGAATTGTATTTTCTGTGTTCTTCAGGCGATTGATTTGTCTGATTAAAGTCATGCTCCTCCAGTTTAGACCCACAGTTGCCAGCACTGGTAGAATTAACGCTTTGTTCCCCAATATGGGCGGAACCTTTGAAGACATCTCTAGATTCAATCAAACCCGCACTTTTCTTCAATTTGACAGCATGACTAACCTCAGAAACAGTGGACGATTTCGCTGTTTTACGCGGAGGACAATCTAAGATCTCTTGCTCTTGATTCTCAAGTCTATCACGAGTTTTTTCACGAACCATATTTTTCCCAAGGATCCCTCTCTTTGCTCTACTGTTTTGTGGTTTCCTTTTGGCGTTTTTGGACATTTTATGGCTTTTGTTTTCCTGCGTTCTCTTTAAATACCGTTCAGCGCGCTTTAAACTTTCGCTCTCCTTATGGCCCTTAGACTTTACTTCACAAGCTGTATAGTTAGACAGACCAGACAAAACCGGATGTCTGGTTACATAATAACTTTTCAGCATCTCCCACCTTTCTGTGTCGTTACTTCTTACGACAGCTTTGGCAAAATCGACTTCCGAAGAAAAACCGAATTTACCCGACATCTCCCGAAAATGTTGTCGACGAATTCCCCGGGGAGTAGATCCAACAAAGACAGTGTTGTTACCAATCCTTTCCACTTTGGCGCCATGGTCAATTTTTAGTGACCTAAAAATAATAATAATAATTATAATCATAATAATAAAAAATCAAAATAAATCAAAAAACATACCTAGGCATCGGTGAGTAATTGGCAACAATCTGATTTTATTTTGACTTGAATTTTCGGATACTAAGAAAAAATGAGAACTGTTTCCTAAAAATAGTTTTCTTAAACAAACATCATCATCAACAACAACAACAACAACAACAATAACAACACAAAAAAACAAGTTATTACCGCCAAAGTAATGCAATTATTCCATATCCATGTTAATCTCAGGAGGTTCTAACGATTCCGAATGAGTAAGCCACACCGAATGTGTTATACCATACATTACGCAAGAACATTGTTTATACAAAGTCAACACGATACTAGTCACGTTACAGAACTGAGGTTGACGAACGATTTATCAGCCACAATTACAAATTATAAGGAGTAAAATTCGATTCTTGTTCGAAGTTTGCAGGATTGCAAGGTACAATTTTGAAGATGCGCGCGATATCACTTCGGCGGAGCGTGAAGTAAAGGACTATATCAAAGTTGACATTTTTGGGACAAGATTGGGCACGTTAGGTTTTCGGTTTTATTCAGTTATTTGACGAAGTGAGGCCCGAATTAGTTCGACATGTCTCGAGATCACTTCGATCTCTTTGATTTATTCTTTAACTAATTCGAAGAAGAAAGAATTAGTATTTTGGCTTTCCCGGGCTTTGAACCGACTCACCTGTGTGACCCGTCAGATCAGAGCAGACTCTAAGTAGTGGGATTAGCCGATTGCGCTACTGCGACCCAAGGTAGTTCGGGATATAAAAAATAGCTATGAAATTATGCACTAGTTTTGGGACAAGATTGGGCGCGCAAGTTCGTGACTTTTCGGCTTGTTTCGGCTATTTCACGAAATGAGACCGGACTACTTCGTGATATCTTGAGATCACTTCGACTTTAGTCTTTAATTTAGTCGAGGAATAAATAGAGGATATTACATGGCCGCGCAGAGAAACGAAATTTCTCGTAGTGTTGAAAAACATTTCATTTGCCCCGAAATGCTAGTTTTTGGCAAGTAGGCCTCTTGGATGTTGCTCTTTTCAGAATATCCTGACAAATCCCATAATTTCACAAATTAACACCTTACTCTTACCGTAATTCATTTCTTACTATTTCTCCGCATTTACAATTAATCAGTCCACAAGTACGACACCGAAGTGTACGCTCCATAGCGTCTTGTTGCATGATGCGCTCGTGGCTAAAATAAACTAGGTTTACCCATTTTGCTAGCAATTACCCTGGGGAAAAACAGTAGCAACCTCAAAACTTCTTGAGGGCTTTAAATTAATAAACGATTGGGTATAACGTTAGCATTTAAGGACACGCACGTTTTTTTCCCACTTCAGTGATCTATGTAGGGCAGGTAGTGGTTGCCTTACCGATTTGATGACGGTGAATATGAACTACTTGTTCCAGCTTCCGGTTTTTCACTAGGCTTTTGCACATCCTGTCTTTCCTTCCGAGGACTCTCTCCAAGGTCATCGCTTTCGTCACTCGTCTGAGGCAAAAAACAATTAGTAAAACAGTTTTTTATTAGTGTGATGGAGTGTGACTGTACAGACTTAAGAGGTGATGACAAACTTCTTTAAGGTTAAAATTAATAATGATTGTAGGGCATATTACCTCCAGGGCTGGAAAGCAGTTAGCAGGTTGTTGGGAAAACTGCCTCAGTTCAAACACATCTTGCAGCGCCTGTTTGGTCATGTGGTTTTCTGCCTCGCTTGGTCCTACAATGTTCTTATTGGCGTGGGTGTAACGAACTCCACATGACTCTACAGATGCAAAGAAAAAGCAGTAAGCACAAAGTTATAAGAGGGGGGTGAATCGACTACCTTCAAGAGCTGCAAACGGAAACAACAACAACAAAAAAGTGGGGTGCATTTTGTGGAATATTCTAAAAATATTTTGTGGTAAGGGACTCTAGGCCTCTTGACCAGCAGCGTCACATCGGGTGAAGGAATGGGAAAGAGCCAGCGCTTTTTGGCATGGCATCGCTTTGCAAGAAAGTAAGAAAACATGAAATGTCATTCGAACAAGCTTTACAGAGTAAGAAATGGTTCCAAGTCATATAAATGAACCTTGATATTTATTCCGTAGGAGTGAAATTTCGTGATAAGAACCAATTTTGTAAGGGGGTGAAAACCTGGTACCAACATACAAACGAAAAATTAAACAACTAAAAATACGTGACACTAAATGTAATTTTTATCTTGTATAACGTACCCAAAATCTGCTCAACTGAATCTTCCTTTCTTGATCGTTTTACATTAATGTCCTTGCTATTAACGTCAACAATCGGAGTCCTCTTTCCAGGAAATCTACAAATCAAATAGTGAAAGGAAAGTGAAACTTAGGCTAATAAATCCGTCTTTTCCTCATGATGGCTAAATCTATTTAATAGTACTCTTCATTTGGACAGCAACACTTTCAAACTTCCAACAAATAAAAAGTTAACCATCTTGACACAGCATGATAAACAGGGCGGGGTTGTTCAAAGCGGGGTTATGATAACCCAGGGATAGTTCGAATTTTGAATCCAGATATAAAAGCTTAAACAGCAAATTCAGTTTAATTCTTTTTGTCTTCAATTTAGTAATTGGATGCTATAAAAAGAATAAAGAAAATTATCCGAGAAAATGCTTTTGAACAAAAGAAAAAGAAACTAGGATTAAAATTTAACCCCGGTTTAGAGCTGATCGGGCTTCAGAAAAATTGGTCCCAGAACCTTTTTCATTTGAATGGTATAGCATAAGGGGTGGTTTCAAATTCAAAGACGAAAACTTGTGTAGCATTATCAGCATGCAGAAATAGCTAAACAGCTATCATATAAATTGCAAACTCGGATTGATTGGTTGAATAAATCTTTAGACTATAATTGTTCCATAAGTGGAAGTGACCTCACCTTCGAAACCGTTTACGACCCTCTCTCAAGCGATTGCTCGGCCGAGCGCACACCATTTTGGGTTTTCCGCGTTTTTCTTTTGATCTGGTGAAAAGACCCTCATCAGAGTCCTCATCGCTAAATGACTCCATTTGCTCTTCACTACTCCTGGATAACTCCTCGCCTTCTGGTGAGTAAAGGTGGTTAGTTGTATTCAAATCTAGTCCACATCTTAAACTTGCTGTAGGCGGAATCACTTCGCAACTTTCTGTGGCAGTTGTACTGCAATGATCCATATTACTAGCTTTGTCCCTAATTCTAGTGAAGCTACTTAAGAGATCCTCTGATTCATTACTGTCCTCTTCACAGCTAGAAAAATCCTCAGTGCCCATTCGGTTTATGGCAGCAGAAACCATCGTCGATTCCATAGCACTTTTATCGCAGGTTTTTGAACCAGTCTTATCAGATCTTATGAGATCTTCGAAATCGCTAAAATACGGTTCCTCACTTTGAAGAGACTGTAATTTCTCGTAGTGAGTAACGCCCTTTATGTTCGACTTAAAAGCCACACCATTGCTCAAATCTACTTCTTGCTCTTTACTGACACTGACGTTTTCAGAGGGATCATAACTCGTCGGATCGCCTTGATGTTCATCTTCGATTAACTGCGAAGCAAATTCTTCCAGGTTGTACGGGTCTTCGTCCGTTACATGAACATGGAGTTTAAGGAAACGATAACTTTAAAAGTTTGAGAGAAAAATCAGTTGAAACTTTAAAGACTTCATTAATTATTTAGCCAGTCCAACTTTTTGTAAAAGGATAGGTGTTCCTAGATAGTCATTTCTTTTACTAAAAGATCGCAGAGAAGTCGGGGAATTTCTCTTTTAACTCCTTTCTTGGGTAGATTTCGCAAGCTACACGGTCACTCTCCCCTACCAAAACCTTGGGTTCTTTCCCCAGAGTTCAAAATCCAAAATTGTGCTCTAGCATTGGGAGTTCTTTTTCATCTTTCACTTTCCTTCTTTCAGCTTATGTCCACTGTACTCGTCGATCGAACTTTTAACACTCCCGTATCAAATTGTGGAATCTTTCCCAAATTTAAAATAAAAAATGGTGGCCATACACAAGAAATATGGAGAGCTCGCCTGTACTGCACGCTGAAATTTACTCTGTGACGTTAAAATTCAGGTCATCAGTGGTCTTAACTTTTTGGTTTCTTTTATTAAATCTTCAGGCAAATCCGCCTCTCCGTAACAGTTTCAGAATATATAACTTTTGTTCTATATAATAAAAATTGACTAAAAAACTTAATTAAGGAGAATTGCTGCGCGTAAGTAATACTATACAATGCTGTTTGGAGGGAGCCTAGTTTCTTTCACGTTTTAATTGTCGCAATATAATTAGTGGTCTCTTAAAAACTAAAATTCTTTAACATTCTATTCTCAAAAGGACAAACGCTGGTCTGTCATAATATGACCTAATATGTCATCTGAAACAATGAAGCTAAATAAACTCATCTAAAATAGAGGTGGATTTCTTCTTGAACTTAAAAGCCTCTTTGTTGTTTCTTTTGTCACAGTAATCATCTTGCTTTTTATCGCTACAACTTTTCACTTGGCAGACTCTTTTATTCGCAGATGTGTGTTTTCTTTCGCCGACATCAGAACCATTAGATAAAAAATCATCGAGAATTGAAAGTGAAGCACATGAGGTACTAGCAAAAGACGATTCCAGAATTTTTGCTTCGGTGTCTGCATTCGATTGCGACTCTTTCGAATTGTATTTTCTGTGTTCTTCAGGCGATTGATTTGTCTGATTAAAGTCATGCTCCTCCAGTTTAGACCCACAGTTGCCAGCACTGGTAGAATTAACGCTTTGTTCCCCAATATGGGCGGAACCTTTGAAGACATCTCTAGATTCAATCAAACCCGCACTTTTCTTCAATTTGACAGCATGACTAACCTCAGAAACAGTGGACGATTTCGCTGTTTTACGCGGAGGACAATCTAAGATCTCTTGCTCTTGATTCTCAAGTCTATCACGAGTTTTTTCACGAACCATATTTTTCCCAAGGATCCCTCTCTTTGCTCTACTGTTTTGTGGTTTCCTTTTGGCGTTTTTGGACATTTTATGGCTTTTGTTTTCCTGCGTTCTCTTTAAATACCGTTCAGCGCGCTTTAAACTTTCGCTCTCCTTATGGCCCTTAGACTTTACTTCACAAGCTGTATAGTTAGACAGACCAGACAAAACCGGATGTCTGGTTACATAATAACTTTTCAGCATCTCCCACCTTTCTGTGTCGTTACTTCTTACGACAGCTTTGGCAAAATCGACTTCCGAAGAAAAACCGAATTTACCCGACATCTCCCGAAAATGTTGTCGACGAATTCCCCGGGGAGTAGATCCAACAAAGACAGTGTTGTTACCAATCCTTTCCACTTTGGCGCCATGGTCAATTTTTAGTGACCTAAAAATAATAATAATAATTATAATCATAATAATAAAAAATCAAAATAAATCAAAAAACATACCTAGGCATCGGTGAGTAATTGGCAACAATCTGATTTTATTTTGACTTGAATTTTCGGATACTAAGAAAAAATGAGAACTGTTTCCTAAAAATAGTTTTCTTAAACAAACATCATCATCAACAACAACAACAACAACAACAATAACAACACAAAAAAACAAGTTATTACCGCCAAAGTAATGCAATTATTCCATATCCATGTTAATCTCAGGAGGTTCTAACGATTCCGAATGAGTAAGCCACACCGAATGTGTTATACCATACATTACGCAAGAACATTGTTTATACAAAGTCAACACGATACTAGTCACGTTACAGAACTGAGGTTGACGAACGATTTATCAGCCACAATTACAAATTATAAGGAGTAAAATTCGATTCTTGTTCGAAGTTTGCAGGATTGCAAGGTACAATTTTGAAGATGCGCGCGATATCACTTCGGCGGAGCGTGAAGTAAAGGACTATATCAAAGTTGACATTTTTGGGACAAGATTGGGCACGTTAGGTTTTCGGTTTTATTCAGTTATTTGACGAAGTGAGGCCCGAATTAGTTCGACATGTCTCGAGATCACTTCGATCTCTTTGATTTATTCTTTAACTAATTCGAAGAAGAAAGAATTAGTATTTTGGCTTTCCCGGGCTTTGAACCGACTCACCTGTGTGACCCGTCAGATCAGAGCAGACTCTAAGTAGTGGGATTAGCCGATTGCGCTACTGCGACCCAAGGTAGTTCGGGATATAAAAAATAGCTATGAAATTATGCACTAGTTTTGGGACAAGATTGGGCGCGCAAGTTCGTGACTTTTCGGCTTGTTTCGGCTATTTCACGAAATGAGACCGGACTACTTCGTGATATCTTGAGATCACTTCGACTTTAGTCTTTAATTTAGTCGAGGAATAAATAGAGGATATTACATGGCCGCGCAGAGAAACGAAATTTCTCGTAGTGTTGAAAAACATTTCATTTGCCCCGAAATGCTAGTTTTTGGCAAGTAGGCCTCTTGGATGTTGCTCTTTTCAGAATATCCTGACAAATCCCATAATTTCACAAATTAACACCTTACTCTTACCGTAATTCATTTCTTACTATTTCTCCGCATTTACAATTAATCAGTCCACAAGTACGACACCGAAGTGTACGCTCCATAGCGTCTTGTTGCATGATGCGCTCGTGGCTAAAATAAACTAGGTTTACCCATTTTGCTAGCAATTACCCTGGGGAAAAACAGTAGCAACCTCAAAACTTCTTGAGGGCTTTAAATTAATAAACGATTGGGTATAACGTTAGCATTTAAGGACACGCACGTTTTTTTCCCACTTCAGTGATCTATGTAGGGCAGGTAGTGGTTGCCTTACCGATTTGATGACGGTGAATATGAACTACTTGTTCCAGCTTCCGGTTTTTCACTAGGCTTTTGCACATCCTGTCTTTCCTTCCGAGGACTCTCTCCAAGGTCATCGCTTTCGTCACTCGTCTGAGGCAAAAAACAATTAGTAAAACAGTTTTTTATTAGTGTGATGGAGTGTGACTGTACAGACTTAAGAGGTGATGACAAACTTCTTTAAGGTTAAAATTAATAATGATTGTAGGGCATATTACCTCCAGGGCTGGAAAGCAGTTAGCAGGTTGTTGGGAAAACTGCCTCAGTTCAAACACATCTTGCAGCGCCTGTTTGGTCATGTGGTTTTCTGCCTCGCTTGGTCCTACAATGTTCTTATTGGCGTGGGTGTAACGAACTCCACATGACTCTACAGATGCAAAGAAAAAGCAGTAAGCACAAAGTTATAAGAGGGGGGTGAATCGACTACCTTCAAGAGCTGCAAACGGAAACAACAACAACAAAAAAGTGGGGTGCATTTTGTGGAATATTCTAAAAATATTTTGTGGTAAGGGACTCTAGGCCTCTTGACCAGCAGCGTCACATCGGGTGAAGGAATGGGAAAGAGCCAGCGCTTTTTGGCATGGCATCGCTTTGCAAGAAAGTAAGAAAACATGAAATGTCATTCGAACAAGCTTTACAGAGTAAGAAATGGTTCCAAGTCATATAAATGAACCTTGATATTTATTCCGTAGGAGTGAAATTTCGTGATAAGAACCAATTTTGTAAGGGGGTGAAAACCTGGTACCAACATACAAACGAAAAATTAAACAACTAAAAATACGTGACACTAAATGTAATTTTTATCTTGTATAACGTACCCAAAATCTGCTCAACTGAATCTTCCTTTCTTGATCGTTTTACATTAATGTCCTTGCTATTAACGTCAACAATCGGAGTCCTCTTTCCAGGAAATCTACAAATCAAATAGTGAAAGGAAAGTGAAACTTAGGCTAATAAATCCGTCTTTTCCTCATGATGGCTAAATCTATTTAATAGTACTCTTCATTTGGACAGCAACACTTTCAAACTTCCAACAAATAAAAAGTTAACCATCTTGACACAGCATGATAAACAGGGCGGGGTTGTTCAAAGCGGGGTTATGATAACCCAGGGATAGTTCGAATTTTGAATCCAGATATAAAAGCTTAAACAGCAAATTCAGTTTAATTCTTTTTGTCTTCAATTTAGTAATTGGATGCTATAAAAAGAATAAAGAAAATTATCCGAGAAAATGCTTTTGAACAAAAGAAAAAGAAACTAGGATTAAAATTTAACCCCGGTTTAGAGCTGATCGGGCTTCAGAAAAATTGGTCCCAGAACCTTTTTCATTTGAATGGTATAGCATAAGGGGTGGTTTCAAATTCAAAGACGAAAACTTGTGTAGCATTATCAGCATGCAGAAATAGCTAAACAGCTATCATATAAATTGCAAACTCGGATTGATTGGTTGAATAAATCTTTAGACTATAATTGTTCCATAAGTGGAAGTGACCTCACCTTCGAAACCGTTTACGACCCTCTCTCAAGCGATTGCTCGGCCGAGCGCACACCATTTTGGGTTTTCCGCGTTTTTCTTTTGATCTGGTGAAAAGACCCTCATCAGAGTCCTCATCGCTAAATGACTCCATTTGCTCTTCACTACTCCTGGATAACTCCTCGCCTTCTGGTGAGTAAAGGTGGTTAGTTGTATTCAAATCTAGTCCACATCTTAAACTTGCTGTAGGCGGAATCACTTCGCAACTTTCTGTGGCAGTTGTACTGCAATGATCCATATTACTAGCTTTGTCCCTAATTCTAGTGAAGCTACTTAAGAGATCCTCTGATTCATTACTGTCCTCTTCACAGCTAGAAAAATCCTCAGTGCCCATTCGGTTTATGGCAGCAGAAACCATCGTCGATTCCATAGCACTTTTATCGCAGGTTTTTGAACCAGTCTTATCAGATCTTATGAGATCTTCGAAATCGCTAAAATACGGTTCCTCACTTTGAAGAGACTGTAATTTCTCGTAGTGAGTAACGCCCTTTATGTTCGACTTAAAAGCCACACCATTGCTCAAATCTACTTCTTGCTCTTTACTGACACTGACGTTTTCAGAGGGATCATAACTCGTCGGATCGCCTTGATGTTCATCTTCGATTAACTGCGAAGCAAATTCTTCCAGGTTGTACGGGTCTTCGTCCTCATCCGGATTTGCGGGATTGTCGGGCATCTATGGAAGTGTTAAAGCGGAGTTCAGTTGCTTCCTTGAAGTATATCTTAAATATAGGTATTTGGCAATCATATCGGAGCGCTTTCCATTTGTCATGATTTGCCTTCTGAGAATTTTTCTTTTGTCGAAATGCCGCACCTCTAGGAGCAGTGTTAATCGCAATTTCTTCTTCAGTATTATTTTCAGTGGCTATTTAGCGCATTGAAAAGCACCAACACTACTTCCAAACTTTGAGCAGGGCTTATTCCGGGAATTAGCCAGTGAGGGCCACCGGGCCTCCCGTTGAAATTGCAAAGGTTACTTTTTTCGAGAAACAGGGCTCAAGGTATTAAACATTTCGTACCACTTGGTTTAAATTCCATTTTCTCCTTTGACTTGATACCCCTTTTTTCATTATTTTTCACTGCCGTTCTGCCTTTTTCAACATCGCTGCCATTTTACTTTTCAGAATGTTTTGGTTAACTGTACCTAGCTATATTAATATTTTCAAAACTAGTTCGTTCTCAAAATTGTCACATGAGTTACTAAACTTTTAGCGAACTCCATTGATGACATGTCAGGCATGCCATCCTGCCCGTTATTGAATACATTTTCATC
This sequence comes from Porites divaricata, assembly GCA_038088405.1. Taxonomy (NCBI): domain Eukaryota; kingdom Metazoa; phylum Cnidaria; class Anthozoa; order Scleractinia; family Poritidae; genus Porites; species Porites divaricata. The sequence goes on along the minus strand of JBBMOI010000012.1, from coordinate 13,885,334 downwards.
GCGAGCAAATAATAACATAATTATTAAAAACTCATTATTATTAACTCATTTCCTACCTCGTCCTCCAAGCCTTTCTCTGATTTCTTCTCGGCTACGATTTCATACTTGGTGACTTTAAATCCCGCCTCCAGCTTCTCTGTTCTTTTGACAATGTCTTTGGACAAGCTAGCCCCTTCAGCACGGTAAGAGAACAAATTTTCCAACCCAAACAGCTCGCCATGCCTGTCCTTATCACCTTCCACTCCAGTGAAATATCTTCTCTCGTTTGTCCCCTTTATGGCGATGTTAGCCAGTTGCTATAAAAAAAGAAACAACAGTAAAACAAACCATTTGTTTAAGCCCGCAGGGCTCGGGAAAACAAAATGAATTCCAGCTTGAACTTCAGGCAAGCAGCTCTCACAGTCTGCTTGCCCGGGGCCACTCCCTGTTCGTCTTAGTTGTGATGATTTTGTTAGAAGATGACTTGCCTGCAACTTTGAAAAGAAAATCTTGTCCCGGACTACCGGACGAGATTTTTTTCGAGCCCTGAGCCAGGTGTCTGACCACAAGGAGTGTCCGTTCCCTCATGCACTTATTGATGGAAGACATAGACACGAGGAAACAAATCTTCCTTTTTCTTTCTGAAAGACTTTGACGCCATCTCCAAGAATTCTGTTCGTAAAGTGTCTACAATTCAGAAATTGAGCAAGGGGGAATCATTGTAATGACGTTTCTAAGAACGAGAATTCGCTCAGTTGTAAATCCCCAATGGCCCACGATCTAACATGACTCCCGAGGATTTCTGGTCACTTTTGTATATTTGGTTTGGTTTTCTTTGCGCTCAAGTCTCTGCCGGGAATTGCAAGACAGTGGAGTCGTGAAAAATTTGCAGTTTTGTCCCTAAAGCAAAGTGCAAACGGACGCAACAACTCGCAACATTGTTGGGCAAAGAATGTTGGGATCTGCACGCAACAACATGCAACAGGGTGAGAAAACGGACGCGACATACAGCTGTTTCGAGAAAAGTTGTCGGAAAAATGTGCACGCGACAATCCCGAAAGGCAGTATGGGATATGAGCAATACACTTTTCCTAACGACTGTAGCTGTCGAACCTACTTTTGTTGCTTTCCATTAGCACTCGCGAACATATGTCCGTGGCCTCTCGTGCCATTCTTTCAAATTTCTTTGGAGAACAGGGAAGACAAAACCACCCACAATACCTTTCGGGATTGTCGCGTGCACTTTTTCCGACAACCTTTCTCGAAACAGCTGTATAACATCCAACAATGTTGGGAGTTGTTGACAAACAATGTTGTGTTCGTTTACACGGGGATTTAAGCTTCAAAGTCATGTTAGAATTTTAATATATCGAACGTGGGCCAGAAAGTTTTCATTGACATGTTTTTCTTTCCGAATAAAATTCAAGGACTTTTCAAGGACTTTCAAGGATCACATTTTCAAATTTCAAGCACCTAATTAATCACTTCAAACACAAGGTCCAAATAAACTATGAAATATATTCCGATAATAAGGCGCTTTTGTTCTTAAGCCATTTTTATAAAAATTCGTTTGTGACTCTATACCTGACTTTCATTTCATCGATTCCGATTTTCTTTAGTTGCCTTCAAACTTATATTTCCCACAGTTTTTTGGAGGTTGTGAAAATGTTGCTTAATTAAAATTCAAGGACTTTCAAGGACCAAAATGAATGAAGGAGATTTCAAGGACTTTCAAGGCCTTGAAAAAGGACAATAAAATTCAAGAATTTTCAAGACGCGTATGAACCCTGTTCCTAGTAGACGAAATCTTATCAATTTTCCGCAATTAGACGAGAAAATTTCATCTTACGAACTTGCTCATACTCATGGCCGTCACAATCGCGGTTGTCCCCATAAAAAACCGCTTATAATTATTGTATAGTGTAAGCACCAGGATTTTACCTGCTTATAGACTTGTCTAAGGTAAATCATTTCCTCAATTGTTTCAGACGATATCAAGCGATATACTCGAACATCTCGCCTTTGACCAATGCGGTATGCCCTGCAATGTAAGAAAAAATATATATTAATAAAAATATGACTAAAGATTAAAAATAAAATGTTAAAAGTAAAGCGACTGACATAGGTTACATACAGCTATTTCGAGAAAGGTTGTCGGAAAAAGTGCACGCGACAATCCCGAAAGGAATTGTGGGTGGTTTTGAGTTCACTGTTCTTTCAAAGAAATTTGAAAGAATGGCACGAGAGGCCATGGACATATGTTTGCGAGTGCTAAAGGAAAGCAACAAAAGTAGGTTCGACAGCTACAGTGTCAGGAACAGCGTATTGCTCATATCCCACACTACCTTTCGGGATTGTAGCGTGCAGATTTTTTCCGACAACCTTTCTCGAAATAGCTGTATTGCTGGTTTTTACATGACGTCACAAAAATTAAAACCAAAAAACTATCGATCCTACCGAGATGTTACTTTCACGATACATTATAGCAGCTGAAAACTAATTTTCATACAAATTTTCGCTTCAAAAGGGTTTTTGGTTTTGTGATAGAGTACGCTTGAATTTCTAAGCTTTTGCGTGACGCGGCATTTACATGACGGCCAAGAGAGCTGTCATGTAGGTTAAAAAAATGACTTATTTCAGGAAATTTTGCTATCCAAACAGTTCATGTCTTAGAAAAGGTGTTACTTTAACGTTTATGAGTTTCTCGAAGGTTTTGATTTTGATTTTGATCTATTTTGAATGGCGTGACACTGAAACCCAGCAATACCTTGTAAAATCAACTATGGGTGCGTTCGATTGCGAAATCTGGACTGGATTGATTCAGATTTTGAAACCCGGATTTCGGGTTTTACCAGACAATCAAACACAAAATCCAAAAACGTATTTCAACGCCGAAAAATCTGCCCCCAAGCCAAAATAAGGTGCATTTCACTTAAATAAGTCAAATAGGATTTCATGGATTATTTTCCTTCTCTACAGTTTTAAGGGGAAATCCCCACAAAAGGTTTACAAAACTGTTCACATAAACAGCGGCTTTTTACTGTGAGCGCGTGCAGAACCGAACCGCTGTTCCTGAGAACAGGTTTCAAATCCTTTTCTGGATTCCCCCAAAACGGAAAGAAAGCCGGAGATTAAAGGACAGATTTTTCGGCCCGGGTTTTGGATTTCGCCATTTACTTCAATTATGGAATCCAACAGCGTCTTTGCTTAAGCTTCCTAATGTCTTCCTCGCGCGAGCTGTTCCTTTTTGCGCCCACTTTTCCATCACCCCAGCCAACTACGCAGGCTAAGTGTCAGTGAGCCATGCGTGTTCTTCCTTTTTACTAACCTGTCTTGCGCTTGTAAATCACTGGAGGGATTCCAGTTTGGGTCAAATATGATCACAACATTTGCTCCAGTGAAGTTCAGCCCCAGGCCTCCTGCCTTAGTTGATACTAAACACAGGGAAATGCTGGGATCGAGATTGAATTCTCTCACCAGGCGAGTTCTGTCAGCAGGCTTGGTTGATCCGTCCAAACGACTGTACACCATTCCTTTACAGATCACAAACTCCTCTAAGATGTCAAGAAGCTGGAAAGGAACAGATGTTGTTTTAAATGACAGCGTTTCATCTGATAAATTGATTTTAAAGAGTATGGTCAGGAACTTAACAAAATACAAGTCTACTAAGTTTTCTTCAAAGAGGAATATTCGACAACGAATCGAATCTTTGCGGAATCTTTGTCCCCAGGGCTTTTCCGGCCTTTCCTGAACGTGAAGTTGAGGAATCTTTAGAGTCTTGTAAGAAACAGTGAACATGGCCTACGGTTTTCCGTCCTTGCTTGTTTGTTGTGCATGGTCAAGCTCAAAAAAAGCTAACAAAACAAAAGAAGACCTTCATAACCGGCATTGCACTTAAATAACCTAAGATCTTCGTGACTGTATATTTTACAGGTGTAAGTAGAATTCTCACCTTTTATATTCCTATTGTTTTATTACACAATTTATACATACTACATATTTTAATTGTATATACATTATTATTATTATTTCTTATTTGTAAATAATTTTTACTTTTTTTGTATGTGTCCCCAATTAGTTGTGAAAACTAAACACATTGACACATTAATAAAGCGATTTTCGTATGACCTTGAAATGAAAACGCGCGAACAAAACAGAAACAACAAACGAACGGAAAAAGAGCGATTTGATTGGTGTATCGAACGGATACAAACGCACCTGGCTTTTGGTTGGCTAAGCGAACGCTCGGGAAAACAAACTTCATGCCCGAAGAACTTTCTAGAAATTGCTTTGACGTCATACTGCAACACGATTGGTCAATCGAACAATGCCTTCTCCATATTAGGGTTTTCTTTGGCGGGAAAACGAAGAGTCCATGTTTTGTTCTTTCCATCCATTGGCTGATAAAACAAATAACAAACACTTACGGAAACCATTTTTCAAGGTCATACGAAAATCGCTCTAAAGCTTTTACTTACTTTACTTACTGACCTGTGTAGACCGTGAAAACAGTAAAACTTTGCTACGTTCGGTTCTAAATTTTCCCAACAGTTTATCCAGCACTTTCATTTTGCCACAATACTTCGGATCAGACATAAGTTCAAATGAAGATAGTTCTGTACAACCTGAAAACTCTGGATACCTGGCAAAGACGCACAAACAAAGTTCTTTGGCCTAAAAACAAACAAAAAGGATCTCCATGTGAGGCCGAGGGTGCAAAGAAAGTCATTTTTACAGCTTGCCATTCGGGCAAGCTGAAGCTAGCATTTACTAACCCAAACATCATTTCAACTAGCCCCCAACATTTTTCGATGAGCAGAATTGGTTTCACAGTTCTTCTGCAAGTTGAATTCCCCAAAATACTTCACTTGCCCGTCGGGCAAGTTAAGAACAGAATTCACTAGCCCCTATAGCAAAATCCACTAGCCCCGGGCTATCGGACACTACTTTCTTTGCACGCTGCATGTAATTGCATAATAGAGTGGACTTGGATAACAGAGTTCTGAATTTAGAGTGGGTAGAAAACCAGCGCAGAAAAAAGCAGATTTTAGTAAGTGGGTAACATTAATAGGGTCATGGTTATTGATAAGGAAAATTGACCACTATTCTGATCCCTCAAACTTTGATCCATTTTCCGGGGAAATCATGAGACGTAGGTCCTTCTTCAGAAGGGTAACCGGTTTTGTTGAAAGCAAAATTTCACGGTGAAACGAGAAAGCGTTTTCACCGGCGAGCACAATATAACAAAAAGGCAGAAAATTAAACAAGTTAGCTATCACGTGAACCTATGAGGAAACACGTCTAAGCTATGTTACATAATAAAGAAAGCGTGACAGGAGAAAAGAAACGCGTAACAGAACAAGCACCCCAAACAGGACTCGAAAAAAGTCCCGTCCGGTCATCCGGGACTAGTACTTTTTCTTCCCGGGCAAGCAACATTTAAAGGTCACCTGTCCAGTGGGCAAGGGACCAGGATAAGAAAGCAATGGTCCGGTTTCTGGGAAACTGCCCACCTACCCCTCCCCTAAGCCAGCATTAACACTCACTTCGCACTTGAGGCAAAATGTTGGTTTGGGGGAGGGGTAGGTGCACAGTTTCCCAGAAACGTATCATGTTCCGGGACAAGCCTTGATTGAAGTTTTTTTAAAGCTCTGCGCGCTATCACTTCGTTAAAACTGAATCTTCGATTCTTTTCGTACTGACACTCAAGCTGTCATCTTGCGAAGCTCTCTGAGATTGCCCGGAAATTCGCTTGTCAACTAAGTTCATAGAACCAAATTTATGAATCCCGGCGCGCAAAGGTCGAATATTCAATTTACAGTTGCCTTTCGAGTGCCCACTTTCTTGAAAGTCAATACCAATAGCTCATTTTACAGTTACAGGTGAAAACAGCTTGGAGTTGGGGTTGTTTTGATACAGCCAGCCCTGCCTGCTTTATTATGTAAATTATGTTGTTCGTAAGCAAACGAGTATTTTTTAAGCATAATTTCCACAAAAAAAGGAAAGAGGTCTGTACCAAAACAAGCTGAGCCTTACTTCCTCAGCCTCAAGTTCACTTAAAGGCTAGGATACTAAGCCCACAACTTTAAAGGCTAGGACACTAAGCTCACAACTGTAAAATGGCCTATCCGCTACTTTAGAAACAAGAAGCGACCTGGAGCCGAAATGCACCCGCAATTGTCTCTAGGATTGTTACTAGGGACACGCCGGTCAGCTATTGGTCAATTTTTTCCCATGCCTTAATAACAGTCCCAGCAGTCTAAGTGACAGTTAATTCGACCCCGTCTCCCTCTCGTTTCTAAAGCGGCAAATACGAAATCATCCTGATTCAAGTTTTTGAAACTTGAAAGGGCGTTAGCAACTTTACTGCTTTCTTTTCGCAATTGCATAAGTTGAGTCTTTAGCCTGCGCAGCACGGCGGTCTTGTCGGGCGCACTACAGAGTGGCGAAGCCGCAAAAACGCGTGGAACGATGGCGGAGTCCTAATCTCCTCGCAGTTTCATTGCCTTCGCGCGCCCGACCAAAACCGCCATGCTACGCAGACTATTGAGTCTTCAAATTCGATGATTTTCTCTGCATATATTCCTTCATTCCGAGGTTCCAATATACTAAATTCATATACAGTTGAACCTCTCCTCAACGAACACCTTGGGAATAGAAGAAGATGACCGTTGTAGAGTCAACATATGGACTGTCCACCAAACGAAGAAAAAAAAAATGGGCTGCTAGAGGAGGTTCGACTGTATTCATCATTTCATCTACCGCTGAGTATTCGCCGGCTCAGCCCTACCTTTTCCTGCTGGTCTAGTGTTTGTCTGACCGAGGGCGCCAATAACGCTGCATGATTGGCCACCTTTAGCAACAGCTGGAAAAATCGCATGGTTGTAGTCTTGATATTCTCGCCCTCTGAACTAAGCTGTTTGCAAGACAATAGATACAGTGAAAACCCACGTATAAGAACCTAAAATTTAAGAACCTGTTAGGCTAAAATTTCTATTTCAAACCCTCTTTTTATAAGAACCCATTAAGCCTAAAATGTTCAATAGGTTCTTATTTTACAAAAATGAAGGCAGAGAAGAAATACAGCCCGAAAAAAAAATTGAGTCTAGGTTTCAGTCAGTACGATTCAAATTGTAAAACCACATTTTATGGACACTGCAGCATGAAAGATATGCATGGTAGTACTTTGGAAAGATAAAATTACTCCATGGTTATCATCTTAACTGTATTCTAGAAAATTATTTAATACGGTAACATATTCCATATCACATATGCCCTGTAGTAGTTATCTGACTGAGTGTGCTGATCGCTGGTGCCCGTATCAAATTAAGAACCTATTTAAGAAACTAAGTAGCCTAAAGTCCCACTAAATACCATTTCTATAAGAACAGAACCTTTTTAGGCAAAGATGGAAAAATGTAGCTTCTTATACCTGGGTTTTTACTATTGCTCCAGTGATGAAATACACGCGTTCACGTACTGATGTTTATTTTCCTTTACCCTTATTTCCATAAACACCGTGAGAACTAAAATAAAGGTAAGAGTAGTTTACAAATAGGGTTGTGAAATTACGGAAATACATACATTTCATCCGTTAAAACTAACAAGACTAAAAGGTAAAAACTTAAGATTGACAAATAACGGTAAATGATGTCGTGTGTAAACTTAACTTTGTCTAAAATCTAAAATCTTGATTTTACAGTGCAATCAGCGATAAAATCGGTTTAAAGGGTAAAATTACAAGGCGCTTACTTAAATAAGAAAATGTAGCGTAAATATTTACCTTGGTGATGTCCTTAAAATCACTAGAACAAGGAAAACTTCTTGGCTTCTTGAAATGAATTGACAAGAACTTGCGTCAACTAACCGCAACAACAAAAAACTTAACCTTTTAACAACAAAATTGCGTGGCGCTTTCGCGTGTGTCCTAGCTTGCGTTAGAAAGAACTTTCTAGTTAAATCTACAAATTGCGTTAGCGTGCGCGTGCAGAAAACAAAGATTTCGGATAAAAAATAAGTTAATAAAACGTGCGGCTAATTGCTGTAGCTACACTCCCACCAAATTATTTATGATTCAAAAAGGGACGTAACAATCGTGAATAATTTTACTCTGCACATCAAGCATTGCTATTGGAACTTGTCCTTAGACCACGCCTTCCAACAGGAGGACTACCTTTTGTACTGGTACCGTTGTTTATGTAACCAAGTACTACCTTGGAATCGGTCCAAAAGAACTGTTTAAGATTGGGGTAGTTTAATTCTTCTTGTAGCATCACGCCAACTTTCGCGGAAACTACTGCAGCGGTGAGCTCCAATCTTGGTATAGTAGTAATCTTTAATGGAGCGACACGGGATTTTCCCATCACCAATGAGACGTTCACGTTTCCGTCTTCATCCTTCACTCTAAGGTAGGAACATTGTCCGTATCCTGATGTGCTTGCATCAGCAAAATTGTGTAACTCATAGCTCTTCTCTTGGCTCATCGTCTTCGGCTCGAAGCATCTTGGAATTTGTAACTCCTTGAGACGTAGGAGATCAAGTTTCCACCGCTCCCACCTTGGCCGAACGTCTTCAGGCAGAGGATCATCCCAGCTGACACCTCTCCTACATATTTCCTGTAGTATCTTCTTCGCTCTCAAGACCAAGGGGGCTAGAAATCCGAGAGGATCATAGACAGAGGCAACCGTTGCTAATACTCCTCTTCTAGTTAAGGGTTGGTCCTTTAGAACGATGGAGAAGCCGAAGCAGTCTAACCCTACTGACCACTGAATACCAAGAACTCTTTCTATGGGGAGTTCTTCTGACGGCAGATCCAGGATGATGTCCATTGCTCTTTCACTTTCTGGTACTGATTCAAGTACTTCGCGATCATTTGCTATAAATTTGTGAAGACGAAGGCTACCCTTCTTGCAAATTTCACGAGCTCCTCTGATGAGGTCCTTTGCTTGTTCGGCGGATTCAACGCTGGCTAGTCCGTCGTCAACATAGAAGTCATGAGTAATGAACCTTGCAGCTGAAGGGTACGCCTCTTTCTCTTCATTAGCAATGTATTTGAAACCGTAGCTGGCACAACCAGGCGAAGATGTTGCCCCAAACAAATGCACTTTCATTCTGTACTCCTTGGGCTCTTGCTTGATATCACCATTTGGCCACCAAAGGAATCGCAAATAGTCACGGTCAGTTTCGCTTACAACAAATTGGTGAAACATCTTCTCCACATCGCAAGTAATAGCGTAAGGATATCTTCTGAATCTGCAGAGTACGCCCGTCAAATTGTTAGTGAGGTCAGGTCCGCTGAGTAAGTGATCGTTCAACGAAGTTCCCTTGAATCTTGCTGAGCAGTCAAATACGACTCTTATCTTGTTTTTCTTTGGGTGATAGACACCGTGATGAGGTATATACCACTTCACTCTATCATTTTGTGCGAGAACTGGTGCTTCTTCGGCATCTCCTCTGCTAAACACTTCGTTCATGAATTTGATGTAGTCTTCTTTGTACTTAGAGTCCTTTAGGAATTTTCGTTTGAGATGTTCAAGGCGAGTCATCGCCATTGAGCTATTGTCAGGCAACAGTGGCCTCTCCTTAAATGGCAGTGGCATTTCACAGTGTCCGTTTTCGGTCTTCCTGATTCCTTCTTCCATAATCTTAAGGAATTGCAAGTCTTCTTGAGAGGTCTTCATATCATTTTTACTTTCCTTGAAGTCTGACTCGAGTATTCGTATGATGTCATTCATTGTTACAGCAGGTAGCTCCCTTACAGCGACCCTTTGGCAAAACGACCTTCCACTCCTGGCCTGTCCACCACCTACTATACTCCATCCGAGATCTGTCTTGATAGCATACGGCTCGTTACTCTCGCCAGAAATAACTTCTCTTGGGGTTAATGCTTGAGAGCAGTCATTTCCGACTAGCAAGCCCACGTTACAGTCCAATAGGTCGAGCATTTTGTCTTCAATTGGTCGCAGATGACCCCAATTCTTAGCAGTGGTGGTAGTCGGTATATGGTCTTCGTCGGCTGGTATCGATGTACTCGTGTAAGCAACGGGTATTGGAATCTTCAGGTCAGAATTGTATCCTCTTACTTGAAGACCCGAGACTCTTTGACTGTCGACAACTGACTCTTGACTAGTGATAGTGCTCAGTCGAAGCTTAGTCGCCTGTTTATCTGCGTCAAGTTCATCGCAGGTTTCCTTCAAAACAAATGTGGAGTCACTTTGCGTGTCTAAGATAGCATATACAAGTACTTCCGCTTCGGGCCTCTTAGATGACGATAGCCAGACAGGAACTATCATTGAGGTGCTACTTGAGGCTCCTTGAGATGTGCAATTGCAAGAAGTGGGTTTTGGAACGTTTGATGACTCGTAGTCCACTCTTCTTTCTTCTGTCTTTCTTGTTTCTCTTCTTTCTTGATGAAGGCAAGTGGGGTGCTTCTTGTTGCATGACGAACAAGTCAACTTCTTTCGACAATCACTGGACACGTGACCTTTACTTAAGCATCCGAAACATAACCTGTTTTCCTTAACAAATCGCAGTCTTTTCTCAAGTGTCTCAGCCTTAAACTTAGGGCAGGCATCTAAGTGATGATCCGTCTTCCTGCAGAACGTACACTGCGGCTTTGGTTTCGGAGTTTCCTTTGCCTCTTCAGAGTTGTCTTCTATCTTCTGGATAGAATGAACGGTCATATCACCGATATCTTTCGACTTTAGTGCTTGATACGTTTTAACTGATGCAGCTCCTACTTCTTTCACTGCGTTACAAGAAGAAATCGGATTGGATGCGAGGTCCGCTTCAGCATTGATAAAGGCCGTAAAGGTCTTGAAGTCTGGATATCTCTTGTGTTCTTTCATTTCTCTTGTAGCTTCTCTGTTCCATCGAGAGATAAGCCAGTCTGGTAACTTGGCAAGCAACTTCTGATTTTCCATATAGTCATTTAGGATGGTTAGATCCTTGATTGTTTGCATTGCTGTATCTATACTAGTTAAGAAATCAGCGAATCTTCTGAGACCTTGATGATCCTTAGCACCGATCTTTGGCCATCCTTGTAGCTTGTCTCTGTAAGCTTTAGTTACTATAAAGGGGTGACCAAATCTCTCGTCCAGAATGCTCCACGCTTGTTCGTAAGCTTCCGATGAACTTTGCAGAAAAAGTCCGCTTATGGCTTGCTTGGCTGATCCGCTAACGTACCGTTTTAAGTAATACATCTTGTCACACAAAGGTAAGTTTTTTCGGTGTATGAGAGCATAGAAGGACGACTTCCAATCCGGATAATGGATGGGTTCACCGCTGAAGGTGGTTGGTTCGGGTGCTGGGAGGCGACTTAAACTGAATGAATCGGCTATTGTACTGACGATCTCGGCGGTTTTATCAGCGCTTGATGACCCTTGAAGGACACTAGGAGACTTGTGCACGTCTTGAAGCTGCTGAGTGGGCTGTGTTACCCTTGATGCGGTTACATCCGACCTTAAATGTCTGGGATCCTGCAGCGGAGGTAGGGATGCTGGGGTTGTCTGAATAAGGGAAGCGCGCGAGAGATCGTCCTCGACGGGATCCTTTTCATTTTCGATCTCTTCGGCTACTTGGTACGCCTTTAGCCTGGCCCTTGCCATATCCAATTGTTTCTTCACTTCCATCTGTTCTAACTCCAGTTTTCTTCTTGCCAGTTCTGATTCGATCCTTGTCGTTTCGGCCCTTAGTTGCGCCTCCATCTTGGTGATTTCTTCCTTACGTTTTGCTTCTTCTTGGAGGGCGTTAAGTTCGGCTTCCTTTGCGGCTAGCTCTGCAACCGCATCGGCTTTCCTTAGGTCGATTAGTGAAGATACTCTTGAAGACTTACTGACCCTTGAGTTACCTGAGATAATGGATCTACTTCGTCTGCTTCGGACGGACCTTCTATCGTTGCGTGAAATGGGAATACTATCTTCAGATTGTTTCAGTTGATGTTCCAGAGTCTTGGTTAATGCATCGCATGCATCCATCTTCTGGCGAATTTCTTGTCCAGGGGGCCGAAACTTCCGTAACTTCTCGTATATCGTTAGAGCACTGACATGGAGATCCTTCAAGCGGAAAATATTTTCGTCTTTGTCAGTTTGTGAAAGTGGGAGCTGATCAGCAATATACCGCTCGATGTCTGAGGCTTGCGCTTTCCATGCGTCAAAGGCTTCATGGAATCTCTTTATTAGCTGATCTTCTTCTTTATCTCGCTCTCTTTGACGATCTTCTTGATAGGCCTGGCCTCTCTCTGTCAAAGTTCGGAATCTGGGGATTCGCGTTTGCTCCTCTTGGATGGAATCTGCGACTATGCTATTTACATTATTATTATTTACATTATCTACTGCTGATAGATTACTGTTTACTTGAACTACGTCTTCTGTAGGTAACGCTAACTTCTCTACGGCATTAAATTCTGTTACCTCACTTGAGCTAGACATTTGGTCTAAGTAAATCTTATTACGTTAGAGCAATCTCTTGTAACTTCTTTTAACTTAAACTTTAAAACTTAATACTTCAGGCAGCGCCTGTACTACTTAAAGATATTTGTGCGTGACACCCGTGGTGTGACAGTACTTCACTTCGACTTAAATGTAATTAATTACTTAAACTTATTTCTGCAACTACTTCATGCAGAATCTTCTTATTTATGTGTGTCCATATAAATTATAACGTTCTTGCAACAGAGCTTCTTAACGTAATGTACTTTACTTGGCTTGTGATTTCTCGCTGCGCTGAACGTCAGTACTTGACTTGAGGATCTATTTTTAGTCGGAAGTCTGACCTTGATCTTGACTTGACTTGACCTTTGATTGAACTTGCTTGTTTTGCCCACTTCGGATCTTCGCTTGATCGATCTTCTGTGGTACATCAAGTTCTCACTATTGCTCCAGTGATGAAATACACGCGTTCACGTACTGATGTTTATTTTCCTTTACCCTTATTTCCATAAACACCGTGAGAACTAAAATAAAGGTAAGAGTAGTTTACAAATAGGGTTGTGAAATTACGGAAATACATACATTTCATCCGTTAAAACTAACAAGACTAAAAGGTAAAAACTTAAGATTGACAAATAACGGTAAATGATGTCGTGTGTAAACTTAACTTTGTCTAAAATCTAAAATCTTGATTTTACAGTGCAATCAGCGATAAAATCGGTTTAAAGGGTAAAATTACAAGGCGCTTACTTAAATAAGAAAATGTAGCGTAAATATTTACCTTGGTGATGTCCTCAAAATCACTAGAACAAGGAAAACTTCTTGGCTTCTTGAAATGAATTGACAAGAACTTGCGTCAACTAACCGCAACAACAAAAAACTTAACCTTTTAACAACAAAATTGCGTGGCGCTTTCGCGTGTGTCCTAGCTTGCGTTAGAAAGAACTTTCTAGTTAAATCTACAAATTGCGTTAGCGTGCGCGTGCAGAAAACAAAGATTTCGGATAAAAAATAAGTTAATAAAACGTGCGGCTAATTGCTGTAGCTACATTTACTGTACAGCAAAAATGTAGGTTTCTGGGAAATTGCCCATTTACCCTAAGGACCACCTACCCCTCCCCTAAGCCAACATTTTGTCTAAGTGAGAAGTAAGGGTTAATGTTGGCTTAAGGGAGGGGTAGGTGGGCAGTTTTTCGGAAGCCCACATTGATCCAAATTTTAAACTACTTTAGAGTTCTTTACAAACAAACAAAAAATGCCCACAGAAAACTGAAAAAGTACCTTGCAATACACAAAAATATTTGCGTCATAAAACGTCAGAGCAAAGTCAGAGCATGTAGAATATTTCGTGCAATATCATGCGTCATGGCTAAATTGCATCGTGCTGCGCGCAGAAGCATTAAAATCTCCTATTATAGCAATAGTGAATCTAATGGCACGACGCAACTTTCACTGTTCAGCAAATCAAAACGCCAGAAATAAAAGAAGGGGATATCCATCATGTTATAAGCAGGGCGACATTGAAAAAACCCTGAAAGGAATTGAACCACTAATAGTGGAGCTTAAACCTCTAAACTACGGAAAAACCCATGTGCAAAACTCGTGATGACCTTGGCCATTTACTACGTTATAACTGACTCGCATCCTGAATGGCACTTTTTGGGGCAACTGCTGAAAAGTCCTGGTTCAAAAGTCAAGTACGTTGTCTGGTACGAATGTCCGTTTGATCAACGCAAGATCTTCAGTTTTGGGTTTGCACTGCCGCACTGTCAGAAAAAAGGGAAAAAGCAGGGGAGGGGGTGGGGGACCAACGAGGAGACAATACTTTCATGTGCTGGGTGTGTCAGAATCAGTCAACCAATCGTCTCTATAAAGCTGCTATGTCGATTAAAAAATCAACGTCATTTCTAACACTTATGCTCGGGGTAAAGGCTTATGTTCGGGGTAATACAATGCTTGTTTTACTTTCCACCCGCTAAATATTCTCTACTGAAACAACGAATTCTCCGCAAATTCACCATTTTTCAAGCCTTGCGGTGTAATCGATGTCCCCCCCCCCCCCCTCCTCCTAACATAACCAGGCCTTGAATAAGACTCATATAACCCCGAAGCGTCTAAATTCGCATATGCTATATGGAAATATGGAACCAAGCTACAACCAGTTGCAAAAATGTTTAGACACTCCCACGAAAAAACGACCTTTCTTGATTCAAATCGCTCCTGGTCACAGGTCTGTGAGATAAAAAAAAAAACAAAAAACACTGAACTCCTTCCTCCCTCCCATTCAAAGTTGTTGCGCCAAGTTTTGAGTACGGTCTTGTATTGCTAGCAACTTTGATAAGGGGTGGAGGGGGGAATCACAAGCACAAGATCATGGACAGGCTATTTATGCCAAAATACGGTACAATGTCTCAAGTACTTTTGCAACTGGTTGTAGCGTTTATCATCCCCATTACCGTAAATGACCAAATAAACGCCCCCTATGCGCGGCTAAAATTGTATTAGACGCCCCTTTCTAACAGACGCCCCCTATCTGAATTACTTGCGCGAATTCACTTGTGATGTTTTCGTAGCTGTAGCCGTCGTTGTTGATTAAGCTCCCTATTGTCGCAGTATACTTTCTTGCCTACTTCCTACCCCAATTACCATGTAACAACGTCTGCCTCTGACCACCCCATTGCATGACTTAGTATTCCACAATATTACGTTTCCTGTTCACCTCTGTGTTACTTACAATGTAACAACACTTGCCCCTGTCCATCCCACTGCCACAGTCACAAGGAAAGTTCTTTTTTCTGATCAGTTCGACGTCGGGGTTTTGAAGGAGAGTCTGATAGACATCTTCTTGAAATGGGGTCAAGGGACAGAACACTACCAGCTCATCTGAAAAAGCAAGGTGTAAACAGGTTACAAAAGCTAGAAAAGCCGGTTTAAACATTACAAGTCGGCTTTTCTATTTGTTAAGGTTGTGCCTGAGCTGATAAATCAAATTGGTAACCGCAAAAAATGTAAACGTTCGAGCTCTAACTCTTCGTCAGAGCTAATAGAATGATTATCGCAGAAGAGTCAGTCTTCTACGCAGTTTCCCTTGAATAGATCCTCAGTTTACATTAACAGCCTTACCTTTCATCGGTAGTTGATCTGCTATCAAGTCTTTCGTCCTTCTGAGGAAGACTTTTTCAATTTTGTCTTGGAGCTTCTTCGATTCTGCGAACATAAAATTTTTATCACGTAAAACATTAGGACACAGCTCTGTAAAGATAAAGACGTTTACTTTGGGCCTTTTCAGTCATTTTACTGTTAGCTTGCTAGTTCATAAGCCCAAGGGGTTTTATGTAAGTTTCCGTGGGGTGTTGCAATTGACATTTTAAATATTTGTAACAGAGATTACTTACAGGAGTGTCTAAAATCGTTAAGATATTGTGAATTTATTGTGAAATGTAAGTGTGTTTTATGTGGTAATGAAAAAAAAAATGAATGAAATAAAAATAACAGAAACCGTTTACAAACAGTCGGGTTGCTCTTTGTGGAATCCAAAAAACAAACAAACAAACAAAAACGGGTCCGACTCCCCCCACACATCTGCATACTTCGAGTAGAGCACCTAGGAACAGTTTTGCCTAGTCCCTGTACGGCGTTTTCCCAGGCTTCCTCGGTCAATTCACTTCGGTGACGTAACCGAGACGCTTGGACCACGTGACCCGAGACGCTTTGGCCGCGCGGAATAATAAGGTCTGGGACTAGACAAGGAACAGTTAACACTGTGACATTCCTCCAAAAAGAGATTAATTTTAGTGTTTTTACTCACTTTTCCTTCCCAGGGCCAGTTCTCTCTTGGTGGCATTATACGTTTGCCCCTGTCTGATTGGTACATCATATTCCAATTCAAACTGTTTAGCTTTTCCAAGACTGCCTGGATTTGCCCAGTCTAACACGCACCAGAATTCTCTCATCCTATTCTGGAGTGGAGTTCCTGTGAGGCCATACCTGCACGAGGATAGGCAAAATTAGGTTGATACTTGTAGCAATATACCGATACAAGCTCGGGAAGTACAGGCGATTCTGAATGTGCGACCACCTCTCGTAAGCGACCGGTGTCAATGGAACTTATGTTTAGAGTCTTTTACTAACTATTTTCTGCGCCGCCGAAAGTAACTGGTAACTGGCCGCTAAATAGAGGGTGGCCGCTTCAAAAAGGTTCAACTCTAACATTTCATTAGATAGTTTCATTTCATTTCATTTCATTTTCATTGGATAATGAATAAATTCTAATAATTCCTCGTTTCCTGGTAATACCCTTTCCCGAATCTTCCTCATCTAGAGTATTTACACTACCGATTGGTTGACCGATCAATCAATCAATCAATCAGTCAGCCAGTCAGTCAGTCAGTCAATCAATCAATCAATCAATCAATCAGTTAATCAATCAATCAAACAATCACTTATAATAAACCTACTAACTTGGAACATTTTACCTTCTCTTAACTTTAAGAGCTTTAGCAGCCTTAGTTATTTGAGCTTTGGGATCTTTCAGGCGATGAACTTCATCCAATATTACCGCCAGCCATTTAATCTTGTTCAAATCACCCTAAAAAAAGCAAACATATAGCCACATATGTCAGAAAATTCTGTTGGATATATATTTAACAATTAGTCGCCGAAGGCGACGTGAATATCGGCGAATAGACACCGAGACAAAGTCGAGGTGACTATTCGCCAATGTTCACGTCGCCTGAGGCGACTAATTGTTTTAGTATAATTACATTGATGATTATTCAAGAAAATAAAATTATTGATCAATTTCCGACCCCGAAACATCAAAAAATCTGGCTGCCATTTTGAAAACTGCTAGCCTTCAATGTTATAATCACCGCGCGGTGATTATAGCAGGATAGTGCGAAGCTCCTAGCCAATCACAGCGCTCTATTTTCGATAGTCATCGATGTAATTATACTAAATCCGCTTTATCCTTTACCTACGTACTAAGTTATGTCTAAGAAGATTATAATTTTCATGCTGACGTTTTAAAAGTTTCTTAAAAAATACAAGTCAAAAAATTCTCAAGTAACGAAAGTTTAGTTTCTTTCTCGTACGTTTTCCAACTGTGACTTTGTTGTTTAATCTTAAGCTTTTTTTTTTCACTTTCTTTTGCTAGTTATTTTGCTGATGGCAAAACTTTCAGATGGTAACACTGCCAACTTGTCCAAACATAATTGAAGGTCTCTCTTTCAGAGCCGCAAATAATTTTCCTTTTTTCTTTTCTTTGCAGTCCTTGAAAGGAGATATGTTTTAGCCGGACAAAACAAAAATGTTGTCTTACTCAGTTGGGAACGCGTTATGCGACTTTAAACATGAGAACTGTGCACAGAAGGTGCGGGATTTGCTGATATATTAATTACTGCAGCTATATTCAATGCAACAACGTTATTTCGTTGGCACAACAACACTTAAGGTGGATTTCATTCATTCACAAAATGAATGTCGTTCAAGTTAGTATTAGACAGATTAAGCATCACGTTTACGTCAAACGTCAAATGCGAATTTGTACCACGTCACCAAGTTTCCAATTTACTTGTCGTTTGATCATTTCTACTCACAACTAAGTAGCTTCACGCAATTTTTTATCCAAAAGAATTGTTTTGAGCTGTTTTTATCTGCTCCTTTTCTATTTTGAGAAATTCTCAACTCAAATCTGCCTTTTACCGTATACGTGTAAACTCTTTACTAAAGGGGCCATGCCATGAGGATATTGCTGTTTGAGTTCATTTCTGTGCTGAAGTCACTACTTCCAGGTGATCTGTGACGTCATTGCAGGGGCCTGGGGAAAGACATTTTAATGCCGTATCCCATAAACCAACGCGCGCACCAATTCAATCTGTTCCCGTCGCTCCCGTGAGCTTTTGTTTATGGGATACGGCATTAAAATTTCTTTCCCCAGGCCCCCGCAATGACGTCACAGATCACCTGGTAGTTCCTTTACCCGTACACAAAACACTCCAGTAGAGTTACGAAGGAGATATCAAATAAATTTCATAAGGGAGCACAAAACCATAATAATTTTTTATGAGGTTAAATAAATATTTAACACAGTTAACAACAAGGAGCGCGGGCGTGGTCAGCGGTCAGTCGTTTGGCTCAAGCGTGGTCAGCCTTGCTTGCATCACTTCCATGTCCTCATTACAGTGTTTTCCTGGCGGCCATTTTCTTCGTTCAGCCTTTGGATCATTCTTTTACCCCCATCCCTCCCCCCCCCCCCCCCCACCCCACTTTTATTCTTCCACTGTTGAATCAGTGTGACGGGTGCCTGGTTCCATTGGCGTTGGGGCTCATGACTGGAGGGCGCGGCTTTGCCAGCCATGGGGGCGCAACTCTGTCTAGGGGCTGGCTGTGCCATAGGTGGAAGCCCCTGGACATCCCGGGCACCCACCTCCACTAAGCGACGCAGTTGTTACTGGGTGGGTTTTGCACGCATTGCGCTACAACTTGAAAAGGCTGAATCAATTTTTCAAGTTTCAATCCATTTCCATCCATGCCATCCGTTGCAACAGATGACAGGAAACAGTTTCAATGCCTAAATATGGTCTTAAATAACTAAACTGCACCATCATTTTTGGTATTCAATTGATGCGAAAAAAATTTTAGCTTTTCAAAAAATTCGCAAATAGCGTGACACAGTCCCATTAACTTTGTCCGGATATCATTTCCGATCACAGCTAACATTTTATCCGATATAAGCCAATTTTAGAAGGGCATCGTCCGACGAGCGACTGTTACTTGCACGCTGTGTTTTAGAATAAGGTCAGATCGTGCCGACGAGAGGGCACAAAGGTTCTCCGTCACCGAAGAAGGCCGTTTTAAACTGTTACTGCCTCCAAAACTACCACCCCCCCCTCCCCCCTGCAAAACGGTGCCTCTGGAGTCACTACTTCGGCGTTTGTGGCCTTGTAATACTCACCAGGTGATTTCTCATGGTTTCATATGTGGTTAGCACCACATCTAGTCGCCCTCTCTGGGCCCTCTGAAGAGTGTCCTCTTTGGTGTTACCATGAAAGAGCCCCGTGTTGAAATGTCCCCAAGTCTCCAGTTCTTCTTTCCAGTTGTACATCACAGAACCTGGGCTAACAATTAGGAAAGTCCCTCTCTCAAATCCGCTAACAAGTTTCTAAAACAAACGAGAAAAAAAAGTTGTAGCTTTAACTTGAAGTTTATAAACTGTAGTCGCAGAAATGCAGCGTTTTCGAGAAAGGTTGTCAGAAAAAGTGCACGCGACAATCCCGAAAACATTGTGGATGGTTTTGAGTCACTTCTTCCAAGAAATTTGAAAGAATGGCACGAGAAGCCATGGACATATGTTTGCGAGTGCTAAAGAAAAGCAGCAAACAGCAGCTACAGTGTCAGGAACAGTGTATTTATCATACCCATATTTTCTTTCGAGATTATCGCGTGCACAATTTTTCCGACAACCTTTCTGGAAATAGCTGTATAAATCGATTCCTCAAAAAGGCGCACTTTGGACAACGTCCTTCTCATAGAGCGATTTTCGTATGACCTTGAAAAAAGGTTTCGGTAAGTGTTCGTTCTTTGTTTCATCAGCCAATGGATGAAAAGATCAAAACATGGCCTCTTCGTTTTCCCGCCAAAGAAACCCTAATATGGAGAAGGCATTGATCGATTGGCCAATTGTGTTGCAGTATGACGTCAAAGAAATTTCTAGAAAGTTCTTCGGGCATGAAGTTTGTTTACCCGCGCGTTCGCTTAGCCAACCAAAACCCAGGTGCGTTTGTATCCGTTTCATACACCAATCAAATCGCTCTATTTCCGTTTGTTTGTTGTTTCTGTTTTGTTCGCGCGTTTTCATTTCAAGGTCATACGAAACTCGCTCTAACCGGCGAATTTTTTCTGTAGTATTACAAGACATGTTTAAATTCGACGGCGAGTATGACTGCGAGGACGAGATTTTGACTTAAAGTTTTTTCCGCGCATTTCAGAAAAATAGACCCCCCAGAAAGTTTCAATTCACCTTTTTTACCAGAAAAATAATAAAAGTTATTTTCATTGAAGCCCTCATTCTCCCGATCGTGAAATGAAACATTTCTAACATTCGATAACTTGTTTCCATCGCTACAACATTTTGACTAAAACAGGCGTAGTAGAATGAAGACGGCTATCACGTTTTCCCGCCAAAATGACGCTGGTTCACGCATGCCTAATACTTAGTATTGAGAAAAGCTCGTCCTCGAAGTCGACCTCGTCTTAGAATCTAAACGTCTCTGTTGTCCACCCTACACCACCAGATGGGATGCCAGTCAACCCCAGAATTAACCCCCGAGCAGAGTATCGCCATCGTCATTTACAAACCAGGCCCGAGTTGTTCAAAGCTGGGCTTAGATAACCCAGGGTTAGTGCGAAATTAAAACTTAAAGATGAAAGATATAGAATTAATTGTAGTCTAATTCTTTTCATCTACAAATGGATGATAGGATGCTCTGAAAAGAATGGAGAAAATTACCCGAGAAAATGCTTTTGAACAAAAGTAAAAGCAAGTCGAAATATTTAAACATTTAACTTTAATTCTCTTGTCTGAGGAAGAATATAATGGAAAGTAAAAGCCAATTGGTTCGATGCCCTAACCGTGAAACAATGGGAAACAATGATAAACAATGATGTGTTATTGTTTTCTGCGACCACAGCCTTCGAAAACATCCGTTTCTCCTCGCTCTTCGCAGCTGGGGACGTTTCGCGCGGAGGAACGTCAGCGACTCAGCGACAGGGAGTTCCAAATGTAAATTTATTCAATTTTAGGTTTCTCTTGGTCGATTTTGGTAGAGTGTTGTGTTCATCTACAAAGAGCTCCTGCAAAACTCAAATAATTGTTCTAGAGAAGACTATATTCCACAAATATTGACTGTTTTGTTAGAGATTCATCGCGTTCATTTGACCTTTGTGGCCTTTTGTCTTTTGTCTGTCATTCGTAAACAATAGCTAAAACAATGTAACTACTCCGTCCACCAATCAGGGCTTCAGACCGGATTCTGGACATATTTTACGTCATTAGTATGGAATTTCTCTCGCTGAGTCGCAGACGTTCCTCCGCGCGAAACGCTCCCAGCGGCGAAGAGCGTGGAGAAACGGTAGGCTACTGCGACCAATGAGGAAACACCTTACGAGCAGCTCCTACATTACTCACTTATATCGCTTTTCCAGTCTATTTGTGCGGTACATTTTTGAAAGGGGAAATTAAGATCTGACCAGGCTTACGAAATCGACTACCAGCAATTTGGTGCTTATTATAAGACCTGAACTATAACTCTTCCTTGTTGGTAAAAAGCACATAAATATCCCCTAGTTATACTACTACATGAGAAATTTCTGCAATCTGATTGGCTTAGAGCAGTGGTATTTCAGCTTAATTTGAAATACCTACATGTGAAAATTACAAACCTTTTGCGGGTAGCAGTATAAACAAATAATAGCATGCTTTGTACGTGATATTTGGCATAAATACCACTCGTGATATTTCAAAATTGTCTCAAATTTCACTCGCCTAACGGCTCGTGAAATTACGTATAACAATTTGGAAATATCACTCGTGGTATTTATGCCAAATATCACTACTAATCATGCTATTACCTATACGAATACGATTGGGTGGATAAGTAATTATATGAGGTGCACGAATTCGGTTTGAAACCCCATACTCCTTTTCAACCCTGCCCTCATAGTCAGAGTCCCTTGTAAGTGCCTAGAAAAACAATGCTTAATTCAACAACCTGTTTTCTTTTCGTTCTGCGATTCACAAATTTGGAGAATACATCAGCCTTGGTCCCTGTCTTCCCCAGAATAGCAGCCACAAATGCAATGACCTGAAACAAATGCACACACACAAATGGCTGTACTGTATCATGCTTTTAATAGGTACTCGAGTAGACTGTTCACAGTCCCCTATTTTTCGTTTGTTTAGATATAGCGCGTCTTACCGTCAATGACGTCCATCTTGATTTTCAAATGTACTGAGGGGGTGGGCGTCGGAGATTATAGCTCTAGTTGGGGGGAGGGGGAAGGGGCGAGGAAAAAAAATTCTCGCTTCCTCCCAAACTGTCCCCCGCCCCCTAAGTAGTTTTGACACTCATGCAAGATGGCAGCCCGTAACGCAAAGCGCTCGATCTCTTCGATCTTATGGAAAAATAGAGGACTGTGAACGGTCTGGTATTCGAGCGAGTCCATGTGACTAGAACAGGAACTTATCTCTGTATTCTTCTCATAGCTAAGACAAAGAATCAAGCAAAGGATTGTCCCTTATGGGGCTCGGACCTTGGGCCTCTGCTTCGAAAATTTTTTGTATTGCTGCGCTTAATGATCCGATTCCGGATAATTATACATTTCTAGAAAACAGCCAAGCTACCCCTCCCCTAAGCCAACATTTTGCTCTAAGTGAGAAGTGTTAATGTTGGCTCAGGGGAGGGTTAGGTGGGCAGTTTCCCAGATACGTATAATGCTCCGGGATTCCTCGGGATATCTTCTGAAGGGAATTATCTGGTTTACAGATCGTTTGTGCAGAGACTCTTTTGAGCTTACATTGAAAGCCTAGGCCCTATTGTTATGGAATTACAAGATTTCTAACTAAAGGCTCTGTTGAAAGGTGGAACTTTTAAGGCACCGAACCTAATCCCTTCAATTAAGTGCATAAGTTCGAGTGGCCCAAATGGCAATTTCTTCTGTGAAGCAACTTCGTTTCAAACGTCCAACTTTTTACGTGTCAAACCTAATGCATAAATTACTACAATTCACTTTCACTGGTAATCGTTGTAGCCCATTGCACATCGTGAAAATGAATTTAGACCGAATAATTAAGTTTGACGTCTGAATTAACCGTCGAACTTATATCATTTGGGTCGAACCAAAAAGGAATTAAGTTCGGTACGTGAAAAGTTCGACGTTTGAACCGAGCAAAGTGGCTTTACAGCTTTAGAGTCGTAACTAGGAAAATTGATACCTACATGTACAGTCCGTATTTTAAATTACCAAGTTTACACCCTATTCTGTGAAGTCCCATAAAGGAAAAAGATCTGAAGATTATGCCTTAAATCTTACACAAATGTTACTGGTAGTTGTGGCTTTTTCTTTCAATTATCTCTAATTTTGTTTGTAATCGCATGTTGGAAAGAAAATCAAGCAAGACCTTTGTAGAACGATGAAAAACGTAACGATTTCATTTCCAAACCTGAACAGTCTTTCCTAAGCCCATGTCATCACCAAGGATTGCTCCAGTATTTTCTGAAAAGTGACGGAACAAAAATCGCACTCCTTGACGCTGATAATCCCTCAAATAACGGTTAATGGTGGCTGGAATCTATAGAAAAAAGAGTTTAAAACAATCACACAAAGGGCAACCTCAATGTTGATTATCAAATACTTGATAACTACATATAGTCCCTCGGAAAACGGCGATTAAGGGATTTGCTACAAACCCACGACGAAAAACTTGTACGTAGTTCTACGTGACTGTAATAACTTATTACGTTTAACCCTTTAAGTTCCAAGAGTGACAAATATCTGTTTTCTCCCTACGATATCAATACATAACCAAAAGATAAGGTTATGAGAATAGGGAGGAGGGCCCCGAGCTCGGCTGTTTGGGTACATCTCAAACAGAGACACCCTCCCATTACAAAAGCGCACGAACTCGATGACCTCAAGAAAAGGAGTTATAAACTGTCCATGTCTGACAAGAGCCAACAATGATGAATGGTGGTGGATCAACATGATCCTGTGATGCTGGTTGATGTTGAATTAACATGATCGCCGTGAGCAACTGAACATGTTCATCAGATTCCGTTTAAACAGGCCACTAAAGCTAGCTATAGGACAGATCATGACTAATTAAAGTAAGAGGTATATACTATACTTCACTATTCAACAGTTTTATTTCCTTATTATCAGGATTCCTCTCTGTAGGTAAAGCGGATCTCTTTATGACCTGAATTTGCCGAGGAACAGGCAAGCGAATCGATGGAAAGTGAATACTATAAGGCGTAATTAATTATTAACTTATTGGCCTAAGCCATATACAGTTATAAATTTTTGTTGTGTGTAACTTTTATTAGTTATTTGGAATTAGTCAATGTACTATATATTGTATACGACTCCAAATAAAAATATGTCTATGTCTAATCCAACGTTTCACTCGTCTGACACTGTGCACAGCATAGTGCTCAGTCTCTAACCGGCAAGTTCTATACGGTATGTATGTGGTAACGTGGTGTCAAGATCTTGACATCGACGGGGAGTTAGGTATTAACGCCTTTGAGCTTTGAGCCCCTTCTCTCCCCGCACCCCCCCCCCACCCCCACCGAGGGCGGACGGGGGGGAAATCCTTTCATTAAGCATACACTTTTTAACTGTATGCCCCGCTTACCAGAACAAAAAAAAGACAAAAAACAAATTACGTTCTATTCGATAACTTGAAAAATAACCATCTTGTAAGAGCGACCAAAATGTCACCAAATGAAATATTCATGTTTTGAATAAATCCCCCAAACGAGAAGCGAGAAACCCAAAAATTGATAGCGGAAGCATATGTTCGAATGCTTTAAAAAAGTAAAAAAAGAGAAGGAAGACAAAACGTAGATCAAACATGTGTCTGTGTATGTAACTATCGCTATTTGTAATAATTTGTTATCAAGAGCTATAATAGGACTATTATGGCTCTTGCTTGTTATGTATAGTTTAATAAAAAGCTTAAATTAACATAGAAGATTGTACTTAGTTCAAATTATTTGAAAAACAGTCGATGTACCAGGTGGTATCCGACCCCAAATAAAAAAAAAAATTGTCTTGTCTTGTCTTGCAGAATTGGGTAATTTTTCAAACCAACATACTCTTCTTAAGGCTTCCGGTCGGAAAACCATACCCTGTTAAGCGGCATATACCCGTTTAGGCCAAATAAGGGATTCACCCCTCCGCGTATTAACCCTTTGACGTTTGCATTGTAAGGGATAGTGGTACACTTTGCCTCCTCTAAAACACTCCCATTGTATATTTATGCCATGTCTCTGCCTGCCCCCCCCCCCCCCCCCCTTTTTTTCATTGGAAACCAGGAAGCATACAAAGGAAACAAATATTAAACACGCAGTTACTGCGCTTTTCACAAACATGAGAACTCTAAAGTTCAGAAGCCGCCTTCACAATTGCGTTTTTCCCTGCAGTCAATCATAATTACGATCACAAGCAACGAACCTTGAAACACAGAAACACACAAAACGGATCGAAATCCACAAATCAGAAACCATGACCTTTTGAACCTGTTAAAGTAAAGTTTTGTTTCCTAAGAGGTCCGTTAAGATGATTGACGGCAGCGAAAAGCGCAATCGTCAGTTGGCTTTTGAACTTCAGAATTCTAACCTGTGTTACTGGTTCAATTCCAGTTTCTGATAGTAGTAAAGGAACTGTAGGATGAGGCGCTGGTACTGTGAAAAAGGGTCTCTCCATGTCTTGATCATCAAAACCTGAGTTGAAAAAAAAGTAAAATGCTCTATTTAAGTGTCAAATGAATGTAATTAGCATTAAATGCTTTGAGGACACTTTTTTAAAAGTCCGCTGTAGGGGACGGGACCACCTTTGTTACATAATTATCCGAACCATGGATGTGACCCGTTTTCAAGGTACAAGTAGTACCTCTTTATCAGTTGGTAAAAATTTCTGGATAACGTTCCATTCGTCTAAAATATTTGGCGGTTTTCTAAAAGCTCAACTACGATTTTCGGAAATTGTGTTTTAGTTATTCACATTTTAATACCAAGATATTGCGATTATTGTTTACAAAGATCTCCTAAAACTTTCGGTATAAAGACAAAATGTCCCCTATGATTTTCTAATGAAAGCAAGCCTACTTCATGTCCTCAAACTTTCGACCGGACCCATAAGGGAAGCTAACACTTTCGGGTGAGACGAAAAAGCCACCTAAAACTTTCGTAACGACCAAAGTTTCCCTAAGACATCCGAACCGATAAATAGAGAAAACCGTGTGAGGCACTTCTGGCGTATTTGGAAACAATTGGTCGTTGGATGCCCCTGATTTCAAGACCCCATGTGTTGGTCCATTCTGAAGATCGGTGCTCTTTAACTGAGTGAGAAAACAAAGAGATAATTATATACATAAACTAGTAATAACCGATGGTTACGGAGTGTGGGCGACAATGATCGAAGATTGAAATGCTCTTTCTCCAACGCTGTGCTTTGCGTAAGTCTCACTACTGTAGATAGATGGTCAAAACACGCGTGATCAGAAGCTCCAAACTTTCAAAACGCACGTGATCAGACTGCATTCTGTGGATTCCTTTCGTTCCTAATGGCAGTCCAGTCGAAGCTGGCTACATACATTTGTACATGGCACGCATGCGTAATAGCAACCTGGAGATTAAGATTGCAGGCTCCTCCTGTCGCCCGAAAAAATAATCACTATGACATGAGAAAATTGAAAATGACAGACACGACGAAATTTTACATAAAAGATAACCTATCTCTTCTTGACCGAGGATCAGAAAATATTGCGTTACTGTTGTATGCAATGGAAACCTCGATTTAACGAACTTCTATATAACGAAGTCCTCGATATAACGAACGATTTTCATTACTCCAATAATAGCAAAATATATGAAAAAGAACCTCGATATAACGAAACCTCGTTATAGGGAACAAATTCTGTCAGCCCATGGGCCCTTCGTTAAACCGAGGTTGCACTGTATACTGTTCTCTCCTTTGTCGCGAGAGGTTTTTCTCCGGGTACTCCGGTTTTCCCCTTCCCTCAAAAACCAACATTTCCAAATTCCAGTTCGACCAGGAATCGGTAGACGAAGAACCACTTTGTGGATGTGCTACCTCCAAATCAGATATATATATATTTTTATTATTATTATTCTTTTGTATACATGTACTGCTCACAAAGAGCTACAAAGTTGATAAACTTTCTTGGTTCACCTCACAGAATGACAGTGATTATTTGGCGCTTTAGTATCATAGCAGAGGGTCGAATCTGAACCTCTAGATGTAAGGTCTGATGGAGATATTCAGATAAGCATCAATAAGCCTTCAAAGTAAAAGTTACTGAACTGGTGAAATTAACTGTGCAAGTGTGCTCTCGCCTTCCTGTCTCTCAAGGAACTTACCATCTGCTAGCATTTCCCCATCACAATCACCTTTGTCGGTCTGCTTCTTACTGTCATCATCAAAATCCGTTTTTACTGGATTTACCAGAGTCTTAATCTCCTCAGAATGAGCGTCATCAAAATCCTGGAGAAGTACTGATCTACTCTGTTCGTTTATTGACTTTCTGCCACTGGGAAGCTTTTTGTTGCACTGAACAGAGATGTGTAGTTTTCCTGACACAAATGTAAAATATATATATGTTCAGTCTTATGATAGCTGGGGTGAGTGATTTAACACCTTTGTGTAATTTTCAGTAAAAAGACTATTAATAACTATCAGCCATGATGGTAGGATAGTTTGGGTTACACTGCAAGCTCTATTCACCACTTAGCTTCTGTTTTGCGAGTTACGAGTTACGAGATTTAACTTAAAGATTTTGCGCGTGTTCTCAAAAAAAAAAACACCCTGGAAAGCTTCATTTTACTTTCTTTTTACTTTTTCACTTAAAAAGTTAGTATGGTTATTTATACTGAAGGAGGTAAAGGCCTCTCCCGATAGCAAATGATATAACGTCTTATATTTGATAACTTCTTCCCGCCACTGCGACATTCTCGCTAAAACTCGTAGTAGAATGATGATGATGACGATGGCTATAACGTTTTCCCGCCAAAATGACGCTGGCTCACGCGCGAGCACTACTTAGCAGAGGGAGGTGGTGATGCAGATTTGGTCCGTTTCTTGATAGACTTGAAAAAGTTGTAACAGCTACTCTTTAACTTAATTGAAATACTGAAATACTACTAAGGTCACAATGAGATTCCTTTTAGCAATAAGTGGGCTTATTAACAGAGACCTTCAGTTCCTGAGACGAGTAATACTGAGTATTGCTCACGCGTAAACCAGCGTCATTTTGGCGGGAAAACGTGATAGACGTCGTCATTCTAGTTCGAGTTTTAGCGAGAATGTCGTGCTAACGGAAACAAGTTATTAAGTGCTAGAGGTTTTATCATTTTGCGGCCGGGAGATGGCTAAAGCTCCTTCAGTAAAGACAACAGTGCTATAATTTGAGAATACGCGAAAAAACTTTAGGTCAAATCTCGTAGTCGTTAGAACTCTTAGAATCTAAAGGTCCCTAATCACAAACAACTAAAAATAGAGTACCATCGCATTAGTATAAAAAGACTACAGGGGCACCCAACGACAATTTTTGGAAAATATCTGTTCGGAAGACGATTTGAGATCTAGAATTTTCGGAACATTTGTTGTTAAATTTCTTGCTTGTCTTCCTCTCCTAGGATTTTCGAACCCCCCCCCCCTCTCCCCGAAATGGTATAACTGCCCATTTTTAACGGATTTTTACCCTAAAAAGGTCACCTAGAATTTTCGGGAGCCTATTTTCTGGCTGAAATTTTCGAAAAGGTAAGTTTTGATTCCTATAATTTTCGGATCACTAGACTTTCAGCTAGGAAATCTGAACAGGTGAAAAATTTTTAGGGGATAAAAATATGCCTGTATTTACCATTTAAGTACTAAAAATACGTTCAATGTTTCAGTGGTTTTGAACTATATTCTCGTTGGGTGCCCCTGAGACTAGTACATTCAGCACACAATGGAGAATTTACCTTTCTTTTTCTTTCTGGATGATGTCCCCCCCTTGCTTGTTTTGTGACCTGAATAAGGAAAAATGTGTTAGAAGTCTACACATACAGTTAACTGTAAGAACTTATTCGTGTTGAGGTGATTCCATTGAAACGGATGTACTATCCAGAATTTTTTTCAAACTTGGCACAACTGACAGCCAAATTATAATTTTAGAGGACAATGAAAAACTGCAATAAAAAGATGGGGTCACCGAGCTTGTTTTGGCATTGTGTGCCCGTAATTCTAAGTACCTTTTCCTAGTGGTGCACAAAATATTTGAAACTTGAACTGCCAAAAAAATTCATATCATTTTGCAAAACTATGAATCTTACTAAAACCTCGAGCCTTTTTGTTTGTCCAGGATACAACTTTTCAGTAAAATGACTTCGAACTACCTGATGTTGCAAAAAACTTGTAAAAAAAATGAACATTTTTAACATTATCTCATACTCCTCTGTCGCTCCAAATGCAGAGTTTCATGTCATTCAGATCTAAAATTAATAATACAACTTCTACTATCCAGATGTTTTTTTTCCCTAAAATGCACCTTGAAGTCATAAAGAATAAAATCAGCAATAAAAAAGGAGGAGTCACGGTTCTCGTTTCATAATAAAAAGACAACAAAGGGACAATTTTGGCTTCTAATGACCATTTTCCACGAAGGCACTGGGGAGTGTTTCATGACCACCACCTTTTTTAGCCAGGAAGAATAATTATGATGAGTAATTTCTTAGATATTGATTTTGTTATAAAACTTAACGCTAAAAGGTCACAACGTTTCGACCTCTCCGAGGCCATTTTCAAGTGCGAGTAAAATATGAAATTAGCATTAATATATTAAAATGGTAAAAACAGGAAATGCACCTATATGCACCTATCAATGTTAAGCCCCAGGGTGGGGGGGGGGGGGGGGCGGGCAGACCCAGGGGAATTTGACATTTTAATGGAAGCCAGAGTCAAATTCCCCACCCCCAGGCACCTACTAAATGTCAATTTCCCGCCTCTGGGGTAACTTTTTCTAACAGAGTCAGGACTTAATAATTGACAGGTTGGAAAGGATATGTCTTTTACAACCTCACATAGAAACAGAAACAGAAGGAACGAAGACTCCTCTATTTATAAACATTCGATCATACAATGAAAGAAGTGATGGTTCATATATACCAAAAAATAAAACAGATTCCTCACCTTTCTTTCGCTCATGTTGTCTTGTTACTTTCAAGAAAAGCAGAGGTCATTTACCTCTGGTGACTTCTGGGTATTACCAAGAAGGCAGGTCACTCATTTCCAGTTTCTCTCGGTCTTCCAAGATGGCGGCCATGTCAAATTCCCAACCCTGGGGCAACACTTAAATGTCAAAATCCCTACCCAGGGGAAGGCATGCTCAGTCAATTTCCCGTGGGTAGCCCACCCCCCCCCCCCCCACCCTGGGGCTTAACATTGATAGGTGCATTATTATAATAATAATTATTAAAACCATTTGGCATACTGCGCGTGCACCGACTACAAAAGGGGCCTTTGTAACCTCTCTTCAGGCCGCCGGTGAAAATTATTGCCACCTTTTATGTTGCATGTTATACGCGGTAGGGAATTGCCTTCATCAACTTTGCAACTTAATACAAATGTACTTGTAATATAAAAGAAAATTGTTTAAATGATACCTGGCTGTTCTTTGATTATTTTAAGGTCTTTCTCAGAAACTGTCTCACTCCCCTCAGATTCGTAGCTGCAACAGAAATAAGGGTCCAATTAAATTTCCAACCTATGTTTTTTTAATTTTTATCCGGAAAATTGCTAAAATCATTATCAGAGCAACCAAATTTGAATGTCATGGTAGTGATGGTGCCATGGAGAGTAAAATAATTCCTGAATCTCCAATTCAATGTGATCATAACAGATCACTTCAAATAGGTGGTCACCTATCCAAAATACCAAGAAAATTTCATTTAAAATCTTATTCATTTATGCACCAACTTGTAGTTGATTAGCCTAAGAAAACTACCAACATTCTGCGGTGCCACCCAGTGATTTTGTTACCTCTACATCCTGTATCCCTGACGCATAAAAATCCCCAAAGACACAAAAATTAATAATTCATGACATGCATCCCACAGGATCCATGTGAACATGTTTTTTGTAGAAATATCCTGTTTGTCCAATTTCTGTGGCAGTTATCATGGCTGTTGTTTAACGATGGATATTTCTTTTAGCCTTTGTTGTGCTTAAAAATAGAAGGACTATTATTTTAATTTCAGCATACTATAATACAGAGTTTTGGATTCTGTCTTCAGATTAACGACGTCTGGTTACATAAAGGCCCAAGCAATTTTCAATTTCGGACTAGATTTTTTTAACTGGGAATCATGATTTTTCACAAGATGAGTCACAGCTAGGACTCACCATAACTATTTGTAACAAAATCACTGGCCATCATTGGTTTCCCTGCGAAATGATATTTTGAGCAACAAACACAGAATATTTTACTGATAATGTGTCACTACCCAGATTGAAGTAGTGTTTCTGATTGGTCGTGCCACGAGGGGAGTAATTTTTTTATTAGTTTCAACCAACCAAAAAGCACACCCATACACACACATATCATCATAATGGAATTTCTGTGCTCTCTCCTCAGATGTCATTTCGGGGGCAGGGCGGGGGACCACATGACTGTAGTGGTGACATCATGAAATGTTAGCTGTTTTCTTGAGGTGATGTAACACAGGACGATTCGCAATGATGATTTTTAGTGCAACACAACTTTGCAATGTTGGGGCAATGTTGTAACCATTCCAAACAATGTCCCAACAATCAACATTGCAACGCTGTGTTGCACTAAAAATCATCCCGCAAATCGCTTCGTAACATACAGTGTGCTGTAGCCTTTAGGTTAGTAGTTGATGACCGAGTAAAAAATAATGTTAAACTTGCCCAATAAAAGTTACAACAACCATTCTCTGCCCACTGGAAGCTTTGTGTAAAGAATTGATAACTGCTTTATAGTATTCATTATCGCCGCTGTAAGGAGCAAGACAAATTTGTCCCTTGTACCACTCTAGGAAAGAATTACAGTTAAACATGCATTAAAAACAAAATGCATTAATCTGGTTATTGAAGATATTTACTGCACCACTGAAAATTGGGATCTAAACTGTGATGTTTAAAAAAGGGAATAGTGCCCCAGCATAAACAATCTAATCCAGTATACATGAGCATATAAAAATAAAATACCTTATTTCCTCAATCAAATGCCCCCAGCATTTAAAGGGGGTGTGTCATGAAATTGATTACATCGAAATGCGTTGTATCGCACTGCACATATTGCAAACTTTGAAGGGATTTTGGGTTTATCTGTTCTGTCAACTATTTTAGTGAAGGTGGGGTTAACACAAATCACAATGTAACATGCTCGCCCAACTTGGCTGAGAAGGAAATTGCGATCGTGAGTGGATTTTTTATTGAAAGAAGGAGGTAGGTGTTGCTTTATTCTTGCAAGTGACAAGATTAAGAAAGATAAAAAAAATCTGCGAAGCAAACTTAACTAGTTGATTATCGCTGGAAACAGGATGATCACAAAGCAATGAACCTTGAAACACAAAACAAACAAAATGGTTTGAAATCCACCAATCACAAATGACAAACCATGACCTTTTGACCCTGTGCAACTTTACATGTCTTTCCTAACAGGTCTGCTAAGATGATTGACAGAACAGAAAAGCCAAGATTTGATAAATGCACAAGACGATACAACAAAATTAATTTCGTTGTAAAAGCCAAACAGTAAGAACTGCCACCAAATTGAAAAAAAAAAACAAAACAAAAATAACTACTCTAAATGTTAAAAGAAGGTATAAAACAGCAAATACAAAAGGAGGTACAGATGTACAAACTTGAAGAAGATCGAAACGGATTGTAATTGTGGTTTTTTGAAAACTTATTAACTTACCAGTAATGGTTATTCAAAGTTCTCTTTCTGTTGTTTGGAACATTTGAAATAATGCTTTGGCAACATATTTGTTTGACATGAAGCTGTGATTTTGCCATTCACAAGTACAATGTAATTTCCCAATTTCCATAGTGAATAAGGGCCCGTTATTGGCATTATTATACACTGTGCTCATTATCTGTCTTCTCATTGGCTTTAAGTCTGAGCCTGCAGCTAATTTTGGAAATCAGTGCAACCTAGATTAGTTACTTATCTGCTGGCAGATAACTGACCAATCTGTAGGTTGTTCATGCAATGCATCATTTCTAATAACAATAATTATTTGTATCAACCTCTGGTTCCTTGTGACGGTGTGTTTGTTGTTATTTTCTTCAAAACAACAGTTTTGTGATATCCTCAAAATTAAGGTCTCGGTAAGTGTTATCAGCCTTGGCCTTTGGCTAGGCTGATAACACTTACCTCAACCTTGATTATTCTGGATATCACAAAAACTTCATCCAATAATTGTTTATTATTTTCAAAATGAATTAGACAGCTGTGACTAAGCCCCTTTAATTGAGAAAACTTGACCTTTTGTTTTTAAATATCCAGTAAATGTAAATCTGTGGTATTTATTAATAATTGTGGCCCATATGTGCATTTTTTTTGCACTTTAATATTCCCAATAAAGAAATTTATATGACAGGTACATGTACATGTACATCTTAATCTACAGGTACTACAATTGGTTGCAAAAAAATCATTAAATCTAAGATGCCAGGCATTGCCTCTTTCAAAATCAAAGATGATGGCATCATGCACATGTACAGAGAAAACAGTGACTGACAAAAAACACAATTGCTGTCTACACTTGGTGTCCAGGAACCATTGCCTCAGTACTGGCACAAAATGGTGTTGTGTTCACACTTTGAGCACCCGATATGTGACTTAGCCAGACATTGAAAACCGGCCATCCAGAGGGTATGTTTTCTCTTAAAATTCCAAGAGATTTAGTGAATTTTCCTATATTTCTTTCAAAAATGGGCATCCATAGGATGGCTGGCTAAAACCTTGGGTGCAAAACAGCCCCAATAGCCGAGATAAGTTTAAAATATGTGGTATTGACATGTATTTGACAAGATTTCTAGAGAATTTCGCAGGTTTACCTGGTTTACCTGAATTTCGCAGCTCCGTGACCACGCTAAATGTCAGAAGCCCTGATACTACAAGCTGTGTCATTTACATTATAAAATCTGGTGACTAAAAATTTGCATCTGGAGACTATATTTCTCCAGTTGGTCGCCAAAAGGTGACCTGAGAATTTCTTTAATTTCAAGCCTTGTACTCTCTATCATAATGACAAAAGTCCAATCATAAATAATATATTATAGAGGAAAAAAAATGCAAAAAGCTTGAATCATGTTTTGAATTAAAATGTTAATCTAACGTGATAAAATGAGACAGGTTCGCAACATTCACTATATTGTATAAGTATCATAGACATTTTTATGCTTACTGCAGCAGTATAAAATTAAACAAAGTAAAAATACAATTGCCGCAATTGATCTTCAACATGCCATATCAATCAAATTTGATCACCATTCTTGGCTTTTTCATCTCAGTCGCTGTAAAAAACTGGCCATTGTCATGAGGTTATTTTTGCAGTCGGGTACATGCTTTAGTGGCTGTTGCCATTGTGGAGAGGTGGCTGTTGTTGAGAGGTTAATAATAAGAGTCAATGTATGGACTGTCTGCTGGGGCAAAAAAGTGGCCATTGTGGAGAGGTGACCGTTACTGGAAGTTCGACTGTACTTGGAAATACTTACCAGGCTAATTAAGTTTCATCAAAAAATAAAAACTGCTAAGATTGTAATTTTTACACATACCTTTCAATGTTGTATCTTCATCTTGGCAATCCAAACACACTGATTCAATTCCATCAGCTTGCTCATGATTGTGATAATTCTTCCTGTGACAATAAATAAAAGAAATACTTGGCATTAAGTAAACACAAAAAGCCCATTAATTACTCTTTTTGTACTGGCCCCAGAAAAGTAGAGACTTCTACATGTGTACCAATCGACTGTTTATGCAGTTTGATGTTTGGTCTTGCTAAAATAAAGGCTGTCTGTCTGTTCATCTGATTCAAAAGTTGACCCTGTAATAAGCCCCATTAGTATAATTACATCGATGAATATCGAAAATAGAGCGCTGTGATTGGCCAGGAGCTTCGCACTATCCCGCTATAATCACCGCGCGGTGATTATAGCATTGAAGGCTAGCAGTTTTCAAAATGGCAGCCAGAGTTTTTGATGTTTCGGGGTCGGAAATTGATCAATAATTTTATTTTCTCGAATAATCATCAATGTAATTATACTAAAACAATTAGTCGCCTCAGGCGACGTGAATATTGGCGAATAGTCACCTCGACTTCGTCTCGGTGACTATTCGCCAATATTCACATCGCCTCAGGCGACTAATTGTTTAATATCCACATACAAATTCTCCAGACTAATCTCCATACTTTTTCCTAAATAACAAATTGAGAGAATTCAGTGATTTTGTTACAAATAGTTATGGTGAGTCCTGGGACTCATCTTGAGAAAAATAATGAGTCCCAGTCCAGACCCAGTGAGTCCCAGTTAACAAAAAAAAAAAAAAGAGTCCAAAATGGAAAAATGCTTGGGCTTTTATGTAACCAGGGCCCAGTTGCTCGAAGCATGGTTAGCGTTAACCAGCGTTTAATACCTTGACAACGTATTGGTTTTGATACTGCTTAACCAATGGTTAAAGCTAACCATGCTTTGAGCAACTCAGCCCTGGCAGTTAATCTGAAGACAGACTCCAAAACTCCATAATAATATTACAGTATACTGAAACTACAATATAGTGACTGTCCTTCTATTTTAAAGCACAACAAAGGCTAAAAGAAATACGCATTGTTAGTTTTGGGGTTACTTTGGTCTTAAAAATTGGACGTAAAAGATTATGTGAACATTTTTCCGGGACCAAATAATGGAGGTGACCCTTGAACTGCGGTGTCCCAAAGGAGACGTTCCGCTGTAACGTTGTTTCCCTCACCGTTTTGCAACAGATCCTTCTTCCTCTTCATGACTTTGAGACGTTAAGCCAGCAATTTCTTCCTCTTCTTCGTCTTCTGTCGCATCGTCATCTGTGGTAGTATTATCGCATATCATTTTCCTACTCCACAAATTTTACGTTTAGTTTCTCACATTAGTCGGTTTTTCAGGTTTCCCCAACTCATTGCCTGTCAATATGGAGCCCTGATTGCCGTCTGCGAGAAGAGTCGACCGTAATTCTGATTGCATCGCGATCAAAACTTAAACACGACCTTAGATTAAACTGCGATTGCTCAAAACTGTCCCACAGAAAACCATCTTGAATAACGAGTAGAATGCTAGGTCCAGAAAACTACTGTGATGTCAAGCCGCCATCTTTCCTCGGCTCAGTTTTCCCGCGGTTTAACGCTGTCCAGTCATAAAGTCCAGTCACATTTTAGCACTTATCTAGACCCTAATGCTTTGCAAGACAAACTTATTTATTCTGCCATTCCTAGCTATTCCTGAATTTTCCTAAATAAGCTAATAATATGTCGCAGAAATAAAAAAAAATGAAGGAATTCTGTTTTCCGCCGAAATTCGAGTGGCCGGTTCTTACCAACCTCGTTTCCAGGGTTCTCTCCCACCCGCCCCATGGGGCGAGAGTCTCTCTCGCTCCATGGGGCGGGTAGGAGAGAATCCTGGGAACGAGGTTGGGTTCTTACAAGGTTCGCCTCTTAAATGTTGTTCATTTCGTGAAGGCAAATCTGCCGCTTTTGCCAAGATCCAGTTTTCGTGTGTTTCCAGCAATAAATTAGTCCTTTTTAAGGCCCAACGAGCAACTTTTAACTGTCTTTTATTCACCTCAAGGGTCAAATTGTTAAGGTATTTATTTGTGTGTGTGTTTGTACATGCAAGCCACAGTACAGGGACCCCTGCAGGCAAGCCATTGCACGTTTTATTTCATTTTTTTACGCCCGAGTGGGAGGCTACGTATTAGCCTGAGATCATGCCCTCTCCAAAGAAGCAAAGAAGCAAAAGAAAAAAAAAAAGAAAAAAAATAACGCCTGATCTCAGGTTAGCTACGTATATACTCCCAAACATAGGGACTACACACGTCGCGAGCTCCTGTTTATTTCAAACAGTCAGCAGATTCTTACCTTTTCGGACAAGCGGTACTATAAGAGTCCTAAGAACAACTGAATTGCTACGTAGGCAAGGCGTTTCAGTATAACCCTGATCTAATGGCTTCGTCAATTCTAAGCCAGCTCATTCCTCTCGGGCCATTTGTCGGGCATTTTCTATCTTCTCCTTTCCAAGGGTGGGACATTTGCGAAAACAGCCCTGGGATGGGGAATTGTCAAAGCAACGTTATAATTCAGATTTTAGAATTCTTTCACAACACGTTGTTCATTATAAATTTTCTGATAACCCCAAAGTATAAAAACTGAGTTGATAAACGTCGTTTTAGGTCGATCCCGCACTGATCCTCAGTGAATTGAAAGCGTTTATCCTTGCTTATCCTATCCCCACCGTCCCCACCCCAAAATCCTCCCTCGTTCCCAGGGTCTTCCTCTTCCCGCGTCCACGTACGAACAAAAAGATGGCGGAAAGAAGACACCTTTGTATTAAAAGACAAGATATCGCGAATATCGTACAGTCTTGGTTTCGGGATCAAGGCTTGGAAGGATTGATCGAAACTATTGCGAGTAAGTGATTGACCTTATTTACTTACCATTCTAATGTATGACTGAAAACTGATCAGTACATCGGCGAGATTCATACATATTCATAGCTGCCTTAAACCATGGCAATCGACATTTGCATGCATTTGAATATATTACTTTAATGAAAATGCAGTGGAAATGATCAGTATTTATAAACTGTTATGCCGTCTCGAGGGATTTTTAAGAATTCAGTTCAAGACTGTCTTTTAAAATGGCTTAAAGCGTCGTGTCCGCTGTTCAATTCGCATTTCTGAAATCGTAGTTCTGTAGTGATTATCTGAAAGATGTTTTGGAATTCAGTTTTTCCACTGAGTCGGGCATTTGCACTCTTTCTGTAGCCCTACCGCCCGGGAGGGGGGGGGGGGGGGGTACTCCCTTATAAGGGCTTAATGGGGACGTGCGGCCAGCCAGGGTATGTTTTACGGGATTTTTGTCTTAAACAGGGTATCGATTTTATCATTTTTTGTCTTAATCAGGGTATAGATTTTATCAATTTTTGTCTTAAAGAGGGTATCTTTTCTTGGACGATAAACAGCCTGCGCGTACGTTCTACGAATGCCTTAAACAGGGTATCAAAAATCGAAATTCTGTCTTAAACAGGGTAGGAAAATCAGCGATTTTTGTCTTACACAGGGTCAGGGTATAAGGAGCCGGGCCGCACCTCCCCACCCAAGGATATATCGAGTACCCCCCCCCCCCCCGGGCCCTACCGTGGGGACTTGTACGTATGAGCTGACCCCATCGTGGTGTATGTAATCACAGGGCGCCCAGGCAATCTGTTTGTGTAACCCGGCGATTGTTATTTTTATTGTAAATGTATTGGATTTACCGTCTATAGTGATATTTCGCTAAATATGGACACGGGTCAATGGCTGCGGCCGCACTAGGGGACTTAACCGAGTTATTTCCAATTAACTAATTGAAGTTAACTGGTTTAAAATATCAGTGAGTGCGGCCGGGTTGTCTTCAGTCTTGTCCGAGTTTTAACCGGATTATGCAAATTAAGCAAGAACAATAGATTTTCGTAAACAGGTTAGGTTTTTTTGAACCACCTCGCGAGGTAGTTTAACGCAGGTTAACGTTATCAATCAGTCAATCATCCCCGCCTACGCGTGAGAATGTTCCAAATTTTGGCTTTATCACGCACGCAAGCACAACCGTCTCGAAAATTACTTCTTTTGCCCTAAGTTCAGCTTTTCTTTCTTATAAGCACAATTGAGTTAAAACTTTTAAGAAGTCAACCTCTTCTTATCAGTGATACAGGGACCAAGTGTGTGAAAAAACAAAACCGCTCAACATTGAATAACTTTGTGAAAGTCTAAATTGAGTCCGGCCTGTGATAAAAATTAACCCGGTTAACCTCTTTTCACCTGGTTACTTCCGAAGAATTTTTTACTGGGTTTTTCAAAAATTAACCCAGTTAACTTGCCAAGTGCGGCCGCAGCCAATGTTAAATAAACGTTTTATTACGTTACCTGTGGCAAATTGTCGTCTTTGTGCCTCAAAAGGGGTATTTTGAGTGATTTTGAAGGATTTTGAGTTCTCCCTTTTTAATATAGTCTGCTACACAGCCGTTTTTAGTGTCGTCACGCAATGCTCCTCCCGTTGCGTGACGACACTAAAAACGGCTGTGTAGCAGACTATTTTTAATACTGTTTCTCAAAATCTTTCCAAATTGCTCAAAATACCCCGACAATAGACCTTTCCCGCATTCCTTTAAACAAAGGCACCAACTTGAGGCTCGGGTGGACAAAATACAGTGATTTGTATGAAATTGTCCACCCTAGCCTTGTCCTTATGTCTTTATGTTTGCTCACTGGAGCGTAATGCAGGAAAGGTCTATATATAGTAGGTAAGGCAGTACAACATTTATCATGTACATATTTAGCGAAATATCACTATAGATGAAGCAAATGGCAATCCATTTACTATAAAATAACAATCGGTTACACAAACAAATTATGTGGCCTCCCTGTGGTGTAATAGAGCCAAAAAGTCGACTATATCGGTGGATTCACGCCGGAAAACACAGAAATACATCAAAGATAAATCTTCTTTATTTTATCAGAGCATGCATTCCATTCATTCTTCAGTAGCAGAAGTCCAAACTAATGTTCGCAACATATGTGCCTAGGTTAGGATTGCCAGCTGTTCTTGTCTCCCACAACAATCCTTGTCTTATAAAGATTATGATTTACTGTATTACATTCTAATCACCAAACTACACACTCTTTCAACCGGTCAAGTTGTAAAATTAAGGCAGCATATAACTTATTATAAGAGCGAAAAGTTCTGCAAAATCTGTGGCCACAACAGTTTGATAAATGTCATGTGATAATCAATATTAAATACAAAATTAGTTAAAATGAAACAAAATAATCAATGTAAAACTATTTACATGGCACAAAGCTGCAGGATAGCTGTAATAACTATAATTATACATGATAACAGATATGAGAATAAGGGAAACGGGAAAATAAAAAGACTATCTAAAACTAGTTGTTGCTACATAGGTGACAAGTGTGCGTCAAAGTTTATATTTCTGATTTGAAAAGCAGGAGGCCTTGATCTTTTCTGGTTTCTCTTTACAGAATGCAAAACAAGGCAGCCTGTTAGAGCTTTTTCACTGTTCACACTTTAGGATTCAGTCAACCAGACTCAAAGGTCGAAGCCCCACGTACTAACACAATAAACAGTACCACAATAGTGCAAGCTATTTTACTTGCGCAAGCTATTATAGTGCGTATACTGACGTAAGCTTAGGATCATCCTGTGCTATAGCCGACAAAATGCAGTGAAATTTTACCATCTTATTGTCTTTGTCCACTTCAGTCAACTAACGTCGTTAGGTTGAATTCCTCTTTCAGGGTCTGAAAGGGTATTCCCGGGTTCCGGGAATTGACCAAAATACATTGCGGGATTTGGGTAAACGTTAACGGAGTACGCCGACTTGACTGCTACCAGATATTCGGGATAGCGGTAAAATAAGGTCGGGGTGCGGGATTCTCGTGAAAAAAGGACGGGAATGCGGGATCAGTGAGGATCCCTCCTTTCCAGACCTTACTCGGTATATCGCTTCGGTTTCTTCACTTCACGCCTTCATAGACCTTTCAGTGGTCACTAAAAGTTTACCTGACATGCGCGGCAGCAAATTTTGGTCAATCGCGCGGTCCTGATCATGAGTTGCACTCAATTTGAGGGTAAATACTTTGATATGAGTGGCCAATAAAGACCCAAATGGCAAAAACATCTCGTGATTGTAGGACTCCTATGTATAGTCCTTCATACCGCAACTATTACTTGACCTAATGAAAGGGTCTAGCAAAATGTGTACGCCAGTTCATCGTTAACTCGTTTTGTAACCTTTAGTTATGAGACCCAGGTCTGTGGTCTGGCCTGAGTTTGATCCCGCAACTTCTCGGCAGTTGTGTGATGTGCCTTGAAACCGGAATATATTACTCTGAAATACTTTTCAAGATATTGTCTTAACATTTGTAAGGATAATAAGTACAAATTCCGTGCTTTAAATTTCGAGCATGACAAGTTCAAATCCTAGGTTGTAGATGAAGTTGACGGGACTCAGTTTCTAAAGCAGACTTCTTAGCTGACCAAAGGGAAACTCAAACGCGGAACCTTCTTATTTCGAGTCGATCCCAAGTAATTGTGAGTTTACCCAACACGACGGCAGGGTCGGCAAAACGCTTGTGTGTGACAAACGTGACAGGGCTATAACTTGCGCGATTTGTCGTGATCTTCACTTAACATTAACATGCTTTTTGGTCGTTTAGGAAAATATCTGTCCCTTTAATTCCCAGTAGTGTCCAAGATCAATTTTCTCCTTACAATTATCCATACACTGTAAAGAGATAAGTTATGAGAATCAATAAAATGATCACCCAAGAGAAAATACTTTGATCTTTGAACAAATTCTCTCAACTAATTCTTTAAGGAAATGTATGGAGATCAGTTTGGAGAATTTGTATGTGGATACTGGGGCTGAAAGGTTAAAGGAAGGTGAAGTTCGGCGGAAAGTTTTTCAAACAAAATTATTGTCACGCTTGTCACACAGGGTTTTTCATCTTCTTTCCTCTCCCGTCCATGTTCGTACGTTCACTACTCACTCAGCCGTGCGTTTCCTATTTACCTAACCTAATTGGGATTGCGTCGAGCTGAACTGTTGCATCGACATAACGATCATAGAGAACCATCCTGGCTACCGTATTAAGCCGTCATTTGAAACCTATTTTGACTAGTTAAATCTTCTTTTCAGTCCTTATAGTTTAAATTGTCAGTAAAGATGATTTATTGTACGTTACAAAAACGGAAGTTACTATATATTGTTCAGCTTCAGCTAGTTGAGGGTGATTAAATTCGCTTCACGTTTTTGCGCGTAAATCAGTTTTAAAAGCTGAAAGGGTGTGACTCAGTAAATTTTCATAGTTTCTGTAAAGTTTATAACTTTTGTATTTAAGGCAAGGAAATAGTTATGATATGCGGGTGTTCTCCAGTCGTGTACGGCATTGTTGATAGTCCGCAGGATTCCTTACTAGACTTGTGTAAAACGCGACTTCAAAAACACTTCCTATTCTGCCAAACCTTGAATGAAAAGGGGGGCAAGAACTAATCATTTTTACCCGGCCCACATGCACACCTTAAATCTCAAAAATGCTTTCATTTAATATTCGTTTTCACAGGTGCCCCAGAGTAGAGTTAACCACGATCTTGCATTAAGCTATTGTAATTTCCCAACCGATGTACGTTGCTTTAAGTGTCAACACAAAGATATATAGCCATGGAGACATTGTGCTACTGTTAAGAAAGCGAATTGCTACAAAACAGCCATAAAATGTCTACATTAGATTTACATTTTTGAAATCACGCACTCTTAATAGCCGAGTTGGATTTAATACCTTGAAAATTGAAGAGGACTTTGTTCAAAGGGAAGTTATTTCTTCTTATCTCTCAAGAAAACGCATCGACTGGATAACTTGTCTCAAGTCTTGGGCGAAAAATGTAATTGTCTAATTTTCTCATGAGTGTAATCTAAGTGCATTTCTTTTACCGTCCATTCCCTAATGATTTTTTAAAAGCTTTTGATTTTTTTGTTCATCTTTTTTTTTTTGCCGCAGGGCTACAGAACTAAAGGAGCCACCTGAGCTTTAGGAATTAAAACTCGATACGAAAAATAAAAGACGAAAATTAAATTGAAAGTAGCTTCAACTCTTTAGCTATTGTTGCTTTGTAACTCTCATTTTGTAGCTTGCAACATCTACTGTACACATAATTCACTAGAAATCAGAACTTTACCACAAAGTTTAATCTATACTTGGCTTTCAAAGTTTCGTGGAAACTGTTACTAATTGAAATATCTTTTAAAATTACATTTTAACTCTTTTGCCGCTTGCCTTTTATACTTAAAGAAGACAAAGCATTTATCTGAAGTTAGACATTGGCAAATCTCCTAGATTTATGAAACATTAAATAACAATTTGTGATGCTGTCTAATTTTGTAGCGAAGTCGAGTCAGCCGCCCACATACTAAAGAGTTAGTTGTATTAACTTGAACCAAAACTCCGAATTTTCTAACCATAGACGAAACCGCGAAAAAGGCATACATGTACTGCGACTTTAGACACAACTATTAAATTAAGGTGTAATTGGACTGGAAGAATTTTCTAGTCTCAGACTGTGAGTAAGATTGTTATTAAAAAACCTATTTATAATTTTAAAAATAAAAAATTTGTACGCGAGTGTACGCTCCGCGTTCTTGACTCTTTGAATGAGTGGCTACTTTTCTGCCTTTTCAGTTGTGAGTTCGAAATTACAATTTTGAGTTAAAAAACTTAATCCGCACGGAAAAGGCAGGTCGAGTGCGACTTTTAAAAAGCTTTAAATTTGCATGTAATCTTATACAATAGGATAAGCATTGTGTTAAAAAAATATATTCTTTTTCTCCTTTTATGTTAAACGTGTGAGTTATTGTCTATTCATAATTCACTTGTGTTTTCAGAGACACCTATTTATTTCCGAGCATTCTTTTTTGGTGAAGTCATTTAATTAACACCAGAGAGCTTTTTTTTCTGGTTTTCTGTTCAAGCGATGTTTGTTTAACTGCGTGCTAAATAAGTTATCACAACAAAACTTCTTCGTTTATGTATAACCGGGTAATTCAAGGCGGTTTTTGTTATTTTAGTGCTATCGGATTTAACACCAGTCCTCACGAGGAAGTGAAAAAAACATCCGTTTTCTACGAAAATTAATTACTTATCTTTCACAAGATTACACGAGAAGGCGAGAACAGTTTTTAAATACCATTTTAAAAGCTCATATCACAATGCTGTTTCCGCTGCCGAGGGCAATAAAGTGCTCGAGTAGTTACTTAAGAAGCAAGCTAAATACGTTGCCTAACTTTTTATTATCATTTTGAATCGAGTTTCGGTTTTATCACACGTTTACGAAAACCACCACTGCACGCGATGACCTTCTACACTGGGCTTCATGCGTGATCTTGGGCGTCAGTGCAAGCAAAGGATATCTTTGAAACCTCCGGTTGTTTGGAATATTTTTTGGCATTAAAAGACGAATAAAGATGGATGTTTAATTCAACAATGTTAAAAAATAAATTACCCGGCTTATCGTCTATGCATGGTTCCGCATTATCACATGTAATTTTGATCTCGAAATTTCATTTTTCCAATTTGAACCGTGCCGTGTCCTTGAAAGTAGAGCGAAATATAATTTGTTAAATAAAAAC
Source organism: Porites divaricata (assembly GCA_038088405.1). Taxonomy (NCBI): domain Eukaryota; kingdom Metazoa; phylum Cnidaria; class Anthozoa; order Scleractinia; family Poritidae; genus Porites; species Porites divaricata. Next base: position 13,840,680 of record JBBMOI010000012.1, on the reverse strand, counting down.
CCATTTCCTCAATTTTTTCAGAGATTTAAACGACTTCTTGCTTCTCAAAAAATAACATATAGTATTTAGATATAATAAATGAGATTTGAAGAATTCTAGGCCTAAAAGGAACGATCAAATTTGGGGGTCTTCAAAATTAAAACTGCATCAACTCTTAATCTATAATGATTACCCTAAAAAGAATTTAACGGTGCGTTAATTTGGAGGAAACTAGATTTCAATTCCATTTTTTATCTGAAAATTGCAAAGGGCTGTCTTTCCGTTGTCAAATAGGCTTGTTTTGAAAATTTTACCTCGAAAACAATTGTTACTAACAGAAAAAACTGATGGCATACTTTCTCGCGTGGTTCTAGCGTCTATTCAAACAGCATGAAGTTGATCTATCAACTTCAACGTAGTACGCGGGGTCTTAATTTTTGGCTAATTTTTTAAAGAAAAAGAAAAGAACTTGCCCTCCTCGCTTCACAGGGGAGGGGAAGTTCCTTAAAATAATAGCTAAAAAAGAATATTTGCTCTTGCCGGATATGTTATCGCAGGAAAGGTTCCGAGGATTTTAAGCCTTAATTTGCCCTTAAAAAACGTCATTTTGGGCGTTTTTTTCTTTAAGAGTATGGTTCAGATCTGCTTTTTTGATTTATTATTTCAGTTTTTCAAAGAATACCATTTTTAGAAAGCCTTTGCATTTCTTGTTTCGTGTCCAAGTTTTGAACACGGGTGAACCTTTTCCTCTCTTCTGAAGGTCTTATCCTTTCGGAAAAAAAAAAGTATATTTATCTAATATAATGAGCTTTCATAGTCGGATGCTTCAGTCCTTCTCCTTAATACTTCGTTCTAAAAACAACAGGACCGATAAAATCTCGATTAAAATATGATATTACTGTCTTATGATCGAGGAATACTGTTGCGGCAATTTTACACAAAGATATGTCGATGAATATCAAAAGCCGACGAAAATTGACTTTGATGCAAAATTATACAAATCGACTTTTCAATGTCTTAGATATAGACCGCATGGTTTGATAAAGATAACGCCTGCAAATTACTCTATTACTTTACAAAAAGGAAACAAGGCGAAATTAGTTCTGTATGACTCTATTAATGTAACTAGCCAAAAGAAAAATGCGGCGACTATTTTTCGCCGCGAAAGGGATATTCTCTGAAACAAAATGAACAAACGAAACGAAATTGTTAACTCGTTGAAACAAAGCTGAATGGCAGAATTGTGCTGAGCAAAGGCTTAGTCAATCCGCGAATTAGGGACTCAGAGTCTACAATCAAAATGTCAATTCAATATAAGACTAAATATTTCTAAAACAGAAAATGAATAACTGTTTTTAAGACATCAAAACTTCGTTTCCATTTAAGCCACCTGCAACGAGTTCCAGTCTTGGCTGTTTATTTTGCGTTTATCAGTTGAATGCTTTGTTATTCTTTGAAAATAAACCAAAAACCTTCCGCCTAGAATAAGAACGAAATATCAAGCTTAACCAGAGAGAGAAAGATGGTCATGGAATAAGATTACCTTCCCTTCTTTTCTTCAAATTTGCTTCAAACGGCTTCAAAAGTTGTTTACACTGTTTATTTTTCAACGCTTAAGCGCGATAATAAGAGTGCAATTATTTCCCTTATGAAATTAGAAAGCAATTTAAATTCGCTTCAAGGTGCCACTAAAAAAGACGAGGATGAATTATTAATTCACTCCGGACAGGAAGCGAGTTTTAATACAAGGCCAACGTTGAAAAGCTCTTCCTTTTGTGAAAAGTAAATTTGGATGATAAAACAAACTCCACGACATCTAACATCTCGGTGGAGTTTTAATTACTCTTAAAAGGCGCATGAGTTCATTGATTAAAAGATTAAAGGCATATCACGGCGAATTTTAAGGAAATAACCTCGCCGAATCCAGACCTCCTTTAAACTGAGCACCGTCGAGATTAGGCAATGACCTGTGGGTGCCTTGTTAAATGTGTTCCTGCCTTTTAGATAAGTTTCAATTTGATTAATGAAACTCTACCACACAATGCATCGACTTGCGTGCTCTCGATACATAGCGAAATACTATTTCGATTACTTGTATTTTTTGCCTTTTCAAAAGGGGGACTTGCTCTTTTGATCTGATTAAGTTGAAACTTAACAGAAGACAAACTTGTGTTTACAGAGAAGAACCTTCCTTTGTCACTGCCTTAAAGCCTTTTGTTTGCTAGTGTTTACGGATCAAGTTTTTTTTTTAGTTGAAGTTCACCTGCTTTCGATAACGCATACCCTTAAATGATCACCGCTTAAGGTCTTCGGGCTGAGCGCAGGTGCCCCACGCGACAACAATGAAGGACCAATCAATGCCGAACTCTAACAAAAGGTGCTCGCACCTCATTAGTCCTTCAAAGGGCATGAATCTGAGAAATTGGCCAATCAGACTTAGCCGTTGAAATTCATTTGGCTTTGGGGTCTTTTGGCGGAGTATAAAACAGTATCAAATCGAAATTCCAGGTTGTATAACGATCCGATATTTTACAACACATTCAAGTAACTGGGCTGTGAAGGATACGGGTAACCAACCGAGACGATACGTTCACCGACCTAGCGCCGCATCAGAAATGAGTTATTCTCAAGGCGGTAGTAGTTTAACAACTAGTAGCTCCACTGTGGCTACAGCAAACAACGCTAGTGGCAAGCAAGCTCAATCCCAGACACAGGCATCTCAGTCCGTAGAGAAGAAACGGACACCAAAATGCGCGCGGTGCCGAAATCATGGTTTTGATTCAATCTTAAAAGGTCATAAGGGCTTTTGCCGGTGGAGGGATTGTCTATGCCCAAAATGTCTCCTCATCGCTGAACGACAGCGAGTTCTAGCAGCCCAAGTTGCGCTTCGCCGTCAACAGATGCAAGAGCAACGCAGTCCATTGCCTCCGGGAGATGTGTTTACTGCTATGACAAGGATGGGTAATGAATCTCAGAACCCATCGCGAAGCCCCTCGCCTGGTTCCACAACCACAGAGGCTACAGGTAATGTATATATTTTTACTCAGCTTTAAGTATCCACACCTATTGACATTTTGTACTCATTTAACCGTATTGACGCTAGTTTCGAGTGAAAAGGCGCATCTCTTAATAGATGAGTCACGATCTATATACAAACGAAAAGAAAAATTGTCAACTGCTTACCGCCGAAACAAGCTGTGCCGTACTCGAAAGGAAAGAAGATCATAGAGTGAAATTGGTACGCTTAAGGGTGTTAAACGCTAGTGAAAATTTGTAGCAAAAAGTTTCGACTTGAAAAGCACAAAAGCTCTTAATGAGTAAATTTCTAATGACATCGGTTATTCGCACGAAATGAACCCCCAATTTATTCAGTCGATTTTGAGGCATAAAATGGATCGCAAGACATTTTAGGACGCTCAGTTTTATTTGTCTATGATTTCTACAAGGATCACCGATTTTTGTTTAATTCCTAGGTTGTTTTTTCTTGCCACAACTTAGAATGAATGCATTATCATTAAATGTTTCGATACAGAGTTTCAAGGTGTTTCATTTCGTGGCTGTCGAGTTTGAATAATCTATCAACCAAGAACCATATGCCGTTGAACTAGGCTGATTAAATGTGAAAGAAAAGATAGCACAGTTCATAACAAGAGAGATAAAAAGACTAAATCAAAATCTAATCCAATAATTGAGGGAAATAAGTCATTACACAAAATTTCATGCTCGTACGACTTGTGACAAGTTCGCGCTTTTCTTTGAAATACTGCAAACTGCGCACATGCAGAGTTTTCTAATCCAACAAAACAAAATATCTTTTTCATTCTGGAAAAAAGATATTGGGAAGAGGGAAGCTGTAATCACTGGTTAACTGGAATCGCTAGCATCTAAGCAGGCCATATGTTGAGTGTCTTTTCCTTTTCTTTGAAAAGAAAAATAATGTTTTTGTTTTTTCAGAGATAAAAAAAGAAGTTTCCTCGCCAGTTCGAGAAAGTTGTCCTGAGTCCGTACCAGTCACGAATTCGTTCACAGGTGAGATTCAAGTTATCATTTCTCCTGAGAACTAGCTACGCCAATGCAAGATTAGGAAACAAAATTTTCAATCTGGCTTTGTAATTGCTAAAGTTAAAGAGAAACATTTTTATGGAATATGCGAGAGAGATACTCTTAAAGACAGATACATTAAAAATTACATAAAATTTTGTTCCAAAGTTATAAGGTACCCGTCGTCACAAACACATAAATATGTGAGGTGTTTCTCGAGGGACATGGCAAGAGAAAACATAACATATTTATAGTGTTAAAATGCAAACAATTTTAATCGTTTCGAAGAGAAAAAATTGGTAGACGAGGGCGGAAATAGGAACAATTTTGGAGGTATCATGTGATTATTGTTCTTTCAAAGTTTTAACTTAAAAGAAACCATATATGACAAAATTTGCATAGATAAGAAACCTTTGCCAAAGAATGCCGAACTTTATAGTTTGTTTTCCCATAACAACCACGAGAAAAGTGAACAGATACACTTTAATTTCCTTCGTGCAACTGTTGTGGCAACATTACGTCTAAAAATAACATTAACCTCTGTTCAAGAATAACTAATTCTGGCAATTGAAATAAAAAGTAATAAATATAGATTCGCAAAAACACGGTTAACCTAAAAGAAAGACATTAGAAATTAATTACTTTTTGGTTGAAAAATTTTCACCGTTTTGTTTAATTGTTTGTCTCTTGTAGAACACTACCATCAACAATTTCTTGGAAATTCTCATAAAGAGATTCACGCTGAATGTACTTGCTCGGCGTTTCATCCATTCCCTGGCGTTCTACCTCATCATTTTCAAGGTACAATAGTTCACCATTCTGATAATTTTTATTTAATTACCGAAAGATCCTCAAAGAATCACGTTTGTATTCAAATACTATGCGCACCCAATTTCCCGTGATGAATAAAACAACCGTTTTTTTTTTTTAAGGATTATTATTTGTAAGAATGACGTTTTTCAGGATGGCTCTGATTAAAAGGAGGCTTCAAGAGACAATCGAACTTTAGACTAGAACTAAAAATTCAAATAACAAGACATTACTAGCTGCGAATATTGGCTTTAAAAGATTTTTGGTTGAAGTTTTGGATGATAACGTTTCGCAATGTGGCCTTGATGAATAATGTTTTGACAGAAAGGTTGACAGTTGCAAAAAGATTACGGTTATCCAAAGTTCGATAAGAAATAAATGCTTTCCTTTTCTGTATCTTTGCAGTTTAATTTTGAACAAGCCCTCATTAAAGATTTCTTATCTTTCTTTGCGGTATCATATAGTGTTGACCAGCGAGGAAAAACTGCTAAATTTTAAGTGAATATCATTTGAAATTCATGTGGGCAGATGTCGCAAAACGTCGTTTTATGCCTTTCGCGTTCATTTCAAGCCACCCATGTTTTCTCCCGCTGTGCCAACGAACGAAAATTTCTTTTTCGCCATTTAATTAGTAGAGGGAAACAAAAATTTTCTTTTTGAAATCCCGCCCGCAAGCAAATTTGACCTTGTTTGGCATAGCAAACTTATTTTAACTTCAAACCATATTCATTAGTTTTGGAAACAAGCAATTCGTCTAATTTCCTCTTACGCTATTTTGTACTGTTCCCAGTAACAAATTTGAAAAGACTTCGCTATAACATTAAAATGCCCGATTCATTTTGTATCAACATAACCAAATGAAGCAGTATTTTCCTCCTTTGATCATTTTGCACGTTTAAAAGATATCAAAATATCATTTTCCCTGAATGAGGTGCTAAAGTGAAACAAAATTCAAAACTGTTTCATTCTCAGGAAAAATCATAAAATCAATTTACAGTCGGCTAAAACACGCTCAACTAGAGAAAATGGATTGGCAATTTCTCCAAATTTTAGGCTTATTGTTTTTCTCCGACAATCGTCGATTTAAATGTAGCTTTACTCTTCAACAATAGTCCAATTACAAATTGAAATATTAACGACTTAAAGGATATCGTAGAAATTCTATACGTTGTGTTTTTTTACTTCTTTCATGACAGAATCGAGAGGAATGGCATGTTTTCACCCAAAAGTAGCATTTTCAATCTATATCGATTAAACATGTCATTTGACAATGCTTAAAGTTTAATGTCGTAAGGAAGGTGTTTCTAAAAACTGCATTTTACTAAGCACTGAATAAGAAACACTTCGTTTGTGATTTAGAATACCCTTGCGCAAGTTTCAGATAGTTTTGGTAACTTGATCTAAAAAAGCCATTTACTAAAATCTCAAAAAGCCTTTATGCACACATTTAAATATCTTTAGAAACAAATCTATCGAACTGCATTTTCTCTTTCCATCGCGGTGACAAAATGAAATATGGCGTTCTTTAAAATTTAGCACTTTATCGCTTTTGATAGAACGCCAGAACGTAGTAACTGTCGGTAATAAAAGTTGCATCATTGCATTTTATAACAAAATTCTTATATCATTGTTTTATTTTTGGTTGCAGGATTAAAAAGAAAACTACCAAATGAAGTAGGCACTGAAGCCACTCATTTATACAATCAGGCACCTCTTCTCGGAGAAGTCCAGGAAAAGAGGCGGCGACTTTCTACGGAATATGAATCTGCGGAGAAATCGACGTTATTACATTTCCCCGGCCAGAGACGCCCGTCCGCTATAGAACTTCTCATACGTATCTTCCCGAAAATAAAAGTCAGCATTTTACAGCTTGTTCTTCATTCCTGTGGTGGCGATTTAGTTCAGGCCATAGAAGAGGTCTTGACACGGTACAAAAGCGAAGCCGCAAACGTTTTCATGGGTGTGCCGAATGCTTGGAACAGACCTGTACAAGAACTGCGCGAATTTCATCACCCGGCTCTACGTCCGGATGGTTTGAAATTCGCGCGAGGGCCGGAGAGTTTCTTAGGGAGCCCGAAGTCTGCCTTTACTCCAATTTCAACTCTCCCTAAAGCTCATTTCATAAACACTTCCTTATCAAATGTTCCCTTTGCTCAAGAGGCAGGTAGGAGCAAAGAAAACTTTCCAATGTCATTTCTCTTGGATTCACGGATAAGTTCTTCGCTTACACGCCCCGACCACACGGCAATCAGTTTGCACAAAGCTAAGGACAGTGAGTCGATAAGCGATTCAGCAGAAGTCTTAAAGACAGCAAGCGAGGCAAGGGAGGCTACAAGTACCAGAACAGAGAAAGAAAATTAATGCGAATTGGTCGTTATTCGATCGGACATATCGTTCTTAAATAAACCTCAAATAAAGATCTTAGATAGATCTTATGTTGTAACAAAGAAAACAAAACCGGTTAGGTTGAGTTTATGCCTAACATTGGAAATCCTCGAACAGGACGTAGGTCTTCGTTCCTCGTTAAAAAAAATGTTGTTTAATAGCCCCCAAGGATCGTAAAATTATACTCTTTGTAATGTTATGCCTTCCATTACGAGTTAAAAATTATAATTTTGAGTTATGAGATATAATTGATAGAAGAATAAAATTTTAATTTTAAAAGAATATTGACGTCTTGCACGAGTTAATTTATACGCGCCAAAATAAAATTTACAGGAAAACTGCATCTGGTGTGCTAAGGGTAAATATTGAAATTGCTGTTGCCACAAAACCACAAGAAAAAAATAAAAAATAACAAAAAAACAGTCTTGCTACAAAGATACAGCGGGCTGCGTGCGTGAAGTTTTTATTCCCAGTATTATCATTATACAGTGAGAAAATTATGTTGTGGATTTTTTTTCGTGGTTTCATTAAACGTTCATGATACTTAATATGACATTTTTTATGATACATTTTGCCAAAGCCGAGGCGTTGACCTTTGCATAGAATTGAAAAATTGGATGAAAATGTTTCGTTTTTACAAGGAATTTTCGCTCGGCATGCATCAAAAGAAATCAATAAAAACACAGGAACGCGATCATGGAAAAATAACATTGTAGATAATTAAAAGCGTTTGGCTCCGAAAAAAAGGGATGACTGTCTTATTTATTGAAGCTAAGCGCGCTTTTATCCCATCCGTTTTACTAAATAGCTCAGCGAAAGTATATCTCTTGCAGAGGGTATTAGAGAAATTAATACCAGTCAAAATAAAATCTGCACGTAAAATGCAAGAAAGTTTAGCACCGAAAGGTTAGAGTGTAAGTCGTTTATACCTTGAATATTTAAACAAAAAAAACTCAGTTTGTTGAATAATATGGAGTATTGTTTTCTGATTCCCGCTGTTTTGCTGGCGTGAAATCTCAAAATAACGCGAAATTATTGACGAAAAAAGAATGCCTCTAACAAAAGCCCTCCTAGACTCTCCGACAACTTTAGGAGATACTCGGAAAGTTCACCTTGAAGACAAAAATTTTTGCCTTTGTACAAAAGAATTGAATTTTGACTGTAGTTAAATATTCAAAGTCTGTCATTTTTAAGACTTCAATGGCTTATGTTTGCATAGACTTTAAATTACACCAATATTAATTTGTGTCATGGAATAAATAGTTTCTCTGTAGACTATTATTCTTCCTCGCATAACAACACGAATTAATGACAAAAACCTGCGGCAATGAAAATACAGTTTTGACAGAAAAGATCGGGAAAATTGACTCATGATCACATTAAATGTATATTTTCCGAGTTGTGGTCTTAATTTCACCGAAGCGTTAACAATGGCACTATTTGAATGTGATATTACCATGTTTCGAGCGAAATCTTTTATATATTAATAATTCCCCGTGCATTGTTTTGACCAAACACGGCCGACAAAGAAATACAAACTCGGCGAACAAAATGAAAGCAAAACATTATAGAAGAAAAAACAAGGTACCTGTTCTAGCCCGGAAATTATACGCACAACATCAATATTATAAACAATGCAAATGGCCTAGTAATTCAAAAAAATTCTTCAGCAGGTGTCCTTGTCGGAGATAGAGCTGAAATCCGGCGGGTTTTAAATCAAGTTATTTTCACCTGGTCGACCCATTTTTGTCTTTAGTTGGTTTATTTACAAACTTAATGGTCCTCAAATGGCTTATTTCTTTCGCATTAAGGATATCGAACGTCGTGGTAATGACTCAAGCCTGTAGAAAGGCTTAGAGATCGGTACTTTGATGTGGAAATTCGAACCGAAAAACGTATGAAATTCTAATCATAATTTGAGGAATATTCGCAAGAGGGTGACTTTGGAAAGAAAAAAACAACCTCTGCTTTTTCCTTCCCCAAAGCCTATTCTTGTTTTGTTAATCTGTTGCTTAATAATTTCGCATTTGCGTAGAGGTATACTGGATAAATTTTACTAACAAACTCCAAAATAGTTACGCCCAAAATAAAAAAGGAACTTCAACATGTACATGATATAGCCTGCGAAAGAACTCCAAAATTATCGTTTAAGAGGAAAATACTTAGTTTAATATCCTGTGTCATAAAGGTGTCGTAAAAATGATATAAAAATTGTGCACAATTTTGTGAGTTCCTTGAAAATTACTAAATAGAGATTAAGACTTTTAACCATAGAAAAATGCCAGATTCGATTGTGTTAAAATATGTTCCGCGCACGAAACAAATACGAAATAAATTCGCAATGTGTCACACTATCGATTGTATTTTCTAACACATATTTAAAATTTGCGTTGGCGAATTTGTTGATTAACCCGGTTAAAAAACTGTTACTCGTCGAGACAAGACAGGACTAATATCAAATTTTAATCTCAAGCTTCGTTTTTGTAATAAATATATATATATACATATTTATATACATATTTTTTTTGATCATAAATGTAGCGAATGATTGATGAATGTTGCTTTTGCTAATTTCTTGAACATTTTGCCAGATAAATACCCATATAAGGACTCGCTCGATACGAGAAGTAAAACGGAAAACGTTTTTTCTAAAGAGCTCAAAAGAAAAAATCAAAAAGTATTTTTAGTAGCCTTTGGATAGCATCGACCAAGCATCTTTTTTTCAGAAACGCCAACTTTAATGATAGATTTTTTGGGAAATAGTACATTGAAAAAATAAATAAATAAAACGCCCGAACTCAATGGAAAAAAAGCAAATCTCACAAGCTGATAGGTAACCTTGCTTTTGCTTCATTGTTTCTGATGCTGGACGTATCAAGGTCACATCTGGATGGAATCTCATAGAGCACTAATTACAAGTGAATTTCGCTAGTCGAAGGGCTTAAGGCGGGGTGCTAGAAAGATATGATTCACCCCCAAAAAATCCAAAACAAGATAATCTATAGCGTATTGTTTCGCCTAGCATAATTGAAAAGTCAGCAAGGTGTAGATAAGCAAAAAGTTGTCAAGATAGGCTGATATTACATTATGAACGGCTTTTTGTGTCAACTTTCTGTCGGGCTTGAGTGGTTTATAGCATCCACAAAAAGCATTTTATAAGGCGTCTATCTTCCATAAGAACAATGCGCCATTCGGACAAATAAACAATCGCGCAAATTATGTCAATTTTTTTCCGGTACTATTGAATGAAGCTCGGTACCTTTATTTTCCGTTTTAAGAACGCCGACCCATTAAATTCTCGAGCGGAAAGTTAAAGCAATACAATAGACTTAATAACCAGGAGCGTGTTTTCAGATCTTCAAAGGAAGTTTACCAATGTTTAAGTAAAAAAACTCGTATACCTACTAAACACAATACCCCTTTAACACGCATTTTCATCGTCAAAAATTCGATTGGATTTCATTGGAATCAGCAAGCTGGAAATTATTATTATTTTTAATTTCTTAAGTTAAGTTTTAGTTTCTTATTTCCCCAGAAAGCGATTCCCATTATGACTAAAAACTGCCGTTCAACTCGCTTAGGTCTTTGGTAACTTGCGTTCCTCAAAATTAATTTAGTTTAAATAAACTTTGAAAAGAAAATATAAAAAAAAGACTGATAGTTGTTCCCAAAAATGTCATTTTTAAATTCATCATCTCTCATTTGTACAACCGAAGCGTTTTTGCTACCCTTTTATTTAAGAAACGCGAATCAATTACTTGTGTATAAACGGGAACGGGCACATTCAATATTCAAACGGGAGCTTATTCAATACAGGCGACATGTCCTTTCGATTTTCCGCAGTTGAATTTGAGCATTGACGTTTATTTAACATGGAGCTGTGAAAATTAAGGGAGAGCTCTTTAAATCAAAAAAATGCAATTTCCTCTGCGACTATTATGTGAAAACAATTAATTTGTTATTAAAGAGTAAGCGAAATGGCAGCTACGCTGCTCATAGTTTATAATTTTAATAACTGCCTCTGTTTCTGACATCAAATAAGTTTAGGTGGATTTTAAGAGATTGAAATTTTAATTAAGACAAGCGAAACAATCTTGGCAAGCTACTGTATGACGATTCTTCTATTAATAGAACTCTAATCGGCTATGACTGTCCAATGCACGGGGTTATATGCTAGTCATTGATGCTACAAAACAACGCATTCGTTGAGCCTCGCGCTGAAGTTCAAACAATTAAAGGCAATCTTTTGTGCGTGGTTAACCGTCCTAATATAAGGTGGTGAAGAATTGTGTCAAAATGCATTATGGGACTGTTTTGGGGAAGCAAACACGAGATTGCGTTGGAAGCTGGGAAAAATTCTTCCCCGAAACCTTTTCACTAGGCTGTTCGATACAAAACAAAGTTGAAAACAGTTTCTCAAGCAGCCTCATAAATGGTCATGCTACTGACGCATGGCGCATGACTAAAAACTTGAGACAATCAGTGGCCGTATCAGTGATTGCGCTCATGTAACTTTTTTTCCGTCAGTTTTAACAAAGTTGGTGAAAAAACGGCAGAATATACTGTTAAGAGGGTTAAAATATGTTATTTGCAATATAATTATAATAATATACCTTTAAGAAAGGAAGAAAAAAGATGGAAAAAACGTGCATCATTCTCTTCGTTCCCAGGGCTTTTTTCTTAGGGAAAAGCCCTGGAGAAGAGGTCGCAGAAAAACACTAGAGAGAATGGGTACAACTGTGGACACAGTGACTTCCGGTGTCGTTTGGGTGGACAATCGTTAGTTGTGATCAGCCATTGTTATTCAAGGCAACCATCAACCAGTAACGTTAATAAGTAACGCTTTTCCGCCCAAACGATTCCAGAAATCGTTGCGCCGAAAACTTGCTCAATCAACAAGCTTATTGTCACACTAAGTCACGCCACTTTGTCACACGAAGTCTCAATTGTTTGAAAAGAGGTTCGGACCCAATAAAGTCTTTCAAAGATGACGACTATTTTTGGAGCAGAGTGTCATGATATTTGACTCGATTAACTGATCTCGATTGTTCTGCTTACCATTGCAGTCATTTCCCCCATATCGGCATCCGGGAAACTTTTAATTGTGGACTATGGAATCCGGGAACTTTTGATAGTAGAATCCGGAATCCTGGGCTTTGGAATCCGAAATACAGCTCAAGGAATCCGGAATCCGGAATCTAACTAACAATTGCTGATTTTCACTTTCAGGCGATCATAACTACAAATCAAAATCGTACGATGTATAAAGTTCAAAATTTGGGAAATGGAAGGAGGTAAAGATTTAAAGACCCTCGCCAAGATTCAGGTCGTTGCAATTTTTTATAATTATATGAGATATTTGAACAAATGAAATTTAATGAGTTTTGTATATGAGAAACTATGTCGGTGTCCATCTGACTGGGCACCAACGTGGCGGCCGCAAACCAACCAAAATATCTGTCACTGAGTTTTCCGTCGGAAGCGTGAATTCAAATCTAGAGGAACTCATAAACACTAAAGTACTATATATACTTATATTTAACCAGGGCTAAAAGCGAAGCCTCCGTTTCCACACTTATGATAAAAGCAATCAAATTTAAACTAATACCATGAACTCTAAGCCAAACAAAAACGGAAATAAGGAGCCTTCGGTATCAGTTCACCTTTAGAGGGAGGAGCTAAATGATTAAGAAAAAATGTCCAGCAAACAAAACTGATTTGAAAAAAAATGTGATATTGTAGGTCTCTTCAGTAGCAGCAATTTACAGCTGAGGTTTCGATTTCTAGGGTCAGAATTTCTGTCTTAAAGGGAAGACCTAGAAGGAAAATTTGGCCTACTTAGGGACTTTTGTGTTCCATTATATTTTCTTTCCTTTTCTAAGTTTTTTTTTTTAAACGGGCCCGGACGAATCTGATAGAAAGTTTTACCCTAAGGTAAAAGAGGACAGACATGGAAAGCAAACGATAACCTTTTTCGTTACTCTTAATAACTATAATCCAATCTTTAACCTACTCAAACTGTGCGGTTCGTGTTGAAAGAGTACTCCTCTACTCTTACGGCAGACTTGTCGGTTTTTCGATCCCGCGTTTGTCTTCTATTTTTTTTTAATGAAAAAAGTTGTAAACTGCCCCATTATAAACGTTTATATAATTTGTAGTGTAAGTTAACTACAACTCTTTCATATTTTAGACAAGCTCACTTTTCACCGAGAATATGTAGCCGTAAACAAAAAACTGAAAACAAACTTCATTCAAGCGGTTTCAGCTGTATTAAGAGCACGAGTTATGAAAAAAGAGCAGCACACTGCAAAATTCTGAATGGCAAGTAATGAGTAAGAAAATGAATAGCAATTAACACTTAAGTTTTAATTCAAGAATGGGAAGTAGCCTGGCTGTCCGAAGTGTCTCTAAAAATCTCACGATCTGCAGTCTAAGGATCGTGTTTTGAGCTTATGTTATCAATGATCAATGACAGATAAGTAACTTAACCGTCTCGAAACGTTTTATTGAAAAAACAATAAGTTAATGGTAAAAAGCAATTCGCTTAACACTATAAACTGGATCTTGGATCCGTTCACGTAAGTTAAATCGGCTGAGCAACAAAAAATCAATTACATGTAATTCAATGCACATTTTGTTTCATTTTGTTTTTCTTTCACGACGATGTCAAAATGTTGAAAACTTCCATGAACCTTTATAAATACAAAAATTTCCTTCTAAAGACGTGCTTTCCTTGCCAATATAGTTCAGAATGTAGCTCAAGTTTCTTCAGAAACCTCGCTGCCTCGGTTGATTCAAAACAAGCCAAGCGCCTTGATCCGCCGTGAAAAAACAAGGTTGAATGCCACGAAAGACAATTTCATAGCGAAAAGCTCTCGTTTGCCCACAAAAAAGAAAACTGAGCATTCTTTTGAACTTTCTCTTTCCATTTGTTTCTTTTATCACCGTAGGTGGCCGAAACTCACGTTGCGAGGGAAGGGTGTCATGTAATTTACATTAAAATTATGAGGCGCCGGTGTCGCGTTACAGGCGACCGTTGAAAATAGTCTCTTATATTTTCAACGGTCGCCTGTAACGCGACACCGGCGCGTCACATAATTTTAATGTAAATTACATTACACCCTTCCCTTGCAACGTCAGTTTGGGCCGCCTGTGCTTTTATCGGTGTATTTTCAATGCAGAACTTAAGTCTTGAAAACCATAGACTGTTTCCAGTCCTCTATTTTCCCGTCAGATCGTCGATACGGGCTGCCATCTTGCATGAGTGTCAAAACTACTTGGGGGGCGGGGGCTGTTTGGGAGGACCCACAGCTATAATCTCCGACGCTCGCCCCCTCGGTACATTTGAAAATCAAGATGGCTAACATGACGCGCTATATCTCGACGATCTCACGAAAAAATAGGGGACTGTGAACAGTCTATGAAAACCACCACATGATGAACGCGCGCCAGCCCTTTTTTTAATGGATGACATTTACTAAGGTGTCAAATCCACTTCTTCCCCCAACCCTTATGTGGTTGGAGGAGGGGGTATGGGTGATTAAGTCTGGGTAAGAACTTTTTTTCCCAAACCTCTGGAGTTAGAAATTTTTTCCCTGACATGTAACGGTGTAAGATTTTTTTCAGCATTATATACGTCATTTGAGGTATATTTTTCACTGCAGGATATGATTTTTTCCAGGTATATCCTTGCAAGCTTTTTCCCCCGAAATCTGTCTGCAGGATATTTGTTTCTGAAATCACCCATAACCCCCTCAAAAGTCAAATGGTCGGCCCCTAAAATCCACCAAACACTTTCTCAGTTGACAGATTCTGATTTGTCAATCATTTTAAAAACCTTTTGAAACAATAGCTCTAAGAGAGCGGGAGGAATTCGTTCTACTTACCTCCACCCGGAGAGTCCGTACGCCACGTCACGACCAAATTTTCTCGGATGGATAGTTTACCAAATTTTCTTACCCTTGGTGCTCCGCTGCGCACACTTCGCGCTCGCGAGAGCTCCGCTACCAGAACTATTTAGATAGCAAAATTCAAGCCTGTCCTATCACAAAACGAAGAGCCCTTTCGGAGTGACAATTGGTGAAAGTATACGTTTTTAGCTCCTCTAATACTTTATGAAAGTAAAAACTCAAGAAGATCGATGTTTTTAGATTGAATTTTGATGGCTTCATGTGATATCCAGTACTTGGAATCCGGAGTCCAAAGCTTGGAATCCAGAATCCAGAACTGTCTTGGATTAGTTTACATGGGGCGACACATGTACGGATGCATTTGGTATATTTCTCACATAAAACGATCTACAAGCCGCATAGTCCACAAAATTGCCCACAGCGCGCTTAACCTCCACCATGTTCTATGCGATTTCTAGCCAAAAGTGCTATTACTCGTCCCTTCGATGCTGTACACGTGCTCACTTAAAACGTATTATTATATTCATTTAAAATATTTCGTGGTTTTTGAAATGCTCATTGGTTCAGTGGCGTTTATACGAAGGATCTTGTTCCAGCCATTCCATCTCATTGTTTCCTCTGGACAAGAAACTTTGATTCACTCAGTGACTCTCTGTGTGTATTTAGGCAGGTACAAATGTATAAACATTGGAACTAGTAACAGGATGTTGAAATTGAGTAACAAATGCCGATCACTAGCTGAATGTTGTTGAATAGAGAATAGAAAGAAAGAATGTCTCCATTGATCTAAGATTCCGAGAAGAGACACTAGGTACTGTGTCCTAGGCTTAGGCTATGCAAATTTGTTAATTAGAGTCGTATTTGCTGAAAATTTTGTGGAGGCACGTGGAAGTAAGGTTACGAAAAGATTTTAAAATCTTTTTATGCCTTACTCCAACGTAAAAAAATTAAATATTTGGCGCAAATAGGATTTTTATGTTGCATGCTGATTTACGTGTAATATCGTAAGTTTTAGGCCACTTTGCATCTTACCCCTTATGTAAGAATATAAATGTGCCATTAGTAGATAACAGTTATTTCACAGAGTTTATCTCGTATTTTATCTGGCCATCTGTGGCGACGCCCAATCGCCAAGGGCGGGCCACGTATTTTAAACCCGTTTCACTATATAATGGCTTTGCCCTTTTGTCTTTTGGAGATCAATTTTTCCCACCCAAGTGCGGCCGGGAACTAAATTCGTGACTCAATTTTTCTATGACCGGGAAGCACGATTTTGGAGCTTTTGAAGTTTCTCTGTAAATGGATGGTTTATGCCATCCCAGACTGTGCAACAATAATCAAAATGTGGCTGGATGAGAGAATCATATTCTTTTTAGCCTTATCCTATGATACGAATGGAAGAAGAAGAACTCCTTTTAGAAATTTCCTCTACGTGGTTTTTCCAGGGGTTAATTTGTCATCAATAAACAGCCAATGACTTTGCTTCCTCAGCTTGGCTGATGTTTTTTCCCTTCAATTTTGCTTTAAATTTACTTACTACCTTGCAAAATGACGCCATAAAACAAACCATGGTCAATATTTACTAACCAACTGTTGTGTTCTAGCAGAGCTTTTACTGTACTGTGTTTTAAAATATTGGAAAAGCTTATGTATAGGACTCTAATTAATTTCATTGATGAATACAACATTTTGTATGTCAAACAGTTTGGCTTTAGAGAAAAACATTCTACAATGCATGCAACTCTTCTAATTAAAGATAAGATACAGTGAGCTAATAATAGAAGATGGCCAATTTTCTTGCTGGATTTTCCTTGATTTCTCTAGACTCCGAGTAGTCCCCATTTTTCCTCAGGGATAGTAGAGCGAGCGAAACACGAGCGCGTGTGAAAATCACCCCACGGGAGAAAGGCGAGCCGCGAGTCTATGATTTCTCAAAAGCCTTTGATACTATAGACCATAGCATATTAAATAGAAAACTAAGTCATTATGGAATTCGTGTAATTGCAAATGACTGGTTTAACTACTATCTGCATAATAGAAGGCAATATGTTTCTATTGGTGGCACTAAATCTGATGACCTTGTTATTACTCATGGTGTCCCTCAGGATTCCGTCTAGGCCCTCTCTTATTTCTTGTGTATGTTGATAACTTCAGTAATTGTAGCAAACTCTTTGACTTTCACATTTTGCAGATGATACAATTTTTTTTATACCAATCGCAATCTGTCTAAACTGGAGGGCGTTGTTAACCCTTTAAACCCTAATAGCAAAATTCAAATTCCCATTTGCTTTTCCTATACGTTTCCTATAAAAGTAGTAATGAGAAGCTGTTGAAGTATCAGCTTTTTATATCTTGTATGATTATCTCCTTAACTCTCATCACCAATCTGTTTTATAAAGCATTGATATCACGAGGAGAATTTTGATACTGATCACCCTCAGGGCTGAAAGGGTCAATAAAAATTTAGAATCAAAAGTAGGTTGAGTTTGATTGTCCGGGCGAACGTAGTCCTGAATAGGACTGTTATTGTTAACAGTCCTATTCAGGACCACGTTCACTCGGACGATCAAACTCAACCTACTTTTGAAATGACTCCTGGGTTCAAGCCTTTCACAATTTAAAATCAGTTGCCAACTGGTTTATGGCAAACAAGCTCTCTTTAAATATCGACAATACAACCTTTGTTATATTTCGCCCCCCTTCTAAAGCCAACAAATCACATGGTTAAATTAGTAATTTCTAAAGGGAGATAAGACAAAAAAAATATTTAGGAGTATAAATTGACTAACACCTTACTTGGAAGTTCCACATTTTGCATATATCAAGTAAAATAAAGCGTTGTATTGGAATACTTTCTAAAAATAGATGACGTTTGCTGTTGTTCCCAGCTTCGTTTTGATGAGGCTGAAAAATTGCTCCATAAACTGAAACTCCATTCATACTCGGCAACCGGAAATGAACCGTGATCGGGGCTACCACCTGCCCCCAAATTACGGAACAATTTTGCAGCCTCGCCAATACGAGGTTGCGAATAACAGCAAACGTCGTCACTAATGAAGGGATTTAGATGGGTTCCGAAAGTTCTGCGTAACTTTCAACAAAGGTTTGAAGAATACTAGTTTTATGTATTAGAATTTAAGTTTGAAGAATCTCCAGATGCACTCCTAGGGAAATTGCAATTAAGATTCCCAAGCAGAAATAGCTCCATATTTTCGGCGTCAAGTTTAATATCAATTCAGTAAAATTAGCAAAATAATTTTTGTGGGCTGATGTCATAGTTATGAACAGTACGACACCTACAGTAAGAGCTATAAAATGCAAATTTTCGCGCCGTTTTGTGTAAGGCAGCTTGAATAGTACCAAAAGTAGGAGAAACGTTTGTTTTTAACATATTTTAAGCCTCTTTATTTTTTGGATAAATTTAATTTTCTTTTCAGACGTAATATCAGAACTACTGATCTCGTAATTTGGGCCCAGTCGGTCAAAAATATTCAGGTCAAGCTCTCTCAAGACTTTGTAGTTCATATTGTTCAAATTCCCAGTTACATGTCTATGGAACTTCACGACGATTAGCAAGGAAATTATTTGCAAATGACTAAATTACGGCTTCATGTCATTACAAGTTTTCAAAAACCACACTTGCAACAGTTCGTTTTAATCTTCTTCAAAGATGTTCATCTGTTCCTTCGATCTTTTTTATTTTCTGTTATATACATTTTCTTTTTATGTTTCGAGTGGTTATTTTCATATTTTTGCTCAATTTGGTGGCAGTTCCTACTTTTTGAATTCTGATAAATTTCGTGACACTCAGCTGGCTTTAAAAATTATCCCTTAATGATGGACTACATTCGCTTTTTTATTTTTATTTTTAGTATTATTTTTTTTAATCTCCCCTATCTTTTTTAGAGTTTCTTGTTATTTCAATCTCTGTTTCCAAGACTAACAAAACTATACAATAATCAAGTACACAAGATCGATGACAATATTTTTGACCAATGAATTTAATTTTTCCTGCTCCGAGGGGTTTTCAAAACCTAATTTCAGCTCTTTTTTTGCATGAGAAAGTACATCGAACTAAAAAAGCGTTTAACGGATAAAAGACCTTTTCTTTGTTCATAGCAGTCCCATTTTTTATGATAAACCGCCTTTTGAGTGAGGAAAAGACCTCTTTAAAAAGAACCATTCCCCAATGTGTCGCCAGCTTTTGTACTGACTTAGATCCTGCCACTAAGACGTTTTATTGCTTTAAATTCTCTCCTTTGGACGTCGAATTCGGCTTAACAGTACCAAAGAAGTGATAGAATAACTAGACAGAAAACGCCATAAAATTTGTACATGCGTGGGTATAACAAAGAAAAACTTTTAAGTAAAAAATACATCGTCGATCTAAATTCTCTCGAATTATTGACTTTTATTATTAACTTTTCGAATTTCCAGATCTAAAATTTTGATCCGGAATTTAAGCTAAGGGATAAATGCAGCCAAGCAAATCAAAATGATCAGGAGTATTTATTCAGTCCTTATCTATAGGTTTTTCTCAAAATAACTTTACCGTTTGATTAGCTATTCTTAATATTTTGCGTTTAATAGTTGTTGAAGAAAGTGACCCAAACTTTCATCTTGTAATGTTTAGCTTATATTGTCTACAACTATTTCTTATTCTAAGCTGAAAAAAAAAAGAAATTTTTCATGGCGAATTTATAGCTGAATAAACCTAAGAAAAAAACACGTCTGCATGCAAAAACGGTTTATTGTGGATTTATGACTTTGGAAATAAAATTTATTTGTTGTAATGTTTAAGTGATATTACTGAAAAGTTAAAGAAGGTAAAAAAACGAGTTCAAAATGATTTAAAAGATTTTTCTTTGTTTCCTCGGTTAAGTATTTATTTTTCAGTTGAAAACAAGTTTTTTTATACTGCGCCGTTGCACTAAGTTTAACTAGATTTTCATTGGAGCTCTCTGTGAAAACGTCTGCCCAAGATTTTTTGATACGCCTCAACTCAGCTGGATAACAAAAATTATGAATTGTTTCAGTAAAAATTCGCACCAATCTGTTATCTTTGAATAGAGATTCTGCCTGCTACCTGAGGTTTTCACGAAGATAAATAGCTTGGCCGCTTATAATTTACATTATAAATAGTTCAATCTAAAGACCCCTTTATTAATTAAAGAAAAAATGAAACCGTTGATTAATTATCTCAAATTAAACTCATTTTGCCATTATCAACCTTCTGCTTCTTAAAGATGTCAAAGACTATTAAGGGTAATTCTCGAGAGAAAAAGACAAGTAGCAATTACGAAATAAAGTTCGAAAAAAACCTATTTTTCTCGGCACGATCCAAAGTAGGTAAAATAAGTATTCAAGGTTCTTGCAGCTGTTAAATTAAGGTGATAAGTCACTTTGACCATAATGTTACATACCTCGTTTTCTACTACCGCTTTTTTTACTGTTAAAAAACATTCCTTGAACAGACTAATATCGGCATTTGAAGTTTATTACAATGACTGGAAACAGATTCAAAATACCGAGTTGCATGCATGAATGTATTTTAATAACAAAGTATTAATTTGCCATTTGTCCGTTACTCAAACAAAGATCAATTGCAAAATCGTCCATCTTCACAATCTTGTATTTTCAGTTTGGAATACAGCTTCTGCCTCGAATTTGAGGATTTTTCTAAATGTGGGGTCTTCTTCTCGTAGAACAAATTAAGCGAAATTTGAACCTAAAATTAAAAGGACATTTATTATTTGAAAATCATGGGATAAAGCTACGTAAAGCTGTACAGAAGACCAGACGCGTTTAGAAAGAGATTTCAAAGAAAATGTTGGGGGTTGGTTTTTACCTTTTTTCCATAATTCTAATTAAAGCCTCGCATGAGCACTCTGAAAAAAATAATAAATGTTATATCTTATCTCATGTTAACAAAGTAAAAAAATGAAAACGAAAAAAAAAAAAGAAGAATATCCCACGGCTTCCCAAAAGTCTACTCTTTTGGAAATGAATTTATTTCGCACTCGCGTAAGACGAATTTCAATGATGGAGTTTGTGAAGAGAATTATTTCAGGTTAATGAAATGCCAACACTTTGTTAGAAACAGGGCAGTTGAGTGCATTCATTTTGCCGAATCCCAAAATCAGAAATATAGGATTTTTTACATTTGATATAAAACAATTGTATAAAACAAATAGAGCCATTATTTCAAAGGTCGAAGCATAGAATTTCTCTACGGAGAAGTTAGATCTGAAGATTTAAAATAGAATTCCAAGGTATGGAAGGATTAAGCTAGTCGTGCCGCCATAATTTACATGACTGGAAGTATTTCAAACTCAGGCGTCATTTTTCACCGCCTTCGCCGAAAAACTTTAGTAAAAAGTTCTCATAAAAAATCTCTGTCATCTAGAGAGCAGCTTTCTTTCAGCTGAAAAGCATTTAGAAATAAGGAGACCAAAGAAAACATAGAATATGGCGCTTTTGTTTAAATGGTCCCAATTCGGAATTTCTCCTACTCCAAGATAGCCGAGTGACGGCCTGATTAATATACCTTCAGCAACGTCTGATTTCTACTCTTTTGAAAGCCGACTCGAGATTTCATGATCATATGTTGATTCTCGCGCTAGTTCTCAAGAGCTAACAGGCACGCAAATGAAGGAGCCACTTTACAATAACTATTTAGGCTTTATTCAGTACTAGTACTGCGTTGTTAGTTAACAAACATTTACTGGCAGCTGACTCTAAGTTTTTTTGAACATGTTTAATGTTTTTGTGATAATCATTATTTTTGTAATTCTCCTCAGTACATTTATAGCCAATGATTTCGTAAAAAAAATAACGCCTTGTCTTCAGTATATTTTATTGGGACAAAAAGCCCAGAAAATTCATTCAAATGCCAAAAAGTCGCCAAAGTAAACAATTCTGGTATACAACTGAAGATACAAAAAAGTTAAATAAAGAAAAAGCAAAACTCCTTGAACGAACCAAACAATCAGTAGTTTTAGCTTTTCTTGATCTATGCGGCCTTTTGTTGCCATTTTTTTCTGTCGAATATATTAGTGAGAGCTTTTCGAGTTTTGCCAAAGGTAAGAACGATGTCGTTTTAAGTGTGTTACAGTTAATTAACACAAATTAGAGAAACTATATTTCAAGTCTTTTTGAACAAACACCTGCAAAAACAAAGTATATGTTGGAAAACAGAAGTTAACGGTTTAGATCCATATAAAAATCCAATATAAGTTTCAGTACTTTAACGCGCACTGTTGATAAATGCAGGAGTAAACGTGATTTGAAATATTTTCTGGGTCACCCACTGTTACATACTGCTTAGCTTTATGATGGTGAAAGTTTTCTTTTTTCCAGTTCATTGTTATGTAAAAACCCCGAGTTTGTTGTAAGCCTTAACTGAAACAAGAAATGAATAATTTATTTGCGCAAAAGATATTTATGAGCTTCCATTAATACTGTTAAATACGCAGTCAAGGGTTACAGTGTGTTACAATATTTTTAGACGTGACATTTTGGTGTTTTTTCATGAACGCTTTATGGCTGATCACAATTCTAGAATTAAAAGTGAGTCAGTCTTGCGTTGTAGTATTTCAAAGGATCTTCGGTACTTAAGCACAATAACATGCTCATTTGTTTTGTATAGTGTCGTTTAGCGCCACGGCATAAATGAGAACTATTGTTTCAAAGCTGGATTACATGAATTATGTAAGAATGAAAAAGCCTACACAGACTGCCTAATAAGAAACCAGGTGCATGGAAAAGTCCGTTAGCAATTTTTTCTTCAGGGCAATTCTTATTCTTTAATCTGCCAGTGCCGTCAAACCACCGTGAAGAAGGACTTTTTTTATTTCTTTTTGCTTTAGTTCTTAACGCGCGCCGACGAAAAAGCTGATTTCCTTTAGCTCAAAATGAACAAGTTGTTACACACACGTTCACCACTTGAAGCTGCATTAAACATTAATTAAGGCCTTTGTTTGAAGCCAAGGATAAAAGCGTGGTTATATATTCTTAGAACCTAAGTCACAGGAAGATGCTTTTCTTCTAAACATCTTTCGAACGCTAGCGAGGCGGGGAGGATTCAAGAAGTGCTCAGCTGATTGCAGTAAATTTGTATAAGAAGATTGATCTCTTGCGGCGAGAAAGACAAAGCAACTTTTACGGATTTTGTTTGACCACAATATTTAAAAGGAGTGATTAAGTGCTGGCCATCTGAAAAGAAGAGCAGCTAGTTACTCGAGAGCAAAAATATTGAGTAGTTGCAATCAGACGCAAATTTTCCCCAGGTAAAACTGGTATAACGAACTGAAGCATGTCTGCTTTGGAACCGCACGTCAAACGGCCAATGAACGCGTTCATGATTTGGTCAAGCCGTAAGAGACGAGAATTGGCGCGTCAACATCCCAAACTACATAATTCCCAAATAAGCAAGATCCTTGGTTCAGAATGGCGTAAACTCACAGAGGAAGAGAAGCAGACGTTTTTTGCGCAAGCGAAGCTCTTGAGCGAGTTGCACTTGATTGAGCATCCAGATTACAAATATCGGCCGAAACGCCGCGCTAAGAAAAAGCATCTTAAGATTAAGCCGGAAAATGCAAGTGATGACAGCAACGAGATCAGACCCAGCTTCTGTGGTGAACGCTGTTCATGTTCGCCACAAATAACCGATCCACCAATCCTCCAAGAAGACGATCATTGCACTCATATGCCAACCGAAAATGAAGCTACAAAAGAGGACAATGATTTCATCAAGAGGGAGCAACCCGACAGTTTTCTTGCAACGGAAGGCAATTTTACAAAGACCCATACGACACTTCCAGCATTCGGACTCTGTAGCAGTTCTTTGCAACAAAAACCCCTAAACAGCTCCTCCTCACGAAAAGCTGGATGCAGAGCCTTCGGTACACTCATGTCACAAGGCGACACCTTTAAGGACAGCCTACATTTCCGTGAAGATAGCTTGTCAAGGTTACCATCAGTTCCGCTTTACTATCAATCAACTCTCCTCTCAGGGAATTATCATCAATCCCAGTGCCATGTCTTGCGAAATTATTTCCCAACTGAAAGAGAAGTACCTAGCCGATTTTTACCGCATTATTCCGCTGCAGGGTGCATTTGCTGTCAGCCAGAAAGCATGACGAGCCATGGGGACTTCTTAGGTCATGAGATATGGCAATACCCGTCATCAAATCCGCGGACAGGTCAGTACTACTACGGATGCAAATGGTGAACTGATTTTGCAAAAGCAGTAAGCGCAGAAAAGACTGAGAGACAAACTTTGTTTGTCTTAAGGAACGTCATTAAAAGAAAGTTAAGATTTAAAAATCGATTTTTTTTTCTTGCGAGCACGCAATCACGGGATTAAATGTTATGTTAACTCTCACACAATTGTAAACGTATATCGATGGTAGGAACGTTTGAATTACACTAAGTTTGGCTTACGGAGTTTTCTTAAAGATGGTTTATAACATACATTTGTACATATTCAATTAGAAAATAACAGTTCCAACAATAAAATATAGGCTATAGCATGTACAATTGAAAGACAATGCATTCTTCATCAAAACCGCTACAGATAAACAAATATAATTGGAATATTGGAAATGATATATATTTCACGAAAAATCCCAATCCGTCTGATCGCTTATCGACCACCACTAAATGATTTGACCCTCTTAGTATATCGGCGCTAAATTTATTTACCAGTCGAACGAAGAGTTTGTCGCCCTGCGCCCCATCCAAAGACACGAGCCCATCCCGCCCAAATCATTTTAAAGTTCCACAATTTATACATAGCGGTTTTCAAAAAAGCCAATGCCTCAATCGTGGGCAACTGTTTTGACTTATTAATTTAAGAAGGTATCTGCTGTATTGCTGATGGTCATTTTGAAAAACGACATGTAAAAGCGTAAAATTCGACAATGTCATAATAAGAAGCGAAGAAACGGTGAAACATTTTCGTGCGGTACTCCAACGATGGCAAGAATTAAAACCGCCTTATTGTTTTCAGGGGAAGTGTTTTAAAAACGAATTATTGTGGTGTAAAAACGCTTCTTACCACAATATCGGTTGATTTATGTCTGTGCTATTGTTTTCCAATTGTACTTGACATAATAGAGGATCAAACATAACCTCAAAAAACAAAGATAATAAATGACCTAAGGTTAAGAAGAGATATTTCAATTTCTTCAAAGCAAAAAAAAAGAGACACCTTCATGAGGACATCATAATAGGCCGATTTTATGGCAAGGCATTTTTTAGATAAAAGCTTGCAGGTTCAGGCGGCAGGCTACAAGTGCATCTTATTTCCAGCCAATCAGAATCTAGGGCGTTTCGGACGCGCTTTAATTTACCGGCCATGCGCTCGCACCTTTCGATCGCTCACCATCACGTCGTTCATATCGCTTGGTTGAACTGGATTTTCACCATTTTTGTCGTCAAGTACCCCCTTTCCTTTTATCTTCGCTATAATTGAATGGCTGAGCCGCATGTTTTGGCTCTTGGAGATTCTTTTATATGCCGTTTGCGCCATTTTCTGTCCCGTGATTCCCAACATATTAGCGTTGATTTAACATCTCACCGTCAGTCAGTGGGCGCACGGTGTCCAGACGCTTTAACTCGACTTGAATGTTATAGAGTCCTTTCACCCAGATATCGTTATAATGCAGTTGGGTTCCAATGATTTAACAGACTCTGACCCTTTGCATGTTGGCCCAGCTATTGATGACTTTGTTAGGCTCTTACATTATACCTATGGAGTTAAAAGGTTGTTTGCGTGTTCCAGACCATCATGCGTCAGGGCGCAGTCAGTAGTTATTAATCATAAGGCCTAGCGAAATACCTTCAGGTAGTTTTAGAAACGATACCGTATGCTATTTTTAGGGACCAAAGGGGGTTTTGGCGCCAATCTCAGAACGTTAACGCACGTTCACGTGATGGTGTGCATCTCAATTCCTTGGGTCAGGAAAAATACGATTGTAGTATTAGAGATGCCTCCTAGGGTCCTTTAGCCTGCTCACCACCATGTCCTCTGGTTGAGTTTCCAACGTTTATCTAAGTATCTCTGTTTTATCTAAGTTTCCGCGCGTGCCTCACCATGCCTTTGTTCATTTTTGGTGACAGCCGTTTGTTTTAGGGCCTGTTTACATGAAGGTGGGGGACCCCAGGTAGGTGAGGTAACATGTGGCGGGTTACCCCACCTTACACGTAAGCATGATCACATTAAAATGAGAGATTATATGGACGGGCGGGTTACCTTACCTAACATGTAAACGTAATCACATTAAAATGAGAGATTATATGAACGGGCGGGTTACCCCACCAAAGCGGGTTACCTCACCCATCTGGGGTCCCCCACCTCCATGTAAACAGGCCCTTACTGATCATGACTTGCCGCCTTTATTTAATTGGGCTCATTCTATTATATGGCTACTCTCATTATTATAATTACAGTTCAAGAGAACTGATGTTTGCCTTTTGAGCATAACTGTTTGTATCTGCTGGCGTTGGCCTTATTTTTTCTTTTTTGTGTGCCCTGGTGATATTATGAGTGTGCAATCCTGTTCGACCGCCCTTATTAGGGTGTCTCCTCAATGTACTTTGATATTCTTTTACCAGGTATTTATGTCGTTTTTCGCTACATGGATCACCATTTGGTCTTCAGTGAAGTTCGGCTATTCGTCAATATTATGTGTGCGTGGTTTAGCTACATTATTATAATTATAATAATAATAAAATAGCATAACACAAGCGAAAACTAAACATCCCGGCTAAGACCTTCAGACCTTTTGTATGGTTATGAAATGAAGCGTGTAGAACGCCATAAAAAACATTGAAATACCTCTTTTCCCAAAACTTGCATTGCAGGTCATTTTGAATCTATTATTCCACATCAACACAACTCCACAACGGCTATTGTCCTGAGGCAATATTTCAGCAAGCAACTAATAACATTAAAAGAAAGCACTTTTCGTGGGCGATGGCTTCTAGCCTTGAAATAATGGCTGAAGTTCTAGCCTTTCGGGCGTTTAGGAAAATTGGTTTTAAAAATTTTGGCCGAGTGAAGTGAAGGAGAGTGTTGCTATAGGCGAATCTTTGTTTTGTACAATTTTTTGCTTCATTAACAGATGCTTAATTAACAATGAATAAACAGATAAATGAAGCTGAGTATCTTATGAAGAATTATACACCCTCCGAGATCTCCATAATTCTTCATATGATACGAAAGCCGAATTCAATAATTTTTTTATTATCTGAAGAAGCTAATGAAATAAAATCTCTAAACAGTTAACACAATAATTTCAGCTATCTCTGAAATTTGAGCCTGATTAACGAATGGTTTTGGAGAAATTCTTTTTCAAAAGCTCGGAATTTTACAAGGAATGTGTGGCTCAATTTTGTTTTTTTAACCACCCAGCAATTTCACAGTCTTTGATGGCTGCAAGAGCCATCCTTCAATATTGCTTGCAAAGAGCTGAAAATTGCACAAATTGCCCAAGTTTAATTTAGTTCGAATAGACGGCTAAAAAATGTAAATAATGACGTCAGCAAAGATTCAACTCTTCTTTTAAAAAAAAGATATCGTCAGCGTAACTTTGTTGGCGCAATGCGCCTCAGACCTACGATGGAGGTACATTTAGAGGCTTCTAAGATAAAATAGCACGTTTTTGTATCATTTCTTTGAGGCATACTATTGCCAGGGCACCTTGCACACGTAACTTTTAGGATATTATTTGGCGGCTACCAAGGAGAGAGAAATAAGACAATTTTCAGTGAATGAAAAGCAAACTCAGGAATCATCTTGGGAGGAGGGGCGATAGTGTTGTCAAAAATCTCATATTTATTTAAATTTTTGCGATCATAGAAGGACAGTTAAGAAGGACCTTGCAGGAAGAAAATCCTTTAAAAAGCCGATACTGAAACTAACCAAAATTATCACTAATTATAGCTCTTGGATTTGCTGAGTGAGTTATACACGGACGTCTCGCAGGCTTTGATGCATAACGCCCTCTTCGCTTCGTATCACTTTCAGCCTCATTAATTAAATATCCCAAGATAACAAACCAATAAGAATCTTAAAACACTGAGTTTGTATATCACTGATCAGAATAGTTGCTCAATTTTAAAGATGCTTTAGTCTTTTTTCTTTTTGGTTTAAATGAAACGAGCCAATCAAAAACGGCGAGCTAACGCTGACCAAATTTGGAAGATTAACGTCATTATGGTTATAAATTAAAGGGGACGGGGGCTAGATGAGAGTAATTTATATTTTATTTTAGTAGTTTTAGCATCACTCTGACTTGTTAATGATAATTGTCAAATTACATTTTTAGGTATTGTTGGATTGAAGGAGAATAATTAGTTTTTATTTTTTATAGTTGTTTATCTAGTTCAGTTTTTTTTTACATTTATATTTTTATTTCTTTCTTTCTTTTTTATCAGGACCCTATTGTAAAACACTTGAGTGAAGTAGGCTTCCTGAATAAAGGTTGATTTATTTATTCGTGCAATATTTTTTCCATATTATTGAACGTTTGACGTCAATCTAGATCAAAACATCCAAGCAATGAAATTCCCATGCCTTCTATTTTCCACTTTCGAGAAACATTAATTAACTGTGTTTTTCTAAGAACCCAACTTTTATAATTCTCCTGATCGTAAATAAAGAAAGTATCCATACTAATTTATTTTTCCGCGGGCAAAACGTTTTGAAGATTATAATAATTATTATTCATCCAAAATTTTCGCCGTTTCTAATTGGCTTCAATTTGCTGGCTAATTCTTCATAACCAACATGCGTTACCATTTTATTTGGAAGATGCGAGCAATAAACCATCGATTCGGCGGTATTAGTTATGATATACAGTGGAACTCCTTTAATAAACCACCTTCGGGTCGTGGAAATTTGATCATATTATTAACGGGGTGGCCGTATTAACGAGGTAGGGTCACGTTATGGAACAACACGCTTTAAACTGAATACCTTTAAGGTGTTCCCTGGTTTTTCACTGCACATCTCTTACTGCGCATAACAAGATGGCCGCCGTAAAAAATAGCATGTGAAGTAACATTATTAAAATGAAGTTGACTGAAGAGAAACACCATTGGAATTTTTGCTTGCGGTTGTTTCTTGCCGAGGTGAGACTCAATGTGTTGCGAATGTGCATAGCGTAAGCAGTACGCGTGTTGCTGAGTTCGACTTCCTCACGGAGAACCTTGATATTGGATGTTTCACTTGTGCTTACTCACTTTGATTTTCATTTAAACGCTTTCTTTATCACATTGTGTCCTAAATGTGATATCTCGATGTAAATTCTGTAAAAACGGGTTTTTTTTAATACTTTCTTCCCTCTTTCACATACATTCTATTTTGAAACTCATCCCATTCCTCTCTCAAAAATCAGAGAAAATGCATTTGGTGTGCACTTTCTGCAGCTCTACCGCAAGAACGAGTTCGGTGACCCCCATTTTTTATTTCATGATTTTAATAAGGACAGTGCTTCCTTTAGATGAGAAAAAAATTGGTGCAAATCTATGTTCAGTTTTTTGGCAATTTTACTAAATTGTACGGATTGAGCTATCACGGGTCGAATGGAGCGTGTCCAATTTAATTCTACTTTGGAGAGTTAAGTTACAACAAGGGCATTAAAAGGCATTTTTCTGGTACGTAATTGGACAAACAATACATTAAAGTCAAATTCTGTGCGATACCACATGCATTGTCGAAAAAATCTCTCCTTTTTGTCTAGTTTTGGGCTGCGCGCAGTTTTTGTCAAAGGGTCCTAAATAGCCGTAATTGTCAACATTGTGATGTCAAATCGTGCACGGTGACCCCCACTTTTTATTACTTTTTTATCATCTTCTTAACTTGTTACATCAGGTACCAAGTTTCATCTTCAATCTATGTTAGGTTCTGTTACTAAGGAATCACCTTAATTCCGCTATAAATCATCCTTTCTACAGTCAAATTCAACCTTACAACCACAATTCATTGCAACTGAACAATGTAACTAAACAAAACCAAGTACATGTAATGCGAAAAATAACAATGACGTCTTTTAGTTCCTTAACAGGCTACATAAGCAAGTTTAAACATGTTTTGAAAAAGTCTTTGAGCTTCTTTTATAGCGGTTTGTATTGCCCTTTGCCTCTAGAAGATTCAAAACATCATTCAAGCTATATGAAGAATAAAATGTGCCGGAAGTCTATCGATTTAATTTCATCCTCACTAACCCCCCTTTCACCAGCATCGGTCGTATTAAGGAGGTATTTTATAAAGAAAATAAGAACTGAGGACTCCAAAAGGTAGTCATTGGTCGTAATAACGGGGTGGTCGGATTAACAGGGTCTTGAAATAAGAGAATGTGTGGGAATTTGTTCGGGTCACAAAAATGTGGTCGTAAGGGGGGGTCGTATGGCGGGGTTGCACTGTACCATCGATCAAACTCGTTTCCAGTAAGCTTTTTGAGAAATTAGAAATATTTTGAATAAATAATAAAACAATGACTGAATTCGGCTTACGTATGATGTGAAGAATGATGTGAAGAATTAGGCTGACCTTGGAGGATGTTATCTACCTCGTCCTTCAGCTTCGGTGGCTAACATCCTCCTAAACCCTAACCCCAACCGCCTCAACATCCTCATCGATCTGCATAATTCTTCACAATCATCCTACTCAACCTTATTCAAACTATTAACCCTCGGAGGTACATGCAAAGTCATGTCCCCAGGGTGGTACAAGGGGGCGTTGATGGAAACCCTTCCTGGAGTTTTTGATATGTTGCAGTATTTCGAAAAGATTTTACATTTTACCTTCTCCACAAGATGAGGTATATAATATGGGTGATGGCGCTGCTGGAGCCCTTGTACGTCCGAGGGTTAAGTAATTAAAAGGAACTCAAATTAAACATACTCTTATGAAAGGAAGTGTTACCTCGGAGATGCACATTTTTCATCGCTCGGACGTACACGCAAATTCATACCCCTACCGTGGTAAAAGAGGCCTGGGGGGGGGGGGGGGGGGGGAGGGCTGGATGGAACCCCTCCCCAGAGTTTTTGATATGATGCAGTATCTTGAAACGATTATATCTTTGGTGGAAAGCCAGTGACGTCACCAACAATGGTCGCCATTTTGGCCGCCATCTTGGATTTTACCAAGGATTAGAAATCAGGTTAAAACTGCGAGAAATTGAATGATTTTGCTATTCATTATTTCATAATATTTAGATAAGGTTTGGATCTGTCTTGACACAAAAACCCCTTCCCACTCCCCTATGAGAAACGTCTTCTAATGGCCTTAAAAACGCTGAAACCATTTTAATAATATTTTTCAGTGTCGTTAAAATTTTTTAGAAATGAACGTTCCTATGGAAAGCCAAAGCCTGCGGGAAAGTTAAAGCACCTACTTTGCTGTTGACATTTCTAACAGAGCGGATGAATAAAGAGATGACTTCAAAGGTAATTAAAAGTTTGTTTATAAATTTAGGTTACATTAATACATCATATATCAAGCAACATATTTCGATCATAGCTAAGTACAAAAACATGCGTATTTTACTCGACGAGAAGTTGAACACAGATTTTTTTACAGACGATAATACTGAGCAGTTTAAACTCCATTTTACGGAGATACATACACAAGTAACTCCTTGGAAGATTATCACCTGGTTGTGATCAGGGGGTTCTGTGTACCTCAATGACCCGGAGATCTATGCCGGTGGGAGCTTAGCCTCTAGCAGGGTCACCCCTGCCGGACAGTTCAGAGGGTAAATTAAAGATCAGACGAAAAGCAATCCACCGGCCTCCCAGGTTGGAGGTTGGACACTGGACTAATAATCCAGTCTTGTAAACAAGTCTTTTGTTACGGAAAGAGCAACAGAAGGAACCAAAACAACTGGATATAATTAGCTTCCAGAGTTATCGGAAGATACGCGGGTGAATGACAGTGGTGAAAGCCGACAGGTAACCACTGACAGGAAGATGGAAGTCCTGAGCACCAAATCCAAGCCCAGGATAAGATTTTGAAATGTGAGGACAATGCATGAGACAGGTAAGATACTGGTAGCACGAGCAACATCGGAGATGAAACGCTACTATCTGCATATCCTAAGAATTAGTGAGAGTAGATGGTCGGGGTCTAGAAGACTCAGAACCAGTAGAGGAGAGACAGTGCTATACTGAGGAAGAGATGAGAGGAGAGGACTACAGCAGTCTAATCACATTGAGTGGAAGCTAGTGAAAACAGCACATCTCCAGACCAGTAAAACCTGCTTGGGTACAAGAGAAAGAGAGAAGGCAGGAATGGATCACAGCAAAATCTTGGCCAGGAATTAACACCAGGAGAGACTTGACAGTTCATTGACAGTCCGAGAAGCTGAAAGAAAGGCACAAGCAGCTGTAGCAATATGCAGACAGAAAAGTGAATAGACAAACGAGCGTTCATGGGTGACCTTGCAAGCCAGGAAGAAGTCGCAGGTGGGGAATCATAACACATTTCCTGTGTCCCTGAAAACTATGAACATGAACGTCATTCTGAACCTGATTTTGACAACATCAGTTATTCATTAAGACGAATAATTCGCAATCCTTATATGTTCATGGCGAAAGCCTTATGGTCCATTGAAGGAGAGATATTCTCAAAATACGTGAACAGCTCCTTTTAGCTTGTGGTCATATTTAATACTGGCAAGCCATACAGTAGCCTTGCACCTCTTTAATACCTTTGATTTCATCGGCCCTCTATATGTTCCAGATCGTTTTTTGGGGGGCTAAGTTCCATTTGCCATTCTAGCAAATACCATTATAACAACTTTATCCCCTTCCGCCCCAAATTTTGCATAACCATTGTTTTCAGTTTCTCTTGGGACGATCTCTGAAGTGGCGTATTGCCAACCAATTCTGTGAGGCGGTATCACAGCTTCGAACCATCTTTGCACGCGCTTGATGACTGATGGTATGAAAGCGACGTCACGTGGTTTCTCACAGGGCAAACAACTGATAAATTACGTTCGATTTTGTTTACTCTAGCCAACCGAAAATCAAGAGCGGTTCTTTTTTAAAGACGAGAATAGCAAATTGTAGGTGGAAGTAATCATTCTTACTTTTTCGGATGCAGTAGCGAATTACTTGTAGATGATCTCACAGCAAGCAATAATGCGGCAAAGCTTGCCGAAGCTCGAGCAATGCATTTTGCATGAGTTAAATCGTCGTCACGTTTTGAGAAAATAAACAAACTCGACCGAGATTTCACGTATAGTTAGAAAATTTTATCGCTTGTTTTCCCCCTGAATTACCGCGGGAAATCGCTTTTATCCCATCGACCCCTGAAGGGTGCGCAAAGATGTCGGGCATGGTGAATAAGGTCTATTAGTCTAACATCCATCAAGGAATGGGAGGGTATTATCAATATCAGCTGTTGCTAATATGATGTCAACGAGACATACATGTGATTTGACCTCAGTAAATCTGCTAGAGTGAGAGCATAAAATGTTATTGTTGTTTACTTGTGTGTTTTAAAAGCTTCCAGTTTGCTCTTCTATTGATTGTCGGGCCTTCATTGGTATGTTAAATATAATTGTGACGAGTGGAAAAAATGAGAAAAAAAATCTACTAATAGAACAGAAACTGCGCTCTTTTTGTCAGTGTTTAGATTTGGAACAGCGTTTCTTAATACTCTAACCCATTCATTCGTAACGTATTTAAACGCGCACGTCATCTTAGCTAATTATTTTCATGTTTTTAATTATAGTAACATTGACTCTAAAAAGGCCAATGGCGACGAACTAATAAAATAGTATTCGAAGAGGACAGACGGTAAATTAGGGACCTTAAGCAACCTAGACGACAAGCCAAGTGGACGCCGAAACCGGCAACTTCTGCGCATGTCAGTGATGTCGTCCACATGGCGTTCAGGAAGTGACATCTGTTGATTTGCCGTCCTCAGGTAAACATTCAAAGCAATCTTTGACGTTTCTGTGCCCATTTTACCTTGTTTAATACCAATGTTTAAGAAAAGGAAACCTTTTTTGTACTTTTTGCCGAAAGGTGGGACGTTGGAGGAAAGGTTTCCAGAGATTTTCGGTAAACAGTGAGCCGTGGTTTTCAATGGCTTCGGCGGGAAAGAACCCGTGAAAAAAAGTAAAATGTAAACGTTCTCCTTAAATGCTTCTGAACTGTAATCCGTTTCCAGAAGAACTGTTTAACTGGAAAAGGAAAAAGCGTTGACACTCGGGACCCTTGCATGAACGGAGGTCGGTTGAAAATCCCAAGGAAAATCTCTCGAAGCATCGGCAATCTCATCCACACTGGTTTTTTTTTAGATGTACATGTCTGCCTCTCGAAGGCAAGAGTTTCACTATATTTCTTATATACTGTTTCCAGTTTACTTGATCAACGTGAATAGAGTCGTATATCCGTAGTAGATAGATTAATGGGACTGTACGGAAATCTTGCCTCCGGCAATGAACTCCTGTAAAATGTAAAGGACAACAAAACCAGCTCTGTTCTGATTGATTCGATTCAAGCCTTTTCATTTGATAAACGGCTTACTGATTTAAATCCTTCGGAGAGTAGGAAAAATTCTTCCTCGTTAATTGTGTTGTTCTCATCGCTAAAAAGAAGCAACTCTCGTATTTCTTTAAACGAAGCCATTCAGTGCAGTCTACCTACCTCGGCGACGAGCCGAGACGGGAGCTTCAGGGCGGAAAAACGTAATGAGCATGCGTGAACTTTTTTGCCCAGATCCCCTGGCCGGGTCTGAAAAAATGGCGGGATTTCAAATATTTTTTTGCCTAAAAATATCATGTTTCTACTCATAACCTGGAAAGAACAAGCAATTTGTCTTCAAAAGTTGCAAGCTGTGGTTATAACCTTGTCATTATTTAATTTTCTCGAAGAATACCTCATAGTAAAACGGACTTTAACGACATTAATTTCCTTGCGTTGTACAAGAAATGTGCATGCGTAGGTCCTATTTTTTTCAAGATGCATTCACAAAATGTGTTCATATAAGGAGGTTCCTGGATATATAAGGTCCGGAGCTCCACTGTGGACACAAAAACAACATATCTCTGTACAGTGATTTGCCCAAAAAAATTAACGCTTGCCCACGATGTGTTTTAAGTCACTGAACTTTGTCGCACTGGAGCTGATATTTTAAAACACGCTCAATCGGACACTCGTGGCTTTGTAGATCACTAAAATATAAACAAAATCCTCAATGTAAAAGTTATTGCGTTGATATGTGTGCAGAAAAAAGGTCAATCGTTATCTAGTAAAATCTTCCCCAAAATTCGGTTTCAAAGCAACTGTAGCTTATTTTTAAACTTGATCGTTTCGCGTACTAAGAAATAAATATAAATTATATGCTTTGTGTTGTCAAGCATGCCGATAACATCTGTCAAAACCCTACGAGTAAGTAGGATTTCCTTCAAACAAAGTTAAAATTACATTGCAAAAACTTCTTGCTAACAATGAAGAAATGATTTTTTTGTACGAAAACAACCTACCTAAAGATCTTAAAAGCAAAAGATAAGTTTCAGTGAGCTTTGCAGCTAAACAATGATTCACCTTTCATGTAGCTAATTTTCATAACTCAGTGAATAACTGGTACATGTAAGGGTCTTGATTCAAACAAATTAAACTCAGCCAATCGTTAGAAAATACAGAAAACTGTTCATAAGGGTATTTGTTTTGCTCGCCTCAGACAAATCCAGCTCCAGCAATTGTTTACGGGCAGAGTCAATTGTTTTAAAGTAACTGCCGGCAGTTGACACGTTCTCTACTTCGCAGCGAGTGAAAAGGAAAATTTGCGTACAGAAAGTTATTTCTAACAAAGAACAGAAACTTTCACAGTGCACTGGAAAACAAAGCTATGTCATTAAAAGTGAAGAAAACTCTGACTGATATTACTTGAGCAACAGAAAAATGATCGAAGTAGCCGAGTCTTTTCTTCTCGAGTAAGCCGTACTGGCCTTCTATTTCCGAGAAAGTTTTACGGTGCACAAATGGTTCTTTGACTGAAGAGATGGATAAAGCTGGTTCTGCAAGGGGAATAAATCTGGGCATGTGAAAAGTATTTACTAACAACAGAATACAAGCGGGTTTTAATTCAGCCCGGCGAAAGACGGCGAAAACAACTCACAATCAAAATACTCGCCTCTTTGGAAATATTCAAAACTTTTTATTCCTGACCTCAGACTGACGGGATGATCCGTTTTTCCTTTAACATTGGTTGTTCCAAGTCCGAAGTAATTTTCAAGTGACGAAAAACAAAAACCACACAAAAGTATAAAGGCTTTTCTAGGAGAAACTTGGCAAGTGAAAAATATACTGATAAAAGATTTTGACTAGCAGGTAAAATGTGACGTTTTCGTAGTTTCCATGGCAACATGAACGATTAAACTTTCGCTTTTGCTCAGTTTACATAAAATTCGCTCATTAGATTATCCTATAAACTTGCACACAGCGTACTATGATTAATCAT
This sequence comes from Porites divaricata, assembly GCA_038088405.1. NCBI lineage: Eukaryota > Metazoa > Cnidaria > Anthozoa > Scleractinia > Poritidae > Porites > Porites divaricata. The sequence goes on along the minus strand of JBBMOI010000012.1, from coordinate 13,804,071 downwards.
TACCATTTGAAACTTATTTGACCAAATTTTAACAGACGAGTTTTTAGATAATCAATAATATGATTGTACTGTAATTATTAAATGCGTCACAAAATTCGTCTTCTCAACTTCCATTTTAAAGTTCTTATTATTAAAAGTAGGATAAAAGTAAAAATTCTGCCAAATATCACAAAATTTTAATGAGTAGATTTTGAGAAATCGTCTTCTGTGTACCATTGCTTTTTCGCCGCCATGTTTGTTTGTCTAATTTAAAACAAGCGACGTCACGCAAGTTACCGCTGACCGCCCGCAAAACTGTGTTCAGCCACCTTAAACATTTACTTTTCCCGCTTTGAACGACGTTCTTGACCCAGACCTCACTCGTCTTCTCTCGTCGTCGTCCCACAAACTCGTCGTGGCTGCTTAAGGTCCTAATTGTTGTCACTCGAAGAAATATCTAAAAAAATCGTAACTGTTCTTCAGTGGGATGCCTAAAATGTGTGCAATTCTACAATTGGTTTCGGCTCCATTAGTATTTATCTTGCCACACAGAGATATAAGCGGAATGTTGTCACAGCAACTTTGTAATGTCACTGTGGTGAGTTAAAAACAAGCGCAGCACTTTCACTTCAACATTAAGGTCTGAGGAAATCAGTAGGCTTCGTTTATATCGAGAAACGTTGTCTCGGGAAAGAGGGTCACCCTCTCAGCCGAGTCAACTTTAGCGAGCGCATATATGAGGAAAACGTTGAGTCGTTGAGCCTTATGCCCGAGCTAAAAGCGCTTGAGCATGCTCTGATTGTCTAAAACACATTCTCGTCCCCAGAGCCACTCGGCTTAATTTAGCCCCTCGTTTCAAGACCACATGCCCAAGAAACGACGGGCTCTGGGGACAAGAATGGTCTAAAACATCGCTTGCGCATGCTCTGATTATCTCGCCCTTACTTAGTTGACCTGGCTGAGCACGGCTAAAAGGGTGACCCCGCCATTGAAAAGCTATGACTCGGCTAGACAAGTCACCCTTTTTCTAGCCGAGCCAACGGTTTGTTTCTCATGCACTAACGATTCGCCTTGTTTTGTAACGAATTGTGTGAAAAGTTGGCTCGCCCAGGGTAGCTCTGGTAGGCGAGTGAACATTCTCTCGGGAAAACTTTTTTCCATATAAACCTGACCTTAGACTCCTATGACAATAAATGGCGAACACCGCTTTTTAAATAAACAATATCTTGTGGTGTTAGGTCTGATAACAAAGAATCCATCTAGTCTTACACCATGGATCTCAACGACGACGACAAAGAACTTACAAAGGTAAAGAACTGCATGAGATTATGAGACTTTCTTTTAACTCAGGTAGCACTGAAGGTCCTATTACTATCAGTGATAAAGAAATCAAGGTTGTCTTCGTCCACAAAGCTGTTAAAAGGTGTAGTTTCAGAAGAAATAGAATCTATATGCAAAAGGCTGCGCGACTCGCCTGCCCTTCATAAAACAGTTAAAGCACGCAAAAGGTACACCTTTGCCGTGTTGCCTCACGAAATTTGTCTTCATTTACCCAGGACTATTGTTACATTATTACGTTTTGCTTATTTGTTTTGTTTAGTCCAATAATAGCTTATATTCGGCCCCCTTAAAAGCAACATATTTTCTGCTCCGATTAGTGCAAAGCTAATAAAGTTTCCGGATTTGAGCGTAATTACAAACATTTTTTGCAAGGAAAACTTACTGAGTAGCTTAAATTCTGCTAGTTTTTAATTTCTTGTTTCCTGTTTGTATTTCCATTTTTGCGCGATAGTTTGTATTTGCTAACGAATGAGGATCAATTGTATAACTTGGCGTCAACTTTTTGAAAAGCTGTTTTTGATAGTAATCACGTTACCGCAGCCTTTCAGAATAGGGGCTCTTTTTGAATATTTAATGTTTGTAATGTCAGCTGCCACTGTCTCACTTTTATATTGTCAGAAAAAAAAGCTGTGTTGAGTAATCCATATTCAGTTGCTGTTTTAAGATTGGCTGAGGGAGCAGAAGCTTCGAGGTAAGGCCTTGACTACAGAATCCTTGCGATAAAGCAAGGCGTTTAGGCTTCTATTGTATAGTTGTCGCATTTTTTGTTTCACACTTTATCGAGTGTGGTTTTTATTTATGAACGTAGCTCTCCCGATCACGTTGATCGTTGTCACTTAAAAGATTTCGTTGAGGTAAAATTTAGCTTACTCTGTTAAATAATTTTCTTAACTTCTACGCTTCAAAAAGTTCGAGTATCACATCGAGCGAGTTTGTGCTTTGTCTTTGCCTACAGAAGACACATACGTTTTCCTTGAAGTTTGTCGTAATGCAAATTACTAATCGCAAATTACATTGGGTGTGATCAATATTCTGCCAAGCGAAAGCTTTGTTTTTAATCGATCTTTGACTATATTCATTTCAAAAATTCATCAGAAAAGACTAAAGACATTTGGACATCTCTTCACAAATTTGTGTTCTTATAATACACTTACTTTGCTGAAAATTAAAGGTCATTTATTTCTTCATATATGGAGACACTGACTGCTCGGTCAGCGGGAAAATTGTTGTATTTGCATCACTTGGGCAGGGTGACATTTTGGCGTCTTAAATGATTTGACGGAATGGGTGTTATTTTTTTATCATTATTACCAAAAAAATCACAATTTCAAATGCCACAGCGTTGTATAAGATTTGTATCCTTAAATCCTGATTCTTCCTCAATTTAAACCTGAGTTGAGATTCAGTTTACAATAATAGCTGTATTCAGAACAAAAACTGTAAACAGTAAACACTCAGTTAAGGAATATTTAATTTTTTAGTGATACTTTTGCTACCCTGTGTCACCGAAGTTTAAAAAATCTTTTTCTCGTGATTGCAACTTTGGCAATTAATGAAAAAAATTGGCCAACGAAAAACCATCTGGCTTCAAGATGAAGAAAAAACAAATTTGGTGACTGTCTAGGGACAGCATAACTCCTGCCAATATAACAGTATGACGGTTTCTTTAGTCCATGTTTTTTGATCATATGTTCTTTGTATTTTGCAATGTCGACCACATTCGAGATCCACTGCAAAGAATAACTGATAAAGCTTTCAGTGTAAGCCAAGCGATTGATAGTATTAAACCTTTCCGTAAAAGAGTTTCCAATTATTGACGGCCTTTATTTGACAACCGTGGTTTCCCTGTCAAACTTGAAGACCTCAGTTTTCCCTTCATAAAGGACTAGAATTTAAATTTTCCAAGACAAGAACTGTCAGTCTGTGGTTTACCAATGAGACTTAAAGAGCTCCTAAACGCCCAAAAGCTAATCATTGTATACTTAAGTAATTTTACGATAGAAACTCAGTTTTTCTCAAAAAAGATTGTTTTCATTCGCCGCTTCTGCTTTCCACTTTCAATGAGGGTTGGATAATTAATGGCTGCCAGCTTGCCAGCCATATCATGCTCATTGACTTGACAATGAACGAATTTGCAGACTTGGTTTGCTCTGCGTTAGAGATGAAACACGTGAAATATTAACTTAAGCTAACGAAATTTTTAATTCACTTGTTTTTATGCCAAAGTTAATGCCACTGTTTGGGAGATTAACCTTCCACTTTTGATAGTCCATTATCCGAGCGGGAAACTTCCATGTACTCGTGTCACGTACGACGTCTTCATCGACTAGAACAATGCGAAATTAGAATAACTTGTAAGTTCTATGAACTACACAGCAAAATTTAGAGACCTCGAATTGATATTTTTTATCTTTTAATGGCAATCAGTTTTCATTTTTCATATCTTACACTCTCACAGAGAGGGGAGCATCAAGCTTGGCGGGAAATGTCGCAGTCGAAAAATCTGTTTCTTCATCTATTTTACGCAATCGACAAAACAAGGGAAAGAACGCAAGATTGAAGGAAAACTGGTTTCTGGCATTGCCGTTTAAGTCTTTTTGTTTTGTAGATGAGTGAATTTTAATGACCTAGTAACTTTTGTTATTTATACTTTTTTTCAGTTGAACTTCACTTTGGCATGGACGTGAAGGATATTCTTTTGTGGCGGGATGTCAAAGTGTCGGCCGTTGTGTTTGTCAGCGGTTTCGTACTTTTGGTTTGTCTTACACAGTTTAGTGTAGTCAGCGTCGTCACCAATACTGCTTTAATTTGCCTTGCTCCCATGCTGGCCTTGCGACTTCTGCTGACTGCAAGATCTGCTTTCTTGAAGAGCGAATTTGAGCATCCACTAAAGTATGACCTTGGCTTAATGCATATTGCTTTCAAAAAGTTTCCAAATGTAACAAAAACATTTAATTTGCTTTAGTAAAATACCAAGGAGACCAAAAGAAGTTTTACTGAAATAAGAAAGAGAACTATACATAACTCTAAACGAAAAGAACTGTAATTCATAGGAATTCATCTATACTGCTTTTACTGTATTATTTTCAACGCCTAAACTCAAGGAGGGCAAAGAATATGTTGAGACCCTTTTGTAGGGAAGAGGGCTGCGTATGTCCTTATTAGTTTGAATTTCAAAACGCATCGTTTCGCGTATTTCACTATTGTATTTGTTCTAGTCTAAGTCGCTGTCGTAGTTTCAGCGAAACCCATCTTTGTGTCGTTTGTCACTATTTGATATATCTTATGTCGCTGTCTCAATACAATACATGTCGATTGACAGAATTCTACCTTAACAGGCTTTTTACATTGCTAAAGCAAGATATGTCTCATTTTGTCTCATAGAGTGTACCTGTCGAAAGATATTGAGGTATCCAAAGACAAGGTAGGTGACACCGCCTCTACCAACCATTATAGTGCCCGGTTTTTGTACAGAGTACCTCTGTCTAAAATTAGACTGGTGCATGGAGTCCATTAGAGCCGAATTGGGCACGGAGATTATTAGAGACCTAAAGATCGAGGTTTTTGGGCATTTCCCGCAAACTGCGAACGACAAGAAGTCACATGAGTAGTGCTTTGCCGTCAGTTTTGAGGTTTGAGGCTTACGTTTGTTCGGCTAGAGCACGCTCTAGAGGTAACTGGTTTACCGCAGGGATTTTTGCATCCTAAAACATCACAATCCCACGTTTGAGAGGATATGCTACTTCTTAAAACTCTTTTGATTATTAATTATCGAATTCATTTTCATCGAGATGTAATTTTGAAGACGATTTCTCAGCTAAACTAAAAGTCAACAAATGAATGACAAAAAACATGGAAGCTGCGAGCTACCACCCACGAATCCTAAGTCCCAAATACTGGGCAGACGGCTAGCGTGAAACTGCCAACCGCAAACCGCCGTTTGCCGTTTGCTGTAAGATACCAAATCTCGATCTCTAATAATTTATTAAGCAATTATTCTACGAGTGCGCGTTGGATAGGAGATGGTAGATAGCCAACAAGGGGCGTAGCCCCGAGTTGGCTATAATCATCTCATATCCAGTAAGCGCGAGTGGAATAATTGTTTTATTAAAAACGCCCACAAAATATCGAGAATTCTTCCCGACTTTATTTGTAAAAACAACCGATTTTCAGATTGCTTTTAATTTGAGCAGACACGTCGGTTACCATATTTGGAGAGCATGGTGTGATGACTCATATACCATGATGGCCTAAGCCAGTCAGAGCTCTAGAATTGCATTATCCAATGTTTCAGTTTTTAATATAGTTTATTATAACGCCAGTGGCAAAGGTACAAGCTATAAAACTGGCTTCACTTAGCGAACCGAGCCTCCTTTTTCATTCTTCTTGATTGAGAAGGGGAAAAGAAGGCTCCACTTGAGCCACGTCAAGCCTTTGAAGTCGCCGCAGCCCGAACTTCTGGACTAATGTTGTTTTCCCTCGTCAAACTGTTTTTCGAGTGCGGGGGGTTGGGGGCGGGGGGAAGGTGCAAAGCGATTTGCAGAATTGTGCGTACCTCTGAAAAAAACTTGGCTACGCCCCTGACAAATATTTACGTTTTCAAGCTTCTCAAAAATAGAGGTCATACAATATGTCAAAAACGTCACGTTAATCCTATTTTGTAAAACAGAGTACTTTGATTAGATTATTAGAGTTTTTCGAACCAATAAATTCCCAAGGGAAGCCAGCTGTAGGTGAGACTGAGCGCACCGAAGTGTGAAGTTACATCAAAAGAGTCAAAAGCGAAGTTTAATTAAGGTCGTTTGGCCAAATTAACGACTTAATTTCATCAACTTATGCATGATCTTCAATGTACGTGTACACAATCGAGGATTTTGGCAGTTCAGGTTTGACGGAGATCTCTTCAATCACGATTCACAGAAAAGTTTTTCAGTACATCACGATTCACCGACATCAAAACTGATCGATCACGGCGTCACGAAAATAAGCTTGCCCCTCCGCCCCTTAACAAAGATCTTAATAGGATTCAGACAGAGCCTTTCTCGAGAGCGCAAAAATCGAGCATGTGGAAGAAGAGCCATGTTGACAGGGTGAACTGTTATAAGACGGTGCTGGATCCGACCTCAAGATAAGCGGAGGGGGTGGGGACGGTATCCAGAAAAAAACATTTTTCAGCCCTTCAAGCTTCAGTTTAGTCTAAAAATAAGGGGGAGGGGGGTGGGGCGGGTCCCTCCACTAGATTCGCCAATGTCAGAGATCCTCGGGCCCATCTCCTGAAACTGCCCTAAGCCCTAAGCATTTATGTTCCTGATGAAGCTAGAATCCTTAGCATTTTCAGCACGCATTTGGGCCTTGTTATATCACTGGTAAATTTACATTCAAAGGCTTGGTTTAAGACCCAGCAAACTTGGTTTGAATAGTTAATATCCAACACATTATTTTATTCGCATCTGCCGAAGAGGGAGACAGTACTTGGTGCTATCAACACATTGGGACGAGAAAGTAATAACATTCATTTGAGTTATTATTAAAAATCTCAGAAACACATTAGTCTATCTTTATTTCACATAGCCCAACTTCAGTTTAAATAAGCCCGGCATGGTTGCTGCTAACCGGAGAAAAGAATCCCGGTAACCAAAGAAAATAATTTTTACTGATGATATCCGTTATTGTTTTTCTCGTTATAATTTGACACTTAGGCGGACCAGGTTGGTGAAAAAGTCGCTGAATTTGCTGTTTGTCTGACGTCAAAGTTGAAAAGACTTTTCTTGGTTGAGGACTTGTCGGAATCTTTAAAGGTAGGCTTTTGATAATTAGCGAGAGCATCGTTGCATTTTTCAAGCGTTCTTAGTTTCAGGTTCTAAGTTAACAGATCATTGAAGTCATGAGCTGTAGCTACTATGCACAAGGTAGAAGATAGACCGATATTCCATGTCGATCTATCACGCAAATTTGACGGTTGAAAAGACCAACTTTTTTAACTTATTGCTGGCGTTGTAAACAGAAGACAAACTAAAAACAGTAAACGTCATAAAGACTGTTTTGCTTGCGTGGATGGACTGAGGCAGAGTAAAACTTGACTGAAGGAATACGAATCATTCTTCAATTGTGAACTGAAGGCTTAGTTAAAATGATTCTGGGAGAGCAGCTAAAAAAACTTAAACGAAAACTAAAGTACATCTTTTCCTTCCAATGAGAGAAGAAAATTTTCTCGTGTGAGTAGATCAGTATTATCTCGTTCCCAGAGGCCTCCGCTGGACAGGGTAACAAAGGCCCTGAGACGAGTTCACTGTAGAGCGGATATATAGACTAAATTTCTCTGCATACGGCTCCAGGTGATCTGTGACGTCACTGCGGGGGCCTGGGGAAAGAAATTTTAATGCCGTATCCCATAAACCAACGCGCGCACCAATTCAATTCAATTCAATCTGTTCCCGTCAGCTTTGGTTTATGGGATACGGCATTAAAATTTCTTTCCCCAGGCCCCCGCAGTGACGTCACAGATCACCTGGCTACCTTGTAGCTTCTCAGCCTCATTTTGAAGTTCTCTCTTCCTCCCTATCCTTATATCTAATCTCTCACATTAGCCAATAGCATTTCAAATCGCACGAAGAAATAGTTTTCGTTCGTTTTGTCTCCCGATCCATGATCCAGTCGCTTTTCAAAATTACCGCGGTCTCTCTAACAACCGTAAATCACTTCACCATTTTATATTTTTATTATTATATTGTATTTTATTGTTTATTAGTTCGTGGAGGTTGTGTGGGAGGTTCTTATTTGGGTTTACTAGAGAGGTCTCTAAATAAGATGAAAATTCTACTGACTGACTACAGGCCAGCCTTAAGCCTGTAGTAACGTTTGCACGTCCAAAGTTCAAGCGATGATCATGATTTGTGATTGCATTGACCTGGCCCCAGTTAACGAAAAGATGGATAAATCGCTATCCAGAAGATAAGTATTAGGGAAACCAGTGGATAGTGATTTATAGATGGATAGTGCTCTGCAACGTTTAAACAACCGGGCACTGAAAACCAAATGTGAGCGTGCACTTACTGTTATTCCCGCAGCTGTTAATAGTGCTGTACATTCTGTCCTATGTGGCGCAGTGGTTCAGTGGAATAGCGCTCACGTTTATTGGTAAGTAGACTACGAGCAGTCTCTCTCATTTCTTAGTCCGTTGTGCGAAAGATACAAAAATTAGTACGTTCCCGCCCTCGATTCTCGCGCGTCCCGGTTTCGCCGATTGACCCTCCTGCTCGCGTGACTCCCTGCACTAAAGATATACATATATATTAAAAATCTGACGTGACTCCGAGGCTTAAAGGACAAAATTGCAAATTGTTCACGACTCCATTGTCTAGCAATTCCCAAAGGCTATTTGAATGCGACCTCAAAAGATCATAACTAACGCAGGGAAACATCATTAATGAGGCTTAGACGTGTGATTCTTATATGCTGTTTTCAACAATGACGTTTACAAGAAAACAACAACAACAACAACAACAACATCAAAAACAAAAACCGTAATCCATTATAGTATTTTGTTGTCCATTTTTGCTTATCTCCCAACTTAAATCTCAAGCTCAAATCTTTCTTTTACCTTTCTCTAACTCATACTCGTTCCCAGAACCCGTCGTTCAAGGCTTTTGATCACGAGGTCAGGGAAACGAGGAGCCCTCTTACCAACTTTTAAAAAGTGCCAGAACACGATCTAGGATATGGAAGTACTCAAAGTTCCTCGTTCATTCTTCGAGAAAAGCAACAAAGTTTGTATCAGAAGAATGTCGACCCCAACTTTTCCATATTGCCAAAGCTTGGGGTAATAAGGTTACAGCTGAACTGAATTGGCCACGATAGGCATATAGCGAGAAAAACTTTTGAAATCAATTAAGACAATAACACCTTAACTAATACTTACTTTAAAAAATTATATCCTTTCCTTTTGCGTCGTTATTTTTGCAGCCTTCGTTGGAGCTTTTACTGTCCCTAAGATTTATGACATATACCATGTAAGTGCTAGTTGAATGTGTAATCAGTCTTTGCACGTCGGTGTTAAAAATAAATGGTGCGATGTCATCTTCTGAATTCATTTCTATACAGCAAATTCTATAGTTCTTATGATACTTAGCCTCGCTAGTAGCCTCGTAGCAGGAGTCTGCAGCGTATGCGCTAAAATTTTCTTTCAACAGGGTTGATATAAAGGTGAAAATGCACCATAATCAGAGCGAGTTCTAGATATCTCGCGCTTTACCCCAAAAAGTACTAAAATGCATGCTCTGGCAAGATTAAATAAGATAAAGAAAATAAACATAGAAATTAGCACGTGATTACTTCAGAAAATGCTTAGTTATGCTTATCCCTTGTTCACCTCATCAAGACAGTTGTCCATGCCCTGCTTCTGTAAGGACCACAAATTTGAATTTTTGGAAGTTTTATTTTGGGTACAACGTAATACGACATAAAGCAAACTGCTAAGTGATCTCTAAACTTGAATGAATCAGGAATTAAAACTGTGATGATGATTTTACAACAAAGAATTTTGATATAAAACTCTGCCATGAAATTAAAGCTGAAAACTAAAGTTTTTCTTTGAAATTAAATTTCAGGGGGAGATTGACTCGTGTATGGCGAAAATAAATCAAGCCATAGAAGACATGACTGGAAAGTAAGTGCTTTTAGCCTTCATGTTTTTATATTCTTGAGCATTTTTTTTACTCACTTTCAGAGCCATCTGTAAATAATACATCTTGTGGACGAGGCCTAAGATTCTTGACAGCCGTGACATTAAACATTTTTTCCTTCCTGTAGATTTGAAGAGGATGTAAAAAAAACCCACACTGTAACGCAATGCAATGAGTCGACTCCTCGCGGGGGAATTCTGTTTCCTCTTTGCTCTCTAGGCATCTTGTTATCATCTGCAAGTGTCGACTCCGCCAATCACGCTAAGACAAATAACATAAACAATAATCATAATAATATTAATATTGATGATAATGATGATGATAATGATGGTGATAATGATGATGATGTTAACGATAATAATAACAATGACATTAAAAATAATAATGAGGGGGAAGACTCGGGAGAAAGATAATGATGACGATGATGATAACGATAAAAGTATTGTCAAAAGACTCGTTTTAACTAATAATTGCAATGCTTATTTGTTTTTATTCTTTTGTAGGATAACTTCCAAAGTACCAATGGTTAAAGCAAAGGAGACCTCAGCTCCGGATGATCAAAATTCTCAGGATAACGACAAGAAGACGTCTTAAACTCGTTACATTATTCGTTTTCATTATATTTCGAGAGAATTACCGTCTGATTAGGATGTTATGATTTGAAAATCTTTTGAAGGCGAAATTTTATTTCAAATTATGGCGCGGAAAACAACTTGTGTAAGATAATCGTGATATTTTTGCAGGTTAATGGTGCACTGTTAATCAGCTTCGATATATCGGCTTTCAATTATGCAAGGTGCACAATACAAACCTTCAGTTAACCTGGCCTACATATGCTTTATATCCTGCTCCAAAGCTATCCCCGAAGACTGCACAGTAATCTAACATATGCATGATCATCACGATTCTGTAGTTTTGAACAGCTCACAATTAGTGCTGAATAACTACTATCAGTCAGTCAGCGTTTTCCGTTTATTTTTTTTTTTTTACTTTTTACTGTCGGTCAGTGATTTGGAAATGTTTCGTTTTCATGCGTAACTACAAGTTAAGTCATTCCATCATATCCTAACCAGCGAGCAAGCTCTCGGGACGCTCTTTTCTTGTCCTGCCACCAGAGCTATACATATCCGATTCTTCTTAAGTAAGAGAAATACCAATTGGGCACAAATGGCTAGTCACAAATCTATCACTCAACCTTTCCAATTGAACATTGCAAAAAGGTTTCCCTGAAGATTGGCAACATCTTTTCGAACTGAATCCGGTGCACGCTGTCGTACGAAAGCTCGAAACAAACTAAAAACAAACGAATGAGCAAAAAAATGGTTTTGAGTGATCTTGTTAAGCCAAATTAAATGCAATGTAAAAAAATATACAAGGAATATAACATATAGATTTTATTTATTTGTATTTTGCTTCCCTTAACATTATTTTTAATAAAGCCCGTAATTATAAAGAAGATATGGAATAATAAGTATTTCAAGTTTGTTTATGCTGTGTCGATTATCAAGATGGTGGCCATCTTTTTGAGGGCATCGAACACCAGAAATGGTTGTCAAGACTGGACACAGCCTTTTGGCGCTATGATTCCTGAAAAACTGAAAAAGGAGACATCAGCTATAATAAAAACTAACATGATAATGCTTCTAAATCTAATTATCTTTTTCAGTTGTTTGTAAAGAGATTAAAATTGTAGGAAAAGTAATAAAACAAAACACGAGATAAGAAAAGAAAAGAAAAAAACCTTGCCTTTAGTTTTTGTCTGCCTGCCTAATTGCCCTACTTTACAAACCCACTTAATTTCCTCCATGGTTTGCGTGTAAACAAACCATGCATTCCGAAGGTTGCTTGATTTAGCTGCTGATATTAGAAAGCCGTCACTATACAGTGCAACATTAATTACTTGGGATATACATCTCCTTTGTGGTAATACTGCGAGAGAAATTCATTTTAACAAATCAGAGGCACACCCAAATCTGTGCAGTGATGCGTCAGCAGTATGGATTTTCTGCGCTCGTTCTTCAGACTTCACTTCGCGGGGAAACTAGAGGTGGGTCGGGTCGACTGTCTTTTTCAGGCTAGAAAAAAACGTACAACGAAATCGACGTCAGCAGGAAACCATAGAGGACTCCAACCGATGCGTACTAATTCGTCCGTTTTTTTTTTTTTAAATGGTTCCCAGATCCATCTTACTGCAACGTTTGTTTCTTGTTTTGTTTTTGTACGGTTATAAGCGCTCTTGAATCTAAGGTATCTTTATTGTTTGAGTTGAATACGAGCACCCACTATTACGTACCTAACGAAACTACGACGGCGACGACAACAAGAACGTCCAATGAGCAAAACAACAACTCTGCACGTGCATCACGCTTTTTTGTACATTTCTTTGCTGTCCCTGCACAACTACGACGTGAAATGACCAAATTTTAAGTTTACTTGAGAACGGGAACGGCAGAAGGGCAAGGTGATAAATTCTGCAATCCTTGTCTGAAATCGGGTGCGGCCCCCTCCCTTCAGCTCCAACCTAAATTCCCTTCCTTTAAGTAACAGGGCGACTTGGGATAATCGCGAAATAGTGAAAGGATGCGAAGTCTATTTTTCAGTGACGTTTTCAAGGACGTCGCCGTTGTTGGATCGTAGGATCCCTATTAGTCATAACTCGCCGGCCAGACCAGCGCAATGACTTGTTTTCAGCGAAAATTCTCGTAAAGAGCTCAAGTGATTGTTAATAATAATAAAGTGTGTCAAAGTAAAGTGTGTCGAATGAGCGTAAACGCCTCAAGCCCCAATTTTTAGGTGTCGAGCGGAGCATGGTATCTAATGTCTACGTTGTAAAAATAGAACGATGCGGATTGGTTGAATTAAACAAAAACGCCCATCTGTAAAGAAAAAAATATGTTAAGGGTGGGGTAATGGGTGATTATACTGTTTCATCGCTTATAGAATAGCTGTGTTATTATCTTTAAGCTGCAACCGAGTTTTCGAAAGTATAAGCAGTGTTGTCTCTAAGCAATGAATATATTGATATTTTCTGTTGCACAAGCCCGACAGTAGAAAGATTTATTTTGAGTTCCCGACCCCTACCCTACTAAGGTTTCCAGAGTTCTCACGCTGAGATGCAGGGTTCATTCCACTTTCTGCTAAGACAACAAGCTCTGCATTCGCTTTCCCACTTTTCTACTGAAAATGCCTCCTAAAAAAGGGAAATCAAAAGCGGCTGCTGCAACCGAGGTCGTGCGAAGCTCTCGCTTCAAAACGCTGGAGGTAGACGAAAGAATCTCGATTAAAAGTTTTGTAGAAAAACACAAGCTGAAGTTCGCGACTGGAAGGGGTTTCTATCAACTAACAAAACCTGAAACTATTCAGTTCCACAAAGAGATTGTGGTCAGAAGAAAATCGGACGGAAAAATGGCCTCTGGAGATGAGGTAAAGAATTGTTTTTTTCTAAAACTTTTATGTGTGTGAACTTACGAGCTTTGCAAATACTGAAATAGCATGGTCAGTGTTTCTTAATTCAACGAAAGGATGGACACATTTAAGACATACTGAATATGTTCAGAAACGAACACCAGTCACACAACCATTTTAGATCGCTAAAATTAAATATCTGCCAGTTCCAGGGTCTAAATTTAAGAAAAATCTGCGTGGTAAAACCGTGAAATTTTAGAGTTATTTATTCTGGAGCTGCATTGCTTATAATATTAAGCTGGTCTGAGATTCGGGACAGGTGTATATTAAAGTAAGCTTTATACTTCTCAAAATAAATGCTTATCAAAACATAAGCTTGAATTTTATTTCCCCTATAATATCTACTCGTCCATTTAACTATGTCGCCTAAAAACTACAATAGAACTGAGCCAATACTGAAATTGTAGACTGGGTTTATTTTATTATCTAAATAAAAGAGCTACAGTTGAACACTTCCAAAATAAATTAGTTTTATTGCACTTCCAAAGGACTCCCCAGTGTTTCCATTATCAAGATGTTTTTGAGTTGGCCTTGTACACAAATGTCTCTGTCTGACTCTCTGCTGCACCACTACATTTAAAAATACTGAACCCTGAAAACTAGTGAATGCATGAGTGCCAGGTCTAAAAGGTGGTTGTAATGAATGTGCAACAATTGTTGTGGCTGCAATTGTAATAGAATAAGGGAAAAAATCTCCTTTGTTAGAAAAAAGTGGGCCTGGTAGGCCACATGAGATAATACTTGAAACAAATTATCTCATCTATCAGGCCAATTAGTTTGAAATTAGCACCAAGCCATGCTTGGACATCTAATTGAGAATCAAACTCTAAATTAACCTCAAAAGAACCATAATAGGGACCGGTACACTTCCTTAACCCTTTAAGCCCTAAGAGTGATCAGCATCAAATTTCTCCTTGTAATATCAATGCTTTGCAAAACAGAGTGGTCATGAGAATTACAGACCTGATCATACATGATGAATTTGCGTGATATTTTATCAACTTCTCCCCACTACCTCTGTAGGAAATGAATAGGGACAACAAATGAGAATTCAAGTTTTGATCTTTGGTTTAAAGGGTTAAGCTCTTTAGATTTACAGCCTAGTATGTAAAACACCGATATTTTTTATTAGGTTCGTGCATTACTTGGAATTGCTAAAGAGTCGACTGTCAAATTCAAGCTGGACAAGGAAAAACTGGAGGATTTTGATGTGTTTGTTCAGTCAACCTCTTACAACCGGATCTTGTTACCAGACACTGAGTTTCTTTATGACACGGGTGAAAAAGACAGTACAGCTGTTTCAAAAGAGGCTGTAAAAGTAGATTCTACTGCAACTGTAGATGCTTCTAAAACTGAACCCAGCACAAGCCGAGGAGCTGGCAGAAGAAAGCGGAAAAAAGCAGAGGAAGAGGTGCATGTACGCAGTAAACTCTGTCTAATTAGATGAATACAGCTGGGAGAAGCATAGCCTCCCAGCACACAGACATTGTTAGGACTTTGTCACACATTCCTTTCCTATGAATGTTGATGTTCTCTGAGGAGGATTGTGTGACGAGTGAAAAGAATGTCTATGTGGAAGGCTGCAGCAGAAGTAGGGCTGTCACACTAAGATTTCAAGTTGCTAGGTGTATATGCAATAATATTAGAAGGCCGGCCGGAATTGGACAAAACTAGAAAGTTCCTTTTTTTTTCTATTTTCTTTTTGTTGACCTTATGAAAGTAGCCAAGGGTCATGCTAATAGTAGCCAGGAGAAATCCCATGGTTCTTGCCCCTGTTATAAGTGACAGTCTTTTGAAAGTGCCTATTTTGTTATGAGACTCTGTCTTTATATAAAGAGTTTCCAAGAAAATGACTACAAGCAATGGCAGGGATGTTAAACAACTCCTGATATCCATTTTAAATTTAGAGAAAGTTTGTCTTTGAAAATCATTGTTAAATAACTACGCAGTTGAATTGATCACTGGACTATTTCAACCTTGGCCCAAGACTGCGCATGCCCAGTTTATGCTGTTTTGTGGTGTCTTGTTTAATAGTGGTGCATGTCCTTTAATTTGAGAGAGAATCATCTGTATAGTTCTATGAGTTAATTTCTTCTAAACATGAAGTGACCCCTTTTTCATGGATGAGCAAAGCTAAATAGGTTTCATGCACCACCAGGTTGTTGACAGTGTCAATTCACCCTTTGATATTTCGTGGTTGACTTTTGATACCAATTAAGATATAAAATGTCTTAGTGGTGTTTTAATATTTCCATCATGGCCTTTATGTGTACACCGACCAGGCAGTTACGTAACTAGTTTATGCTACAAGTCAACATTAAGTTCAGGCTAAAATGCTATGGCTCAATACTTTTTCATGGGTAGGTGTATGGTAAGTTGGTAGGTTTTAAAAGTGGGAAGTGTGGTGGCATCATCAAAATGTGGACTACATTAACCTATCTTTAGCCTATTAATACTCAGTGAGTTATATCACTTGAGGCTTAATCCAATCTAACTTTTCTTGAACCCCATTTACATTTTGTTTTTTTTTTTTTAAAAAAGCCTTGAGGCCTAATGCTAGAGAGTAGTGAGGCCCAATCAACATTAGCATTACATTTGGGGTCTTCTTAAAATTATATGGCTATTTTCTTCTACCGTTATCATTTTTCTGACAGAAGAAACTGTTTAATTTGTTTTCAAATTAATATTTTTATAGGCAGCTGCAGCTGCTAAGGAAGAGACAGAAGATTGCGAGGAAGCATCCTCCCCATCAAAGAAGTCAAAAGTAGCAGCAGCAGCTCCAACTGGAGGAGCTGATGTAAAGGAAATAGTATTTTCATTTGATACCACTGGCTCCATGTACCCTTGCTTAACTCAGGTAAAGACATTTTGAAAATCAAAGGATGTAGGTAGACAAACCTCCTATCCAGGGGGGGAAGTGGTGGGGGTGGTAGTGGGAGGAGGGGGTGGGGGTGGTGTCATTTTTTTTACAAAGTTTAATGAAATGCCAAGTTAAACTCTGTGATAGACATGCATTTCATCCAGAGAGGAAATAGACTGTGAGCAAACTCTTATTCTTCTTTCGAGTCACAGTAGATCGAGAGCCCGCATGGGGGGTGAGCATTGAAGCCGCGAGGAATGAGGGCAGAAGCCCGAGTGCCCCAGTCTCTCCTCCTTTTTATCATTAGTTTGCATAACTTTACTTTTTCTCTCGGTGTGCCACAGGGTCCAGAGGAGATGTGTTTGTTGTTAGCACATCAAAACCCGTCGAAAACCTCGGGAAAAATGGGTTATTTTGATCGCGTTACGCGTTACAGTTTCGTTACACATTCTATATACCACAAACCAAGAGACTGAGGGCTCGCAAGATCGGCTTACAGTTTTACTCGGCACTTCATGCCTCGGTCGCCCTCTGGGCGACGGCGTTTGGTCGCCCTTCGGGCGACGTGCTGTGCGCCAGCGAGGCTATGGCTTGCGGTTATTGATTTTCAAAATGGCGAACAACAAAGTCGATCTGGGTCAGATAAGAAGCGAAGAAAATCGTTTAGAGTACACTAATAAAGATCCCATTGGGCTAATTAATCGTGCTAAGCGACAGTTATAGACATTTTGCAAGGTGAGACTTTAAATAATTCATTTATTCACACGAAACTCCTCTGGATCCCGTGGCGTGCGTGGCTCTGAGGAAAGAAGGATGACCGCTTGCTTATTAAGGAGCAGTTACAAGGATGTTGACTATTCTTCCTCCCATCTCCCCCCCGCCCCCCCCCCCCCACCCTCCACGTTTCTTCCTAATTCAGCTTGCACCAGGCCTTCTCTTTTGAACCCACTTTTTGCTTCCCTCAATATTTAGACTTTCTAAAAGTCCTTTTAATATTTATTTTTCCTGGTTAGTTATGCCATTTTAAAGGACTTTTTTCGTCAGTAGTGTAGCAGCTGCTCGTAAGGTCTCTCCTAATTGGTCACTGCAAACAATGACATGTCATTCTTCCCACTGTTTTAGTATTGTTTGGGGTTAGGGAAACGCACCATTGGTGACTTCTCTTCCGAGCAGCTGCTACATGACCCTTTTTCGTACCTGTTTGGCGCGAAATTTACCAGTCGAAAATTCTACCGGTGACATCATAACAATTGACCAATAGGACAGTGGGTGATATTTCATGGTGCTCCCGTCACAGCATATGTCAATCATTTTTATTTTCCCGCGTGGATTTTTAATATGATTCAAAGCCATCTGGGCAAAACAAGTCGACCTCAAGACTTCGTCGCTCGTTCGGTCGCTGCGCGACCTCATGCTCGCCTTGCTCACTTTTAAGAACTTAGGAAAGGTCGACTTGGAGCAAGTCTAGGATGAATTATGAAGAAACTGAGAAGTCATTCCCCTGTACACAATAACACCCATGTCACACTCGCTAGTGTACATACTTGCTTAGGAGAGGTGTCTGCAAAGCACGGGTTGCTTTTGCAAAAGATATGGGACCAAGGGTAGTGGACTAACTGGTGCTTATGTCCGTTTTATGTAAAGGGTGTCAGCTTTATATAAGGTCTTATTAATACAGGTTTCACCACGCATCCTTGTCCATTTTCTCTAGAAACCACTAATTGTTAACAAGAGACTGTATGCAATATTTACAAGTAACTTTGCACCTTTTAAAGTCACAATTTTAGCCTATAACATTAAACTTTTTTATCATAGGTGAGGAAACGTGTGGAAGAAACAGCTACTCGTCTGTTTCGCGAGATTCCTGGCATTCGCATTGCCGTGTTTGCACATGGCGACTATCAAGATAAACCAGCAACTTATGACACAAAATGGGTGGACTTCACTTCTGATAAGAAGAAAGTATGTGATTTCATCAAGAATGTATCCTCAACGTGTGGATATGATTCTGACGAGTGCTATGAGCTTGTTCTTAGGCAGGTAAGATTTGTGAGGATTATCCGCGGTCGTTTCGATACAAGTTGATTCAGTCCGGAGCACTCCGAAGGTATAAATAGTTTCCCGTACTTGACTCAAAGAATGAGGAATGTTCACCCCAAATGTTTTTGATGTTCTCGCGCAAACTGTACTTGAAGTGATCGAAATTGTCATCTAGTTTCACTGCTTGAGATCGTATCGAAATGACTTGTATCGAAACTGCTTTGTATCGAAACGAATAGTTTCCTTTGTGAGTCTCTCTATGGGTATATGTACCTGCGGTTGTCGCTTTCGTCGCTCGTTTGCAACAGATTATGGGGCTCATTCACTATGGGGTGGGGCAAACTGGTAGGGGGCTAACTCCGCACTGTGGGGGCGAAACCACTGTCTTCCGTCTAGGCGGACGGGGTCGGGGAGGGGGATGGAAATATTCTTAGCCGCTCAATGCTACAGAAACAGGGCTAAGCTCCCACCGGCTTGATGGGCTACTTGGCTTGAAAGCAGAATCAGCCGTTACCCTTTACCTTGTAGTCTGTCCAGCTGAACTTTGAATAGATCTTTGTACCGGATCCTTCCGCGTAGAGGATAAAACTCGGTGGTAAAGGTTATTGTCGAGATGTTTTAGCCACTAATGTCATTGTGTCCCGGACTCGTATCTTGGGATCGATGCTTAATGCGGCTCGAATCTGTTGTTTTTCCATACCCTACCCTGAATTTACTTGTTTGTTTTGTGTTTTCTGCCCACCCCGCTTTTCAAATTATAATTCGACCTTAAACGAAACGAACACCTGTAAAACGGGTCCTTCATTTTTCTTCCATATTAGGCATGTTTAGACGGCGAAGAATAGTGAACGGTCGTAAGATACAATAAAGAAAAAATAGAAAATTTACAAGGTGCATGCAAAAATAACTAAAGCGTAAAACCGACATAGGTCCAACGTGTTAACTACGCTTCCATTTTCCTAAGCACTTGTCGCTTTAAACATTTTACCACTCACGTCAGCGTTTTACAGAAAGCCTGACTAAGGTTATATGTTTTTTTTTATGTATTCGCCATTACATTTTCTTACCTTGAACTGTAAACGTCAAACGAATAAAAACCGGACTTCAAACGCCATGAACAGCGCAACTTCTTGCGTCTTTAAAACGCATTAACGTATTTATGAATAACTAATATTTTGTCGCTCTTTTGCATAAATTGGTGAAAACTGGTCGACATTCTCACGATTTTGCATCGCTCAAATCTCTACAGGGAATAAAAACAGTGGTTGTTTACAATTTACATGGAAAACCAAGCGGTCGGTTCACGACGTTTGGGTGAATGGTAAGCAAAATTCAGGACTGGTAAATTTCGTCCCGGAATCGCGTTTTCCGTTTGCACAAATCAGTTCCCTTTACTGAAAAGCAGCCGCGAAAGCCTAAAACTGGTATCAATGATGACTTTGAAAGAATTTAACGCGAATTGCCGGAACATTGATATCGAAAAAAACAGGACTACCACCTCTTTATGTGTTCCGTTGCTCCCGGAATATTTCACTGAAACGAACCGAAAAGTCGTGTTCCAAATTTTCTAACTGTATTTTCCGGAAAGTTTTTGTAAATGATAAACAACCAGTGTATCTCATTTCTGACCTTTTCTCAACTGATTTTTTTGGCTTGTTTTTAACTTTCCTCGTTATTTTATTAACGTTCTTGCAATTTCCACTTATTCATTGAAAAAAAAAAATTATATTCCCAAGTATTCCTTTCTCGAGTATTGTAGACTCCTAATGATTACCATCTTTCCAGAAACTCAGTTTCACGTCGTATTGGTTATCGCACTGTATGCGAAGCCAAGAAACTGCCAAAATGACGATTTTTCTCCCGCCGAATTCTACTGGGAGAGCACGTGGTTTCTCGCTATCATTGACCTCGCTTTTGGTTCAAATGATGGTTATTACACGGCAGTTTATGCATTATGGTCACTGTATTTAGAGCGCATTCACTAACGTGTTCCATTGATGTTGTTCATGTGATCCTAAATTGTCTTCTCTCGAATCTTAATCCAAGGTCCGTGAAGAGCTTTCCTGGACACCAGATTCCCAGCGGTCACTGGTGATGATCGGCGATGCCTCACCCCACCCTCCTTCGTACCACCTCAACACGCTAAAAATCGATTGGCGTCAAGAAGCTAAGAAGCTCTACAACGAGATGGGGGTGCGCATCTACTCTGTACAGTGCCTCAACTATGGTGGCTCGAACACTTTTTACCGTCAGCTCGCCGAACTCACATGTGGTTGGCATTTGAAACTGGATCAGTTCGCCTCTATTGTAGACTTCCTGACGGCTATATGTTACCGTGAACAGGGAGTTGAGCAACTTGAAGCTTTTGAAGCCGAAGTGAAGTCGAGATCCAAGGGTTCTGGAATGAACCGTAATTTGCACGCGTTATTTGATACCCTGGCCGGCAGAACGAAAAGTACGTACAGCGGCGGAACCGACTATGGGGGACTGGAACCAGTGAATCCCTCCCGATTTCAGGTATTTGACGTCATCTTGAGTGATCTTTCGGTAGCTAATAGCATTTAAGGTTTCCCCTTGTCTCCACGTAAGCGCTGGTTAACAAAATTGCATTTTTCCTAGCTGCGCAAACTAAGGTTCTTTTTCTTATGCGGACGTTTGTGCGAAGTGTTCTTCAAATTGTAAGTCACTAACGTCATAAATTAATAAAAGAGAAGTTAGCGTTGGGGGGGGGGGGGGGGGTGGGGGTGTCACTTTTTGAATTTGTTTGGAATATGAGGCGTCTTAACGGACCTTCTAATTCAGACAAGATCAGTCGTCGTTACTGGATATGGCCCGAATTTCTATAACAAATTACTTACTTACTTTCGGTCAACACCTAGAAGACGACGGGATGAAAACTGACCCCACAAGGCTCTCGGCATACAACTTTTAAGATCTCCAACGTTCTTCAGACCCGTATCCCCTGGCAGTGTGGTTATGTGTGTAATTGTCGGAACCTCACGTCTGTAGGCATCCATGTTTTCAGCTTTTGCGCTGGAGAGCTCTCATCACGAAAAAAAAATCCCTAGAAAGTGCAATTCTTCTATTTTAAAAACACCGAAGGAAGGAAGCAATAGGCCATTTGCAATAAGAGGCATGTGACATCATTTTTAGTGGGTCATATCTTAAACAAAATAATGGTGATTTGGTTTTTCAAACCCGCACCATTTTCCTAAAATGAATAAGTTCGTAAATGGTCACGTGACCAAAATGTGATTTTTGAAATTATGAATTACCTCTCTCTGAACACAAATTTTGCACTTAAACTTCAAGGAAAATGTTGAAAAGATGATGTGATAACGTTTACAGCGCATCTGAGCGTAACTATGAAACGTAGAACAAGATATAAGCAAGAAGTAATTTGGCCGCCATGTTGGAGGGCAAGAGCATGCCCTCCAACATGGCGGCCAATACAAACTATACTACTTTGCTGAAAAATCAAATTGCCGTAAAATATCTCCCTTAAATACGTTTCCTCTCAAATTTCGGGTGTAAGATAATTTTTGTTTGCTCTAACAATTTTTGGCATCAGCAAGATTCCAACTCATTGTTTAAAGGAAGCATTGGTCACGTGACCTCTTAGTGCAAGTGGCTTATTTGACAGAGCGCGCTACAAACTTGGAAGAACAACTTGGAATGGGAGGGAGGAGGGAGGTCAGTATTATATCTCACAGACCTGTGACTAGCAGCGATTTGAAGCTTGAAAGGTTGTTTTTTCGTGAGTGTCTCAACATTTTTGCAACTGGTTGTAGTTTGTAAGCGATATTTAAATCTGCTATCCGTATGCTCTCACGGACTGTCATAGGAGTTTGACCACAGATGACCAGTTTTCGAGTGTGAATGAAAATCGGCGGTTCAGGGTAGCACTATGTTACGGAATCTTATATATTTATTTGTTTATTTATTTTTTTCTCAGATCTTGGACGTCGACGAACGCTGCGACATTCGTACCTTCGTCGAGAAGAACGACCTTTCATTCAAAACAGGGCGGGGATTTTACGAGTTCACAAAGCCTGAGAAGATATCGGACAAAAAGGAGGTGGTGCTAGTTGATAAAGTCTCTGGTGATATGTTTACAGGTCCGGAGGCCTGCGAAATGATTGGTGCGGGTGGAACAACCCGAATTAAACCTACTTCGTTTGAGAAGTGGAGGGTATTTGTGCAAAGTACATCGTATAACCGAGTCTTAATGCCAGATGCTGGGTTTCTATATGAAGTTGATACAGATCGTTAATTTTGATACTAGCATTAAGTTATTGGACAATCTCACTGCTATCTATCGAGCTAGGGTTTTTAAATCAAATATTTTTCTGCATAACAAACATGCGATAACTGCACTTTTCTCCACGGTAGTTACCCCCTGGCAATCGATTTTATTTCACTCTCTAAGTGCTGATTTACGATTCCATTATGAATTTGCTATCCAGTTCTGTTATGGTTTACTTTCATCTATAACCGCAGTTCAAAAATGAATTATTTCATATCTTTCACATCATTTCACTCCTTACGGGAGATATGAACTCAATAAATTGGCCTCGCTCCCAATGTGTGGCTTCATAGCTCAGTTGGTAGAGCAACGCACCGGCAACGCGGAGGTCACGGGTTCGAATCCCGTTGAAGCCCTGATTTTTTCAGGCTTCTTCTTTCCAATTGCTTAATTGGAAAATTCACTGCGATGATCATTCTTCACTTTCATCTATAACCGCAGTTCAAAAATGAATTATTTCATATCTTTCACATCATTTCACTCCTTACGGGAGATATGAACTCAATAAATTGGCCTCGCTCCCAATGTGTGGCTTCATAGCTCAGTTGGTAGAGCAACGCACCGGCAACGCGGAGGTCACGGGTTCGAATCCCGTTGAAGCCCTGATTTTTTCAGGCTTCTTCTTTCCAATTGCTTCAATTGAAAATTCACTGCGATGATCATTCTTCACTTTCATCTATAACCGCAGTTCAAAAATGAATTATTTCATATCTTTCACATCATTTCACTCCTTACGGGAGATATGAACTCAATAAATTGGCCTCGCTCCCAATGTGTGGCTTCATAGCTCAGTTGGTAGAGCAACGCACCGGCAACGCGGAGGTCACGGGTTCGAATCCCGTTGAAGCCCTGATTTTTTCAGGCTTCTTCTTTCCAATTGCTTATATTGGAAAATTCACTGCGATGATCATTCTTCACTTTCATCTATAACCGCAGTTCAAAAATGAATTATTTCATATCTTTCACATCACAACTCCTAAAGTCAATAATAACTTAACTACCACATTACTTCTATCGGGCCCGAGAGAATCTCAACAGAAAGTCAAGGAAAATCTAAATTTATCTCAGATCGTAAAAGAACTAGTGGAAAGCAAATATTGTATTTAAAGTCACAGGAGAAATATTGTATTGTATTTTAAGGTCACTGCATTTACCCTTAGTTTGTTGATCTTTTTTGATTAATTGTTTATTAGCTTTTTAATTTTCATAATTGTAGTTCCAGCCTTCAAATTTAATGGTAACTTAAGTTTATCTTTTAAACATGTAATATTTAGTTATTTTGTACCATTACTTAGCCTAATGAGTCCTGTAATTAATTCTGAAAACCTCAATTAGAAGAATTAATAAAATGTATTGCACTGTAATGGGAATTTACTCCACCGTTGTATAATTAACGCTATGTTTACACGGCATCGGGCGAATTTTCGACGGCTTTAAAATTCGTGCCTTTCAGTAGGATTTACGTTTGCATAGAACCTCCATAACCGCCTTAATTTTTTGTACGGCAAAGGCGTGGCTGCATGGATACGCGGTAACTCAACGGGGAGAAGCCATTTTAAGTTAGGAAAGTAGCGTTCTGCGTTTGGGCAGATGGTAAAACCTCTGACAAAAGTTAAAATTCAACCTGGTTTGTCTGTTCCGTGTGTACAGAGGGAAAATATAGGACGGTTCCGTGTGAAAGGATCAAAGTTTTGGATAATTGTATGTTTCTGGCAAACTACCCACCTACCCCTCCCCCAAGCCAACATTAACACTTGCGTCTCACTTAAGGTGGACGTCCATTGTCGCGTAAAAGGCCAACAACAACAATGGAAACAAACTTTTTTTAACACTTAACCACGCTTGTCCGTTGTTCTGGATTGAAATCTGCCCTTTAGTTTTCTTATTTCCAACTATTTTAATTCAAGAGAGAGCATGGTGTAGTTGAGTTTAGCTCTAAAGCTTATCAGAGGATGAAATAAAAACCTGGAGGATAGTAAAAAACAAACAACAACAACAATAACTACACTTGCTGCGAACAATTAGAAAATGAAAATAAAAATTTAGCCCCGACAAAAAAAACAACGTAATAAAAATAATGGTAAAATAAAAAGGGGACTATATTAATACCACCTCTTATAAGACCTTACACGATTGTCTAGGAAAAACGTAAGAGTCACATGCGCGAATCTGGGATAAATACTGAGATTTTCCCTTAAGTCCCCTTTCCTGTGTTTCCGAGTCATTCAGATAGGATTATGGCCAGTCCCATTCACCTTGGATGAAAATATATCTATTATAAAAAATCTGACCGATTTCCGTAAACGGTGGAAACCGGTGTGGATTCGCGCCCGAGTCAAATAAAACAAGAGGTTTTGAATTGCAGCGAAACTACTAAATAAAACATGCACCTACCGGTAAATTTTAAGTAGCAAGCACCTTGCTGTAGATGTAGTTGTATTTTATACACAGTAGAACCTCGTTAATTCGAACTCTGAGGGGAAACTAAAAACACTTCCTTTAGCAAGGGTTCGACTTAAACTTATCGGGGTCGATTGAATACTCAATTTGCCGTGTTAATAGTTGATAGTTTACTTTTTCAGTAATTCAGGATACAGTGCAAATTAAACTTATTTCGCCAGAGAGTGTAAGTGAACGAGTGATTTCCAAAGTTTATTGATTATCCCATCCATTGACATTCCGCGTCGCCACTTTAGAACCTATCGGCCTAACTCCCTTGGACACCTGATGAATTTTACACAACCTAGTATTCCTTATCGCTTCGGTTATAGTGATTAGGGTTAAGCACTGAAAATAGTGATTAAGGTGTAGCACTGACTCCAAACGGTTAGCTTCTATTTAGGGTTAGAGTTGTTGCTATATAGTTTCAAGTCAAACCAATGCTCGCCAGCAAACCCTCAGAGGCGTAATCTGTGGTATAGGTGATGGACTGCAAACACTACGCTCCGGGTTTGATTCTAACTCTCGCTCTTCTGAATTTTTTTCCCCTAAAAATTGAAGAGACTTACACTTTCATGAACATTTCCTGAGCAGAAATGTCCAGAAACTTAGAAATTTCATGTAAGTGTAGTGTAAAAGCAATAAAGAATACTACGTTGCGTTAACTTCATAAGGTGTCAAGGGGTTTAGGCCGATGGGATCTAATGTTGACCACTTAAGAAACGAGAAGAAAACTGATCCGAGTAACGAACCCAGAAACAATTGCAAGACGCATTTCGGCTCCAGCTCCGTTCTCGTCTCTAAAGTAGCGAATAGCTGTTGATGTGCGTCCACCCAATAAAACTACAGTTGTTCGAAAGGTGGATAACGCTATCGTCTGGACAAAACCCTAATACTTATCCGCTGGGATAGTGATTTATCCGGCGGATAGAGCTAGCCAGCGTTTGAACAACCGGGGTCACTGTTCAGTGACATATCAAAGCTAAATTGATAATACTACTGAACATCGCAATGCAGTGAAACAAGAACCCCATTACTACCCCCGCTACCTCTCAAATAAGCCCCCTCCCTCTAATAAGCAACCCCCCACCCTTTTCAGGGTATAGAAGTTTCGGATGCGCGAAAATAGCTGGCAAGACTGCTTTATGCCGGGAGCCTATTACCCATAGGCTCCTGTTTATGCTTAATAAAAGCCCCACCTCTATTTCAGGGGACACCTGTTTGGTCCCGAGGGTGTCCCCTGAGAAGAGGTTCCACTCTAGCAGAGCCCTGAAGAGAAAAGGGATAAACAGTAAACAAAAGAGATGCAACCACTACATTCAAAATACAGATATATTTACATCCACTTCGGATAATATCGGTTATTTTACAAAGGTAGTTATAAATGCTTTTGACATACTATTAGGGTGGTAAGACTTCATTTGATATACGTTACTTAACACACTGTTAAGTATGATTAACTCGTGTAAGATGTTCTACAAGTCTATTTACATATCGTTAAAAATTTTGGTAACAAAATAACAATAAAATACGTCTTGAATGGAGCGTATATACGACGGTTGTACAAGGAGACGAAATTCCAGCAAATTATTAACACACAGTGATGATTCATAAAGTTTTCTGATAGATAGCAAATTGGCAGAAAAAAAAGGCTTCTAAATACATACTATACCTCGATCGCACAAGATTAACAATCTCCAGGAAAAAAAATAATAATGATGATAAAAAATTAAATAACAGGTACGGGTGGTAGCCGTTGACCCGAGGGCGGCCTAGAATTAATGACCGTCTCCATTTCTTTAATCTGAGAACGTAATTTCCTGATCTCTCCCTTCTGCATGTCGATCATCTTTTCCATTTCCATGTTTTCAGCCGATATTTTGACTTGGTTGTCTCCGTTTTTGGAGTCTTCCCCGTCGGAGAACTGCTGCTGTTTGCGCATGACACCTAAGGCGGTTTCCAAGTCGTGGACTTGAGTGCGGGCGATCTTGAGTTCTCGTCTTAAGTCATTGATCTCCTTGATAAGAGTCACATTTTCCTACAGACGGCAAGGCAGTGTAAAGTAAACACCGGTTCGTAGATGGGCGGTAGCGTGAGGAAACAGCCGACGTTTCGCGACGCCACCGCTGGTTTTCCCGCGAAATGACGTCGGAGAAACGAGCGTAGAAATTCCATAGTGATGACGTATCACTACCCAGATCTGGCTCGTGCTTCTTATTTGTCGAACTGCTAGGGAAATTTGCTTAAACCAATCAGAAGCACTACCCAGATACGGGCAGTAAAACGTTATCAGTAAGGAATTTCTGTGTTCCCCGCGAGATGTCGGTTGTCTTCTTAGACTAAAAGGCGGTAACCCAGCTATGGGCTAGATAACCACAGCGTTTTCTTCTTTTGTGCTATTAAGAGCTATCTCTTGGACTTTTTATCCTTTTTACGTAAAGAGGACCTAAAAAGAGCGTTGGAATTGTACGGCTGTAAATTATACAGGAGGGATGGAGCGTAGGGGTGTCTAACATTAGACGAGATTTTACCACAAACTTCATCCTTTCTTAATTTCAATTTCGATGTCATCTTGACGCCATTTTCCATTTCAAAATGATTGGTGATAAACTGACAACTAATTTTTCTGGCTGCTAATTAGCATATATGAAATATGATATTTAACGAGGGATTAAAAACCGTTCAGATTGAAGAAAAGTTTAACTTGGTTATCAAAAGCGCATATCGAAGCCCTAACCTGCATGATTCGGACGTTATCAGCTCTGTGGATTTCAGAGTCCTTTGCAAGCTTCTTTCTCAGTGAAGCAACACTTCGCTCCAGGTGCTCTCTCTGACGCGCATACTCTCTTTGGATATCCGCATCTACACCCGCAGAATCAAGCTGAAAAAATACGATAACAAAGTAAGACACAGAAACCACGCTACACACTTTAATACAAATCAATTCCTGTTGCGTAGCGATCCCAAAAACAATAGACCTTTTTACCGATACGGCGGCCATATTGAATTACTTAGATTTAAGGAGTATTCTGGGATGCCCAGTGGGCAAGAGCACGATCCGATATACTCATTCAGTATTTACGTGCGCTTTCCGGGCCAATTTTTCTGAAATTTTCCTAGAAAAAGATTGTAGTGGGAAAAAAGATCGTTGTGCCGTGTTTGGATGTAATAGTGATCGCCTTTTTCTCGAGAAATATACAGTGAAATTCTCTTTTTGCCCGAAAAGCGTGCGTAAATATTGAGCGAGTGCCACCTGAACATCCCATAATACTCTTTAAATCTAATT
The DNA here is from genome assembly GCA_038088405.1 of Porites divaricata. NCBI lineage: Eukaryota > Metazoa > Cnidaria > Anthozoa > Scleractinia > Poritidae > Porites > Porites divaricata. The sequence continues at coordinate 13,775,674 of JBBMOI010000012.1, read as the reverse complement.
AATCCAATATGGCCGTCGTATCGGAAAAAAAGGTCTATTGCGGGACACATTTCGGCTTTAGGGCCCTTCTCGTTTCTAAAGTGATGAATTAAACAAGAAGTACATAGCTCCTTACCGTTTCATCCTGTACATATTTCTGATACAACGTCTTGACGTTCTCTTTAAGTTTCTTTGGTTCTTGAATGAAGCCGACGCAGTTGTGAAGATCTGTCTTAAATCGTTTAACGACGGCTTCAACATCACGAACCTAAAACAAAGCACCCGCACAACGGCTGTTAGAATTTTCTAAATAATCGAAGTATCAAAGGAAAGTTAGACTGCAAAACAGTCGGTGTTTTTCTCAAAATCAGTAAGGAAATCGGTAAAGCGTGGCGTAAGAGTATTACACGCGCGAAGCGCGCGAGCCTTACACGCCCGTAGGGCGTGTGAGGAGAGAGGAAAAAAACAGTCCCCAGTCTCACTCTCCGTTTTCAGCCTCGTTCCAGACCTTTCGTTTGACTGCTCGCGCTTACTTGAATAAGCAAAAATACGGACTGTTTTGCATTCTAAAGGAAAGTAAACAACACATCAGCCAGCATTAATACCCTTTGTCTTTCTAGATGCATCTCTTTATCAGTTGCCTTTAGCTTTAATCTCAGCTCCGTGATGTTAAGCTCTAAACTCGTGTTCTGCTTGTGGAATCTTTCCAACTCGCTCTCCATCTAAACAAAAAAAGTGGAAAACGCAAAGTTTAATCTGCCAGCCTTTAAAGCTTTGTTTTACAAAGGTGGCTCAAGCTCGAAATATGAAATATTTATGGCCGCCATCTAATGGGCTTTATTCGAACCGGTTTGCTCTCTCTATAAATGCCATAAATCGGCTCGGCAACCACACTGGAAAGAAGGAACACACGACTTAAGCAAGGTAAGCCGGTTTTTATTTAAATCTTTTTACATTCGTAGCCTACAGAAACATTTGTTTTATCTCCCAGACAAGAGTACCGATGGTCATATACAGTCGAACCTCCGGTAACGGCCACTTTTTTTTATCCCGGCGGACAAAAAATCCATACATTGACTCTTGTTTAAAACCTTTCTACAACGGCCACTTTCTTCTGTCCCCAAGGTGGCCTTGGTAGAGAGGTTCAAGAAAGGTTCAACTGTATTTTATACAGAACCAGTGTCAAGATTGGAACTCTTTGCCTTCTGAAGTAATGTCATCTCCTAGCCTTCAGTCTTTTAAAGTTTCACTGATTAAGTACCTTCGCTCATAATTTTACCTTAAAATATTAGGCATAGTGTCTTTAATATAAGTTTATGCATTATTATTAGTCATCTAGGCTTATAATTTATAGCCTAATTTTTAGCCTTTTAATTACATGTTTATATATTAATTGTTAATTTTTTTTCTTTCTTTTTTTCTTTTTGGAGGGTATGTCTTAGCATGGGAATTTGGTTTCCCCCTACTGCCGTCCTGTTAACCATTTTTGCATTTTTGTTTGATTGTATATATTAGTATTAGTTCATTTGTATCAGTTATGTATGGTTACGAACTGTGATTAAAGATTAAAGATAAAGAAGATTACGCTTTCACTTTTAATTTTATTCCTTATGTCCCCAGCGATGGGCTTAACCCTAATGGAGGATCACTGGTTAAGATACAACTGTTCATCAATCAAAAGACAATACCGCTTGGCTCAATCGTAATTGCGCACTAGTGATAGACCACGATGAAGCGCTACTCCATGTAAAAATTTCATATATTATCCAAGCACTTAATTCTTTCACAATCAATGCAGATGTTAATTACTTCCCTACCTCTTGTATCTGTTCTTTCATGGCTTTGATGTCATTTTCTCTGGGCTCGATTTGCTTTTTGAGTTCCTTTATTTTGTAATCCAACACAAACTTAAACTTCTCCAACTCTTGATTTTTCTTCTTTAAATCATAGATTCGCTTTTCCTAAAGATGTGAAAAAAGTTATCGTTTCCGTAAGAAAAGTTAGCCACTTTGTGACAATAAAATCACAGAAAAAGTCTTTCCACGTCTAAGATTGACTAGAGAACGCCTTTCTTTAATCCTTTCCATGGAAGCAGCTAATTCCCGCTAAAAGGATGCCATCCTGAAATTAGTCCCATCAGAAAAGAATTGAAGATGGGCGTTCAACGGACAATAGCAATAATATTTACACAAAGTGATTTACGGTACTGATGTTGCTAGACGTTAAGCGTTCCTACAAACGTCTCCGTGGAAGGTGATGGGCACCCAATGACTTTAAGGAAGTTAAGCAACAACTAAGACAACGGCTACGAAAACGTTACTTAGAATCTGCACTGATTCAGACTTTATCGCGCTTATTCCATCTCGTCATTTAATCATCTCTCGTCGTTTGATTGGTCAAATGTTGGCATATTTTTTCGGAGTTGAATTCTAAAGGGCTGTATCAAAGTTCAGGAAAAGAAAAAAAAAAAGTTGTTGTCTTGTGCTCCCGTCCTCTACAAAACGTGAATTTAGGCATTTTCACGTCGTAGTCGTAAAAACGACGACAAAGAAATGAACACTGTTCGGAAACTATTCGGCTTTTTTGCTGTTCTCGTTGCAGTCCCCGTCGTCGTTGCTTAAGCTTCGTTCTATACGCGGGGGGGGGGACCATGTGTTTGACGCAAGGGTTGCAAGAGAAACTACTGAATTTATAATGCAGTGAATGTTTTGAAACCTGGAGTCATTTCATAAGAGGATGCAATGTGATTGTCCGCGTGAGTGTGGTCCTAAATAGATCTGTTGTTGACAGTGACTGACGTTTCAAAAACCTGTGCGGTAGTCATCTTTAGAGTCAAAGTAAACCGTATCGCGTCAGTTGATTCCGGGTATCAAACTCAGGTTATTGACCTCAGTGGTCAATTAACTCATGATTGGCCAAGCAAGTAACAATAACATCATTCTGATTCTTATTACAGCGTTAAGTGTCAACCACGTCCAAGGTCATTCTACTGGCAAATATAACTGTTTACTACATGTAACTGTTTACTGTAGCAATGCATGGGGATGTAATGTACCTTATCCTGAATGGTTTCGTCTCGTTCCTGGATTTCTTTCTTCAGTCCATAAATGTCTTTCTCCAGAGACTTGATCACCCCTTGGAGTTTGTTGTTTTCATTCTGCTGTCGTTGAATCTCAGCTTTATAATCGTCAATCTCTTTTTGAAGGCTTGTAAACTAAAATCATGGAAAAATTAACAGTGTGTTACTTTGTCTTGTTGTTGCTGATTTTTTTTACAGTTACATGTATAAACAAACGAAAAGCAAAAATCAGCCCAATACGTCGATGATTATGTACGTTTGCGACGCGTAAGAGCCATCTGCACTGCGATACATAAAGGTTAAAGAAAAACTTGGGGTCTTTCTGCAGGTACCGTCATCACAGAAGAAACAAAGGGACCAAACATTAGAGTTCTCTTAGGGGTTTTATAGTTTTGTTGTACCTAATCTTTGCATTGAGACCTACAGAAGGAACCACAACTTGCTTCAAAACTCTAACTTATAACAACGTGAAAAATGACGTAACATGTCAATATGTGCCAAAAACGAGGAAAGACACAGCGTGCAGAGAAAGTAGTATCCGATAGACCGGGGCTAGTGGATTTTGCTATCGGGCTAGTGAATTCCGTATTCTGTTTTTAACTTGCCCGACGGGCAAGTGATTTTTTTGAGGAGTTCGAATAACAGAAGAACTGTGAAATCAATTCTGCTCATCAAGAAGCTTTTGGGTCTAGTTGAAATGACGTCTGGCTAGTAAATGCTAGTTTCAGCTTGCCCGAATGGCAAGGCCGTAAAAATGATTTCCTTTGCACCCTGAGACAAATTACTCCAGCTGTTTTACACTCAAAAATGCCGATCGTCAATAATGATGATGATGACGACAACGATGATGTGATAATGATAATGATAATGACAATGATAACAATAACAATTTCACAAAACACAGTGTGTCTTGCATGGAATAAGTTGCTTTAAAAAATGTTCTCGCTCAACCAGACCAACCTTCTTTCTCATGATTCCTGTTTCACCCTTCAGTCTCAGGTTGGCCTCCTTCTCTTCTCTTAGACGCCGCTCGTACTTGTTTTTGATATCCAAAATTTCCCGATCCGCATCTTCTTCGATCTGTTTCTTGGTCTCTTCGTATTCTCGTAATTGCTGACGAGATTCTTCTTGTGACTGTGGAGGAAGAAGCAAAAAACTTAACAAGGAATTTGAAGTCTGTTTCAACCGCACGTTAGGCTATCGCCTACGCATGGTGGTCAAGTTTGCTTCTCTCACTGATGCTAAAACTACGACTAAACCACCGCACAAACAATTAGATTTATAAATCAAATTTGCTGGGAGTGAATATTATTTTAAAAAAAGACGGGCAAACGAGGTGGAACTAAGAGACAAAAATGGTAAATACCGCATTTGCCCCCTAATATAGAACCTCCTGTAAACTAGGATGCAAATGGCATAATACAATGAGGTATTTACCTTGGCCTTGATTTCCCGTTAGTTTGCACTTTTTTGCACCATAATTGCCCAGAGCAAGTTTGATGTAAATGCAATTTTTCGTGCAATAAACGAGGCAACATCGTTGTAAATTATTTGTACACTGAACGTGCTAACAATTTTAGAATCCTTACCACCATGATTGATGACGTTTAATAGAGCCGGCCCGGTCTATCAAATCTGGAATCCGAGCGAAGGGTTAAAAATTGCTATCAGGTTAGGGAAATACATGGGTCTTTTGTGCCGCTTGGTAAGCGAAGAACGAAGAAGAGGTAAAGTTGAAGTTGATGGTATAGTATCTAACGAACTAACGATTATTGACTTGTCGATTTGATTCTCCTGGCTTAAGATTAAACAGAGGCTACACACGAAACGCTTGTACATTAATTGAAACATGCACGGCAATTGGTGTAAAGACTATGCTTTTTATGCCATGGCATTTTTGACCATGCTCTTCGCTAGTGCATTACAATAATTCGCCCTCTCAAATATGAAATAAGGCTACTCTACTATCCCGACAAAACAGCCTACTTATCGCCACGCCACTACTGGTTCCCCGCGTACTGAAATCAGAGGAACGCGCACAGAAATTCCACACTGATGATGCATCACTGCCCAGACCTGGGTAGTGCTAGCACTACCTGAACTGGGTGATGACGCGTTATCAGTATCGAATTTTTCCTTTGAGTTCGTTAAAGGAGCTGTGTCACGAAATTCAGCCAAATTAGGAAATTACAAAATGCCCGTTAAAGTAAGAGAAACACAAAAATAACTGCTGAAAACTTTAAAGGAAGGTTAAAATAACATAACAGAAACAATAGATGTCACGAATGGGCAAAATTGAAGAAGATTAAAACGGATTGAAATTAGGGTTTTTGAAAACTGTTCAGCCTAACAGTTTTTCAAAGTTGATCCCTGCTGCTTGCAACTAATGCTTGCAAATAATGCTCAGGAGACATATCTGTTTGTCTCGGATCTCTGATTTTATCAATTACAAGTAATTTCGTAGCTTACTTTAAGTTCCATAGCGATTGGGGGCGAGTAACTGGCAAAATTAAACAAAATGAACTGGACTGCCGTGACACAGCCCCTTTAATTCCTCAGACGTCATTTCGGCGGGAAACCATTGGTAGCGTCGCGAATTGTCGGCTGCTTTTTTAGGCTACTATTCTACATGCAAACAACATTCTGCAGTGCGATACTATATTTACCTGTTCCAATTGATTGCTTTTCTCCGTCAATTTGTTCTCGTAGTATTCAGTCAACTCCTCCAAGGCCTGTTCTTTTGATTCTTCCATCTCTGTTAACTGCCGCTCATAATCTTCTTGCATTTTCTGACTTTTTGCTTGTAGCTCCTGATACTTTTCGTATTCGGACATTAACTTCTGGTTGTTAGCCGATTCCAGATCTTGGTGCTCCTTGCTGTGTTTTTCAAGGAGGTCCGCGATTTCCTCCTCATGTTTCGCTTCCTCCTTGTCTTTGTCTGTTTTAAGAACTTGATTCTTGGTCTTAAGTGACTCCATCTCTTGTATAAACTTCTCAGTCAATTCCTTGATCTTTTCATTGTAGTTCATGTCCTTTAGGCGAAGCTGGTATTCGTTCTCCATTTTAAGTTCCTCGACCCGTGTTTTCAGTTCAGCCATCATGGAATTCTAATTAAAGATAGCAAAAAAAGAATAACGATTAGCCGCTCCCATGCAAGCCACAGCTAGTTCACATGACGGACGACCTCAAACAGCAGCCATCAGCGCGTTATCTATTAAACCGCGAATCATTCAGTCAAAAAGCCTTAATTCCCACTCTAGCAATAAATTAGGAAGTGCCTTTTGTAATAAATCCACTTGGAAGAACACTCTAATGACCTAATTGACTCACACAGTCACGTAATTTTCTGTGAAATCGTCGGGATCGAGTTGCTACCCTAATGAACAACTATCGTGGTTTCTAGTGTATCGAGTCTAGCCTAAGGAAGAGTATCAATCTATTACCGCTAAAATCTCCGACGCCCGCTGAAACCAAGGTGGCCGCCGATGTCGATGATCGTACGGAAAAATAGGAGACTAAGAACTGTCTAAATGCGAGTTCAAGGGCGCTTTCCATTTGTCAAAACTGACCGGGCCAGACCACTCCTGTTGCAACGAGAATTTCACTTTTAATGAAAACTATCCAGCCAGACCAGTCAAATTGTGAACGCCACCACTGGTTTCCTCGCGAAATAACGTGTGAGAGACGAGCGCAGAAATTCCATACTGATCATGCGTCACTACCCAGATCTGGGTGGTGCTTCTGATTGGTTGGTCAGGGTGGTGACGTGTCACCACTATGGAATTTCTCAGACGTCATCTCGCGGGGAAACCAGAGGTGGCGTCACAAAATGACAGCTGCTTTCTCAGGCTATGGGTCTGGAAAGCGCCCTAAGACAATAGTTTTTACAGTGTGACTACTCGAACCGGCGCTCTTGGAAGAAGATTATTCAATCACAACGTTTTTTGAGAACAAAAGATTCTCAAGTCTTTTTTTGCAACCAGACCAATAACATTCAAGGTTCATCTATGCAACCGTTGAAAACTTTAAAACCGTTTGAACTTACCTGACCTCTCAGAAAACAGCCCTGAAATTCATGAATGTTATTGGTCCGTTTTTAAAAACGTTGTGATTGGATCATCTTCTTCCAAGTGCCCCGGGTTCGAGTAGTCACATTGTAACACAGCCACCCTAAAAAGCGGTGCAACTTAGTATTAGGGACCTTAAACAAAGACGACGACGACGTCAGTGAAAACGTCGGTAAAAAAATGAATTTGCTTTCTTTAAAACTTAATCGCGTCTATTTGGAACCGCTCAATATATCAAATGAAGGCGACTTTTCCTGAAGTTGAATTCTTAAGGATTTTATTCAGGTTAAAAAGATGAAGGAAAATTCGTCGTCGTATGTTCACGTCCTCTATAAAACGGCAAATTAGGAGGTTTCACGTCGTAGTCGTGCAGTGGACGTCAAAGAAATTTACTAAAACGCGTGATGCACGTGCAGAACTGTTGTTTTGATCATTAAAACTATTGTTGTTTTGAAGCTGTCGTCGTCGTAGTAGAAGTAGTTGCTTAAGCTCCCCAATGCTAAATTCAACTATACTGTGACTAGTTTTGTACTGACCTTTTCTTCCAAGTCAGATTTGGTGATAAGGATTTCCTCAGCGTAGCCCACTTCCTTGTCTCGTTTCATCCCCCTTCCTTCCTTGTCCACCGCTTTGAAAATGAACAAAGACGCGTCCTCGGACACTGTGAACAGGTACTGATCATCATAAGACATGCGCATCTGAAAAAAAATATTACCAAAAAATCACTTCAACCATAATCTTGCACTTAAATTTTGGACATATGTGAAAACTTACAAAGAGCTTTCGGTTTTCCGAATTCAAGTTCAAGATTATGATTAAAACTAGTTTAGTGGCGTTAGGCCCGGTTCAAACGCCGAACTTTTCATGACCCGAACCTAATTCGAATTACGACCGACCCAAACTATTTAGACCGCCAGAATTGATTCAGACGCCGATCTTAAATCCAGCCTAACTAAATTCAAAAGAAAGAAAAAATACTCATTTTGGTCAAACTGGTTGCAAAATACGTTATTATAATTTATGCATTAGGTTCGGTACATGAAAAGTTCGGCGCCTGAATCAAAGCCGTTCCACAGTCGAAATATCCCAATCGAGATCTCATGTATATGTTGTGGTTCAATCTTTTCCTTGGTTTAAATTTTATTTTCCTTTGTTTTGGGGTATGGTAATGTATGATAATGAGTTTTAAACAAAGGAAAATAAATTTTAAGCCAACGAAGAAATTGAACCACAAAATATGTAACAACCACTAATGCCTACATCATCATGCACGTCATTGACTCAGAAAATGAATCTGCACTGTCAAAAAACATTCATTAAAAATGCAGGATTTCAGAGTTTCAAAACGGTACATAAAACTAAGACCTTTATTTTAAATCGCCTCATTGCAGGATTAACTTATCTATGAACACGAACGAAGTTTTCGGTTTTTTCGTTACATCTCTGTTACTCTGTAACAATATGTCCAGTGACAAATCTTACATTCCAACCCATCTATTTTTTTTTTTTTTTTACATACTTAAATGCTATGATTAACAAAAGGTTGATCTTTTTCTACACTACTTAGAACGGCAATTGCCGAGTCATTTTAACATAGATTCTGGCATCACTTTGGCAATACATTTTCTCTGGGTATTTTTATTGTTAGTTAGACTCTGGTTAGACTACGAGTAGTCCCCATTTTTCCTCAGGGGTAGTAGAGCGAGCGAAACTCGAGCGTGCGTGAAAATCACTCCACGCGAGAAAGGCGAGACGCGGCGGGGAGAGTTCTCGCGCGGGGTGGGGTGATTTTCACGCGCGCTAGCGTTTCGCTCGTTCTACTATCCCTGAGGAAAAATGGGGACTACCCGTAGTCTATACTTAGTAACCATACCTTAGTAATCGCTCCAGAATGTACTTGGTGTTCCTGCCACTCTCCAGGAACGGTCAGTGGAAATTTCATGGCGCGCAGCGTTCCTGAGCTGGTGCCAGCAAAAAGCATTCGGCCGGAGCGTGACATGACACACTGCGTCAACACAATCTCACTAGCAGGAACTTCACGAAGAATCTGTGAGCAAAGAATGTTTCAGGTAAAGTTCCATTTTAGATAATCCAGGTTCCGACTTACATGTACTTATGAATTTAGATTATTTGAATACAGTAATTTAATTGAACATCAGTCCAAAGGGGAAGAAATGGTCCCCTCCTCCCCCTCCAGGTGATCTGTGACATCATTGCGGCGGCCTGGGGAAAGAAATTTTAATGCCGTATCCCATAAACCAACGCGCGCACCAATTCAATTCAATTCAATCTGTTCCCGTCAGCTTTGGTTTATGGGATACGGCATTAAAATTTCTTTCCCCAGGCCCCCGCAGTGACGTCACAGATCACCTGGCTGTCCCCCAAGAGTCTTTGAAAATATGTACGCTGGCTCTAAATAACCACGAACTATAAATCTGACACCAGTCCCTAATGTTCCAAAAATTGGAAAAAAAATAATGCGTGTTTTGAACAATGGAAACAAAACGCGGTAAATTTATTTACACTTGCAGTTGATTCTAGCTTTGGATAAATCGTGAAGGCGAGGTAAAGGATGGCAGCTTCAACTGTAGACATTTTAACGATTTGCCCGTAAACAATCGTCACTTATTTCTCAGTTTAGCATCAAAGGACCATTTGCAATCTTTCTCCCAATTTAGTTATGACAAAAAGTCATGATCCAGAGTCCCTTTACAGTAGTAAAACAAAAGCACAATTGAAAACAAAATTCAAATCCACCCAAAAAACTAACGACAATGTTATTCTTCCCTTAATAATTGGAATTTTAGTAATCTAAGTTGAAAATAAAATGAGCACAATAGGCCACTTCCGAGTTCCAAAAACCCTCACTTTCAAAATGAGACCAGGTACACAACTTTTCATGTGAAAATGAGTTTTACTTGCATGAGAATGAAAAATGATTTTCACACTGAGCACCTACCCTCGTTTTAAAACAGAGGCCCGGGGGAACTCGGAAATGGCCCATTTCTGTATTTCATAACGAATATCTTACCTGCGAATCACAAATTTCCTTGAGCGTTCTGTCTGAACCCACCGCAAAAGTGGTTCTGCTGTCGGGTGAGACAGCCACACTTGTGTAACTGCAAGACTTGAGTACACTCTCGCCTTCACGCTTATAGCTGGTCACGTTCCATTCATATACTGCACCATCCATACCACAAGAAATGATCTTACTGTCATCTTGACTCCAGATTACTTGACGAACCTACGTAATAAAAGCAGGTTTTAAACAAATCATGATTTATGTCAAAGAAAAGAATTAAATTGCGTTCGACGAAAGGAAAACGCGTCTAATTCCGGGAAACTGATCACTACTTCTGGCCTCGTCCAGCGCGCCCCCTATTAGAGATAGATCTCAAGATTCGAGGGCAAGGACGAATACGAGGAGCAAAGAACTTAAAGGTTTTTTTGCGAATTCTAAAAGAGAAATGGAACACACAAAATACAAATTGTGGACATGAAAATGGCTGAAAGTAAGGGTTTACCTCGGTGTAGGAACCTGTGAGCTTTTTCTTTGTTTTGTACCTTTTGTTTTCTAGGTTTTATTGTTTTGACTTCTTTGTTTTCTTTGTTTTACGTCACTGGTGAGTTTAACAGGTTCTTACACCGAAGATGAGCCGAAAGTAAGCAAGCAGTATTCATTAATTGTCTAACCAATCCTCGAGTTAGAGCCTTCAATTCCTTGACTGGAACACGACAATATCGAAAGGTCTGTTCGTGTAACTTCTGCCAGTGAAGATTCCACCCCAGATTTCTCATTAAACGCCCTTGATATGAACTACACAGAATTTTAACTGTTAAATAGGAAAACTTTATTTCAAAAATTTTGCGTTTACATGTTTTACCTTGCCGTTGTGCCCTTTCAAGTTGCCAACATTCTCGAATGTTGTTGAGGAATACAGCTGGATCACATTACCATGAACAGCAGCAAAGAGATGTCCTCCATTACTGAAAGAACACTAAAAAACGAAATCTATCATCATCAATCAATACAGTAATGTTATTCTTGCTTTATACACGCGAACGCCTTACCCTATACTGATTTTTTTTTTCGCGAATTTCGCTTGGAAATAATCATGAAAATTAAAACACGCGCAACTTTTGCCATATCACACAACATGACCTCAATCAGTAGTTTTAAAGTTGCAGTAAATAATTATATCTCTGTTTAAGTTTTAGTTTTATCAACTTAATTATTAATTGACTGTTATTTATTTCATCATTACTATACCACAATTATTTATTACCTTATTTGCACATATTTATTTATTCATTTTTATCCTTGCACTTTGCACTGGAATTTGCTAGATGTCCCTATAGGACTTTGCAAATACAACTAAGTTATGTAGATGTAGAAAAATACATGAAAGCACCAGGAGAGCGTTATCGATTTGACATTACGGCCCAGTTGTTTAAAAATGGATAACGCTGTGATTTATCCGGTGGATAACGCAATTGGTTTTCCTAAAACTCGTCCGCTGAATAGTGATTCATCCGGTGGATCGTTTGAACAACAGGAGCCTCGTCCTCATTCTTAATCCGTTTTTTTTTTTTTTTGGCTTTTTAAACTTATGTCATCAGTGAATTGTTTACCTCTGCGCTCTTGGCATGCTTCCCGTAGAACGCAAAGATCGATCGATCGATCGATCTGTGGATGTTCTTGTAAAATATCCTGTTCATGTGATTTCTGTGGCTCTTATTGTGGCTGTTGTTAACTAAGCATATTTATTTCAGTCTTTTTTGAGCTTTAAATGGAAGGATTATATTTTAATTTCAGTAAACTGTACTAAAGAGTCTGGCTTCACATTAACTGTCTAGTTACACCAAGGCCCAAGCATTTTCAATTTAGTGTGTCATGCAGTATTTAAATAAGCTTTTTGGAAGATTTGTGTCATGCGGAATTTAGTTGATTTTATGTTTGTACTTGAAGCTTCACTCGTGACTAGAATCTCATTGTGATTAGGTTTTGGTTCAAGGTTACAGTGTAATCCACATATTGTTTTTTGAGTGTCATGAATTTTATTGTTGAACTAAATTTGATTGTCAGCTCTTGAAGCTCTTTAAGCTGACCTTGTATGTTATATTACCTACATCAGAGTCTCAAGTTTAAGTACAAAGATTTGTTGTCAAACTGTCATTGGTCAAGTTATTCTTGACATGTTCAACCATGTAGCTTTAATTTGGTGATCAACAGGAAGTGCACTAAGAACTCCTGTGAACAGCAAACCCAAACATGTCAATCCTGGGTAGCAAGCGTCGTCTTTTAAGGCGACGTGCACGAGTGTACGCAAGAGGGGAGAAAAGGAGAGAAGCCTCGCGTGTTTCCCTCGCGTGTACTACAAGAACTAACCCAAAAAACTAACCAGCTCCTGCCACGGAGGGAGTAAAACAATGTCTACAGTTCAGCTACTTAGGTTGCGAATAGTTAGTTAGTGAGATGTAGTTAGAGAAGCAGTCAGTTGCTATGGTTACTGTTAGTTGCAGACACGAATAAAAAATTCCAAGATGTGAATCTAGATTCACGGTACCTCTTCGCTTAAAAAGCGAGCTGTTCAAACAACAGCTTCTACATTTAAGCGTCTCTTTTTCCCTTCCTTCCGATCCCCACCCATTCCCACAATCAGATTAACCTTGAACTGCAAATCTTCCTATAATGAGACTCTGGGCACGAGCGAAACTTCAAGTACGAAACAAAACATCAAATATCCATAACGCATGACACAAAATCGTCAAAACAGCCTATAAAATACTTCACAACACTCACACAGAGTGCATTCTTGTTATCTAACCAAGAGCCCTTCGAAAAGACATGTAACTTCACTGCTACTATTATTGTCTCGTTCAGTAATTCTTGGAAATTCTGTCCTTGTGAAACGAGGCCTTTCAATTTAAATTTGGGAAATTAAAACACTGGCAAAGCAGTCAGATTTAGCCTTTTTCAGGGAATCAAGAAAAGTATAATTTTACTAACGAAATACGGTTCCCAATTTTTTGTGAAAGATGGGTTGGCGGGAAATTTATTAAGATTAAGGAAGTACAATTAAAAACTTTCTGAAAGTCCGTTTTGGTTTGTTCATCGCAACATCTCGAAAAAGCCAACTTGCTGACAAATCTACACCTTTGAGGCCACCTTTCAAAAACTCACCTCCCTGCACCCACGGATGGTAAATTCTTTGAAAGACCTGATGTCATCAATTAACAGATTCATAAGTCGAAGTTTATCGCTGAACCCAACCAAGATGTAAAGACCGGAAGGATGAAGAGCAATACTGTAGCATTCTTCTTGAAACTCTTTGTACTGATCTAAAGAGCTGTAACGAAATAAAAAAAGCTTTGTCAGATATTAGAAGCACAAAAAGAGGACTTTCAGAAGCCAACAGGATCGTTAGCGCGGGCAAAGTTTTGATGGAGGAGCTAGTGCTGAATGGGAACGCTCTCACACGCGCAAAAACGATTCCGCCACCTACTCAGGCTAAACTTTGGAGGTTCTAGTCTGTTATTCCTTATCACATTTCCAACTAACTGCCTTATCTCCTAGCGCATGCGAACACTTATTGGTGGATATGTTAGGTAACTATCAACAAGCAAGGCTATAACCTTCAATCCATCATCAAATGAGTCCCAAACAAATACAATAAATGTATCTCTAGCCGATAGTAATCGCATATTTCAGGATATTTTAGTTGATAAACGAAAAAGGTGAAGGCAAAGGAAGCCAAGGACGCTTAGCCTTGGAAAGGCCAGGCGGAGAAAGAGGTTGTATCGGCAGGAAAAGCGAAAAGTAGAGTCAGTCTGAGTGGTCATGTGATAGAATTTCCCAGTAGCTGTGCTCGTGAAAAAAAAAAATCTTGAGAAGGCCAACATACATGTACATTGTACTCTGGGTTGTGTTCAACATTATACGCAGCATGGGGAATAGTAGAGTTATGTTTGACCTTGATTCCAGTTCTGCTGCGGTGTGATTGCAGTTAAACAAATAAACATGATGGGATCAGGTCACGGGTTCAAACCCCGTTGAAGTCCTGAATTTTTTTTTTTCAGGCTTCTTTACGCAATTGCTTAAATTGCGTTTCACTGCGACGATCATACCTTCATTTCACTTCATTTCCGCAGTTCATATATGATTCATTTCATATATCATTAACACTCATTTCTTTCACGGGAACATATGAACCCATAATTGACCTGCTCCCAACGTCAGTGGCTTCATAGCTCAGTTGGTAGAGCATCGCACCGGTATCGCGAGGTCACGGGTTCAAACCCCGTTGAAGTCCTGAATTTTTTTTTTTTTTTTTTTTTTTTTTTTTTTTTTTTTTTTTTTTCAGGCTTCTTTACGCAATTGCTTAAATTGCGTTTCACTGCGACGATCATACCTTCATTTCACTTCATTTCCGCAGTTCATATATGATTCATTTCATATATCATTAACACTCATTTCTTTCACGGGAACATATGAACCCATAATTGACCTGCTCCCAACGTCAGTGGCTTCATAGCTCAGTTGGTAGAGCATCGCACCGGTATCGCGAGGTCACGGGTTCAAACCCCGTTGAAGTCCTGAATTTTTTTCAGGCTTCTTTACGCAATTGCTTAAATTGCGTTTCACTGCGACGATCATACCTTCATTTCACTTCATTTCCGCAGTTCATATATGATTCATTTCATATATCATTAACACTCATTTCTTTCACGGGAACATATGAACCCATAATTGACCTGCTCCCAACGTCAGTGGCTTCATAGCTCAGTTGGTAGAGCATCGCACCGGTATCGCGAGGTCACGGGTTCAAACCCCGTTGAAGTCCTGAATTTTTTTCAGGCTTCTTTACGCAATTGCTTAAATTGCGTTTCACTGCGACGATCATACCTTCATTTCACTTCATTTCCGCAGTTCATATATGATTCATTTCATATATCATTAACACTCATTTCTTTCACGGGAACATATGAACCCATAATTGACCTGCTCCCAACGTCAGTGGCTTCATAGCTCAGTTGGTAGAGCATCGCACCGGTATCGCGAGGTCACGGGTTCAAACCCCGTTGAAGTCCTGAATTTTTTTCAGGCTTCTTTACGCAATTGCTTAAATTGCGTTTCACTGCGACGATCATACCTTCATTTCACTTCATTTCCGCAGTTCATATATGATTCATTTCATATATCATTAACACTCATTTCTTTCACGGGAACATATGAACCCATAATTGACCTGCTCCCAACGTCAGTGGCTTCATAGCTCAGTTGGTAGAGCATCGCACCGGTATCGCGAGGTCACGGGTTCAAACCCCGTTGAAGTCCTGAATTTTTTTCAGGCTTCTTTACGCAATTGCTTAAATTGCGTTTCACTGCGACGATCATACCTTCATTTCATGATGGGATCATGCCGTCATGGGATAGACACCCAAGATGTTCTTAGCATCAATTTTGGACAGGTGGTAGGTTATGATAGGTGGTTACATAAAAGTTCTGCTGCATTTTTTTTTCCGATTTTTTTTTCTTGATAGACTCACCATGCTTCATAGTTCCATATCCTCACTGATCTGTCCAGGCCACATGTTGCAATCAGTGGTTTCCTTATGCAAACATCCATACCAGTTATTACACCGTGATGGAAGGCCTGTGACAAAAGCTCAAATGTGGCAATGTCACCCTGTTTAGAAAGAAAAAGAGAGTAAAATGTAAAAAGCTGACTCATACCTACGGTAACTTACAGTCATTAATGCCTGTTAGAATCTAATTAGAATTAAATTTTTGCAAAATCTAAATCTGATTTTTTTCCACAATTTATTATGCATGTAGTTTTATTTTTTTTTTAAATAAGACACTTCACATTAATAGTGGGAGGTTTTCCTTCTTGACAAAACGGCTGTAATACGACTTTAATAAGAAAAATTGAACCACTGACTGCATGAATTTTGAAGTCGTCATTAAAGAAGAACATAACGTCTACAGTGTATACGTAGGTTGAGTTTGATTGTCCGGGTGAACGTAGTCCTGAATAGGACTGTTGTTGTTGACAGTGAGTCACTGTCAACAACAACAGTCCTATTCAGGACTACATTCACCCGGACGATCAAACTCAACCTACTTTTGAAATGACTCCTGGGTTCAAACCTTTCACAGTGTATGTACTTGATTTTTAAAAAGAACCTTTTTTTTAAATTTGAGTCTAAACAAGTTTGTGTTTATAGGGGGTCTAACTGGCAAATTCTTCTTTAGGTTCCTGTTGCTTGCAGGTTTCTACTGTATTAGTATAATTACATCGATGACTATCGAAAATAGAGCGCTGTGATTGGCTAGGAGCTTCGCTTTATCCCGCTATAATCACCGCGCGGTGATTATAACATTGAAGGCTAGCAGTTTTCAAAATGGCAGCCAGATTTTTGGATGTTTCGGGATCGGAAATTGATCAAGAATTTTATTTTCTCGAATAATCATCAATGTAATTATACTAAAACAATTAGTCGCCTCAGGCGACGTGAATATTGGCGAATAGTCACCTCGACTTCGTCTCGGTGACTATTCGCCGATATTCACGTCGCCTTCGGCGACTAATTGTTAAATATGTGCTTGAGCTATTACAGTAGCTGTGTCATGAAATTTATCAAAATTTTAATAGTTAGAACTGACACAACAATGAGTGAAACGTTAAAATAACCACTCAAAACATTGAAAGAATTATGTATAACTATTTGACAGCAAATACAAAGAAGGCACCCGGTGGATGAATGAACTTGAAGAAGACTGAAACAAATTGCTACAATTGTGGGTTTTTGAAAACTTGCTAGCCTAAAAGTTTTTTAAAGTTCACTTTTGTCATTTGTAACATTTGCGATAGTGCAAGAGGGTTATATTTCTTGGACAAGAAGCTATTATTTTGTCATTTATAAGTAAAAGAAAATTATTCTTGCACTTTCAGTTGTATAGCCCATAAGGAAGTGTAATTGGCAATATTAACAATTTACAAGAAACCAGACAGCCACGACACAACTCTTATTAGTGAACTGGTGTTACACAAAAAAGATCATAAAGTGCACACCATACTCTATGTTAAGATCCTAAATGGCATTTTACTGCACCCAAGCTGGTTTCTGAGTGTTAGAATATTTAATTGAGAGAAATCCCTAGACCCAAATAGGCAAAACATCAAACATCAATTTGTATTAGCAGGAAAAAAAGTAATGTTTTAAATTTATCTTAATAATTATTTATTTTTTTATTTCTCACATGCAGTTTAAGAGATTTTATGTTGTTATTGCACACATGTACATCATATTCATATGTGTTCGCTAGATTACTATAATGAACAAATTGTTGAGAGCAGAACACCATGTACTAACAATAACTGTTATTTTTCTCTGTGGCCGTTTTCCTCTCTTTCCTTTCTGTAAGTAAATAAGGTAAGGTCAGCAATAATAAATTTAGCATTTATTTCATTTATTGTTTAGTTTCTCATGTTTAAATATTTTATCTTTTATTTTTCATATCTTTAAAGTTTACAACTTTGTAACTTTTTTGTTATTTGCATTTACCAGTAGGTATATTGTAATATCATTTGATATGTTACACTGTATAATGGTGAAACAGTTCTTAATATATAAATAATTGAGTTAATTAGTTTTTTTATCAACTAAAGGTTATTTAACTTTAAAACATTTTGACATAAGAACCAATACTAAATTTAGAAATTTAGTAGTACATATACCAGTAATTTAATGACACCATGACAACATGATATCAAAACTAATGGTCAGATTATTCTGACTTAAGAATTAAACCCATTTGGGAGTAAAAGCTATTCAAAGCAAAAGAAAAGTTTTACCTACTTTTCAAAATTATGCAATGTAAATACACTAACTTGACTTAACCTTTACAGTACACTATATTTGCTAGTAGTCAGTATTTTTTTTTAAACCTATCATTATTTTTATTACTATAGTTAATTTTAGAGCAGTATGATCTCTAAAGAATTACGTTATACAGTGGTGGTTAGGTTAAAATCATGATGAAACGAACTTGGGGTACTTCACAATAATTTTGAAATATGTCAGAATTTGTTTTATCATGAGTTACATAATTATTATTTATAAAATAACCAAGATAGTAAGCGTGCTCTGATTGGCCGAGAGGAGTGTTTGCATGAGAGTATGTAAACATGGTTTGACGTCAAGATGTTTTGTTTTTCGAGCGCTAATCACGCAAGCACGAATTTGAAAAAGTTTTCGAGTTCAAAACTCGACAAGTTTACTTTATTTACCCATTCCTTCATCGGGTGAAACTTGGAAAATCGTTACAAAGAAGGTGTGTCAATTTTTTTTTCGCTTAAGCTGACATTCTAAGTGAGAAAAACCCATATTTTGGAAAGCATCTTTTTCGCAAAACAAAGACTGATTACGCGTACAAGCTTCATGTACAAGACTTCGCGACTGGTAAGAATTTCTCTTCTAATCAATGCTTTAAAGAAGAGAGTTTTGCTTTTTTCTGAGGAAAGTTATTTTATAAAAGCAACGGAAAACTTTTTTCCTGTGTTTGCATATCCTGATATAAACACTCGAGGGGCTGGGAGAATTCTCGACAGTTATGCAAACCCTCGACTTCGTCTCGGGTTTGCATAACTGTCTCAAATTCTCCCAACCCCTCTCGTGTTTATATCAGCCCATGCAAACACGGAAAACGTTTTCTATTGCTTAACTAATGCTAACTCTTTCAAGACAGGCCTGCCACTTTTATTATTATAACATGGAGCTCTTCAGTGAAGGTTATTAATATTATTTTTTACCTTTCCAAGATCAGCCGTTGACATGGTGATACAGTAAAGCTGATTGGACTTGGTGCTACAAACAAGTGTCTCCTCTGAAGGACTCACAGTAAGATTCACAATCTCCTGATTTTCTGACGTTTGTAAGTCAGGGCTCTGTGAGTCGACCGGGATCTTAATTTCTCTGGCCTTTTTATAGAAGTCCTTTTCTTCTGTTTTTTCAAAGAGATGCACAGTCCCAGCACCACCTGAGCAAATGAAACCTTTGGAGAATGCAATGATGCAGGTGACTTGTGTTGGAGCATCTTGACTAATGCTGCTTTCTGGAACACTTGCCATGCTTTGTCTGTAAAATAATGACAGCATGCATATAATTTTATTTTTCACTACTGAATTCAAAGTCTATGCAACCTGTCACATTTTGCAAAACATATAGTTATGAGTCAACTCCACAACAATGAAGTCTGTCTGACTTCGTTCCTTTCTCAGCAGTGTGCAAAAATTTTGTGTCCGATAGTCGGGGGCTAGTGGATTTTGTTATTGGGCTAGTGGATTCTGTTCTTTACTTGCCCTTAATAGAACAAAGCATTTTCTTTTTTTTATGGGGGGGGGGGGGGGGAGGGGGGCCTCAAATTACAGAAGAACTGTAACCAATCTTACTTATCTAAAAATAAATATATTACAGGCTAGTTAAAATGACTCTTGGCCTAGTATACATGTGTATGTGCTAACTACAGCTTTACCAATGGCAAGCTGTATTTTAAGCTGACTTTTTTTGCAATCAAGACAATAAAAAATGAGAACTTTGTGTTTAAATTTCAAAGTCCAGGTAACATGGCCTCATCGAGTTTGTTGCCATGCAAGGACCCATCCTTACATAATTTTAGAGTCAGGTCAGCACTAACCTTGTTGGAGCAGAAGCATTAGCAGCACCATTTCTGACATGAAATTCATTCTTTAGTTCTCCTGATTCAAACAGCAGCAGTCTGCCTGTGTCTGTCCCAGCAATAATTCTTTCATCAGAGACCCAAGCCTGGCATAAGAAGTTCTGTGGTTCCATTTTCTGGAAAGCAAACTGCTTAAGATTCCCTTCACTGTAGCGAAACAACTTGAAAATTCCATTTCCCACCACACAAAGCTGAGTGTTGTCTTGGGGATTGAATGTCACCTAAATAACAAACAAGACACATTAAGATATTTATATTGGTTGCCACTATTTCTTAGCCTGCGTCACAGATGTAGTTTATTCTCGGTGAGTAACGTCTGCATCTAAAGTAATGCTGTTCTAGGAATTACCAGAAGTGTGTTTCGATTTTCCTTTCATCCTGATTGGCAAAACCACAATAATTGCTTTTTAACAGGCCAATCATGACGCGTAGGGTGGGGACCCAGAACAAGGATTTCCGTGCTCTTTCAGAGATGGACTTAACCAGAGTTTAGTTTCATCTGTGGCACAGAGTTCTATTTCTTGGTCACAGAAAAATAAAAAAAAGTTGAAACTTGAGTGTTGTCTTTTTAATTTGAGTGCCCTTTCCTGATACATTTTCATAATTATGCTCTTGTTGAGTTCTAAAACACAATGATGCTACAGCCTACTTGACTCCCTATAATTGATTTATAAGGATTTTGCTTCATCCACAAAAATTAAGATTACCAATAATGCAAGCAGTCTGGAGTAAAAAAGAAAAGTTCAAAAGTTCACCTGTACCTGTACATGTACCTTGACTTGCATCCAAGTAAAAAATAAATGGCATTTTCATATAAATATTTTTTTTCTGTATAAATGTTACAGGCCAAAATTGTCAATTCAGGTTGACAGGGTGCAAAGAATGTCAGTTTACAGCCTTCCATTCGACAAGATGTAGCTAGCATTTACTAACCCAAGTCATTTCAACTAACCCCAAACCCCTTTTAATTAGCAGGATTGATTACAATCCTTCTGTAATTTGAATTTCCCCGCAAAACAGCACTTACCCATCAAGCAAGTTAAAAACAAAATTCACCATCCGGATAGCAAAATCTACTAGCCTCGGGCTATCGGACACGACTTTCTTTGCACGCTGGGTTGAAATTTTTTAACCTAGTTTGCTTCTTAATTTCCATTGTCTCCAAGCCCTAAATCGTGAATAATTAGGGCTAGGAGACTAAGTTAAGTAAATGTGATTATTTCTGATGATCTATTATGAAGTCTTAGCTAATTCCCAACAATACCCAGAGAGTCCTTTCATCCACATATTTAAGATTAATTTTGTTAATATTAAAAACAGGGATGGGTTTTAATTGCAGGTCAACGTTTAGCATTAACAATTGATTTATATCTTGTTTTGCTTTTGAAAACATGTGAGAAGTAGCCAAGATTGCTTGAAACCTGCACTTGATGTTCAATTTCTGCTTAGCCTGTTCAGTACAAGGAAATAGGGTAAAGAATCATTGTAATATTCTCTGTGAAACAATCACATGGTCTAGTTTCTTTACTTCAGACTTGTCGTTGTTAGTAGTAAACGTCACTGGACAATGTTTTTGAGTGACTGTCAATTAATCGACCAGGTGTCCAATTCACAAAGGGAACCACTTACTAGCGGCCGGGGTATTTTTTGCAGAACACCAAATGCAAAATGAAGAATGCCAAATGACTCTGAGGTTTAGTAATTAGGGTTAGGAAACTGACTGAATAAAGTTTCACGTCAGTTTTCCCAGTATAATGACCCTAAATGGAATCTGATTCGCTCAGTTGCCTAGCCTCGGAGTCATCTGGCATTTTGTATTCGGCTTTCAGAGAATGCAGAACATCTAATTACTCTGAAGTGTAGTGATAAGGGTTGGGAAACTGAGTGAATCAATTTTCAGGTCGATTTTCCCTGCTAGTATAATGTCACCCCAGATGGATCTGACTCACTTGGTTTCCTTCACATAATCATTAAACTTAGAGTCATTCGACATTCTGCATTCTGCAAAATACCCTTGCTGCACTTACTAGAGAATCAACTGTTTCTATATGAACATTGATAAATAAGAAATAAAGTATTATACTACAGTAGTAATGAGTCTGCAGCGATATGTAGTTACTAGTGCAATTTGCACAGACTAATAGCAATTATTATTTGGACAAATCTTTGTTCTGTTGTAAGCGAAAAAATAAACCCTGTACCTGATATACTGGAGAGTTCATTTGATTGGTAGATTTCGTGACAGCCATAACTTTAGCTTTCTCCCAAGTCCAGTATAACAACGTCCAATCAGGTCTACCTCCTTGCGATACAAGATACTTAGAATCAGGTGAGAATGCCAAGCTAACAAATTCGTTGGATTGAACTTCTGGTGAGCTAAGCACTTTCTTCTTCCGAAGCGTGTTAAGATCATAAATAGTAATGGTAGCCTTTTCTCCTTTTTCTGCAATAGCGACGTATCTTCGGTTAGGACTAACCGCCATCGCCGTTATACCCGAACTTTTATCTGTCCCGGGAATAAATCGTTGAGATTTCTGGTCGATGTTGAATAAAATACAATTCGATCCAGATGGATAGATGATCGTTTGCTCGTCCAGATAGCAAATATTGTCTGCAACATCGGCTTTCAAGCCGAAGCAATGCCTCGGAGTAGCCACAGCAATCGACATTTTGTCAAAGCGCTTTCAAACGTAAAATATTAGTGTTAAACTCCCGACTGGGCCTATAAAACACGTCGGTTGGCTTAACAATGTCTTTTCCCAAGCGTAAAAAGTAAAAAGCTGTCCTCAAATGTCAGTAAGTTTTCCAAATAACGCAGTAAACAGACTGTTGATAACTGGTGAAGAAAACATGGTCGCCTCAGTTTGTTTCGTTGCCAAGGACATTACCAAAAGAGGGCGGATACCAAGCCTTACAGCTTGTTACCGCTGCTCAAGTATTGTACCGTGGCGCATTCAAAGGACTGTTATAACTTTACATATAAACGAAAAACGAACGGTTATTCCAAAAACATTAAGATCTGAAATGATTGAAAAAAATAATAAAAACAAAGGACAGTGGTGTTTTCCAGCTATCCAGAAAGTTTGAGCTGAAAGCACTTTCGGAACCGAATTTAAATGACAAAGATTAAAACAAACCCTTCAGCATTGCATTCAGTACCCTATGTAAGTTCAGGTGTTCAGCCATTAGTAGTGTCTAAAACCCAGTGCAAAAGGGACGCAACATTTTTGGATGTTACATGTTGCGTCCGTTTGCTACACTGCAAAACAGTCCGTATTTTTTCGTATTCCGACACACTACGCACAAACATTGAACCAAAAGCTCATATTGCACGCTATTTCTTATTTTCAATTTGTAACGTCTCATTATATGTAAGACCCTGAAGAAGGAAGGCCGTGCCTTCCGAAATATTGGTTAAAAGATAATATATTCCCGACTGTAAAATCAGCCTTGCTTTTTCTGTCTTGAAAACGGAGAGCTCGCCTCGCGCGTGAGACTCTTAGACTGCTCTTACTCTCCTCTAAACCAATTTTGACTGAAAAAAACCCGACTTTTTTTTTTTTTTTTTTTTTTTGCAGTCTATTCTTGCGTGTTGTTGGGAGTTGTTGCGCAAAGTTTGAAACCGGTCAAACTTTTAGCTACGGGCAAACAGACGCAACAACTCCCAACAATGCTGGGGAGTTGTTGGTCAACAAAAATGCGTCGGTTTGCACGGGACTTAGCGTTGCATGCATAAATGCGATAATGTTATATATTCACGTTATATCTTCATCAACGGATATGGGCGAATCTTTGCTTACATTTTTGCTTCTCTAGAGTAACATATTGCTTCTTGTAACATTTTCTTTTTGTAATATGCTGTTATAATTATACCACCGATATAGCTATATCGGGCTAGCGGGTATAGAGAAATTCTCTTTTAAAACGTTGAACTAGAAATTTTTCAAAGATTAAGCTTGACCGGTTTCAAACTTTGCCCAACAACACGCAACAACATGCAACGGGGTGTGCAAACGGACGCAACATGTAACATCCAACGCAATGTTGGGAGTTGTTGGCCAACAATTTCATGTTTGCATCCGTTTGCAAGTAGCATTAGACCGTTCTTTAAACTTTTGGGTTTGTTTTGTACCGCCCGGGCTTCAATTGGGTAAATTATTGCAAGTCTTAGCAAGTTTGTAAGACCCTGAGAAAAATAAATTAGAAATATTGGCAACTATATTCCTCATGTCAAAGTTCAAATCCTCCCAGTTTTTTCCCTTGTTTTGTTTTTATAGCTGATTAGGTCCTTTATTAGTATCCTTAATTGGTTTCTTTGTCGTGTCGATCCTCGCCCCCAAAACTGAATTTCCATGGGTTAAGAAAGGCAAATAACGAAGTCAGCGTTAAAGATTTGAACTCACAAAGTAAACATAGATCCCAGTTTGTTTTAACGTTAAGGCGTTGGAGCACAATTGTCTTAGGTGCTTTATCAATTTATTGATATATATATTTATCTTTTTATTCATTTATGATATTTACTTTCATGTATTTATTTTTTCGGTCTGGTCATGCCTCGACTAGTTCCGTGTTTAGAGGATCAACACATGTTTTATTTATTACAGTGGCACCCCGTTAATGTGGTCACCTATGGGCCAACAAAATTTGGCCGTATTAACGGGTGATCTTTTTTACAAGAAAAGTATGGCCGTTTTGCCGGGCGGTCAAAAAAAGTGGCCTCAATAATGAGGCGAGGTTTCACTGTACGATGATACAAAAATAAAAACACTGCATTAATATTGGTTTCACAAGGGTCATGGGTTCGAGTCCCGTTCAAGCCTGAAAACTTTATTTTTCCAGCACTTCTTTTCACAACGGCTTATTTTTCGTGCATAACTAAGATGGTATTTCTCACCGTTAAATCTTTCTCCCACAGTTCAAATTCAGATCAATTTATCAGATATCCACTTCTATGTCTTATCAATTACCCTTGTTTGGAGGCGTTCAAAAGGGAACTTGGGGAAAGCTATGGAAAAACCGTGTATTTACTCGCCTCTCCTTTTGTTTCCTCCCAGTGGAAAATTTACAACGTTGGTTAAAATACAAACTTAGTGTCAATCAACCAATCAATCAACAATTTTACTTCCGCCTCAAACCACAACTAACAATTTTTACAATTTATAAATAAAAAGTGCATAAAAGTACTAAAAAAAGAAAAATAAACAAAAATCTTTATCAATGAAAATTTAAATTAACCACTTTCGCCTAAAGATATCAATTTATATAGTTTCCTTTGTAAACCTAAGGAGACGCTCAGAGCATGTAAAACGAAAGAAAGCAAAAAATCTTAACGAAAAGATTCATATGGCATTTTCTTTTCGATTTTTTCAGGTGCTACTGGTATTTCTAAGATTCGCGGCTACGTTGCCGAGTCAGTGAGTAAAAGTCGCAATTGAAAAATGGTAATAAAAAATAAATGAAAACAGACGTCTCATGCATGCACGCCTTTTCAATATGGATACATGCATGGTACAGCTTATATATTACCGCGCAACTTTATTTTGTAAGCGAACTAGTACTGAGCACAAATTAACGAAAATGAAAATTGGAACAAGGGAAAACTTGACACACACAAATATGCGACTGAAAACCATCTATTTATTCAGTACTTTATCAGTAACAACAAGCAAGCCTGCCAAAACTTGACGTGTATCACAGATGTCTAAAAAAAAACAATACAATGAAACGTTATTACGATCGTTTATATCTCTAGTTGGGTGCACCGTTGTACCATTCCAAAGTCCAAAGATGCGTTTGCTCGTGACTTAAGAGTTTGCGCCAAAGGCCATACCTTCACCTGACTTATTTCACACCTGGAAAAGCCATGATCATAATTAGAAATACTTCTCAGTTTAAAACTTTAAGACAAACTAAGGAGAACATCATGTTCGAATTCTCTATAAAACTGCAGCGAGTGGGGGAGGAGGTGGGAGGGAACGACAGGGAAGGAAAAAACTGTACGCAGTTGCTGAGATCGATCACTTCAAGGTAGCGAGTATTCATATGCACAGACGTCAAATAATATTCACACAAAATAACAACAGCCAACCATTTTATTTGCCAACTCAACGTTTACAAAAACAGAATAGATTCCTTGAAATAGATATCAGGCAAAAAAAAAATACTCAGAATAGCAAAAAACTAAACGAGCTGAGTAGTTACAATAATTAAATTACATTCTATCGGATTGTGACATACGAAAGATTTTAAGGAAAATAACTTAACTTTAGGAGAAAAACATAACAGTAATGAAAAATTGATAAATTAATTAATTAGTTATAAAAATAAAATAAAACAACGCAAAACAAAAAGGTACCAGATAACTATAAAGTTTACACCAATAAGGGTAAGTCATGTCATGCTAGCCAGCATCAATAGTAAGTGCATAAAAGATTGCCTTCATCATTTGCTTAAATAAATGCAAAGAACTACTTTAATTTAAGTTTTAATCCAGATTATTCCAAACAGAAGGACCAGAGAAGTGTATATTAAATTTACCGTAATTATTTTTAATCTGATCAGTAATAAGTTGCATGACTTTGATGCTAGCGTAGTACTATACCCATGCTCAGATGATAAAAGTGAAAAGAAGTTGTCAAAAGCCAGCAACGAAGCCAGCTTAGTTTCCAGCATTTCATCTAAGGCTGACTTAAGCTGCGACTGTTCACAATCCATCTTTGTACTTTAGGTTAGGATGGAACCATAACAACAGGAAAAAAACAAAAAGAAGAAAAAGAAGATGAAAACTATAGCAAAAAAACTACAAAAAATGGCGGAGCCGCCGAAGGGCTGCCATAAGAGCATTTAAATTTGAAGGCAAGGCTGATGGGACAGCTAAGGTTTACAAATTTATTTGCCCAATATTTCGACTAGACAAAGCTATAGTCTTCATCAGGGGCTGAAAAAGCTAAGTGAGAATAGAACTTGAAACGGTTACAGCATATAAAATAATAAAGAATCAAAAACTAAAATGTTATTGGTGGAGGAATACAATAGACAAAAACTTGTATAAAGAGGTTACATACAAATGTATGTCAATAGATTAAATTTTATCTCGTCTGCTCATCCCATAGGGTTCAAGTGTTTTGCCTTTATATTAGATATTAAAAATCCTTCGCGGGCCTTATTGATACCTTCCCTGTCTGGATTAATTAGTTCTAGTGAGAGCATTACCTGACAACCGCTGACCTGCTGTCTCCTCACAGCCTAACCTTTTTTTTATTTTCCTCCGCGGTGATTCTTTCCTTCACTCCGCCTCGACCTCCCCCCTCCCTTTCCCCTTCCACGCGGGTAACGCGCAGGGTAAACACCCAATAAACTTCGAGCAAAAGGTATTTTGATCCTTTAAACCGTGTGTTTAAAGGGCTTGTAAAAATACCCGTGTCAAAGACATGGTGAAACTCTGAAGTGAACTTCCCCTTAATCAACGAACCTAAGCTAAAGTCAACCCTTGCAAAGTGACCATTGTACTCAACGAACCTTTAAGGGTAAGATATTAGGTTTATACATAAGGTCTTCAGTTTTAAAATGATCGACCTCGGCTAATTATTAGATTGACTTTAGAGTTAGGGTTGAATAAACTTTCTTTTTTCACTACATTTGTCGACAATTAGTGGCCACTTTTTTCTATGCCGTCGAAAGGCGGGAATGAACAAGTTATCTTTGTATTATATCCATAGCAAACACCTTGTTCTTGAATTCAACTTATTGACCTCTGATCTCTTGACCCCAAAATCACTTCATTCTGACATACTGAACGACTGACATACTGAACGATTGACAGTTATCACGGTGCATGAATTCTCGTCGCGTTGAACCCATCTGTCAGGTTGACCTTCGACCATGCAAAAAAATCTGTTTTCAACAGGACGATGGTTTTCAAGTGTATCGATTAGCTTCATCTTGACCCTCTTCACAATAACCTTTTTATTTTACCAAGGTTTCGCCAATGTAGACTTGTTTTACAACACTTTTGAGGACTGACTCCTCCAAAACACTATTTGAAGAGAAAATAAAACAAATACTGAATAAAAAATACACCTTCTAAGAGATCCATTTTATTTCAAGGTATTATATATTTGATTATACATGAACTGTCCGACTTTTCAGTGTAAAACTTGTGAAAGTGTATATACCGACTTTAGCACAAGTGTGAAAGTTTGGTACTGCCTATATATCTTCCCCGATTTTGCACTTTAGACAGTTAGTTCCGAAAATAAAAAAAAAGCACTAGAAAAAAAAACAAACAAACAAACAAACAAAACAAAACAAAGCAAAAGCAAAAAACAACAGCAACAAAAACGGCCGGATTGTGAGTTCTTTAGAGACTTTTAAAAATGCACCCGAAGAAGAAGAAGGAGAACATATGGCAGTTATTTTGACTGCAGGGAGAATATTTAAAACCTGCCAACAACGTTACAGTTATGCACACGAGCTCTGACGTAGATGCTAAAAGACAGTATACAGGCTTGAACGGGATCGTTTCAGAGAAACTACCTGTAAAGGATGAAGACATGAATGTGAATATATGAAATTCTATATGATCATCGTAGTTATAAAACACGCAACTATTGCAGACAAGTGAAGGAAATAAAGACATAAATAAATAATATTGCGTTCTTTTTGCGACTGTTTTACTTGCGTACATTACTACAATGAACCGTTTTCATGTGGTAAATGTTTTTCCCGCGTTTCAAGTTATGAAACTTTATGAAGTATTTGTCATATATATCTTCTACAATCTTCTACTGCTGGTATACGTTATATGTTACACGTATATCTAATGATCATCTCCATGACTAATAATAATATTACCCGTTGTTAAAGACGTTCTAAGAGTCAAAAGAATGAGGCGAGACGCTTTGAAAAAACTGTGGCTTCTACTCGCTTTCCCTTCTTCTCCCATTGGGATATCTGAAACGTTGGCTCAAAGTACAAACAACAGATCGGGTCAATCAATCATTACAATAATAAAAAAACGGATTAAAGTAACAAATGTTTCTAATTATATTTTTGTACACCTGGATAGAGGAATTCTAGAGCGGAGATTAACTAGGTTTGATCAATTACCATCACTGGTTTTTCTTGTTGGCCTCTATGAAAGGGTATGGAGAATGGAAGTAATTCCATTCAAAAGTTGAGAGTGCACTTAAAAGACAATTAAAATCATGCTTTATCATTGAACATTTTAATTATATTACTCACTCAGCTCTTTATATCTTTCTGTGCTAACACAGATGAGGTGTTCAGAGCATTGAGAACCAAAGAATGAAATAAAGCATTTCCTCAAAGAAAACACCCTCAAATGTGGCAGACGACATTTTCTTTCAAGGCTATACTAAATTGATAAAGGGTTAAAAAATGAAGAGTTGCTTCCAGTTCTCGCTTTTTTCTTCCGTTGTTGCTAAATATGATCTGTTTCCGCCAGGTTTTAGTCATAACCGACGCCAAGAAGAGTTGAAAGAGCAGTTTTAAGGTTGACTTCGATCAATGTTGCATTGATTCTGTGAGTTCTAAGTCCAACTGAGAATCAAAGTATAGATTTGTTTGAAAATTAAAAAAAAAAAGATGCTTCACTTCTCCACATGTCCTACACGTCTTTCCGACATGCATAATAAACCCTAATGAAGTGTATTATATGTCACACTTAAATTTTCAAGATTTTGTTTCGATGGGAATGAATTGAAACAAGAAGAGAAAAGTAGCCAATTGAAACTAGGCCGAACTACAATGACAGACAAAAAAGGAGAGCTTCATCTGTAAAAACAACTGAAGCCTGTCGAAGACCTGACTTCTTATTAAAGCTCCAATATATATGATAGTGATTTCCAAGAAAACAACAAAACTGAACGTAGTCATAATAGTTCACGTTGCTCTAACCCGTCGTACGCCATTCAGGTCCAAAGTCCAAATGACGCTGTTTCTCAGACTCACGAGTGAGCCATTTCTCATTTCTTCACCACACTTATTTCACGATCAAAATTAAACATGCTTCTCTGTTCAAAACTTCTGTTAATCAAACAAACCGAAGGATGCATTTTGATTGAATGTTTTGTGAGAAAGGAGGGGTTATTTCTAGTCCAATGAATTTCTGAAGAAACAGTGTACTAGTTACGAGATCGATCGTTTCATGACAGATTATGGATGTCTGTCTATCGTCACTCTTTATTTCTGATGTTATTCTGAATGTACCGACATCCTAATTTCTCTTTTTATTTATTTCCTTTTTTTTCCTAAACTCTCCTCCGTGGCATTTTGCGAGTTGATAGGGGTCTTTTTAACCGGTGCAGAACTTTTTAGTCCGTCTTCGCCCCTCTCCCCTTGAAGAGACGAGAAGGGCTTGCTTGCTCGCAGACTGCACCTTTATACTACGATCTTAATCTATTTTGATAATTCAAGCCTAATGTTGAGAAGTCTGCTAAGCAGGTTAAAACACCTTGTAGCCGGAGAAACTTCTAGCTCTTTTCGTCTGGTCAAGGCTCCTATAATTAACGAACAACCCAAATACCCCAAGGTAGCTCAAGATGACTCGGGGTACTTTTTTACAATAGTGTTTACTGAATTTCAAAATTACCCCTCATACCCCCGGGGGGGGGGGGGGGTACTTGGGGTTAATGTTTGCTGGGTATGTGGCGCTGGCCTCTCAGAGCCCCCACCCCATTTTTCGGCTAATTATAGACCCCATCTTAGTCACTTTTTGGAAATGTAATTTTTGCGATCCCAACTTAGTCACTTTCCATTTATGCATCTACCTTGTCAATCCTTTAAAAAGCCGGGTCATCGAAAATTTGCGACCTCATTCTAGTAACTCTATTGAAAATGCGACCCCATTATAGTCACTCCAGTCGTAAAAATGCGACCCCATCCAGCGGCACATCCCCATTAGGCTCTTGTAAGGGAGTAACTCCCCCCCCGGGCTCATACCATTACAGTTCGTTTTGATAGAGTTGATAATAGGTTGAGTCCTCACTTCTTGACCTTTGCACAAAGTTTGAAAACTGAGAGTCTTGTTTAAAGAACTAACTTCAATATCATCCTTTCATTTGGGAAGATAGATACTTTTGGCAAGAAAGTAATCATAAGCATATCTTAGCTACACGAAGATACGCTTTTTATAAGGGCAAGATCAATCCGTCACATCTTGGCGCCAAGAAAAAATACTAAAATCTTGGTGCTTTTGTGAAAACATATCATGCTATTCGAAAAGTAATCATAAGCATATCATAAGCATAAATTAGCTACACGAAGATATGCTTTTTATAAGCCGAGTTCAATCAGTCACATCGTGTCGCCAGGAAAAAAAATACTAAAATCTTGGTGCTTTTGTGAAAACATAGCATGCTATTCTTTGTTTGTTTTCTTATTTGGTTTTATTTGCAATGACTTGTCTTTTGATGTGAGTATGCAGGCCAGATTTCATCGTGAAAACACCAGGCTGAATCGTTGACAACACCGGAGTGTGCATTCGGATCGGCAGCACACGCCGTTTCAAAGTCCACGTACTGGAGATTTTCCTTTCAGTACAATTAGTGGTCATCGTCTTCTTCCATTTTTGTTTTATTTTTTTCCACAAGTAATTTTCAGACTGTGCCACAGTACTTTTTTACAGGGAAAAATTTCACAGTCCTCTTCGAAAATGATACCATTGGAACTTCACTTAAGATATAATTAAAATTATATGACAACCACCCAAGCGGTATTGTCGAGTAGACAAGGCCATTGTACTGCTGCAAAAAATCACTTCAAACAAGTGATTTGATAAACTTTATCCAGGAGCTTGAGAGTAAGAACTGTATGACTTTACGTGATGTAAGCTAGAACGAGGGGGAAGAACCCCTGAAAGAAAGCGGAAACATTATTGGAAAATTGATTGCACGGTTTTTTAAAAGAGAATGAATGCATGCCATGGTTGCAAAACAACTGAGGTTTACTGAAGTCACTTTAAAAAGAGTGTGGTGAATGGTCACTATCAGAGTGCGAGACAGCGTAAGATTCTTCGAAGCCTCCGACACTGGAAAACTATATATTCTATTTTGTTTACAATAAAATCGACCAACGAATAACATAATTGATAAGTGACGATCATTTATCGCGTGGTTTCCGGTTCGAGTTTCGCCGAACAGTTTACGTGACTGCCGAGTTGTGAGTCAAACGTCGCATGCAAGAGCAAACTGATGATCGTTATTACTGTTAACTTTAACTGTTATTTATTACTTCATTAAAATAAAAAAAAAAATCACCAAGAAAAGTTCAATTTAACTTCATGAGTAGTTTTTCTCTCAAAAAGCGTTTGTACGTGAGACATACAAACGCACGCACGCACCCACCCAAGGGGTATAAGTACGTCTCCTGAAACCGTGTCTAACAAAACAGAATTCAATACGCGACACGTAAACCAAGCCAGCCAAAGGCGGGTTTCTCTTAACACGTCAAGATAATCTGCTCGCATATTATTTTTTCTCGGCCATTTTTTTGGTGCCAAAGTGTTTTTCTGCTTCGAAATTCGAATTACTTAGTTAATACGTGCACTCCGTAGGGTGTCCGTAGGGTGGGTAGGAGAGAACCCTGGGAACGAGGTTGCACTACAGGATACGAAATATGTTTGTTACACGTGATTTTAGTTGCTGTCAGTGCAGGCGTAACAAGTTTAATTTCTAAAGAAACCGTTGTTCTAGTGAAGCTCATCCAAAAAATGGTTTTGTGCCAACTAAGAAAATAAAGTAAACTGTCCAATGTAGAAAAAAAAAAAAAGAAGACGGTTGACGTCCCGGATACTAGTCGTTCATATGAAAGGTTTCATTTCCTATGATTTCGTGGGGAAAAAATAAAGCACACACTTCGCAGGACACACGAAGAACACGAGTTCAGCCCTCATGCACCGTATGACTTCTGTGAGACCAGGGCGTAGTCCTGGCGACAAGCAGTTCATAGTCCACTCGAGTTTCAGCCCATATAACTGATCTTTCACCATGGATTTTGCCTTAGAACGATCATTCGTTCCCTATGCCCCCTTCTATCACAGAATCCACGCCGCTGGTTCCAAAACAGCAAAAACTAGTGCAACAAGAAGAGGAAAAGATGAGTCTAAAATTTTCCTCCGTCGCCGCCGGGTTTCAGCTACTACTTATTATATTGTTTGGAACAATTACGAGATATGGAGACCAAGCCTTACCTCCCCATCTGCGAAAAGATGCTGTAGGAGGCCCGGATAACGTGTCCGCTGACGCACACCCAGGCAACAACGACATTTCAATTTATTATTCAAGTAAGTCAATTTATGTACCTTTTTATTTTGCTATTTTTTTTTGTAGTTTTTCTCTCAAGTTAGTCAGGGAGAATTTCTTAACTCTGCGATCCAATGCAGCATCAAAATCCATCATAAAATTCAAGAGCGCGGTTAACTGAAAATATGTAAAGAAACCTGCGCTCGTTAATTTGCCAGAACGCGTCCAAATTCAGTCAAACGCGTTCACTGTTGGTAGATTGTCCGAAAACCACGAGTTAGCCTTATTTTAGAGAATTAGTGTAGATTTATGAGCTATATAAATATTTACCAAGGCATGCGATTATGCAACACGCCGGGGCCAGAGAACCTTGAAATTATCATTTATAAAATTAAATAAAATAAGCTTCTTCATATCAAGGATAAAAATTGGCGTAACAGTGATCAAGCTGAGTGATCAGATGTAGATAAGTTTCTTGTATAATAATCGAAACGAAAAAAGGAGAGGCCTTTTTCCCTACCTTTTTCAACTCGTTATTTTAAACGCATGGACCAAAAGGTTAAGAATAAAAATGCTTCGTTTCGATTATCTTTTAAAGAGCCACTTATTTCTAAGACCTATTTATATTGCCTCTCACAAGTGGAGCTTATGACAAATGAGTGTTCGTTTAGATCAGTCACGTGCCGGGAATCATGGCTTGCAATGTTGGGGAGCGGGGGTAGGGTGGGGAAAGCGTATTGACGATCATGGAATCAAATGCCTCTTTATATACTTTGAAATATTTAATATCTTATGCCTTAGATTGCCTTGAGCTTCCGAAGTAATCTCCTAAGTAGATTTCAAGGTTGAAAGGAGCGTCGCCATAGCCTTCCTAGCCTGCGAACATCAGACGTACTTCCGGTCGTCGCTTCTCTCCCTCCGAAAAATATTTTCGAAGGGAGAAAAGCAACGACCGGAAATACGTCTGCGGTTCGCAGGCTATAGATGGTTTTCACAGTGACGTCATCAAATTGTAAAGTCATGATCAAAAAGAGCGAGGTTTTGCGAATTCTTATTTACACTATTGTAGGTTGAAGATAAACAAAAAGCAAATCTTTGTATAAGTTTCCATTTCCGTAGCATGTTTCATTGCGAAAATACAGCAATTTGAAATTCCGAGTTTTCGCAGTGCCTGACACCAAAATAGGAGTGCTTCTTGAAAAAACGTCTCTCCCCTTGATTTTCAGCAGTATAACCAATTCAAGTATTAGAAGATATGTTAATGCCCACGTTTGCTAGTTCTCGAGTGAAAAAAAGAGCTTTTATACATAGAAAAAGTGAACTCCTGATTAGCTTGCAGTACAGGCGTTTTCTTCGGGCGCGCAAATGTTTTTGCTGGTGAAAGCGCCATGTTGAAACCTCCCGAAGAGAGGAGGAAATGGGGCGAGTCAACGTCTTAATAAATAGTCCTGGATGGCTTGTCTGTCTTCCATGCATGCAAGGCCACGAGGCTTGCAAATGCCGGCGCAAAAGTTTGATCTGAACTTTAGATAAGCTCGAGACAAATTCTCGTTTAGATGCTTTTAGATAGAGATGTGATAGATTTTCAAGGGAAGCCGATTTTGGCATCTATTTCATCGTGATCAGGCGCGCGCAGGTGGATGGAAATCTCTTCTGGAGGATAAAAAAACTCATGAGGGGGGGGGGGCTGTGTGTGTCTGAGGGGGGGGGGCTGTGTGTGTGTCCGAGGGGGGGGGGACTGTGTGTGTCTGAGAAGATGGGGAAAGACTATTCAAAAACAGACAATCGATTCCAAAAACCACTAAAGAGCTCGTGTGAACTTTTTGTATCTATTCTTAACACTAGACAATATCCGTATGAGTAGAACTATCAGTTTTCTTTGAGTCTCCTTTTTACGCGTAAGCGAGAGACGATAAGAAATCCATGCACCCCCCTGCTCCTCCCCCACGATATCTTTAGCTCAACACGCGACCCCAAAGCTATGAAAGCCGATGGTAATTGCTGAGGTATTGGATAATTACAAAGAAAATGTTTATTTTTTTGGCTTTTGTTTTGCCCCAAAATGTGTCGCTTCGGTCGGGCGATGAATCAAAATTTTATGAGGATGGCCTAATAATTCTTTTAACTCTTGGATTATTGCCCAGAATCTTGATCTTCTAGTGTCTTCTAGTGACATCAGAAGCCCTTTCACTGGGGTCGTCATTGCATAGTCGAGAGAAGCTTACCGTCCGGGCGTACTGACAGAAAATACTGCACAACAGCGTCGACGTAATGCTTCAAAATCCAAGCTTTTTTTGTATACGAAAAAAACAATACTAACACATTTTTAAAGGGGACAGGCCTGTCGGGCTGATATATCAATCATGTGGGGGGCCATTGTGGGTACAAGATTAACTGGGTCGAGTTTCACGGGACAGTGTTTGTTGTTTACGGCGTTGGCACTTCGGTTGTTTGAAAACATCGCTTTCTGCTCTCGAAGTCAGTGATGGGACTAAAATTCACAATTACAGGGCTTCTCTTCCAAGCCTTGCTAATAATACTTTTTTCAGTCCTTGTGGATTATTCTGACCATGCTTTACCATCGCATTCTCGAAAAGGAGCTTCAGGAGATGCGAACGTTACGGCCGAGAAGCTCCCAGTGAACGACGTATCTGTCTACTATCCAAGTAAGATTATTTGTTTTACTTGTAATAGTTGCCTTAATCGCCTACGGATACGAAGTATTCACTATTTTGGGTTTTATTTCAAATAGTAGAAATACTGTTGTTACTCAGTGAAATATACTTTGATATATTCATAGTAAATGCTACGGCGTCAAGTAATGCAACACGCCCGATCGTGTTGAGGTCATTCTACGAGCCCCCGTTCTTATCAGGATTAGGACCATAGCACGTTTTGTTGAAAAGATCATTTACATAAAATGCAATTCCTGTCAATGATGAATTGGCTCAAGTGAAGCTGTTGTGTTCTTGAAGGGCAGAGATGAGAGATTGGGAAACTGCCCAGCCACCCCTTCCCTAAGCTAACATTTTGCCCTAAGTGAAAAGTAAGTGTCAATGTTGGCTTAGGGGAGGAGTAGGTGGGAAGTATCTCTGAAACGGAAAATGAACCATCATTACCCATCTTGACATTTATCTATGGTCGGTTCCTATAGCAACAAAGGGCTAGAGCTGGGTTTATAACAAGAGAAAAAGGTCACATGCTCAAGTTTGATTGAAAAGTTTGTATCAAGCATGCTTAAAGACTATTTTGACTCCAAGGAACTATTCACCACTGTCAAGCATCACCATGTCAGTAAATATCGAATAACAGTTGGGAGTGGGTGCTGCGCGTGTCCATATAAGAAATGAAGTTATATATTTTTTGGTTGTCGCTTTTATATTGAAACTGCCTACGTCCACATCTACAACCGTTAAGACTCTGGGGGGAGGGGAAGGGACTCCGAGTTAGCAAACGTTTGTTTTAAAAGAGTAGTCTTATTTCATGATCACATTAATTACACGCCCCCACCCCGCCTTTCTCCATCACCCCACGCGTGTCTCACATTCAACAATACACTTGATAACCACAATTCACTAAAATATTCTGACTTTTCAAATGTTTTAATGCACGATCCTTCCCTCCCAGTTACCTGCGGTGGCTAAAATACCTTGTTAGCACGGTCAAACGTAAATTTCCAATTGTCAGTCAGGAATTATCGAGCACTTGCAATGTCTAATACAGGGTCTAATATCTGCTTGATCAGTTCAAATCCCGCGATATTGATTTGCATTGCGTGAGATTCTTGCTTTCCTAGTAATTTGCATCTTAATTGTTTTTAAAATCGCAAACATTCTATTTACATAGTTGAGTATTTACATCGAGTAAGCACCCGAAAACAGAAAGCGTGTGCCAACAGTTTTGACTATTCTATGATCCGCTTTCGCATTGTCTGTAATCCACCTTGTTCAGTCGCCCCCCAGAATTTTTTTATAAGTATTGTTTTCATATTTCTCCTGGGTATTACAGTTGTCTTACGAGAAATTAAAAACAATGCTTATGCAAATTGTGGGGGACAAACAAGGTGTATTATGGGCAATGTGGAAGTGGCGGTACGTAAATAATTTTTTTGCCCGTTTCGAAGTCCACTGGTGTCCAAGATTTCTGATTCAACATGGCGGACGATTCGCTGAATTCTTCTGTGCGTGAGCCGCTTACAGTGGAAACCACCACGTGTAGGCCAACGTGCAAACGTCCAATCAACGGCACCTCGATAAAGTTCACATTTGTTAGTTTGGTTTTTCAGTTTAGTCTTATTGTTATGTTTATGGTGCTAGTCGACTATGGTGAACAATCCCTCCCATCTCCAATCGACCATAGCCCGATGTCTAAAAGTGCAGGAAAAGGAGACGAAAACGAACAGGCCTTCAATGACATATCGATCTACTATCCAAGTAAGTGTCTCAGATCACTTCAGGCAGTGTTTTTATTTCAAGTATGTTTCGGCGCTGAAGAGCCTGACTCCATTTACCCTGGCTCTGACCACCGGTCCGTTCTCAAAATACCTAGGATCGAATGGGCCTTGCTCTAAAACGTCTTCGCGGCTTGCGACAAATCAGAAATTAGGAAAGAATAGAAAACCTCCACCACGAGGGAAGGCTGATAACCTCTACTATTCAGTTATATTGCTAAGTCCAAACACATAACAACTAAATCGATAATTGCGTCTTGAATTTTTGTGAACATCGCACTGCACGCGCAGTGAACAAAGGGCCGAAAAAAAAAGAAAGAAATCGGCAATTGCCGAGTGTATGACAATCACCAGCAAGACTCCTTAAACCTTAATATTTTGATGAAGTTATCTAATTAATTCACCAAGACCAAGGACGCTACTAAGGTTGTTGTGCTACTGTGGTTCCACAAGACTGATTGCCACACTTCAGTAACTTTGGGAAGAAATGGGAAACAGACATGGAAGTGTGATCATTAAAAAAGCTAAAAATTAGTAACACGAAATACAATTAACTGGAAGAAGAGTAAACAAAAGAAAGCGTTGAAGTCGTTTAATTGTTTAGGTAGCCACGTGGATCGAGGTCTTCATATGTTTCATGATGAAAATTCTTGCGACCTGATTGGTTAAAAAGTCAGATCATTTCAATAAAATTATCACTTCATCAACAAGCCACGCAACATGTATGTCTGAAATTTGGATTATTGATCCGAGTTTGACTGAATGGGTCACATCGATCGGAGTTTTCTCTAAGTTTGCTGGTTAATTTATAAGGAAAACAATATATTGTAATTTTTAACCAGAAGCTACCCAAAGTCGCTTTAAAGAAATCTGAAAAATTATGATTGAGCCACTGCGCGCCTAGCATGGCTTAATTTGAATTTGTATTTATCATTCACACTTTCTAATCTCTAATGACGTTTTTCTTGTGCTTTTTTAATGCCATTGATGCAATTTATTATTATTACTATTATTATTATAGACTGCGAGCAGTCTCTTGTGTTTCTATTGAGTCAAATTAGACTCGCGTGAACGCGTGGGGGGCGAGCGGCGAAGCCGCGAGAAACGAGGGCGGAAGCCCAATCAAAGAAAATATCTCCTCCTTTTTACCATTAATTTGCATAATTCTACTTTTTCTCTCGCCGTGCGTGGCAATTATTATTATTATTATTATTATTGTTATTAAAAAAGGGGAGCAGTATGCCAATACCATCTCATGGATCAGAACCAGAACCTCATTCGCACTCTTGAGATCTGCGTTGGTTTGTCTTAGAGGCTCTAGGACAAGAAGAGTGCCATGTGACATTAAGAATGTTGATATTGACGTCGAAGTTGTTGAAGGAGCCATTCAATCGGACTATTGATGTGTTTCCTTACTTTTAAATAGCGAATATTCGTCATTAACACATTGTGAACGCTATTTCATTTTCCTCTTTTTTAGTGATTTTTTTTAATGATTATCTTAGTAAGAATGCAATTGACCTTGAAATAGTTTCTTCTTTTTTTATTTGAAATAAAATTGAATAAAATTATTTTGATTGAAATATAAAAAGTGCTTAATTTGAATAATATTTGTTTAATGAAATGAATTTTTTCTAATTATTATTATTATTGTTATTATTATTATTATTATTATTATTATTATTACCTGGATCGCTTTACCTGGAGACACGACTCAATCCTTAACTTCATTGCCAAGTCACTTCAACCTGTAATTAATGTTCACTCTTCACTCTATGCAGATGTTAATGGTTTTCTGAATCCCTCAATAATAACTGGTGAAAATTATCGTCCAGATCTTCTTTTCCTAATCCAGTCCAAGTGCCTATATGTTCTAGAATTAACAGTTGGTTTCGAGTCCAACCTTAACAACAATGCAGTGCGTAAGAAAGAAAAATATGTGAACTTGATCAACGAAATGAGTAGAAATTACAGATGTGTTAGATTTGTAAATCTCTCCATGAGTTCCCTTGGCGTTTTCTCCACTGAATGCTCCAAGTTCTTAGACATGATGAACGACATTGGCATTGACAAAAAGCAGCAACGTTATATAATCAAGAAAGTGATCAATATAGCCATTAGAGCAACATATTACATCTTTTGTTGTAGAAACAGGAACTGGGATAGCCCAGACTTAATGCAATTTTGATTTTTTGTGAATTTTTTTTTTTTTTTGGTTTTGTTTTGTTTTGTTTTTGTTGTTTGCTTTTTATTATTATTCTTTTTTTTTTTTTTTTCTTTTCTTTTTTTTTTTTTTTTTAATAATTCAATCTCAAGCAGCATTTGTAAATTGCCTATACGTAGCGAGATTTACAATTGTACATTCAAAAACACAAATAAAGTTTCCATTATTATTATTATTATTATCATCATCATTATTATTATATTTAAGATATACTAGCTGGCACGCTTGTTTATTACCGGCGGCAAAGAGATCATGTCAGCTGAAGGAACAACACAGGGTGACCCACTTGCTATGGCCCTCTACGCCTTAAGTGTGCAGCCGCTGATCACAAGCCTGCAGGCGGCTTCCAATACTAAACAGTGCTGGTTTGCTGACGATGCCTGTAGAGCTGGCTCTGTACTGGAAATCAAGAAATGGTGGGATGTCCTCAACAGCCTTGGCCCATTCTTTGGCTATTTTCCCAACCCCAAGAAATGTTGGATTATCTCAAAGCCAGGTAAAGAGGCAAGCGTGAAAGAAGTGTTCAAGGACGCGGCTGTCAATGTGACGGTAGAGGGACAAAAACATCTGGGTGCGGTGATAGGTTCACGGGAACATCTAGAGGAATACGTTAGCAAGAAGGTGACCAACTGGGTCAGCCAGATTACCAAGCTGGCAGAGTTTGCTCTTTCTCAACCTCAAGCGTGTTATGCTGCTTACTCCTTTGGCCTCAAGCACCGATGGACATATTTTTTGAGAACTTTGCCTGATATTCAAGAATTATTGGAGCCTTTGGAGAATGCCAAATCTAAGGTGCTCATCCCTGCAATTACGGAGCATAGGTGCACTCCGCTGGACAGGGATATTCTAGCACTGCCAGTCCGTCTAGGGGAGCTTGGCATGACAAACCCGTGTCTTGACGCAAATCTCGAGCAATCCTCCTCCGTCAAAGTTACCATCCCGCTGGTCCAACAGATCGTGGCTCAATCCCATCAGATGCCGGATGATTCTTTGGTCAAGCCACTACAACAGGCAATGAGGAGTGAGAGAGCAACGGTGCTCCAAGATAGGGCAGAGTATATCAGAGGGGTAGCCCCACAGAAAGTCCAACAGGCACTTGACCTTGCTGCGGAAAAAGGGTCATCTGTTTAGCTGACGGTACTCCCCCTTCGTGAAATGGGTTTCAATCTAAATAAGAGAGAGTTCCGCGATGCAATCAAACTGTGCTACGATTGGCTGGTTGATGATATCCCCTCCACCTGTGTATGCGGTGATGCTTTTACAGTGGACCACGCAATGATATGCAAGAGAGGTGGGTTCGTTACCCAACGTCACAATGAGCTGAGGGACTTAGAAGCCGAACTCCTGAATATGGTTTGTACCGATGTTGAGATTGAGCCTGTCCTGCAAGATATCTCGGGTGAACAGCTGGGAAGAGGTTCTAATGGAGCTCCAGATGCGAGGTTGGATATTCATGCGCGGGGGTTCTGGGAGAACCAACGATCAGCATTCTTTGATGTGAGGTTTTGTCACCCTAATGCTGATTCGTATAGGGACCTAGAGCTCCAACAGATATACCGCAATCATGAGAACGAGAAGAAGCGCCTTTACGCGAGGAGGGTTTTGGATATCGAACAAGGAACTTTTACACCCCTTATTTTCACGTCAACAGGCGGCATGGGAAACGAGTGCTTGCAATACCATTCCAGACTGGCGCAGCTGATCTCCATCAAGAAAGGAGAACATTATGCTAAAACAATCTCCTGGATAAGAGCAAGGACATCCTTCGCTTTACTAAGATCCGCACTAATGTGCCTAAGAGGTTCAAGAGCTAGAAGGAAAGTCTTTTGTGACTTTAAGAACATTGATATTGACGTTGAAACCCAGGAGGGAGCCATTATGTAGACACTGTTGAAATAGGTTTTAATAGTTTATTTCTTTTATTTACTTTTACCTTTCAACAAAAATAAATAAGTAAAATCAGAGGAGCACTTGTGAATTTGCCCTTTCACGTCAGTACTTTTGGCATCTCCATCAGACGATTTATTTTCTTTTCGCGCCATTTTTTCTGCGGTTGTGCGTAACTTTATCTATGGTCCCCTCTGTTAAGTCTGTTAACAATGCAATTATAGCTTTTACGACATTACATCTTCGGGAGAGGTAATGAAGTTATTGTATTGTATTGTATTTATAGTTCCTTTGCGATCTAAGCAAAGGTTGAATGTCAAACGAGCATGGCTCACGTCTTTGAAGTTGAATTTCGTTGCCCAAACCATTAAAAAAGGGTGAAAAATACTTTCCTGAGCTCCTCAAATAAACAACTATTCCATTTCGTGGATATATATTACACTCTTTGTATTCTTTCGAGTTATTTCGATTGAATATTTTTCCGTATTAAGTTTTACCTTTAGTTTAATTTACGCTGTGGCTATATGGCCGGTAACCGGTCAAGGTTTTCAAAATACTAAATGGCCGGCATTCTATATTCTCATTAAGTTTCACAAAATCGAAAGATTCCAGCTAATCTAAACTATCATATGTCGAATTAGAAAAGTCAAGCGATCCTGAAATGCTTTACAGATCTTTGGTCTAGTGTTTGGTTTGCGCTGGGCTCAGAGGAGGAAATCATGTTTTGTGACACTTAGAATTTTTTTCAGCTCGACTGGCAGTTCTATATTCTTAGTAAATTTCACAAAATCGAAAGATTCCAGCTAATGTAAACTATCATACGTCGATTTAGAAAAGTCAAGCGATCCTGAAATGGATCTTTGGTCTAGTGTTTGGTTTGCGCTGAACCATGTTTTGTGACACTTTTCAGCTCGACTGCCGGTCAAGGTTTTCAAAACACTAAATGACCGGCAGTCCTATATGCTTATCTAAATTATCATATGTCGATTAAGAAAAGTCAAGAGATCCTGAAATGCTTTATAGAACTCAAGTCTAGCGTTTTGTTTACGCTGGGCTCAGAAGACGAAACCATGTTTTGTGACACTTAGAACTTTTCGGCTCGACTGCCGGTCAAGGTTTTTAAAACACTAAATGACCGGCAGTCCTATATTCTCAATAAATTTGACAAATCGAAAAAATCCATCTAATCTAAACAATCATATGTCGATTAAGAAAAGTCGAGCGATCCTGAAACGCTTTATAGATCTCAAGTCTTAAGCGTTTGGTTTACGCTGGGCTCAGAAAACGAAATAACGAAACCATGTTTTGTGACACTTTGAACTTTCTTCGGCTTCCTCTTTCCTCTTTCCTCTTTTCCATCTCCCGACTTATCTAGGAAAAATCGAAGCGACTCTGCTAACAGGGTAGACTGCCGGTCATTCAGTGTTTTGACAATCTTGACCGGCAGTCGACCTGAAAAAAGTTCCAAGTGTCACAAAACAAGGTTTCGTATTCTGAGCACAGCGTAAACCAAACGCTAAACTTGAGATCTATAAAGCGTTTCAGGATCGCTTGACTCTTCTCAATCGACATAATTATGATAATTTAGATAAGCTGGAATTTTTCGATTTTGTGACATTTACTGAGAATATAGGACTGCCGGTCATTTAGTGTTTTGAAAACCTTGACCGGTTACTGGCCATATAGCCACAACGATTCATTTTTTCAAGAGATCTTTTGATTCTCATAAAACAAAGAGCTTAATATATACATTACGTTTAAATATATTTTATTCATTTATGATTTTTTTTTTTAAATTTTATCATGATTTACTATACCATTTGCCACTACATTTTTCTGCTGAGTACTATGACTAGTATTGGATTAGGTTAGTTATCATTTAATCTTTTGTCCTCTAAACAATAGTGTCTGAAAGTTCGGAGTTTGAACAAACGAAGATCTTGGATTTAAGAACCCAGATATGTTGCGCAATCAAGACAAGTAGAATAGAAATTGGAAATCTCGTTGAATCCTTTCAAATTATGCAATCTGGACAAAATTCATTGTACAAATTGAATCGAATTAAATTTGTACGTTGCGAAAGAACAAAATCCCCTTTTTAGTAGCTCGGGGGCTCTTGTGTAGCATGTAGACTGCTTGCAGTCCGCCTTTTCTCTTAAAATCCATCCACTTTTTATCCCAACCAGCAAAATTGCAAACGACGCCTTCGTTTATCGCGGCTCGCGGCTTCTCCGCACGCGTGCATGCATTATCCGTGGAGTAACCCTCGCAAAGCTTTTTTCCATTCGTTACGAAATAGGACGCATTTACAATAGACCCAAACAGCTCTGAAAAACGTTGCTTTGAACAATGGCACAGACGTTAACCATGTCAGCAAAGCTAATGACAGATGTCTAGCCAATAGCAATTCGTTTCAAACATGCCAATCTATCAGATAAATACAAGATCGGTGAACAGAAAAATAGTCATTACTAAAATCCACTAGCAAAGTCGTTGGAGCTACTGTGGCCATTTTCTATCTGGGTGTGACCAAAAATATTCGGCTTTGAGCTATGAAGTTTTGTATAGTCGCAGCCTTTTTTCAAATCTTGATGATCATCCTATACGGCGCATTGGTGGAGTATGGTGATCATGCTTTGCCCCCTCATAAGCGAAAAGGGGCTAATCAAAACGCATCAGCGTCTAATCCCAGCTTGGAAGTCAACGATGTGTCAGTTTATTACCCGAGTAAGTAGCTTTTCGCTTAATAGTATTTTTCATTTTCGTTACACTTTGTTTTTGCAAATGCAGTATTAAATATGAACAGAAGAATATTACTTCCTTTTTTTAAAATCAACTTTAGGACAAATTAGCTTAGCTTACGGACCTCTTACAAGCCTATGCAGCTATGTCAAAGCACGCTTACTTCGAAGAACAGTTGGCAAATTCCCTCTAAGCAAAACAACATATTTCGCTTGCCCGTGCCGTTTTCTTCTAAGGATTAAAAGTGCTCGGAAACTAAGTCAAAGGTCAAACAACCTGTGGCGAGGTGAAATACTTGCATTATCCGAGTTCTTGAGTCATAAGGGTTTCTCATTATACTTT
The DNA here is from genome assembly GCA_038088405.1 of Porites divaricata. Taxonomy (NCBI): domain Eukaryota; kingdom Metazoa; phylum Cnidaria; class Anthozoa; order Scleractinia; family Poritidae; genus Porites; species Porites divaricata. The sequence continues at coordinate 13,730,897 of JBBMOI010000012.1, read as the reverse complement.
CAAAGAGAGTGATGAATAGCAGGAGACCAACAATTTGTGTAATGGCACGCAATGATTGCGTGCCATTACACAAATTGTTGGTCTGCTGCTATTCATAGCTCTCTTTGAAAGTAGATGTATAAGCGAAGACGATAGGAGATGTTTAAGTCAAACAGAAAGAGTCGGGAAAGAGTGACTCAGTTGACCAAGATGGAAAAGCCAGTGAACCATTATATACTCGAACCACAACGAAACCGCTTATTTTGCTAACATGGCTTGATCTAGTGGCGAAAATCCTCGTTTAGTTGATATCGATACCCCGAGATACCCGCCCGTTAAAGAAGGACGCATTTATTTTGAGTTAGTGAAAAAGAAAGTATTCTAAAATTACTTGTAGCAAATTAACATACAAACTTAACGAAAGGGAAGGGTCGGAGGTGTGTCTTTGTGGTTTATATGAGAAAATTCGTCCCATGTCAGCCAGAATAAAGTTGATTACGTGATAGTGCGCACGATAGCAAATATAAAACACTTTGAAATTCTTTTCTTGCAGTTATGAAATTTTCTAATATTCGATATCCAAAAACAAATTTTTGCCACTTTCTTTCAACATAGTTGTACTTTGTCCGGATAAACCACTCCGCAAGTTTGCCTATATAGTCTCCTCGTTTGTGCCTTCTCGTAAAAATACACCAAAAATCAGCAAAACAAGTCAGTCCATTGTAATCTTAATCAAATCTAGTATTCTTCTCAGGATGTGGTTAATTTAAAAAAATTTTCATCGCCGCTAGGGATAATTCAGAAGGCAATGACACGCAACAATTTAAAGGAATTCTCTTTCCTTGGAAAGGCATCAGGGTGGAAGTTTGAAGAAGTATTCCGCATTTTGAAATCAATAGGCCGCGACCATTGTTATATGCTTTGTTTCTATGTACTAATTTCGCAATGACAATAAAATAGCGGTCTTTTGTTGTTAAAGAAACAAATATTATCGGAATTTAACAACAACCTTGGTCACATTCCAGTCTTCTTCTTGATGACAGCAACGCCACTTGAATGGTCTTACTTCACACTACACCGTGTTTACAGTGCTTCGAACTCACCTGGATTGCCGACACTTTGAATTAAACAATTGCCCTCGAGCTCGTTTTGGAGGTTTTTTCGTTTTCGGACTGCAAGCAGTCTAACAACTTAATACGACCAGATATAAAGGAGGGTCATAAAGATCCGTGGCCTATACCGTTTTTTTGTTTGTTTGTTTTTGTTTTTGTTTTTTTAATACGAACGCAGTTTTACTGGGACAGTGGGCGTTCGTAGTGTAATGCGGTGGCTGGATTTGCCTGGATTCCGCGACATGGCTCATTAAAGTTTTTTCCTTGCTCTTCCAGTGTTCCAAGATGTCCATGTCATGATCTATATCGGTTTCGGATTTCTGATGACCTTCCTAAAGAAGTATGGCTATGGCGCCGTGGGATATAACTTCTTTATCGCAGCCCTTATTACACAGTGGGGGACCATTATATCAGGCTGCTTCAATCAGATTTACGCCGAAGGGCACAGCCATATTGAACTTAGCATAAAATCGTGAGTATTTTTATTTTGCTTTTTCACTGTCACCAGCAAAGCATAAATCCAAGAGGAACCTGCGTCAACCTGGAGCGTCCTTCAACTACTCAGAAGTACTAAAGCGTGTTTGAATTTTTGCTTAGTTTCATTTTGTATTTGTTTTTGTTTGTTTGTTTTCAGTAAGTGACATGGGCGGCTTAGAAGAAAAAATCCGAGTACTCTCGAAACTATGACTTTTAGGCCCCGGTTGTTCAAACGTCGGATAGCTATCGCGCTATCGCGCTATCGCGATAATGCTATCCTTAGGATAAAATCACTATCCAGCGAATAACTATCAGGAAAACCAATTGCGCTATCCACTGGATAGGGGTTTTATCCGGTGGATAGCGTTAGCGTTAGCGTTATCCTCCTTTCGAACAACTGGTGCCTGGTTACTAGACCAGAAGCGCTACCAATAAGCTACAGTAGACTCGTAGGAGCCAAGGACACTAAAGTAGATTCATGTGGCATCCTGCATTCTGGGCTCGATTACCAGCCGCTGTTCGGGAAATGAGCCCGCGCTCCTCCCGCCAAAAAGGCTCTTCTCGGGGTGCGGCGGAAATCCAGTCTGTGCAAGGACCGGAATGTCGATATGTGCGTTTTGGCAAAGATAGGAAGTTGGTGGTGAAGTTTAAGCCTAGTGAGAAATTTGTCTTACTCATTCATAATAAAGACCTTTAGTTTGGTGGATGAGGACGACTACAAGGACGACATTTGACTTAAAGTTTCTTTTTTTGCGTAGTGTGTAGGTCCAAAAAAATATCCATGCACCCCCACGGAGCGGGCACTTTTGTTTTAGACCCCCAACCCCTGGAATTTCCGTAATTTTCCACCGTCAGATTTAAAAGCCCTTGCACTATACTTTTATGCGAAAGTTGATTGTTTCTGCGAGAAAGAGAGAAAAAATCTATTTTTAAAATATGTTAGTACATTGTCTAATAACCTAATACATTGTCTAATTTCCGTTGCCTTCCGTTAGGGAGTGAGGGTACGGATATTTTCTGGAACTAAACATTCTCAAAAAAGTAGCCTGTAGCCCGTACACAGAAGTGTTTTCAATTTTTCTTTTCGTTTTTTTTCGAAAACATCGGCGAGCGAAACGAGAGCGCGCTACTACCCCCTTGCGCTGGCGGTCAATAAATTTTATCGCCCGCTCTCGACGGACTTTGAAGAGAAAATAGAGGGTCTGTGAACAGGGTAAGTAGCCTGCGAATACAGCCATTTCTCCTTGTTCCTTGCCGCTTGCGACGTTTCGCCGGGAGTAACGACGTCCCTCCTGGCGAAACGTCTCTATAGCAGCAAAGAGCGACGGCTGTACACGGCGACGGCGACGTCAACAACAACGGCAAAAATGCAATAGGCTTAATTAGTAAAACAACCACTTTGAAAGTGCATCACACTTTTTTTGTACCTTTCTTTGCCGTCCCGGCACGACTACGATGTGAAAATGCCTAATTTCACCTTTTTATGGGTCTTTTATGGAAGACGTAAACAAGCGACGAATAATTGTTCTTTCTCTTTCTCAACTTGAGTGCTGTCGCCAAGAAATCAGCTCCAGGGAAATATGCCTACATTTGACATTTTCAGCGAATTGGAATTAACGCGACAATTAAGACAACCCGAATTCATGTTAAAACTGACGTTTTTTTTGCTGCCTTCGCAGTCGTCGATGCTAACACTCCTTATCTCGCTAAAAACCGTTGTAGAATGACGATGACGGAAATTGTGTTTTCCCGCCGAAATTGCGCTGGCTCGCTCACGCGCGCGAACTACTTAGTACTAAGCAAAACTCGTTCTCGTTATCGTTCTCGCCTTAGAATCTAAACGTCTTTAACATCTCCTATTTCTTGCAGTTTGGTCACCGCAGAATTTGCCGCCGCTACAGTTCTAATCACCTATGGAGCTGTTTTGGGAAAAGTAAGCCGTCTACAATTGTTAGTCATCGGAGTGCTCGAGATTATCTTCTACGCCATCAACGAATTAATTGCTGTCGAGTTTTTGAAGTTTTCCGACGCTGGTGGTTCGATTATTATCCACGCTTTTGGAGCTTATTTCGGACTTGCTTTGTCTCGCACTCTTTATACCAAGAAATCTTTGGACAGTCCTAAAGAGGGATCAAACTACCACTCCGATCTGTTTGCTATGATTGGTGAGTTCTAGATCACAAATTCTTGATCCTTATTCAGAAGGGAAGCCTTAAACCTATAATTATCAAGGATCAATTTTGTTACATGCGTGAACTGATAAAAAAAAAGGATTATAGAAAAGGAGCATGAAAAGAATCAATATTGAGAAAGTTTATCTTCATTTTGCGTACATCCGCTCAAGTATTATGTCCATATTTCGAAGATTTAGAACAACGTAGAAACATGCACACACATGTTTCAGTAAAGATCAAAGTTGATCATCATGTCTTTGAGCTTATCAGCTTTTTCACTGCCCTTACTACCCTTGATGTTTCACAAGTGCATAATGCATTCTTAGGGGGTGTTTACATGACACCGGGGCGACTTTTGCCCCGGAGCGAGTTCACTTCGGTTCCCTCTCATGGCTCTATATTTGTTTACATGATACCACCACAAATTTCATGCTGGCGCGAGTCACCCCGGCGTGAGTTCTCCCTGGTTTTTGTACCGGGGCGAGAATGTCACTCCGGTACGAAATCTCGCAACGGTATCATGTAAACACCAAACGACCACCCGTTTCGGTGTGAAATCGGTCTGCCGGTAGACTGGAACGGGTAGCACATGCGTAACGTTCGCGATTTTGAATCATACTTGCATTTTATCAACATGAAGTGTACCTTCAAATAACGAGATTTGAAATAACCCAGTCATCATGTAAACGCGATACGAAATCAAAAAGTCATGACGGTATGAAACTCGCGCCGGTGAGAGTTTTCTCATGTAAGCACCCCCTTAGTCCATAATTATATTAGCAGACGAGTCCGTTGGATTTTATAGACGTGTCTACTCAAAACGACATTTTTTTTATCTTAACAAACTTATCTACCTACATCGTCTGCGAGTAAACGAAAACAGTAAATGCATGCATTTACGTTTGGCGCCAGTCAGTGTATCATTCTAGGCGCTGCGTACACAATCACTCCCCCTAAGCTTAAGGCTATGAGTGGTTCCTATAGCGTGGGTTTGTGCTTTTTGGCGGGGAGCTAAAGGCGACGCCGCGTGGAAAAAAATTCCGTCATCATTCTCCTCGCAGCTTACTTGTCAAATTAAACCTTTGAATGAAGCAATAGCGCGCGATTAGTCCCGCCAGCTACGCAGGGAAGTTGACTCCTAATCACTCTCCGGGAAAAGTTCTTTGCGGGTACATATTGACATGTCTTTGCCAACAGGTACTGTTTTCCTGTGGATGTACTGGCCCAGCTTTAATGCGGCCCTTGTGGCTCCTGATTATGTTGCCCAGCATCGATCTGTTATCAACACCTACTTTTCACTCGCCGCCGCTTGTGTCACGACTTTCGCCCTCTCACCAGTCTTTCAGCGAGAAGGTGGCAAGTGGAGATTGAGTATGGTGAGAAAATTACTAACTATCCGTTTGGAGGGGGGATGGCGGTAAGGTTTTGGTTAGAGGGGCAAGAATGACACAGTAGAGAGAACAAGGGCTAATCTGTCTTATCGCCAAGAAAGTCGCTGATCGAATGCAAAATTCAAAAATTAGCATAAATGTTTAGAGACACTTACCAGATGGGAAAACCATGTGCAAAAAGTAAACTACAGAAATCCATGAGGATTTAATTTTCAGTCATGAAATTTTATTCAGAGACTTACAAATTGCACTGAAATGCATTTTCAAAAAACGATATTAGCTAATTGTTCGATTATGTTATTCAAAGGTCCACGTGCAAAATGCGACCCTGGCAGGAGGTGTTGCCATTGGAACCGCATCTAACATGTCAATCAGCCCTTGGGGAGCTCTTCTGATTGGCTGCTGTGCAGGAGCACTGAGCACCGTGGGATACGCCTATGTAACTGTGAGTAAACAAGATCTTTCTCCAAAGAACGTGTTTGATAACTACAAACCACACTGCTTGCCTTTCTAGCCACCATGGCCACGAACTAAAGCGTTATCCATCAAGTGACCCTTCCGTAACGGATATATTACCTGTATAGTTGTAGCTGAAAGCCTTTGAAGAATAATAAGACGTAAAGGAGCTTCAACCCAAGGACTGGCCATTTTTTAGACTGCAAACAGTGTCTTATTTTGTCTTAGAATTAGTTGAGTGGCACGCCACCGAGCGTCAATGCCGCAAAACGCTAGAAGTAAGGGCGCCGCTAGATCTTCTATTGGCGCCCTCAAGCACTTGCGTAGCCATTGTTTTTCCTCTTGCGCGTTTTGCTCGTTCGTATTCTTTAAGGTTTTATCTGCAGGTGGTTCGACTTAAAAGTATGCAAAATTTATGATTTATTTCTCAGCCATTCCTGACGAAGTACACCAAGACCCATGACACCTGTGGTGTGAACAACTTGCACGGAATGCCGGGAATCCTCGGCGCCATCGCGGGTGCAATAGCCGCTGCAAATGCAAACGCTGACAAATACGGATACGATGGGTAAGCTAACGCTTGTTTTTATGCTAATATTGTGTTCCATTGGATAGGTAGAGAATATCCCTTTCACGGTTGTTGTTGTTGTTATTATTATTATTATTATTAGTAGTAGTAGTAGTAGTAGTAGCAGCAGTACTAGTAGTAGTAGTAGAAGCAGTAGCAGTAGTAGTAGTAGAAGCAGTAGTAGTAGCAGTAGCAGTAGCAGCAGTAGCAGTAGCAGCAGTAGCAGTAGCGGTAGTGGTAGTGGTAGTGGTGGTGGTGATGGTGGTGGTAGTGGTATTGGTAGTGATAGTGGTATTGGTAGTGATAGTGGTAGTGGTAGTGGTGGTGGTGGTGGTGGTGATGGTGGTGGTGGTAGTGGTAGAGGTAGTGGTAGTGATAGTGGTAGTGGTAGTGGTAGTGGTGGTGGTGGTGGTGGTGGTAGTGGTAGTGGTAGTGATAGTGGTATTGGTAGTGATAGTGGTAGTGGTAGTGGTGGTGGTGGTGATGGTGGTGGTTGTAGTGGTAGTGGTAGTGATAGTGGTAGTGGTAGTGGTGGTGGTGGTGATGGTGGTGGTGGTGGTAGTGATAGTGGTAGTGGTAGTGGTAGTGGTAGTGGTAGTGGTGGTGGTGGTAGTGATGGTGGTGGTGGTAGTGGTAGTGATAGTGGTAGTAGTAGTGGTAGTGGTAGTGGTGGTGGTGGTGATGATGGTGGTGGTAGTGGTAGTGGTAGTGATAGTGGTAGTGGTAGTGGTAGTGGTAGTGGTGGTAGTGGTGGTGGTGGTGATGGTGGTGGTGGTAGTGGTAGTGGTAGTGGTAGTGATAGTGATAGTGGTAGTGATAGTGATAGTGGTAGTGGTAGCGGTAGTGGTGGTGGTGGTGTTGGTAAGTCCAAAGAGAGCGAAGGGATTTTACAGAGGCCTATATGGTGGCGGGCGGGGCTGGGCGGGGCGGGCGGAGGAAGGGACGAATTTGCGCCCCACCTTACAAATGTCTGTACCTTTTTTGAAACTTGGCAACCTTACTGATTTTAAAGCATTCTTACATGGTCGCTCTCAACAGCTGAAAAAGACCGTGGATATGGGTCTATTGGAAATAACCAATCTTCTGAATTAGACAAACTAAAGTTGGACCAAATTGAACTCCACTCAGCCTTTTTACCATTATTAATTGGATATTGTTGTGTTGACAATTTTTAGCATGTACTCAGTTTGGCCTGGGATGGCTCCTGAGAAGAATTCAACCGAGCATCTTAAGTTGATGAACTTGGGTGTGACTGTCACTGGAGACGGTCGAACTGCCAAGGCCCAGGCTGGTTACCAGCTCGCTGGTCTCGCGGTCGCTCTTGGCATCGCTGTCATCGGTGGAATTGTGACTGGTAAAATCTTTGATGTAGTAAACTCAAACCTGCATTAAGCGGTCATCCTTTGGGAATGGCTTACTGTCCTTTTGATACAGGGATACCTACCATTTACTTGGGAAAACCCATTCAATTCCGGTTAGAAAATCAAGTGGTTCTCGCTATTCCGTTTAGTAACCTTCAGAAAATATGTGCTGTGATTTGAAATGCCAAATTTTTCTACTCGTTTTAGTGTTTTTTAGCTGTTTTTGATATATAGCTCCGTAGTGGGTCGTTCTCCCACCAAGTCATATTTATAGTTTCATGTTTATTCGTAAGATTTCCACCCAGGTTGTTTGTGTAAGTGGTAATCACTTAAGGTTGACCTTTTAATACAGGTGTTACAAAGGTTAGAGGGTTAAAAAAAATGAAGGTAGTTAAAGAACGAAATATGTATCCCACGACAAACTGACCTTAACATGTTTCTACCTCTTCTTGGGCCAAAAGCAAAAAAAAGTTAAAGACCATTTGATGCCATACACAGTGCGACCTGTTGCACTATAGTACGGTAGGTCTTCTAAAAGTGACCATTTTATAGAGGTGAAGACAATAAAAAATAATCCGTTGGAACCTCGGAAAAAGAAAATGGCAAACGTGAATTTGTATCCGTGATAAAACCAAGTTTTCCCCTCTCTTGTCGAAGTTATCTGTTTCACGCCAGTTTTATCTATAAGAATTGTTTTGACTTATCTTACCTGCGTATTTTCTATTTTAAGAAATTCCCAACTTAAGTTTGACGTTTGCTGTAAACGTGACTCTAAATATCTCTACTGACCAAGCGTGAGGTCAAGATGACGGGACATCCAGCTATCTTGACCGAACAAGCTTAGTCAATTAGGGACTTAGGGACGTGGGGCCAACGCGGGAAATCCCGTGTATGGGCCCATCTTGCCCGCTGGGGTAGCTAATCAGAACGCAAGATTCACTTCATCTTGCCCGCTCGCGGATTTAACCATATAATAAATATACGTTTTTGACCAAGCCTGAGGTCAAGATGGCTGAATATTGGCCAGGTTCTTTTCGTCTCAGTCCATAATAATTGAAGGGTGAAAACTACGAACTCAGATGGGATACAGTATTTGACCGTACACATTGTTGCTGTTGTTGTTTGTTTTTTAACTATTTTGTCTTCTCCTTGTAGGTTTCATTGTTAAGTTGAAGATCTTTGACCCGCCCACCAAGGAGCAGATGTATGATGATGAAGATTTCTGGGAGGTAAGATCTCAATTTTATGCATTTTAAAAGCTTGAATGATCGAGGTCATCATGACATTCAAAACCTAGCACCACCATCACTCTGGTTAAGCAAGCCTCTCTCAGTGTTGAATCTGCCTGTCATCTTCCTCGCGTGTAGCGATTTTTACGCGCGCTCGCGTAATTTACTTCCTCCGCAATACCTACCATACGCTTGAACAGACCTCACTAATACTGCCCGCAAATCTGTGACTTCAGCCATGATCCAGGCTGGCCCCGACTTTCGGGCTGGTTCCCTTTGTCAAGTTGATGGGTTGACTCGATTGTCATGTAATCGCAAACCGGCAAATAGGGACAACCTGATGTATGATCTGCCCCTTAGTCACAAACGATGACTGATAACGATTTATTCGGACTCGCGCTTTTACATGTAATTGAAAGGTGGCATTTCATAAGGGTAAAAAATCGTTTGTATACTAAGTACACACTTAGCTTGTTTATAAGCATCAATTTGATATACAGTAGAACCTCGATAACTCGAACTCGGATAACTCAAATTCCCCGCTAACTCGAACTAAATTTCCTTTCCCTAAATCACAATTTCGCTAAAATTTACCCCAATAACTCGTATTCCCCGCTAACTTGAACTGTTTTTGTTTCCCTTCAGAGTTCGAGTAACCGGGATTCTACTGTATCATATATTTAGGTATCTGCATTTTATCGGAAAGCCCCACCCTGCTAACACATGGGTGAGACTCACCTCAGGTGCTCAGGGATACGTTTAAACTATACCTAATTTCACGTTTTCTCTTTTAAACAGGTTCCATATGAAGATGTGGAGGCCAACGCTGTAAGCAATGGTGGAATTGAAGAGAAAGATGATAAATTGTGAGCAGCTGGTCTCTGAATTGGAAACGTTTTGAGCGAAATTATTTTACCACATTCATTTTATCAATTTCTCTTTATCCTCGCTTCTTATGCTTCTTTTCTTTTCTTTTTTCTTTTGTATAATTATTCACGTATGTGAAGGATATATTAGGCTGGCAAAAAATATTTAGCCAAAGCAGCAAAAGGGACATGTGGTTTAAGACTTGATCTTTAACGATTACACAAGGGTGGCAAATGATCTTTCATCGGGTTTCCCGCCAAATTGTTGTCAGGCTCACAGAAGACCTTGTCCGTCTAAATGTGGTCTTGAATTTACTGATCAATTTGAATTTATCATCTGAGTATGTAAAGAAAAATCATGGCTGCTTTTTTAATTGTTTTATTTATTTTACTTTTGATATTTGCTGAAATTTTTTAGCCCCTTTCTGAACCAATCGGAGGTAACCTAGTCGTAAACCGTCGGCATGCATGTTTTTTTTCGCCTTGTGCCAGCTTTTTGTTTTCATTTGCTCTGATTGGTTAGTTTTAATTAACTGTGTGCGCGTGTTTGATTGGTCAGAATAGTGACTTAAGGTTTTTTCAGACCTGTTTCCTGACATCTTCCAATTCAAACTGCTCTTTATAGCAATGAACAAAATTGATCACAAAAGCTTGTGTTGGTCGCTTCCAACAACTAGCACGTATCATGAAAAAGTCTACAGACAAATTAGTTAAACAGTTTAATTTGTCACGTTGTAAATTATATATAAGAGGACAGGTTTGCAAAATCTTCTTAAAAATGTCAAGAAGGAACTACAAGTCCATCTGTTATCAAGATAAAACATTAATTCCTAATCCTGTTTAAAACGTTGGTGATTTCTTTATTCCGATAAAAACAGCTTTTTCAAGCGTTAGTTAGAGGGTAGAGGAGATCGCTATTTCTAGAGGAGGCATTCGATATTTTGAGTATGGCTTTTCACAGTTAATTGAAGGCAAAAGTTCCCGTTCCTTTGCGCTAAGCGTAGCAAGTTTATAAAAAAATTTTTGTGTGACCCTTTTTGTGGCTTTCGTTAATTGGATTAATTATGCACCAAAGTAGTTAATTATACAAAGTATAAAGAACTGTTTTTGATTCGATAGAGTCACCTACAGCTAAAGTTTACTGAGTTCGATTTTGTTAAATATTCTTTGTAGTACGAATGATTAAAACAGGCTTAAATTAGTGTCCATTTGCGACTTAATCAATACTATGGCTTTGTAACTAGCGAAGCGAATATTTTAGAAAAATTAATAAACTTATGACCAGCTAAGAGAAACGTTAGTTCAAATTTTGACTTCAGAGGTCACATGTCATTGAAAAGCACAGCTAGGGGGTTTCTGTCTAACTCCCGCCAGATATCACAGAAATTACACGTTACGTATTTATGGCAATAGACCACCCTCCCGTTTATTTTTGATATTGTTTGCGTTTCTTTAAGTTCATAATACACCTGAATACAAGCAAGTTATTTATTGTCAAAGGGCATTCCTGGGAGCGTGACACTTGAAACGGCGTGTCAATGGCGTTTTATTTTGGCGGCCAAACAGATACAATCCGTCGCCGGAATGGAGAAAAATCTTATAGCATTATAGAGTCATTAATCTATTAAAAACGTCACGTGACCTATTTTTGAAAATTATTTTTAACCCACTGTTAAATGTCATCTCGGCGGCCCATTTTCACTTTTTTCTTTTTCTCGTAAGAAAACTGTTATAAAAGGTCACGTGACGCAAAAGTTCAAATTTTGAAGTGAACAACATTAAGTTTTATGTTATTACCAAGTTTGATGCAGTTGAGGGTTATCTTGTTAAAATTACGACTCTTTACTGACTTTATGCAGATTGGGCTCTAGGTCATGCCTTAACATGCTGGAGTAATCTAGCCTCCGACACAGACGTTGAATTTTATGCTATTAAGGGATGAGAAATTATGCGGGAACATAGCTAATTCCGCTTGTCTGAGGAAGAAACCTTGACTATTTCATTTTTGTAACATGTATTGTACTGTTTTGATGGAATTTATTAATACATTATACTTTGAAACTAAACCGAAACAGCAACACAGAAGGATTTCGAAAGTTTTAAAATGTCTTACAGTTCGGTACTGACCGTGGATGAAAACCCTGATCTACTAGTGAAAAAAAAAAAACAAATTGATTAATTAACCGTCCTTCAAAACTATTCAGTATTGTTGTTATCAAAAATGGTTTGGTCCACGCTGCCCCTACTGGAGTGAAACCCTTGCTTCAGCCATAGAACTTCACTTTTCAATTGTAGATAATCTATTGTCAATAAATAAAGTCCAGTACTTAGAAGCCCTTATTTACATTCGATTCGGGAAAAGCACGTGGTTCGAACTTACTAATGATCAGAAAGTTGCGCACTGACGTTTCCCAGTTTCTTTCCAAAAACTGTAAAGTTGATACCGAATCAATTGGTTTTAAAGTGGGTTGAACCTTAAAGGAGTAACGCACAACCTTTGATGAAGTGACACCTCTGAAGTACAAAGGAACCGTGTAGAGTACAGCCAACTGCATTATACACTGGAGCATTTGACACAAAGAGGTGTTGGCAAATATGATTGGCCATACCATTGCAGAAGTATTTGGTCACATCTTGTTTAGCTTTACACGTAGTGTTGCCGAGCACTACAATTTCCACGAAGGCGAGAATCAGTCAGCCATATTTGGCTACAATACCTTAGACGACACGGGAAAAGAATGGTACTCTCAACCTGCCGATGAGGTCATCTACCAAGAATACAGTAACAGCGAAGCAGTTGCCAGGGATTATTTGACGTCAAACCGTCCAGACATTAAAATCATAGATGCAAGCTCAACAGATTTTAGCGAGCAATCTCAGGAAGTAAGCAATGAGAGAGCAATGGCGTGGAAGCAGCTCAGACCGTCGATTGTTCATACAGTTCGCTCTTCATTGTACTTTGCATTATATATTTCCATTTTGACTGCCTTCAGTGTTGGGCTGACTTCAATCGTCTCCTTTTACTTCAGCTTTCAAATTCAACTCATTTGTCGGTCTCTTCCGAAAGAATCGATTCCTTTCAAACTGCAATGGATTATGACCCTTTCCAAAGTATTTTCCAATTCGTTTATTTACCTGTCCTTTTTTCTGAATATCTTATGTTATTTTCAGTCATTCCAAATATGGGGGTTACGGTCAAAATTGTTTCTTTTGTGTCTTGGTTTTTACTTACTGGATTCAGCTTATCGAATTACCATGCAAGCATTCGCAATCTTGCATTCTTTTTTGACATCCTGGCAACGAATTGCTCCGAAAGCAATGTACTACACAAATGCTTGTTTACAACTTTGTATGTTGGCCAGACACTTTTATCCAAGGCCTAGAAAGAAGCAAATTAAGATTGTTTTAGTTCTGATGTTTGTGTGCGTCTCCACACAACTCGCTGCCGAACTTGTGGCTAACTTCGTTTACCCTGCATACAACAAACAGCAAATATCTGGTAAAATAATAATTGCGATATTTGCTCCTCTCATTACAGTTCTGTTAAAAGGGTTCGCGCGTATTTGTGTTCAGCGGTTATGGTGCAGAATCAGTCATCCAGCAACATCATTCGTGCTGCTAGTTCCTCTGTATTGTGGATCAGCGGTAATGATGAGACTATTACAAGTGGATCTTCAAAGTCTAGAGTCAGTCGCACTTATTGGAGCTATTCATGGGATTGCGGAAGTTATTGAGCGTAGCACTATGGTTTTCATCGATCATTTTTATCATCAAGTTCTTGAAAAAAGGAAACTTCCTTGGGGTGGTTTCCGAACACCTCGACGAGAAAGACTTGCAGCTGATATCTGTATTATGAGCATGTTGTATGAGTCCAGTGCAATAATCTCGGTGAACGGCTTCCTGTATTTGTACCAGTATTTTTACATCGCCAATAATACACCTTTAGAACTTCTTCAGTCATTTGCACTTACTACTTCCGTCCCACTGTTCATCGAATGGTTTTTCACGAGTGTTTCTATAGCTATTGAAACTCATTATCAGAATATGCCTGTTATGGCCGTTTGGCGAAGACGATGGAAACGGCACATTGCAGTGGCGATTATAAATACTGTGATGATCTCCATTTGGGCGAGCACCCATCTGTTAATAGCAATAAGAGGACGTTTTTCCAAGGAAACTAAAGACCACTGCAAAATGCCATTCAGTTCAGGGCCGTGAGTGAGAAAGTAAGAGACCCGGTGAATGTCGCTGGAGTGATCGAGCGAGCAGCCGATAGGGTAGGATAGGATAGGATAGGATAGGATAGGACAGGAGCCGATAGGGTAGGATAGGATAGGATAGGATGGGGTAGGATAGGTTATTTGTACTCGACAGAGTGAGGTTGAATAATAAGGGGTGGTATGGTACGGTTAGGGTGTGCCGGTATGATATACGTATGGTATGGTACGGTACGGTATAGTACGGTTACGTTACTGCATGGAATGGTATGGTATGGCCTGGTACGATATGGTATAGTATGGTACGGTTACGTTATGGTATGGTACGGTACGGTGCGGTTATGGTATAGAATAGTATAGTTTTACTGCACCAAACTCTCCAAACAGACGTGTCGGTCGCTACTTACAGTAAATGTTTTAATATCTATGACTGTAGTGACTTAACAAAACCAAAAATTAACAATAGCATCAAAATTACAAAAAACGCGATTATGATATCGAAATCCCTATCATTGATCTTAAACACGAATATAGCGGCGTCTTTGGTTGACGAAAGCCCGGACGGGACTTGGGTAAGCATGTTTGCCGTGTTTGCTCCGAGTTCAAAATTAATCATTTGCTCTATGCAGATATAACAAAAATGCACAAGGTTATTTTTCCCTTTCGGTCTGCTTCCGGTTTCAAGTTGATGCAGCGCTGTAACGTTAATTTTAATTTCCCACGTTAACGTTGAACCGAAACCAGGCGGGGTCGGCGTGCGCCTCCTTTCCTTTTCTCCCCTCGCGCGTCCTCGAGATTTCTTCCTTCTCCTTAAAAAAAAAAAGCTGCGCCTGCTACTCAGCTACATTTTTTGAGATATGATTGAACGAATAATGACAAGATAAAATGGATAAATAGATGTGGATAAACCGATCTTTATCTACCTGCGCTTTGAATAGTGAACAGGCATGCTGATGAGCCCCAAAAAGGGCGAAACAGCTGTCCATGGCTGCCACTGCCGGGGTGATATGGTTGTGCGCATGCGTAAGGTACTGGCCATACCGCGGAGTTGGTAGGTGTGCTCCATTGCTTTCAATTGGTACTGAACAGAAAAACCGTTAATGAGTGACACTTTCAGTTGGTAGCTTTCAGGATGATACTCTAACAAATTATCAAAAAGTGTCAAATGTCTTTTGATGAAATAGACGTGTCGGGTGTATAACGCTTCTTTAGTGTTCAGAATACCGTTGCACTTCCTTTTCTGAATAATGTATCAGTGTAAAAATTCTGAACAACGTAACAATGAACAGTGCAATGGTAGTACAACGATTTTCTGAACACTGAAGAAGGGTTATACGTCCGAAACGTCTAATTCTTCAAAGACGTTTGGCACTTTTTGATAATTTGTGGAGAAATGGGCTTATCCATTCGATACCTTCAATTTCAGTGGCAAGATCGTTCGTTCAGGGGCGTTCAGTTTTAATCAAATACAGCTGAATGTCCCCACCCAAGAGCAAAATACTACCGATAGACTTGTTATTTATCATTTTCAAATACATTTCATGACCCCGAATGTCACTAACCTGATTTAACCCATCTTCCTTATAAGGCAATATGATGGGTGACCTACCATTCAATTGCGCGCGCATTATTTGTTTATTTATTTAATTGACGTGTACATTTAGTTCGTTTATTAACGTCTTAATTTTTACTTTGCGTTATTTTCCTCACTATTGTGCGTGACTGTGCTCACATGGTGGGTGGCTCCTCCTAAAATGTTCTGCAATTGGTACAGGATTTAATGGGGCCGAGACCAATTGTGGAATTGCACGCATTTTAGGCATCCTGTAGCCTGTTCCAGGCTCCGAGATAGTGGTGAAAAGTCGTTCCCATTTTTCCCGCCGCCACCGCCCCCTTTCCCAAGTCGCGCGCGTCTTATTTTCGCTTTGCTCGTTTAATACGTCCCCACTATACTATCTGAGAGCCTGGCACAGGCTAGGCATCCTGCTGATGAACAGTTGCGACACGTAGATATATCTTTTTTAGCAACTAAGAAAATTTGCAGTCTGTCTACTTTGAATTATGATAAAACAAAAATGAGTGAAAGTATAAACGCTTTTATAAAACCTGTAGCAACGCGGGCTATAAAGCCTGTTTCCTCCTGTTGTTTAGTTATTTTTCATTATCGCAAAAAGATCTAGACTTTGCGCTATGTATGAAGTATAGTTTAGAGCCACTTTACCTGTATCTCAGGGCTCCACTTGTCGAAAAGTAGGACAGTAATAGTATTTTATCTTCTTGAATCTATTACCTGAATTCCCATCCAAATCCTTTGTGTTTACGGCCATTTTAAGGATTACGCAATATGAGACCTCGTGTATTAAATAATCATTGAACTCTCATACTGAGCTTGGGCTGCCTGTGTTTTAACTGCTGACCTGGTGCGACAAAGGTCAATGGAGGAACGCGGAGTAAATATCAAATATCGCTTGTTTACGACCATACTGCCGTCGATTCCCGCATGTTATTTAAATAGTGCTATAATAGACTCGGAGTACTCTGCGGCGGGGGAAGGCGAATTTCCAGTCGACAGTTAATACTACTGCTACAAACTTTGTCAGCAACTAAAGGTAAACCGATCTTCACTATGCACACGCCCCCAAGTTTAAATTAGTATTCAGAGAGCTTCAGCATAAAGTGCCGTCATTATGCTGATTGTGGTCGCTGTAATGTAAAATGGACGTCTTGATACATGTACTTCACTCTACTTTAATAGGTTCTTGAAAGTTTCAGTAATTAATCAATAATTCCTCTCCGACTTCTGGTTAATTCTCCGCAAGGATGATAAAACATAAACTCCCAATAAAATGTTATGGCCTAAGGTGAGGCTGCTTTCCAATGCCACGTGTCACAAGAGAGACGTTTTAAATAAAATTCTCTCCACAAACGTTTGAAATAAAGCATTTTAGAAAACGAAACAGGTAATGGGTGGAGGACAGGACTTTTCACAAATTAAATGCGGATGTGTTCTACTAATTTTTTCATTTTATTTGTTCGTTTGAGAGCGACTTGAGCTCATGTCAAATTCATCATTTTGTGTTCTCGATTGTGTCATTTAGTATGTTGATAAGTATATTAGCGCTATTTTGAATGATTTAAAAGACCTTTGTGCAACTACATGCTTGAGCTGTTTCCTATAGGGAACGAGAGAAGTAAGGATGTATCTTGTTTACCTTTTGGACGCATTGCGTACGAGAAGCAAGCATAAAGTTGTCATGTGAACTCCACCTGCCTTCATTCGTTTGCCAGTGCGGCGCCACTCAAAAATATTTGGAGAGTACTTCTATATATATCGAATCTATTTTAAGAACAAGCCAAGTGTTTCATGTAAAAATGAGAGTGAACAAGTCTTTAATCGGGTCGCTTCCAAAATAAAATTTTGATAATATAAACTAGATATTACCATTAAAAGAGCCCCGGATGGACGAATCAGTCGCTCCTCCCCCTCCCCTCCCCACTCACACCTCCTTCTCGTGTGTACCATTTTTCCGGCGAAAGTAAAAGGGCATAGTAGACACCTCGCTGCTTACTGTCCTCTCCACTGTTTATTTATTTATTTATTTTGTTCTCTTGGTCCCAGGCTAGGGGACCTGGGAATTAAACGTTTTACAATCCCTACTTCCGTAAACACACTGAAGTAAATTTTCCTTTCAGTCATATTTCTCAAGAAAATTAGCACTCGAGGTAAAACAAATGTAGAGAGACAGCAGCGGTGATCCTTACGAGTGCAAGAATGAAACAGATCAGATAATAATGAAAAATTGTATATACTTCAAAACGATGTATTATCAGAGCGTTTCAAAACCTGCCTAAAAGACAGGTTTGTACAATCTATTTACAGCCAACTATCGCCTCGAGAACACGGTCTATTTAATACGGACACTCCGATTATGCGGACGCATTTAAAACATGTTTAAATCCTTGGAAAATAAATAACGGGCATTTGACTAAAACAGAAGGATACTAATGGGATTATATAACTGCATCGGGCGCAACGATGAACGTTGAAATATTTTTGTTTGGTTTGTTCTTCTCTTTGCCGAAAGGGTCCATTTGCTGCTGCTTTTTTAGTTTCGTCTTTTAAAAATAATCCATTTGTCAAGATCCGGCCCGTGCACACTTTATTTTATTTTTGAGGTTTTGCTGTTTAGTTTAAAAATAAATCCGCTCACTTTATCAACAAGACTAAGTGTTTTTAATGTCTGGCTTAGGAGAAGACATGTGCTGAATCCGAGTGAGGATAATCATTTTAATCTGTTTTGGGACTCCCTAATCTGTTTGGTCTTGGACTATAATTCCTGGTTAAACAACCAGAAAAAACAAACACGCTTGCATTTTGGTTGCGATCGATGTTTTTATATATATCAAATGCTATTATTAATTATCAAAGACTCAAACACTGCAAATCTATAATAATACCAGTTGAAATGACTGTCACACTAGTTCCACACCTTTTGACCCCTAAAAGACAAGTAACTCAGCCCTTCGAACTTGTTTTTCGAATTGCAAGGTTTCGTCGGAAAACTCCACTTATTCCCGGGATCTTTTGTAATGCAGCTTCTTTGGGTAGGTCAACATTGGTTGTAAACCAAAAACTGCCAAACATTTCTAGTTCTCAACTTCCAGTTCATTTTGCTTGTTTTTGATTTGCGTAGTATTCCTATATCAAATTCCACATTTTGACTCTGACTTCCTTAGATATATATATATATATATACATATATTTTTAATTTTATCGAGAAAATGCATTGGTAAGCGTAAGAGAACGCGGTCTTCCTCCCTAAAGCGAGGCCCTTCGCACCTTTAAAAACACCTGAATATGTAAGTCCACGTGGAAAACGCCAACTTCAGACATAACAGTGCGTTACAAAAATTAACGCATTTTTACGTTATAAGGTTACAGACAAACTTTCTGGTCGATTTTTTTTGCGTGTTCTCAATTTTATTTCTTTCGTAACATCCAGTTTCTTTTGCTAGATCTGAGGCCTTCGTCCAAGTACTCTCTGTGTGTGATGATCAGCACA
The DNA here is from genome assembly GCA_038088405.1 of Porites divaricata. Lineage (NCBI taxonomy): Eukaryota > Metazoa > Cnidaria > Anthozoa > Scleractinia > Poritidae > Porites > Porites divaricata. The sequence continues at coordinate 13,712,004 of JBBMOI010000012.1, read as the reverse complement.
ATCAAGTTTATTTCAAGGTACAGATACCCGGATCCGAGAAGAAAGGCTTCGCAGCTCATAGTTTAGCTTTTTTATCGCTTCGTTGTTTTTTTTATACAGCTATTTCGAGAAAGGTTGTCGGAAAAAGTGCACGCAACAATCCCGAAAGGTATTGTGGGTGGTTTTGAATTCACTGTTCTTCAATGAATTCGAAGTTTGAAAGAATGACACGAGGGGCCATCGACCCATGTTTAATTTGCGAGTGCTAAAAGAAAACAGCAAAAGAAGGTTCCACAGCTACAATGTCAGGAACAGCGTATTGATTACATCCCATATTACCTTTCGGGATTGTCGCGTGCACATTTTTTCCGACAACCTTTCTCGAAATAGCTGTATACATTATAAATCACATGCAATATGTATTGTTGACCAAGAGTGAGGTTAAAAACTAATATTGGTCAAATTCTTTTTCTGCGTTTACATTAATAAACAAATTATTAAGTCATTAATTTAATTAATTGATTAATAAATGAAGTCAATATCCAGCCATCCTCGTCAGTAAACGATCTATTCAGGAACTGTGTCCCGCCGGACTGACAAATTGGGAAATCTCGATAAAAAACGCTACAATCTTGGACAGAATAAAACGTAACAGCAAACCCCCACCCCCCAGATAAGGGATGACGCCCCGTAAAAGCCAAAAGGCGTCATTTTCCTATCCTTGATTTAGGGGGTGGGTTAATTTCCCATCTACTTTGTCCAAGATTGTAGATTGGCCCGTATTGCCAGCTCGGGTAGTCTACTAGAACACGGCGATTCGCTTTTGTCAATTTTTTTTTATGATAAAAAGGCTGCTCATCCTTTTGGAACGATGAGCTATATAAGGCTATGCTGAAAAACACACAAGTGATTGCAGTCAAAACGTCACTAAGCAGCCAATTTTGTTCAACGGTTGAATCCGTATAAAGAGCAAAAAAGTATCCATTAAAGGGCGTTAGCCCGGTAGAGTACAGTGAAGATTGGTATGCTACCCCTCCGTTAACATGCCCCCGTCAGTCAGCCATGCATGACTCATCATAATTGTTCTAGTTGTCTACTCGTCCGGAGCTAGAAGCCTCGCTTGTTTTTTTGTGTGTGGTAGTCACTGGCGCAAAGGTCACAGATGTTTGTGGTGTCTGTTCTGAAGGGAACTTTTTCGCTCTTTTCTGCGTGCCCGTCTGCCCTATCTGCAGCTGCGTTCATTAGCTTCTTTTCCCCCGGGACCTGAGGGAGTTGGTTTAGGGTACAACTCACATAACCGTGCGCGTATCTACTATAACAGGCGTTATTTTCTCGTGTTTTTCAGGTTAGCGAAGTAAAAAAATTGAAAATGAAACATTTCATTGATTTACTGATTCCAGAAACTCATAAGGGGTTGAAACGTGTAACTCTCATATGTTTGCTTTGTCCGATGCTCGTGATTATTCAATTTCGAAAGTACCATATTTGGAACGAGAAGAAGAGATAACTGACCAATCAAACTTCGTAAACAACGTGACGTAATTTTCCTTCAGGTTCCCGCGCCCGCTTAAGAAAATGGCCGACAAACGGGGGAAAAACTCCCGAAAGCCGAGAAAGCTTTCAAAGGTTGAAACCAGGAATATTACCGAAACACTGAGCAGGATATTATTGTCTTACCACCCGGGCCAAACGTAACATTATGAAACCCATTGACGGCCTCGCAACTTCTTGGAGTTGTCACTTCAAAAAACGATGCCTCGTTGACCCTCTGCACAGTAAACTTATACTGGAAATAGGCTTTTAAAATTCTTATGTTAAAAGTCTAGAATGAACAGTGAAAAATATTCTGGAATAAAATTCATTAGCTGCGTATCGAAAGTGTCCAAAACCTGAACCTGACATCTTCGCAAAAAGTGATGCTTGTAATGAATGTGAGAAGCATTTTAAAAGCTTAAATTAAACTTAGATGTTGTAGACACGATGGTGTTTTGAGCTAATTTTATGAATGAACAAACTCAAAACAAT